>RBKR01000011.1:0-749388 GCA_004835665.1 Phoma sp. XZ068
AAGACCCTCACCCTAACCCACCCTAACCCTAACCCTAACCCCTAACCCTAAACCCTAACCCTAACCCTAACCTAACCCTAACCCTAACCCTAACCCTAACCCTAACCCTAACCCTCTCTCTCACTCTCTCTCTCACTCTCTCTCTCTCCCTCACCCTCACTCTCTCTCTCACCCTCACTCTCACTCTCTCTCTCTCCCTCACCCTCACTCTCACTCTCTCTCTCTCTCTCTCTCTCCCTCACCCTCGGACGGGCTCCCCACCCACATCCCCTACTTGTAACTAACTAATAACTGCTCTCTTTAAACACCCTACGGGCCTACTGCCTACTCTTTCTTTTCTTTTCTACCTTTTTTACTTGTTTACACCTCCTCATTTGTTTACACCTCCTCACTTGTTTACACCTCCTCACTTGTTTACACCTCCTCACTTGTTTACACCTCCTCACTTGTTTACACCTTTTCTTTGTATCTATACTCGCCTCTGCTTGTATTTCTTTCCGTGTTTTTTACCCCTACTTAAACTTATTTGTACTTCTTTTTATTCTGTCTTTTATCTACTTTATTACTTCTTTCCTCCTTTCTTCTTATCTCTTTTTCCTTATAACTATAAAACCCTAACCCCGCTCTTCTTTTCCTACTACTTTTTGACAATACTTTGCACTTTCTTTCTTTTGTATCTCTAAATCTATTCTAATCTGAATCTCTTTTCTACTTATTCTACTTATTCTTCTTTTCTTTCTTACTCTTACTATTGTCTCTACCCTCACCCTTTTCTTAACTAACCTTTTTTCTTTCTCTTTTACCTCTGTCCTAATTCTCCCTCTATCTTTTTCATTTCAATCTTTCCTCTCTTTTCTTTACTACTTTCTTTATCTTCTTTCTTTCACCTCCTTTAAAACACTCTCTTCTATCCTCTTTTGCTACTTTAACCCCTGCTTATTCTTGTCAACTTTCTTTTGAAACCATTAATCCCCCTTCTTGCTTTGTTTCTACCTTGCCTTCTCTCTATTAAACACGTTTTGTAACTCTTTAACTTTTTCATCTTCCCTTGATTTTTTTTTTATAACTACTAAACTACTTGTTTCTTCTGTTTGCCTGTGTATTTCTATTTCTTTTCTTATTCCTCTTTACTTCTTTCCTATAACTTTACCTCTTTTCTTTGTTATTATTTATTTCTCAACACTTACTTGCTAACTCTTCTTTGAAACTCTCTTTATCTTTGAAAAAAATCTTTCAAATCCTTTCTACTGTGTTCTCTAATCCTTTTTTCTTCTCTTTACTGATTTCTCTAAACTACTAAACTGCTTATTTTTTCTTTTTACCTTTAACGTTTCTTTTCAATTTTACGCCCTCTTACCCACCCGCTTTCTTTGATCTTTTAACTTCAACTCTCTTCTTTACTCCCTTTCCTCTGCTTATCTTTTCTCTCTTCTCGAACTTTCCTTGAACTTGACTTTTCTTGAACTTCTTGAACTTCTTGAACTTTTGAACTTTTCAACTTTTGAACTGCTGAACTTTTGAGCTGCTGAACTTTTGAACTTTCCTTGAATTCAACGGTTTGCGCTTGCGGACTGCCGAAACGGATAACGGCTAACGGGATCCGGGTTTCGGCCTCCGCGTTTGCTTCTGTCCTGTTGTCTACTTTCCCCAAATACGGATAACCCTAACCCTGACTTGCGTCCGGCCCTGAACCCAACTTCACGCTGTAAACACCTTGCCGGCTCTCCGCTCACCCTCTACCTTCTACTTCTCTTCTTGCCCTCCCTGACGCCTTGATGATGTGATCCCTGCTGTCTGCTACTGACCGCAAACCTCCTCGGCTTGCGGGGCCTTGTAACTGCGTCCTACCCTCTACCTGCGTCCTACCCTCAGCTACCGGTTGCCGCTCTTTTCTTCTTTACTTCGCTCTTTCCTACCCTTGCTGCGCTCTTGAACCGCTCTACGTTACGCTCTTTGCGCCTCCGGGGCCTTTCTACGGGCTCCTGCCACTCGGACGGGTATCTGCTGCACCCTCTTTTACATGTCACTATCGCACGGGTTACGGGGGCCTCTTCACGGGTTGCGGACCTCTCGGTAATACCTCACCACGACTTCGTCGCCTGCCTCTTCTCTTTTCTCAACCGCGGCGCTTCTTGTGCCTCCCCACGGGCCTTCCGCCCACCCCTTCTACTTCACCGCTGCGCTCGGCTTCTCTGTGACACCTGACGGGCCCATCGCCCGCCCTCTTCTGCCTTCTCCTCAACGACTCTCTTCTCCCTTCTTGCCTCCCTCACCCTCGGCTCGTGATACCTTATCACGGCCCCACCCACCTCCCCTCTTTCTCCTTCATCCTCTACCGCCCCGCCCGCCTGCTTTGTGACACCTGACGGGCCCACCGCCCACCCCTACATTCTTACATCTTCACACTCGCTAACGGGTCTTCGCCCTGCTCTTCTGTCTTGAACGGGGCCCACCGCAATCCCCTTTCTCTCTAACCCTTCTCCTCGCACTCCTTAACACTTCTTAGCCCTCTAATCACCTACGGGTCTTCGCCTTGTTTTTCTGCCCTGACGGGGCCCACCGCCAACCCCTCTTCGTCCCTCTGATACCTCTCTACGGGCCTACCGCCCGCCCTTTTGTCTCTACCCCCTCTGATACCTTGCCACGGGCCCACCGCCCACCCCCCCTTCTCTCTCTTACCCTCGCATTACCGGTCTCTTCACCGGTTCGGGGGCATCTTCGCGGGTTGCGGCTGTTTCCTGCCTGTTGCCTGTCTTTCTACGCGTTCGGGGGCACCTCCACGGGCTACGGGTCTCTCTACGGGCCTCTGTTCCTTTGTCGGCTTGCCCCAAATACCGGTAACCCTAACCCTAACCTGCATCCGCTCCTCCAACCAACTCTGCACCTGCCTCTTCGCTCTCGTGTGACACCTGGCGGGCCCACTGTCCACCCTTCTCTCACGCACTACGGCATCTACGGGCTTGGGAATGCCTTTCTGGCTGCGGCACCACAATCGGGTTTGCCAAACTTCCCCTAGCTTCTGTTCTATCTTGTGACAATCCTCTCTAAACGCCCAAAACACCTTTTTACATGTTGTCCCCATCCCGATCCATCTGCCTAAACCCCCTGGTGACCTTTTCAAATGCCTCCTCTCCGCATCTTACTTTTCCCAAATTTTCGCTGTCTTGATCCTGCGCTTTCTTTTCAATACAAACGGGTGCTTTGGGTTGGGGACTCACTTGGTTTCGGGTGCTCTGCCTGGATTGTGGGCTCTTCTTGGGTTGCGCGCTCTTTCTTGGCTGTTGGTTTTTCTTAAATAATCGGCTCTTACTAATTTGGCGTCACTGATGTGGACTCACTTGGTTGGGCGGGGGACCACTTTCGGGCCACTTGGGCTGGTGGGACTACTTTCGGACCACTTGGGGTGGCGCGCTACTTGGGGAACCACGTGGGGAACTACTTGGGGAACCACTTGGGGAACCACTCGGGTTGGTGGGCACCTCTTGCTGGCTGCTGTGTTCTTTTACAATGCTGTATGCTGTTGCCCGCTTGACCAAACCACGTATAACCCTATCTCAATCTTGACTTGCGTCCTGGCCTGACTGCAAGCTCTAACACCTCCTCTTGTCTCTACTGCCCTCTCTGCTCACACTCTCTGCGCTCGTATGCGCGTTGTCTGCGCTCCCTACACACTCAGCTTCTTTGTCTGTCTTGTTGATAATCTGCGTGCCGTAAACACCGGTAACCCCACCCTGACTTGCGTCCGGGCCCAACCGAAACTCCACTACCCCAACTTGCGTCCCGGCCCGAACCAAACTCTGCTGCACAGCGAATCGCGAACGGAAAATCTTTCATTTGCTACTACTGCGCCTACTCAGCCAACAGCCGTGTAATCCAACAAAACTCCTTTACCAAGTTGTTGCTCTCCACGTTGTCCAGCGGCTGCTTCTTCCCTAAATATTCGATTAACATCCTACCCGGTCCTGCATCGTCCACCCCAAACTCCGCTAATCGGGCCTGCCATCGGGCGTTTGCCTCCGTGTAACCGAATACTATGCCTGTTAATCCTGCGCTCAACACCCCGCTGTATTGACAAGTCCCTCCCCCTACCCTTCGATACTTCCCTTTCTCGTTCGGCTCCCAGCTGTTGCAAATTTCCTGCGGTACGCCACCACACGGGAAGCAACCTGAAAACATGTGGAACCGAACCTGGTCGTCTATCTTCTGTACCATCTCCTTCGCTGTTTTGCTTTCTGCCCTCCAACACTGCCGTATGTCGTGTCCGCTCTGTGGATCGCCTGCTCCCTCGCAAATCCCGCAGCGATTCGCCCACCACGCCAACTGCCTGCGCACCCACTCTACGTCGGCAAACTCCTGCTGTCGATGCTCAGTCAACGTCTGCCACGGCCCCCGGCGCGCCTGCTCCTGCTGTTGAAACACCCGCCGCATCTCTTCCCGCTCCGCTTCGACGACGTCCATTTCTTCTCCATCGTTACTGTTGTCGTCTGTCTCGCTCTCTTCTTCTGTTTCTTCTTCAACCACCTCCTCCAACTGCCCATCTATCCCTCGGCACACGTCGCACATCTCCTCGTTGTCCTCCTCTCTACACCCTGCTCGATCCTTCCTCCCATCCAAATACCCGTCCAACACCTCCCTCCTGCAGCTAGCCGCCCCGCTCTCACCACCTTCAACATACTCCCTCACCAACTGCCGCTCGGCTTCTGTCTCGTTGTCTTCGGTGCGTTGTTTCCCATCCTGAACGATCAAAACCGCCTCGCTTCGCAACCCGTCCCGGCCTGCCCTGCCGCTCTCCTGTGCGTAATCCAACATGGTGAACGGCCAATCGATGTGAATGATGCACCGTACATCCGGTATGTCCACGCCCATTCCCAACGCGCTCGTTGCCACGATCACGCGCTGCTTGCCTGCCATGAAGTCCGCTAACATGCTCGCCTTGCCCACGGCATCCGCGTGATACGCGTGACAATCTAATTGCTCTGCCAACGCCTTCACCTTCGGCTTCGAATTGCCGTACACGATGAGCTTGCCTGTCCTGTACTTCCGCATTTTCTGCCACACTGTCTTGATGACCATCGACTCGACGTCCTTCTTCTTCACGGACCGGCTGATCTTGATGGTCTGATACGCCACGTTCGTCCTTGTGGTCGGTTGTCTGAACATCTTGACCTGCCCTCGCTGGTAATGCATCCGTCGATACAGCTCGTCTTCTTCGGTCGGCGGCAACGTTGCTGTCAACAGCACCATCTGCGTCTCGGCTGCTGCCAGCCTGCCGAGCTGTTGCATCTGCTTGCGGAATGTGTATCGACGGTTCAACACAATGTGACACTCGTCGATCACGATACGGTCCAGCTGCCGCGTCGCTCGCAGCCGGTTCAAAAATGTCGCGAACGCTTCTCCCACGGCCGACTCGGGCGTTACGAACACGATGGCTGCTGCGTCGGGCGGGCAGCGACTCTCCCACTCGGCGCACGATATCCCCAGCTCCTTGCACCGCCGCATCATGTCTCCACGCAGCGAAACCAACGGCACGACGACGACCGTCGTTCCACCTTGCTCTGCCCACCCCGGCAACATAAACAACATGCTCTTGCCTGCGCCAGTCGGCATCACGGCCACGACGGGGCTCTCGCCGGCAATGATCGCCTCGATGGCCTCCTTCTGCACGCCTCTGAACTTTGCTTTCTTGCCCTTCATTCGCTGGAGTTGCGCTGCCGGGTCCATCTTCCTCAGCCGCTCCAGCCTCTCTATCCTTGCCTCGTCCGCCTCGCTCTCGAACGGCGCCTTCTTCCGCTTCTTGACGTCTGCCACTGCGTCTACGGCGGACTGGAAACCCAAAAACCGGTGCCAATCGGTGCTCGAGTTGCGGAACAACTGCCGCCTGTCTGCTGTGACGCCTGCCATCTCCATGATCCCGCGCGCGTATACCATGCCGGCTACGTGCGCGCTGTGGCCGGCCTGCTCGTCCTGGATGGTGGCGAGCATATTCTCCTCGTTCCACTCCTCGTTCTCCTCTGCCTCCTCTGCTCGAAATGCCGACGATGGCCGCAAAAACCTCCGGCTGATGCCGATGGCAATCTCACGGTATGCTGCAATCGTCAACTCTTGCTTTAAACCTACTCTGCTTTCACGCTTCAATATTTCCCGAAATCGGTCGCTTGTCCACTTCCGTCCGCTGGGGTCGGCTGGCCACATGTGCGATGATATCGCCTCCTTCTCCCACACCATCGCCTCCAACCGCTGCTGGAACGGCAACACCAACCACATGTAATACACCACCAGCTCGCCCACCTCGCGCGGCAAGTACCGGTGGATGATCTTGACATCGCCGCTCACGGCATACCCTTTGTGATACCGCGTAACGAACGCGACCATGCCGTCCTCGATGAAAATGTTTCGGTGGCCCCCCTTGATGGTGTTGCTGTGTCGAACGCTGCCCAGCTCTGGCCACCTTGCGGGTTGCCCTTCTGCCATGTGCACCAACGCGGCCAGCTTCTCTCGAAACGCAATCACTCGATCCATGTACCGCTCCACCTCTTTCCGGTCGATGCCTGAACGGCTTCCTGGCTTGATGAACCTTTCCCTGACGTTGGCGTCCTGCCCCGCGCGCTCAAACAACCACTTCTCCCCATCTACGGGCATGCGCGTGCGGTGGTCTTTCAAAAAGTTCCACCCTGGCCGCTCATCGGTCGGGTTGTCGCGCAGCTGCTCCCACGGGATCTGGGGCACTTGGCCTGCTGTCTGCTTGCCGCAAAACAGCAACTCCTCCACCAGTAGCCGCTTAGCCTCCGCCTGCATACCGTGCACCATCCCGCGGAACTGGGCCATGGTGAAGTGCAAGTTCTTGTACAGCAGCTCATCCTTCCCCATCCACTCGACGTGGCCACGCGACGTGGTGTTGTAGTGCACCTTCAGCCCGTACGTGCGTAAGTCGAGCATCCACTGCATCGGGCTGTGGCTGCCTCGCACCATGAAGCTGTCCATCATCTGCTGCACAAACTCCAAGCAGCCTTTTGGTCGACGCGGGCTGGGGGGACTGCTGCCGCTGTCGCTCCCCCCGTACGCGCTGTCGTCGTCGAACACCTCCTCTTCAAACGGCTCGGACAGCTCCAGTGCGTGCTGCACGACCATGAAACGGGTGATTTTGATCACGGACGACAAGATCGGCGGGTACAGCTCGGGGCCCTTCCAACCGTCCTCCTTGACGCCAAGCACAGCCAACGCGCACACCAGCGCGCAGTCGTACTCCTTGCGGCGGATGGTCTGTTTGAGCAGCGCCATGCAAAAGTCCAAGCACGCTTTTTCGACCGGCCCCAGCTTCGCGTGCTCGGGCTCATTGTCGCGTTCGGACGGGTCCTGCTCGTCGTCCAGCTCATCGATCATCATCTCGTCCTCCTCGTCCTCCCCGTCCTCGTTCTGGTCCTCGTCGGCTACCCCCATCTCTACCCCACCTACGTCTCTCTCTGCCTGCTCGATCAATGCCTCCCACGCCTCGCGCTGCTGCTGTGTGAAGCGGTACTTGGGGCTCTTCCAACGGTGCTCCCTCTGCGTCCGTGCAAAAAACATCAGTATCTGCTTCCACGGGCGTGATCGCTCTTTGATCGACTTGTCGTCCATGTACGCCTGCAGCGGCGTGTACCTGGTCTGATGCTTCTCTGTCCGGATCGCCTCCATACGCACGAATATGCCCGTCCGTTCGATGACCGACGCCTGGCTCACGCGGGCCAGTCCGTCCATGGCGTTCCAAATTGCAGCCTCGACGGGTTCCTCGTCCTTCTCCGGGTCTATGTTGGGCTCCTCAATGCTCGCCAGCAATTCGGGACGATCCAGTTTGTTCAAGTACGGCAGCCACCCAGTCCGCTCCAGCCATGGGGCCGCCTCGTCCTTCTCCCCGTCTTCGATCGTTGTCTTCGCCCGGTCCTCGACGTTGGCCCACGTCTTGGCCATCTCCTCGCCCACGCGCGCCCACGCCGCCTCGCCCTCTGTGGGGACGGGTTGCGGACCGCTGTCTGGGTTGTGACGCACCTCGAAGTACTGTGATCCGTGCCGGCTGCCGAAAAGTCGCTGGCAGTGTACGCGCTTGCAGCCGTCTTCCATCTGGGCTTGCAACGCCCCTGCCCGAGTTCGGCTGGGGCGTCCTTGCCTTTTTCCCAGCGACCAGCCGTTGTGGTCTTTGCGCCAGTGCTTTTTGATCGAGTCGATGGTTCTTGCAATGTGCCGGCATTTTTCGGGCTCAAGTTGGCACAGCAAGCCGTCGTCGTATACTGGCAGCTGGGGGATGGGCTGCACGTTGTTGTCTGGTACCGTCCACTCGCTGGGGTACTGTAGCAAGCCCGCCCACTGACGGACGGCATCCCCTACAGCTCTAACGTTTTTTGGCGGCCTCTTGTGTTGCTTCTGCAAGTGGCTCTCGATCTGGTCCGGCCATACTGCGTACCGGCACTCCTTGCACACTGCTACCTGGTACTCAGCCAAGTGCTCAAAGTACTGATGCTCAACGGTGGCTTCTGACATGTTAGCGGTCCTCTGCGAGCCTCTGTGTGTGTTTTTTTTCCTTGAGGCGACTGCTCTTATCTCTGAATTATGTTGAGTTTCGCACCCCAGCTTGTGCGCCCGCTCATGTTGTACGGGCTGATCTCCGTTCGGTCCGTTACCCTGGTCAGGGGCTGAACCCAACGAACATCCTTCTTCTTCCGCCGTATCTCCTACATCAACAAACAAACAGTTATGTCACCATCTAATCTACCCTGGATCTCCGCGTTGGAAGATGCCGCCGAGCAATTCGATGGCGGGCCCCGGAGCTTCCCGCTAGCCAGCGAGTCGAGCTTTGCCCACAGGCTCGCATACGACCCGCCGAACCTGGACTACCGAAAGCTGTTTTGGAACAAGGCCACTGTCTCGGACTCGCAGCGTGATGCTCTATTGCGCCCGCACAGCGCAGGCTGGCTGATTCCGGCCGAGACGAGTGTCTGCAAGCCTGTCTTTGTCGCCCACTCCGCGCTGTCGGCGATATGGCTGTTGAAGGAGACGCTCGACGAGGACGCGCTGCCTGCTGATGCTTGGGCCCGGCTGGTCTCTGCAGCGCAGGATCTTGCCAGCAGCCCGAGCGACGGCTTCCAGAAGGAACCCCCTTCAGCGCAGCGGCCCCGCGATTCCCCACCACCGTCGACAAAGCGTGCTGCTGCATCCAGCTCAGCGCGGCCGTTGAAGCGCCTCCGACAAGCCACCGAGCCTCCCAGCCCTGCGACGCCGCTGGAAGCAGAGGACGAAGCGGAGGAACCTGAGCAGCTTGCGCCGCCCTGCGAACCCGAGGCGGCCGAGGACCCCAAAGAGCCCGTCCATGGACAGGTTGGACAGGAGGAACCCGCCCAGATCACAAGCGTCTCTAACAAAAACCGCCGTGCTGAGCGGGAGCGCGCCAGGAAGCTGGAGCTCATACGAGCGCAGAAGAAACAGGACCTTGGGTTGGTACCGCCGCCCGACTCAGCGTCTCGCAGGGAACACGGTGCCTATGCCTCCATCTCGCGGCAGGATGAGCCGTTCATCTCTTGGATCCTCAAGCAGCCGGTCGATGATGGCGACAACCTGTACAGCAGTGCCCCAGCGCCTTACCTGACAGCTTCTGGCATGCTCGACAAGGCCCGCTCCATCGGCAATAATACCTCCCAGGCCTCTGCGGCTGCCTTTCTGCGGAGCTGGCGCACACAAGGTTCACCCTTTGCGCAGGAGTCCGTGGAGGATCGCCCGCCCGCTTCCTCGCGCACCCGCTGGTCGCTGTCGCAGAAGAGCAGTGCCTCGACGGTGCCGAAGAGCGCGCTCGCCTCCGCCTGGAGCCTGTGCGATCGCTACGAGCAGGAGCTGGATATCATCCATATCAAGTACCGCTGGGCCATGGCTTTCCTCGGCAAGGCGTACACCGAGAGGATGGACCAGATCAAGGAGCAAGACGTCGCCCGCAGCAGGGATGCCAAGAACCGAGGCGGCAGGGGCAAAGTCAGCTCCGAGGCCATGGACGCCCTGCTGCTGTCCGTCACCGCTACGTCGGGGCGTCAGCAGCGTCAGCGATTCAAGAAGCGGCTGCACCAAGCGCTCCGCTGGTACGAAGCAGCCAAGCAGCTTGGCTGGGGTATGCTCTGCCTGATGCCGCACGACATCATCTCCAACTCGTGGGTCGAGAACGATCTCCGCATCCCCTTCTGGCACATCTGGCTCACGTTGGTTGCGAAGGCGAATCCGGTGGCCCACAAAGCAAGCATGGCCTTGGACGCCTGGCTAGGCTCAGAAGGCATCTCTGGCGGATCCATCAGCGAGAAGGCAACGCTGTCGATCGAGGCAAACACGCCGACATCAGCGACGCAAGTGGAGGAGATTGAAGACAGCGAGCTGGAAGACGGCGAAGATGGTGACAACCACAGCGTCAAGCCTGCGCCCTCCCAAAGGACTACAAACAGCCCTGCGGCCGCCCGTGCAATGCGCCAGCTTACCTTGATCGAGCTCTGTAAGCCTTTTGCAGGCACATAGTGTGCTGTAATCAATTGCTCTGTGCTGTGCATTTAGTGTGTTACTTTCTTGCGTTGGTGTTTACAGTGTTGATGTTCTGCTGTGTTGATGCAGTTGTTGTCCGCGCGCTAGCGCAACCCTAACCACAACATTAAACCCTACCCCCATGATTTACAAAGCCGATTTCGCTACAACTTGCACAGGTAATGCGGGTTATTGTCGCAAAACATATGTCCAAGTTTGAAGCAGATCCAATCTGTTGTTGCAGAACGACCGTAGTTGGGAGAAAAACCAACCGTACCCATGATAAGATATCCGCGGCAAATCTGTAGCCCTGGTCCCTAACAAATCCGTACCCCTAAATCAACCATTGGAATGGTTGGCCTACCCATCTGGGTTAGAGTACTATATAGATCTATACAAAAGACTTGTGCTATCTATATTTGCGCGGAAGCGTAATATTGCGGCCGCGCGTTGACGTTTTGGGTGGAGGGGACGGGGATCGATCAGCGGCAGTACCACTACCTACACCACCTACAGCACTATAATTCAAATATTTAGATTGCGAGCACCCAAAAATGTGTGCTCTAAGCTTGGCGGGCAATTGTGTGAAGAGTCGCGCAGACTCTGCGTTGGCCACCAAATGCTCCGTCCAACGATCGTCCTGCATTTTGAATATAAGAGTTATTTCCTCCCACTGGTAGCACGTTATTTAATCTCAACCTCGCTCGTGACTATTATCTTCATTTCGTCGCTAGGTGATATTCCACCGGTACGCGTGCTCGCAATGTGGGCCAGGCGTTCGAACCGGTCGTCCCCATGGTTGTGCAAGACACTTTCAATGGTCTCCGCAGAAGTTCCATCTTGCTGCGGACATAAACTCTCCTCACTACTGACTCGAATTGTCGTGGAGTACAGATTGAGGTTCCTCGAAGGTTTAGGCTTGGAGCCCACAGTATACACCTGTAGCTCTTTATCTCCGGATGCTTGTTCGTTTTCGAACCGTCGAGGTGTCATTCGTGATACGTCCGACGATATATATGAGCTGTACTTGCCGATAATAACGCGCCAGAAGGGCCGTAGTGCAGGAAATGATCCCGCGGTGATTAAAACGTTGTTCTCGGTCCTGTCAAGGTCAGTCGGAAATATCCAAACTTGATAACCTGGACTTACAGATACCAGATTGTGATCTCTGACCATGAGTGGGTCATGTCTGCAACATTGGAGATGCTGCCCATCGCTATGATCTTCATGACGGTAGCAAACGTACCACTGTGGCTGTGAGTAGCTGCGCCGCTGTTGAACTCAGTGTGCCTTACAGAATACTACCTCCCATCAAGATCACTAGGTTTCTTTTGTCCTTTCGCGAAATATTCAGAACTCGAATGATGAAGTACGGCATAACAGCGCAGAAAATGTCCATTATGGCATTGTACGCTTGGGAATTTAGTACCTTCGTCGGTATCTTAGCAGGCACTCGAACGTACCTGAAACTGACTTTCCAATAACATCTAGTATAGCGGGGTTCAGGCAGGTGCCTTCCATCTGAGGTCTCCATGACTTTTGTACAGGCGAGCAGAAGAATATCATGATTGAGCATGAGAGAATGGAGCCTATCAGAAGGATGACTAGTGGTACGTATGCGATACACTTGTGCGATATACTTGCTGTGTGTCCTCGTATCTGGGCTGGTCAGCTTAGAGGAACTTGCTATTCATTGGTGCTTGTACTTACCCTCATCAATGCGATGATGATAGATGCTTTTGTGAAGAATGCGCTAACGATGGAGAAGCACGGCGCCAATAGCACGTACATGATAGCCGCAGCCTGATCTTCTGGATCATTAATGTCCCATACATGCTGTCCGAGGCCATGTGCAGTGCCGGCTGTGACGAGCGACGTGCAAATTAAAGCAAATGCCTGACACCACAGTTAGTCCATTTGGGTGGTTTTGAGGATGTCAAGTCCGGAGTCAAGCTCACCAGACCAGCAACCATGCACCAGTCGTCCCAACCCAGGTTTGCTGTCACGACTCTTGTACGTGTATATGATCGCGCCACTACGAAAAGCGTCGAGATTGTAACAAGCGTCCATCCGACGACATTGAGGACTCTTCGGTAATCATTCATGTTGAGCGAATGAGAGCAAGGATGAAGTTGGAGGGTACTCAAGCATCACCTTAAGATTTTACGGAACAAAGCATTGTCCAAATACTGACCCCACGAATGTTGGACCTCGAATAATAGGACGATCGATTGTTGCCGCGTCTCATCCAAGCACATGCTATAGCCTATGGCGTATGCAACACTGTCGCATCGCACTTTCCTGCTTTCCGCGAACCCTACAGGAGCATCCTTCGATATTTCTAAAAGTGTTCATGATTTGGTCGCCTCGGACTGTGCTGCAATCCTGCACGACGCTACGTTCGGCGCACTCATTCCGTTGCCGCACGCTCTCTTATTAAACACGATGAAAGACGGGCCGCAAGTCACAGCTCGTTAGTCGCTTATTTATCGTATCCGTTCGCTAATGCCAACGGGTCTTTTGCTCCGCCATTGACACCTGGGAAAAAAACCAAGCAGGAGTCGTTTCTTCCGAATGAACCTGGATGCCCCACTCGCGTTCATCAAAGACCCTGGCCATGTTCCGATGCCAAGATCCGAGGGCTCGACCGTGCCTCTTCCATCGCTCGAGATCAGGTTAGATCCATGCACTGACCATAGTCCGCCCCACTCAGCCTCAAGGAGCGGGAGAGTTAGATGAAGCCCCGCCATCACGTTGTATCGTAGACGTAGATAAAGGTTAGGCACACCCACGCCTTAAGTGTATGGGTGCAATTTGCTTCAACCCAAGCCCATGGCGATGTTGTCACCAGCAGTTCTTTTTCTGATCAGTTTGCTGGCAACTTTGTCCTTGTGCGTTCGTAGACGACGAGATTCGAAGCTGCCTCCTGGGCCGCCGCGTCTGCCTATCCTTGGCAATCTACACCAGGCCCCTAAGGAGGCGGTGTGGATCACGTACCAGAAATGGGTCGAGCAGTATGGTCCTCTCGTGTATCTCAACTTTGGTGGCACAAACGTGCTTCTCATCGGAGACCATGAGGTGGCCAAAGATCTACTCGACAAGAAGGCCAATATTTACAGCAGTCGACCACGCATGGTAAGCCACGGTCACCCCAGTCTAGCAAGATCCAATACGAGGCTAATGTACACAGGTTATGGCACAAGAGTTGACGTGCAAGAGTAAGCACATCATGTTTAAGCCATTCGATGAAGACTTCCTGCTGCACCAGCGACTCGAGGCTCCAGTGCTCAGTCCACGCGCCTCAGCTTGCTACACGGCAATTCAAGATTTAGAAAGCAAGCAACTTCTGAACAATTTGCTTCATTCGAACGATTTCCCCACGGAGTTCGAACGCTTTTCAGCGAGTATTGTATACTCGATCACTTTCGGCATGCGTATCATCACCGGCGAGGAATGGCAGCTCCAGACAAGCCATAAATGCCTCAAGAACTTCACTATCGCTGGCCAAGTCGGCGCATGGATCGTCGATCTATTTCCAGCCCTCAATAATCTACCGGCGCCATTGACACCATGGAAGAAGACTGCAGAAACGTGGTACAACATGTGGACGAATCTTCACATGACAAACATGCAGGACGCTTTGAAGCGCGAGGGATGGAACTGGGCCAAAGAAATCAACAATTCAAAAGAGGCAAAGAATCTGACCGCAACAGAGATATCGTGGGACCTCGGTGTTCTTTGTGATGCGGGAGTTGAGACGACGCAAGTGCAATTGCAGATATTCATCCTCGCATGTGTCGCTTATCCAGAGTGGATCGCCACGGCGCAAAAGGAGCTCGATGAAGTGGTTGGCGCAGATCGCCTTCCTGGATTTGACGATTTGAGCAACTTGCCCTATCTCCAGGCTGTAGTGGAGGAGAACTTTAGATGGCGCCACATTGCTCCCGCAGGAATCCCGCATGCAACCACTCAGGATGATTACTACAAAGGTTACTTCATACCCAAGGGCTCAGTCGTAGTCCCCGTGTTCTCAGCAATGCGTCAAAACTCCAGCACTTTCCACTCGCCAGAAGTTTTTCGGCCGGAGCGCTGGATTGGCAAATCTCAGTCTAGTAACTTTGGGTATGGTCGACGAGTCTGCCCCGGAAGGTTCATCGCACGGAACTCTTTAGCAATAGCAATAGCAAGACTGCTGTGGGCCTTCAACATACGTTCCAAAGATGGCATGAAGATCAAGGTGTTAGAAGACATGTTCACCACTGGATTTGTGTCTGGACCAAAGCCATTTGTCGCTGTTTTCGAACCGAGGTCCAAGGAGCGCAAAGGGGTTATTGAGAGAGAGTTTAAGGCAGTCGATAAGGATATAGTAAACCTCTTGAACAGGGTTAGGGAGAAGCAGGTCCAAGCCGGTCTAACTCCAAACGCCTAGACTAACCAAGTTGCTTTGGGGTCGGGCTTCCAACACTTATAGGTGCTCTATTAGCGGCGGCCTTCTATATAGTTACTTATATTATATCACCTTCCGAATGTCTCCCAGACACCGCTTCGACCTCATTAAGTTTGTCTACATTCTTTTGCGCAATCTTGATTTTCCATGATAACATTTACGACTGCGTAGTGTGGTCAAAGGATTATATCTATGAATTCGTTTGCCCGGACTGATAGATACGGGGAATCGCAGTGATCATGATGGGAGCTCTTTTTAGTTTGTTCTACATTGTGCACTTGTCATTGGCAATCTGGAAACACAAACGATGGTTACCTTTTGTATTCGCTTTGTTTTAGACGACCGGATTGTTGGCTGAAGCGCGGCGCCTTTATAAAAGTGAGTTAGGATAGTTTAGAGTATTTAAAATATTAAAGTTATAAACTAAGAAAAACTTATAAATACTTCTAAGGTTAGTTCTTATAAATAAGTACTAGTATAAAGAGGGTAGTATAGATACTTAGTAAAATACTATTATAGCTTAGTAGTAACCGTAGCTATATAGCCTAATAGTATCTATAGATATATAGTTTATTATAAATTAGGCCTATTAATTAGGCCTCTAATCTTTATAAGAAACTCTAATATAAAGTAATAATAGACTAGATTTACTATAAAAAGAGTCGAATTTATTACCTTATAATAGGTAGGGTAGATTTCACGCTAAACTCTAGGTAACTAATATCTATAAAACTATCTAATACGAAGAAATATAGGCCAAGGCTTTGTCCATTTCAGCCTGAAGAAGATGAACTTGCTCTGGTATAAGCAGCTCAAAATGATCACAACCGACGGAAAAGACCGCGACGTCTCCTCCTGTGTACCTTTCCCATCCATTGGGGCCCAGGTTCTCCTTGCCCTTGTCCGGAACATGGCACGCAAACGTACCCAGCTTGGGGTCTTCCATGAAGCCTGGGTACGACCTGGTTGGTACGCCCTGGCTCTCCAGCTTCTGCATTCGGACAGTGTCATTCGTCATGCGGTTGACCAATCCTCGTTCCGCCCAGATGACTGCCGTCTTGGTGGGCCTCTCGGCCGTCGTCATCGGTGCCGGTGTGTACTCATTCATGGCGAGGAAGAACTGGCGCATGTGGTCGCGGCTGGACTCGAACGAACTCCATTGTCCGTCTCGGCTGACGATTCCCTCTAAGACGGCCTCGCTAACGTCGGCCTCAGCGAGCAGCTTGCCCTGGTCCATTACGCGCGACCGCGGGCAGGGCATGTCGATTAGAAGGAGGCCTTCGACCGTGTGCCCAGCGCGGGCCAGCTGGCGCGATATCTCGAAGGCGACGAAACAGCCGACAGAGTAGCCTCCGATCATGAAGGGACCCGTGGAGTGTGTCTTGACCAGCGCGTCGAAGACTAGCTTGGCCACACCCTCGATACCGACTTCGCTGTTCATGCGCGAGGGGCACCGGAGGTAGGGCGAGTCAACGCCATAGACAGGCTGGTTGGACTTGAAGGGCCGCAGGTGTATAAAGGACGCTACGGTTCCAGTCCCGTCAGGTATCAAGTACAGCGGAGTGTTGCCGGCCTCGGGCCTGCCCTGCAGCAGTGTGATCCTGACGCTGGGAGCCGGTCCTAGGGACGACAGGTCTTCCTTGTCAACGTGATCCAGGCTTGAAGCCGGGGTAACAGAGCCAGAGAGGTCGTCTGGGGTCATAGATAAAAGGCTATCGTCGTCACCCCTGGAAGCTGTCGCGCTGGTATCGTTGGTGTCAGCATCTTCCTGGACACTACCGCCAAATGCTCGTCGGAGGTCACCGATTGTGAGATACTCAAAGACAAAGGTCGCGGGGAGGTTGATACCCTTCTCCTTGACGGCGGCAACGATCTCGATGGCCATGATTGAATCGACGCCAATCTCGACTATCTCTGTGTGGTCAGTAAACTCGGAACGGTCGCATCCGGTGGCACTGGCTATACTGTCGAGGATAACCTGGAATACTCCATTGCTTGGAGTCTCCTCTTCCTTAACCTTGTCGTGCGCTTTACTCTCCCGCTGTTGTTTCATCGGCACTGTGGCCATACCAGCAGCAGAGAGATTGTCATGAATCATGGCGGTTTTCTTGGTGGTGATCGAGGACACCGACTTGGGAACCGCATTTTGTAGTCCTGCACCAGCAGCGTGTGGCTTTGTGCCGAGAATATAGCGCCAGGTGGTCCGCTTGAACTGTTGGTAGCGTAAGTCAAGGGCCTGCATGACGATCCTGGACGTCTGTGGGTCGAAGACATAGGCGGTACAGAAGGCCGTGGTCCCTTCCCAGCGCGAGATGCGCGTGTATGTTAGGTACTCCTTTTCTGGCTGGATAGGGGCCAGTTGCTCGATGCTGTCGTAGCCCATGAGGGCATATGTCAGTTCCTGCGGCGTGTTCGGGTTCCCGTTCACCATGAAGCCTGCCAGATGCAGCAGAGCCTCGCCCCAGTATGGCGACGAAGTGAACCGCGTGCCCGTCGGGTCGGGCCGGATTTTGATCGTCGCGGCGGCTTCTTGGTAGTCGCTTGCCACGTACGCCTCCTGGACGCCGCGGAAATCGGGCGAGAACTCGACTGCATTGGCGAAGAGCGCGAAAAAGACATCGGGCAGCATCCGGTGGCCGCTACCCTCCTTGGAAAGCTTGATCCGCTCGTCCATCTTCGCCTTGATAAAGAAAGACACGCGGTCTAATTCTGCTTGGGCCTTGTCGGGGCTGCGATACTTGACGGTCACCGATCCGAGATCGTAGGATTCGCCGCTCTTGGAAGTGGCCTTGAACTTGGCCAAGACAACGTCGGCAGACGCGCTCTCCATGATGGCCGTGGTCTGCAGGTCGCCATCGATACCGACAAGGTCCCTAGTGAGCGGGGCGAGCAGCTTGGGGTCGTGGAAGGTCAGGTGGGAGGCTGTCACGCCCGTCTTGCCGCCGCTGTACTCGAAGGCATACTTTGCCACCGTTGCAGCGGCGTCGCAAAAGACAGTTCCCGAAGCAAGCCCAATCTGTTGCATCCGGTGACCGTCAATCACGCCCATGAAGCCATGATCCGAAATGCCAGCTCGGAAAGTAACTTGGATCTGGCCCGCAGGGGTCATGGCCTTGTGGACGAGGTATTGCGCCGTCGTGGTAAGGAAAGGCTCGGACGAAACTGAATTAGCAGCAGCGGCAGGAACCTGTTCGCCGCTCCTTTTATCGGTGTGCGTGATCCAGTAGTTCTTGACGTCCCACGCATAGGTCGGGAGCGCCAACAACTCGAGGTTGCTCTCATACGGCTCGTGCAGCGCGAGCCAGTCCACATCGATGCCACTTGTGTAGGCCGCCGTGAGGGTCTTGGAAATGGACGTCCAGTTGCTGCTATTTGCGTCGATGGTGTGGTTGATCCTGGTGGTTGGCGGTGAGAGTGTAGCCCGGACGAACGAGGTGCATACTGGGCCGGGACCGATCTCGAGCCAGAAAGGCTCGTCGTTCTTGAGCGCCAACTTCACAGCGTCAAGGGCCCCGTGGAAGTTGACCGCCTGCCGTGTCTGCTGCGCCATGTAATCTTCCCCGAAGACGCCGGGCACATCGACCACGGACGCAAGCAGCGTCGACGCCACGGGGATCTTGGGGGCCAGGTAAGTCACGCCGCTGGCGAGTGCCTTGTAGTCGGGCAGGATGGCGTCCATCTGAGCGGAGTGGAATGCGAACGGCATAGGTAGCATCTTAGTGCGTGTGTTGGCGTCCTGGGTGGTCATGTTCGCTTGGATGCGTGCCAGGTCCTCGCCCTTCCCACTGATGACGGTGGCGCTAGGGCTGTTGATGCATGCCACCCCACAGGAGTCCTTGAACCCGGCGAGGTGGTCTCGCACAATTGCTCCTGCTGACGCCGATACCGAGAGCATGGCATACGAGTTAGGCTCGCATCGCTCTAGGAGCAGACGGGCGCGCTGGCCGACAAGGTACAGCGTGTCAGTCAACGAGAGAACCCCCGCCACGTTCAAGGCAGCGTACTCGCCCAGACTGTGACCCACGACCATTGCGGGCTCGATACCTGCAGAGGACCGCCAAAAGGCCGTGAGGGCAATTTGCAGCGTGACGAGGGCGAGCTGGACCTGCGCAGCGCTCTTGGTGGACATGTCGATGGCGTCGGTGGTGATGATGTCCAGAAAAGACGGAAACTGGTAGGAAGTGCAAATGGCCGCACACAGGTCAGCCATTTTGCGGAAGACGGGGCTCGTGCGATACAGCTCACGGCCCATGCCCGCGTAGTGGGAGCCCTGGCCGGTGAAGACGAAGACAACGGGAGGGGCTGCTGATTTCTTGGTCGAGTTGTCAGTGCGCTGGATGCCCGTCTCAAGCTTAGAAATGGCCTCCTGTAATGTGGAAGCAGCGAGCGCGAACCTAAGGGGGTGGTGTACTCGCCGGGCCGTCGTCGAGTATGCAACGTCTTGGATCCGGGCGTTGGGGTTCGCACGGAGCCACGCGGCGAGCCGACGCATGTTGGCGAGGTGCGATGAAGGCGTCCTGGCTGAGGTTGTGATGACATGACTTGATCGGGCGTCGGGTTCTCTTTTCTTGGCCATCTTAGCCGGATTTTGCTTATACTCTTCGATGAGAACGCTTGCATTGCCGCCCTGGAGATATGAGATGTCAACGATTAGCTTGATCGTCCTGTCCATAACAAAGCGTGTGTAGAGAACTTACCGCGGCGTCGAAATTGTTGATGAGAATACGTTTCGGCTTTCCATCGGCCGCTTTGAACTCGGTTGACTTGGTGGGAATCACGATGCCACTGTTGTCTCCCAGAATCTCTAGTACGTTGGGGTTCATGGCGTGTGGCATGCCGGCCTGAGGGGGGATGATGCCTTTTTGAAGCATAAGAACGCTTTTCAGTACCGAGGACAATCCGGCAGCCTAGCACAAAGTACCACAAGTCAGCATCTACCAGGTTTTTGATTCACCACGTCACGTGTCCGTTTCGAGGAACAGTTGAACAGTTGAACTCACCGCTTCGCTGTGGCCAATATTTGCCTTGATAGCGCCCACCGTCAGAGGCTTCCCATGCGGTCTCGGCAAGAAGACCTTTGAAACCGCGCCCATCTCCGCCTTGTCGCCGACCTGGGTACCCGTTCCGTGCATCTCAATATACGAGACATCATCAGGGTTCAGTCGCGCGTTGCGGAGGACCTTTTTGAAGAGGGATTCCTGGGCATTGGCGTCGGACGTTGTGATGGACGGGGCGTTGCCAGAGTGGTTTCTCGCCGACGAGGCAATGACGGCCAAGATGTTGTCGTTGTGGGCGATGGCGTCCTCGAGCCGCTTTAGGACAAGGGCGCCGCTGAAGTCAGCACGGCAGTAGCCGTCGGCGTCGTCCCGGTAGGTCTTGCAGTTGCCTGTTTCGGATAGCACGCCAGCCTTGCTGAGAAAGACAAAGGAATGCGGGTCGGACAAAATCGTCGTGGCACCCGCAACTGCCATGTCGACGTCCTTTGACAACAGACTCATGCAGGCAAGGTGAATGGCCGACGTGGAGCCTGCGCAAGCCGAGTCGAGCGCGTACGTCGGCCCCTCCCAGTTCATCTGGAAGGCCAGCCGACCCGGGCCAAAGGCGCGCTGAATGCTCTGCAGAGTGTATGCATCACACCCCAGCGCGTGGTGGCTGACCTTGAGCCAGTCGTCGAAGCTCTGCGCGAAGAAAACGGCCGTCTTGTTAGGGTCAGTCGTTTTTGTCTGGCCAGCAGAGTAGCCAGCCGTCTCAAGGGCCTCGTACGCGCTCATGAGGAAGTGCCGGTGTGCGGGTTCCATCAGCAGGGCCTCGCGCGGGGAGATGTGGAAGAATTTGGCGTCGAAGTGGCCCGGGTTCTTGATAAAGCACCCATGCCTACAGGTTATAGTGCATTTGCCTGGGCTGTGTTTGGCACAGTAGTACTCGTCCAAGTCCATCCGGTCCGCGGGAATCTCTTCGTGGCAGTCTTGGCCGGTCTCGATGACCCTCCAAAACTCGTCCATGTCCTCGCTGCCAGGCCCTTTGCCAGACATGCCCACAATGGCAATGGCGCCTTCTCGAACACCTTCACCCTTACCCGCGCTTGGCGACTGCCGCTCATCTTTGACCGTCACCTGTCTGGTCGTCTTGAGCACACCAACAATGTACGTCGCGTGGCCGCTGGGACCCATCATCTTGACAAGCACATGCTGACACGTCCCGAGATAGGCGTTGAGCTCGCCTACCATTTGTACAAGATCCAACCGTTGCGATAGCGTCTGTAACGCCGCAACCCTCAACAGATGCCTCCAGCTGGAGTAGGTGGTTTCTGCGTCACCGCCACTCATGCCCCATACTTTGAATCCCGGGCGAAGCGGCGTTTCTAAGAGGGTCGAGTTCCCGATGATGTAGTCCATGTCGGCCGCGGATACGTCGAGCGTGTGCTGCAAGCCGCGGATGCCGGCAAGCTCGTTCTTGGGGAGCTTCTTCAACTCTGGGCACTGGCTAAAGAGGAGCTCCAAAACCGAAGGTGGCCCTATGATAGTGTTCCAACGGTCTCCTACGAAGCCAACCTTGGCTCTTTTGGAAGCCGGGACGCCCTAATCATGCATTGTCTCAGATTCATATGTCACGATAAAGAATTCCTTCAATTGCCCCAGAACTTGCTTACAACGCTTTGGGGAGGAATCTTACTCACCTTGGCATTTTGGAACGTCTCGAGTATCTCTTCGAGCTCATCTGCCGTGGTACCCAAGACAGCCCAGCCCCAGGCTCCCGGGCGGTCCTCCCTAGCTCTTGAGCGCGCAAAGATGAGGCCCCAGAGTCGGACCCACACCCGACCGATCTCGATAGAGGAATTGTACAGAGTGTCAAAGTTTGTCGAGATCGGCACGGCAATAGCGTTCCATAGCCCGCCAGAGATTCCAACCAGGTGCGTCTCGGGCCTGCCGTCCTCACCTGGGTGGAGCAACAGTGGCTCGCGGCTTACAGTTCTTCAATTCGGAAACGTCAGTTCATCAAGCAAGCAAAGCCAGATTCGGCGTTATAGTGAGGAAAACAAAAGGAGAAGAGACGCACTCTAATAGCAGGACCGCTCGCACTGTGTAGAGAAGCACTGCGTGGACCAGGCCAACCTGGTCGCTTGTATTGCGATATTTTTGGGCGAGCTCTTGGAAGTTGGAACAAGCCCCGAAGCTATCCTGCAAGAAGCTTTCCCGGCCTCTTATCTCGGCCTTGGCGGCAGAGAACAAGTCTTCCAAGAAGGATCGGAGCCATGGCGTTCTTGTGGCCTGGTCAAAGACATAGTCCATGCCATCAACCCATGTGTCTGTGATGTCCCCAAAAAGAAGCACCGTGGGAGGAGTTGAGCCCATGGTCGTTGTTTCTTGCCTTGTTAAATAGAATGGGTCTAAAAGGGATAGAAAAGAATGATATGTTGAGGCGATGATGAATCGCTACAGGCAGTGAACACAACACACAACCGAATGCACGAAGGGGGCACAGTATCTATGAGTGAACCCCTTCTCTTCCCCCATTTGTTAGTTTTCTTCTATCGCAATTCACGTGTTCCGGGTAAACGCCATGCGCGTACTTGCCTTATGTGATCTTGTTCCCGAATATACTGATTTGGTAACGTCTGGCCGTACCCGAAACCGTTTTCCCGTTGTCGCTTCACGTCACCGACATGGTATGTCAGCACCTCACCACCTCGTAGGATTCCCGTCGGGAAGGTCGTATTATGCCTCGCAGAATTCTTTACCCCCACGGCAGCCTGGGCTGCGTTGCGGCTTGCTATCCGCGCTTTAAGCATCATTTGTCATCCCGATCTGGATTTGATTCCCAGAGATAAGCTTACGCAGCCTAAGTGAGCGATCATTCGAGAGTCAGTTCAGGCCCCGCTCAAGAGTTGACACGGGAAACAGAAAGGCGACGTCAGCTTCAAGGTGCAAGGCGCAGCATAGGGAGCTTAAACAAAGCACCGTTCTTTTCCCCCACCGCGAGGGTGTAAAGGTGGGATCACGAAGAAGATTACTTCACTTAAACGCCAATACCATGACGCTTATTCCTTTTATTTGCCAGGTGAATGGAATAGAGCAAATGGAGGAATCAGAGACATGAGACACGTCAAACGTCCAACTTAAAGACAACAAAACAACGCAAGGCGAGACAGAGCACTTTAGATAACAAGTGGGAAGGCTCCCTACATACCCCTTGATCCCCACATTGGATGCGTGGAGGACGGGAACGGCGGTGGTAGAAAGACTTGTCGCATTCTAGGTTCCACTAGTGGTAATTTATGGCCAGGAGATGGCAGAGATGATAATATACATATCCAGGTCAGCAGGAGGAAAATAAGTCTTAGCAATAGGAACATTCTTAGGGGACAACCCTTGTACCCCAATGCGCCTTCGACTTTTCGCTCTGCCAAGTGCACAGGAACCTGTGCAGTGCGTTTTCAATAGATGCATGCCAGTGTTCTGACATGGAGTCTATTTTGTGCTATAGTAGGTTGAACCTGGGGATCATTACGGAAGAGATACATGCGGTTGTCTACAAGAGTTTAAATGCTACCAATGCACATGTAGGAATCGCAACTTTGCTGGTAAATAGTTGACGAGTACACTCTCTAAGATGAGCCACCTGGTATCCAGAGTACTTGCGAGTGTGTTATGTCTGGGCTCTATATACGTAGGTAGAAGATAATACAGGTTAAGAAGTACGTACAAGAGTACCTGTGATACTTAGAGGTATATACGATGGTGGCTCCCCTAAATACCCGAGTCGGCCTGCTGGTAGGGCATAGTCGGCGCCCAGGCGTTCCAAGTGTCGCAGACGGGGTTAAGGGTACTAGCCCAATCGCCCCCTACCTTCCCGGGAATGAGGGCGGAGGACTCAACCACGGACGCCCCAAAGCCCTGGCTGCTATGCCAGGCAACGTGACAGTGCAGGGCCCAGACCCCCGGGTTGTCAAGGGGCCATGCAATGGCCATGAACCCGTTGGACGGCACCTGGGCCGTGTCTCGGCGCGGCGGATTCGCCAATTGCCACCCGTATGTAGTCCCAGTCCACTGCTCATAGCCGGCCGCGAGAATGAGGAAGTCGTGCCCGTGGAGATGGATGGGGTGGGAGATGCCCGTGAAGGGCGTCTTGTCTTCAATGACAAGGACGGCCCATTCTGTCTCGTTACTTTGCGATGGAATCGGTGAAGAGTTTGCTCCGACTAGGAAGACGTTGTCCTTTACGGGGATATCGCTCAAGTTCCCGGATAGGACACCTTCTAGCGCCGGTTTCGTCCAGTCCACCCACATATACGACCCACCGTTGATGGACCATCTAAGGTACTTGCCGTTGTCAACCCACTCTGGCGCAATCTGCTGGGTCTGGATTCCCGCCTTCACCTTCGACATGTCCAAGTCGACAGGCATCCACGGCTCCAAGTTTGTGCGCTGTTCATCGACGCAGAAATCCAACCCTAACACCGCACCATTCACGCTCGAACTCGGCGGCATGGCGGTGCTATCATTGTTGTATCTTACAATGGCCGTAATGTTGTTTGGGCCCGCGGCGTTAGGCATGCAATATTGTTCGAAATTGCTGCGTAGCCAGTAGTCGCCCGGTGGCGCGTTCGCCTCGACAATGACGTCGTAGCGCTGGCCCATGCCGATTAGCACGCTGCTCGTCTTGTACGGCACAAGAGGCACGAAATCGTTCGCTATCACCGTTAGGGTGTGATTGTCGATGCTAAACTGAACCCAGTCCTCTGTCGCGACGTTAAGGACCCGCAGGCGATACTTCTTGCCCGCCTCAAAGAGGAGCTCAAACTTCTTGCCATCGCTGACGCAGTTCGGATCTAGCTTCGTCAAGTTAGTCGCCATGCAATTTCCTGTGTTCATGCCGTTGATAAGTCCTGTGTCGGAGCCGTTCCATGTTATGTTGAAGTTGGAGACGGTAGCCCAGTGTTGGTCGGCCGTTGCATGGTCCCAGTCTGTGATGAAGACGGGCCCGAGGTCTTCGTCGTAGTCGGCCGTGGCTGGACCATTGATGATCAACGGCCCGTACAACCCATTGCTGTACTGGACGCTGAAGTGGCTGTGATACCAGGTGGTGCCGTACTGGTCGGCGTGGAACTTGTACGTCATGCTCGTCCCGGGTGCGATGGGACATTGCGTGACCCCAGGTACCCCGTCCATCGCATTGTTGTTGAGCTGTCGCACACCGTGCCAGTGGATGGCCGAGCCGTTGGTTGCAATGTTGTTGGTCACGTGGACGATGACCTCGTCTCCCCAGTTGGCTGTGATTGCAGGACCCGGCATTGTACCGTTGGCCGTCAAGCATTTCCGCTGGTACCCATCTGGTGCGCAGTCGATCTCCTCGAGAGTCAACCAGTACTCGACTGTGTGGTTCGTGTAAAAGATCGTCTTGTAGTAGTTGGTGTTGATGTCATGCTCGCCCCAGCATTGGCGGGACGTGGGACCGTTCTGGCATCCTTTGGTCAGGCTGCCGGTGTTGCGGCCAGGGAAGCTGTCTCGGACTGAAAGGACTGCAGGTTGGCTGTTTGAGCTGGCGGTGCCGGGAATGGAGATAGCTGAGGTCCCTGCAGCTGCGAAGGCTAGCAGAGAGAGGAGAGAAATCACCATAATTACGAACAACGAGCGACGTCTTGCTCGAAAAGAGTGCGATGTTCGAGATATATTAAATCTTCGGAACAGGGTGAGCGACTGAGCCAATACCGAGAGGAATTCGACTGCATTTTGATATCTTCTACGTCTTCCATTAACGAGTGGCTATAGTCGTGGTGGCTTCGTGTGCGATACTTGTGGCGTCGAGTTGCCGGACGTGAAGGATTCGGGGATTGTAGTCGGGGATCAGCTGCATGGACACCATTCAGGGAACTATTCTCCCTGGCCTTACTTTCGCCGATTCAACGTGTTTGGACTTATTGCTAATGAGTGGCAGTAATCCCAACCCTAAACTCTCCTTCTATGACTTGATGAGGGCCTTATAAGCAGCTTAATCCGAGATGGCGTAAGCATTAAGCCACCCGCCTAAGCTCCCCGTGTATGCACCATAGCTGATAACGGGTCTAACTGCTGCGGAGTACTCCGTACAGAAGTTTGGACAGTCGTATCAACGGGCCCCACGTGGATGCGCAGAGACGTGACATTGTTCAAATGCAACTAGCCCATGCGTGCATACATGTAACAAAAAGAGGTGCCAAGGTCGCTAGTTATTGTGTTTTTCATTTTCTAGAACCATTTCCGAAAATGACTAGCGCAATTAGTGGATTCTGCCTAAATACGAGACCCAATTCAGGCCCAAGAAACAAGGGTCTGGTTGGAACAGGATCAGATACGAGGGCTGGACCTTGATAATGCAAAATTCGTGACTTATGGTCATCATTGGGACAGGCTATGGTAGGAAAGTGTAGAATCGATCAAGAATGTTCCGGTCACAGGAACATGAGCGGAAATACCGGATCTTGAATGATCAGCGTCGACGAAGGATACCACGGTACCTCCAGGCATGAACCAGCGTTACAATAGCGACTCCAAGCCACACTACGCGCCTCCTACTGCAACTTCTTTGTGAACCTCAACTCGGTCAAATCCTCGGGCTTGCACACCAGCAAGCGGCAGCCTTTGATGTCTGTACGGGCTAAGATGGCCTCGTACGAAGCAGCAAACTCTGACGACTTCATTACCCCGTACTGCTCCGCTTCAGGACCTGCCATGACGAAGACGCCGAGGTAGACCTCGTTGAAGCGGACATTCGTGCTCGCGTTGTTGAGGGATGCTATGTTCGCCAGGGAGAATAGCGCGCCCTGTGTCAAGCTAGCTGAGGCGAGGCCACCATTATCTCCGCTTGCGCCTGTGCACAGCGTCCAGGTGCTTGTAGGGTCGTTCTGCTCAAGGAGATAGGGGATGGTCGCCTGATAGGCCACTGTCAACACGCATTAGTTCTTCCATGCCTGTGAATGGACTCCTATGGCATGGCCACACTCACAAAGGTTGGGCTCGAAGTTGATCCGCATATACTTCCTCACGTCCTCCAAAGTGAGATCGAGAATGGATGTTTGATCGAACAATCCGCCAGCTGCGCATCACGCTTCTCGTCAGCCAAACACGCTCTCGTATTAGCACTTGGACCAAGTGCAAACTCACCGGCAGCGTATACATGCTGAAATGCAGGCAACTCCCCCTTGCGCACTTTCTCCACGACATCCTTGACTCCCCGTTCAGACGTGATGTCGGCTTCTACCGTCGTCACGCCCTCGCGAGTACCTATGTTGGCAAACAGCTTCTCCGCCGAGGCCTGATTGCGCACAATGGCGAGAACGTGGAGTTTGGACCGCAGAGCAGCGATGATGGCCGAGGTGCCGATGTTGCCTGTGGCTCCGACGACTAAAACGGTCGGCATTTTGATTGGTGGTGGTGGTTTTCAGGGTATGGTGGGGCTATCAACGGGCCAATTGTGCAATGGGGTGCTGAAGTAATGTGGGTGTTGGTGCGTGCTTCCGCTCTGTAGACACGGAAAGACAGTACCTACAAATACATTCATCCCGCCGGGTTTAACAGCCTAAGGCCGAAAGTCCACCGGATTGTTAGTCATCGAATATGCCCAATTGCGGCACAGCTAGCATGTTCTGCTTCCTAAAGTCAATCCCCGCAGCCGTCTCAACAACAGGAGTATGTCGCTTTTAGCCATGACTGTTGCCTAGGTAACTACCTAGTCCTAGGTAACTACCTAGGTATTGTTCGCCATGGTCATTGGATCTGTGCATTAGTGTATCCCCGCTGCTGTGCCATGTCTGCATCCCCGACACCCGGGAACTACTATCGGGGACTTCAATTGAAATTTTATAGCCGCGGACAGTAACAGCTGATGCGAAGAGGCCATGATCGGATGAGCTGGAAAGTGACATGATGAGATTGATCCCCCGCTCAGCGACACACCCATCCCTATGCTTGACGTTTATACATAGAGCAGGGCATTGATCAGCGGCGTGGCTGTGATAACCACCTAGCCATTACACTTGTAGAATAACCACGGCAGTGCCTGACCGGCCGAAAGCATGGATATCATTATTGTAGGGGCAGGAATCGCTGGCCTCGGTGCCGGAGTTGCTCTACGCAGGGCAGGCCACAAAGTGATGGTTGGCATTCTCCCACTCCAGTAACTGGTTCCCCTAGGCCACACAAGCTCTGACATGTTGCATAAACAAGATCCTCGAACAATCCTCATTGCTGCACGAAGTTGGAGCGGCCATTACCATCAAGCCCAACGCCTCGCGGGTCCTCGCGTCGTGGGACTTTGTCCCCGAGCACTCCAGCATGGTGGCACTGCGCGGAATGAGCCTAATCGACGGCACAAACATGAAGACCTTGGTTCCCACCTACTACAAGGACTGTGAATCGACCTGGGGCCTGCCCATGTACGCCGTTCATCGCGTCGATCTGCACAACCAGCTGAGAGAGCTTGCCACCCAAGCGAAAGGACCTGGACGTCCCTGCGAAGTTCGGGTGCTATCCAAGGTCATCGACTACGACGCTGAGAACGGAAAGGTCACGACCAAAGATGGCCATGTGCTACAAGCCGATCTGGTTATTGCGGCGGATGGGGTGCACTCGACGGCCGTGAAGCACGTCCTCGGCGATGAGGGAGTCGTCCAGGCTGGGGATACGGGTTGGGCGTGTATGCGGTGGTTGGTGCCGACGGACGAGTTGCTCTCCGATCCAGAGACGGCGCACATGATTCAAGACTCGGCCACGAGATACTTTACGGCAGCCGAAGGCGCCGCTGGTTTGGTGTGGTATCCGTGCCGAAAGTGCGTGCTGTCACGTTCCCTTCTTCATTGCAACATGTTTCCTTCACACCCAAACGTTTGGCAACTCGGGGGGCTGACTTTTGGACTCTAGCAACAAGGTCCAGAATTTTCTTTACCTCTCGCGTGAATTCGACACCTCCCATGTTGGAGAAGGTGAGCAACGAGCCAGTCCCTGTCGTCCAAGACTCACGTGCCGGACGTACTGGTCACGAACGCTGATTGTTATCTAGATTTCCGCGCCATGGTCGACGCAAGCGTTCCCTTGGAATATGCTAAGAAGCACTTTTCCCCGGCTCTGCACACCGTGATTAGGTGAGTTCTAATCCGTGTCGCGTTGGGTACAGGAACACGTAGACATACTGTACTTACACACCTGAGGCAGAAAAGCCAGAGACGTCAAGTTCTGGAAGCTAGTGGCTAGAGGCCCGATTTCCAAGTGGCACAAGGATCGACTCGTCCTGATTGGCGACGCAGCACATCCCATGCTTACCTGTAAGTCTGAGAGTTAGTAGCTTGTTGATTTCGAAGGTAACAACCCCACAGTCCAGGGACAAGGCGGCGGACAGGCCATCGAGGACGGCGCCGCCCTCGGTATCTTGCTCGACCAAATCCGTAATCACGAGGCTCTCGAGGAGCGACTGCAGCTGTTTGAGCAAGTTCGCCGAAACAGAGGCTCGGCGCTACAGATTCTCTCCAACATCAACCCGCCGGCGCCGCAGGGCGTGCGCGATGCCGCCGCCGCGTACCTTCCCAGTGGAACGAAGCTCGACTCTACCGACGACATCAATGACTATGTCTTTTCGTTTGATGTGATTAGGGAATGCAAGGCGGTTCTTGCGGCTGCATAGAGGTGTTGGTTAGAGAGAGAGAGAGAGAGTTTGATGGGGGGAATTCTTAGGTAACACAAGGGAAGAACACTTGTGGTTGGCGCACAGAATTATCCCAACTGAATAGAGTTTAGTTGAGTTGGGTTACGTTGGGTTGTCGTCGCTTACCCTGACCAATTCGCCCTGAGCAATATACAGGCTACATACATACTCTCCAGTAAAGCAATCTAGTTGGACATTTTTTGAAAAGCAACATATACATTAAAAATAGGAGATAATCGAGATAAAGGAAGAGGAACAGATGTAATTGTCAACTGCATACGTGAACCCGATAAATTATTTCATGTTCTTTACGAACACCCTGAAAGCTAAGCTGTTGCAATCTTTCCCTTGCTATTCCCATTTCACTAGCCATCATCTATAACTCTATACTTTTGAAAGATTTTTAAAAGCATTGTTGTTACGCTCTGTCGCAGCAAAGAAGGCGACTTTGTTGGTGTTCCTGAACTTTACTATAGTTGGGTGCGCGGCTTTTTTTGGCACACAAGGGACCTTGCTATCAAGGTTACACGTAGAAGCGCTCTCACTTCCTCTGCTTTTCTTCGTTTGGGTGGTTACACGAGACGAAAGAGGAAAAAGGGGATTAGTCGGATATAACCGGTTTTTAACATGTGTACGGTAATGTCCATGGATAAAGGATCGGGCTTACAAATAAATCGTACCACAGCTCTCCCTGCCTTTGGCAAAGAACCTCTATCATGTGACTGCATGCAGTGCCATCGTCGAATTGCTTCTTCCCTTTACCATTTCCGTCCCGTCCCCCCTCGTAAATAAGAAAGAAAAAAAGGTTTATTTCTACATACTTGATCATCTCCAATTTCCTCCTCGTCTTCCACAGCTTAACAGAAACATCAACACGACATGGCAAGCATCCAAAAGAAAACCGTCCTCATCACAGGCTGCAGCGCCAACGGCATCGGCCAGGCCATGGCCAAACACTTCCACGCGCAAAACTACTACGTCTTCGCTACAACGCGCAAATCCCCCTCGACATCAATAGACGCCTCGCTCGCCTCGCTCCCGGACGTGGAGATGCTAGAGCTCGACGTCACGCTGCCCCACACCATTGCGCGATGCAAAGAAATTGTCGCGAAGCGTACGGGCGGTACCCTCGATGTGCTCGTCAACAACGCGGGTGTCGAGTTTAACAGCCCGCTGCTTGACACGGATATCGCCGAGGCGAAGAGGCTGTTTGATGTCAATGTGTGGGGTGTGCTGGGGATGGTGCAGGCGTTTGCCCCGCTGCTTGTTGAGGCGGGGGGAGTGGTATTTAATCAGAGCTCGATTGATGCAGAGCTGAATATGGTGTGGGCGGGTACTTTCTCTCTCTCTCCCCTCACTATATTTGGGTAGTTGGGGCTAACACGGTCGTGACTAGGTATTTTCGCCAGTTCCAAAGTCGCCGTAGCGCGCATGTCAGAAATACTACGCATCGAGCTCGAGCCGCTGGGCGTGCGCGTCGTGACGTCCGTCTGCGGGTCCGTCAATACACCCATGTTCGAGAAACCTGGGGGTCCTATGGAGCTGCCCGAGACGTCGTACTACCACGGCGTGCAGGACGCGGCGTGGAAAGAGCGGATGGATCACCAACGCCAGGCTACGAACGTCGATGTGCTTGCTGGAAAATTGGTCAGGGATATTGTTCGTGGGGCTAGGGGTGTGGTTTGGCATGGGGCGTTTGCGCCGTTGGTGAGGTGGGCGCGGTGGCTGAATGCTTTGTGGGTGGTGGATAGGTTGATTAATTCGGCGCGGGGGCTGGGGCAGATCAAACGGCGATAGGCAATGGAAGAGGGGGAATGTCAAAGTGGATGGTTTCTAAGAGTTCGTTCCTAATTTGCAAAGCCCCTTGAGAACTACCTCTTCACCTTGACCAAAAGGAGCAAGTTGGCAAGGAGGGATCACATGAAAGGCCCTAGACCAAGCCATCTATCAGTATCTTAAGATATGAGGATCAGGTGAGGCAAAGAGGTCACATTCTTATTCTGTAGTGCTGCTCTCGAGTAACAAAAAGGCTTGAATAGCTCATTTCCTCAGCACAACTTCCAACAGTGCCGTCTGCCCCTGGCCGTGTACCTTTTTCAGCTCGAACCTCTCGTCGGCGGCGCAGAACAGGGCCTCCCACTCGGCGCGGGTACGCTCCTTGGCGCCCAATCCGACCAACATCATAATGTCCTGACGGCGCATGGCACGCTCTTCGTGCAGCGGGGTCCCGTCACGCAGGGAAGGGAGCACCCGGTCGCTGATAAGAACGGGCGTTCCTGGGGGTGAGGCCTCCAGGCCGGGCACAAGCGCGCGGAGGATGGCCGTCGAGTCAGCGTCAGCCCAATTGTGGAAGACGTGGCGAAGGAAAAAGGCGGCGACGCCACTGCCGCCGGCGGGCTGCGGCTGGAAGAAGTCGTGCTGCTGCAGCTCGATGCGGCTCGCGACGGCCCGGTCCTCGTTGGCGAGGAACGCCCGGCCCTGGGCAAGCATTTTCTCGCTGTCCTGGACAATGAAGGAGAGGTGTGAGTAGCGACGCGCCAGCGCCATCGAGACGTGTCCGCTGCCGCCGCCCACGTCGACGACTGTGCCTTTGAGAGAGTCCCATGGGAACACGTGACTGAGTGTGCTAGGCTTGCGGTCGACTGGTCGGCCCGATGTGTTAGCGATGGCTTGTCAAGGGACAAGATTGCAAGGATGCAGACGTACTGGTTGTAACGCCAGCCATGGCCTTGGCAAAGCGGGCAGCGTACGCTGGGTTCTTGTCGTAGTAGTCGAACATGGTCGCGCCCAGACGCGTGGTGAAGGGCGAATGCACGAGGTCCGAGATTTGAGGGGATGCCCTGATGCAGTCGGCCGTCGACGAAGCCGACTTGAACATGTCATCCATGCTGCACGCCAACCAGGTAAGCGGTTGTCTTGAAAGAGGCAAGAACGAGGCAAGAGGCAAGAAAGAGGCAAGGAAAGAAGCTCACGAATATTGTCCGAGTCCCATCAGGTTGTCGTCGCGTCCAAAGGCTGCGCTGCATGCCGTGTGTGCGAACCAGCCGTCCTTGACTTCGTGAAAGATGCGGTGGGTGCACAGGAACCTCAGCACCTGGCGCGCCCGGCCTGCGTCCATGCCGGCCTGTTGGGCGATGGCCTCAACGGCCATGCCCTCTTCGGCGGCCACGGGCACAATGGTAAAGAAGCCAAACTCAAAGGCGACCTGGAGGGCGGCCAGGTCGTTGCTCGAGCCCATCAGGCTGCGCATCGTGGACCGCGGGCCGACGACGAGCAAGCGCAGCTGGTCCAGCGCGGCCGTGAGGCTGCTGGCCAGGGCCGCACATTCGGGCGAGTCGGGCAGCTCGGGCGAGTCGGGCGAGAAGTTGGGAGCAGCGAGGTTCTGCGAGGCGAGCAGCGACGTGATCTTGGCCGCATCACTCACAATGCCCTGTGCAAGCGCGAGCATGTCGGTCGAGTCATTCTTGTAGCCATTGGTGACGCCGCTCATGGTTGCGCCGGTGTCTGAGTTGGGCGTCGCTGTCAGTTGAGGTGATTATGGACATGATAAACCCTCTGTCGAGCATTAGATAGATGGCTGAAGAGCTTGCTGGATGGTCATGGAGGAGCACACAGGTGAGCAGCCAACACCCCACGCGAACTTGAGCTGATGCCCGAGCGCGCGGGCAAGACGATGGATGCTAGCACGGGCAATACGATGGATACTACGGGCAATACGATGGATACTACGGGCAAGACGATGGGTGACTAACACGGGCAAGCGAAGGATACTGGCACGGGCAAGCAAAGGATACTGGCACGGGCAAGCGAAGGATACTACCACGGGCAAGACAATGGGTGACTAACACGGGAACGACTCGGGGAATCATGCCCTCCGTCCTGCCCCTTGGGGAATGCATGGGTGTGGGTGCACGTTCCCCGAGCTGCAGCTGGAGCTGCAACTGCAACTGCAACTGCAACAGGCGGGCCGCCACGGGTACGGGTGACGATTGCGCCGCTTCGGTACGGGGCCGGCGCGCACTCAGCTGTACACAGAGCAGCCTGTGCGGACTAGAATCAGGCCGGCGAAGAAGGTCATACACTAGGGCTTATCCCTCCGGCCACGGGCTATCATTGGGTCTATGGGGAACCTGGAGTGTACTCTGGTACGTATCTGGGCACTCCAGTCGGGCTACTATTACATTGCAAGCACGCAAGGCGGGCACAGTATCCCATTGCTATGAAAGCGCTGGATCCATCATCATCTCGTCTCGCAGCGGGACCGCAAACAGCCGCTTCACATGACCAACCTTCTTCTCCAGCCACAGCCGCGTGTAGTCACATGCAATCACAAACGCCAAGGGGCGCGACGGGTCGGGCACGCTGGCTAACGCAATGTGCAGGTCCCTTATATGCAGCGTCAGCCGCGATAAGACCCTTTCCAGTCTGCGAAATGACAGCAGGTACAGCATCTGGCGAAGGTCCCTCTCGTCGCCGTCCTCGAGCTCGAGCATGCCCCACGACAGCCGGGGCTCCATTAGGCCTCCCAGCAACGCGCTGATGCTGCTTGGAGTGCCCACACCGGGCCCGCTCTCCCTCTCGCCGCTGCCCAGCCTCGCCAGCTCGCCCGCCCGCGCCGGCGACGACTCGCTGGCGAGCATCCTGAACCCGTCAACCACGTGCCCGATGAGCATCGCAACGGCCATGAGATGGATGGGCTCCGTGTCCTCGCACCCGTGCCCGCACCCCATCGACGCCTCGCAGGCCACAATCGACTGGTTCAGCTTGGCGAGTTGCGCATCGCGCGACATGGTGGGCCGCGGATCGTGCCTCCCGTCGCCACGCACGGACGCTAGCAGCTCCATAGCGCCCGTATGGCAAGTGCATCCGCCCTCCCCGTCCAGCGTCTGATATCCCCCTATGCCAACGGCGTTGCTGTGGTGGGGGGCGCCAAAGAGGGACTCGCCGTGCCAGTGTGTCGACGAGTGCTGCCCAAAATCCGCTCCCGTCGTCGAGAAGTACCCAGCCGCCATTGGCATGCTGCCCGTGCTGTCAGTCACTAGGCTGCTCAAGTCCAGCCGCGCGACGTCGCTTTCGGTTGTCGCTGGAAACATGAATGCGTCCAGGTTTGCATCATCATCGTGCCTCTCGCCGGCTTCGTCTGGCAACGCACTGCTAGCCCGGGTCGTTGTTTTACTTGTACTGCTGCCATGGCTGCTGGCGCTGGACTGGGCATCACCGCTGGACTGGCTATCACCACTGGACGGGACCCGCGAAAGCCTCCCGGAGGCTGGCCGCGAAGAAGTCGCCCATGGCCGTGAAGCCCCCCGTCCCCGCTGCGACGAGGGGACCGATATTGGCGGTGCGTCCTTGTGTGTCCTCCGCGACAGACCGTAGATGCACTTGATTTTGTTGTGCTCACACCTCGCACAAGTCGGCTTTTGCTGGCTGCACCGCACCTTGGACTCGTTGCACGTGTTGCACGACGCTCGTAGTCGTACCCTGCTTTCGTCTCCCATGGCTGCGGACCAAACTAGCATTCTTGTTATGTTTGACGAAAAGATACAGTAGGTGCCCTAACAACTTACTGTAGAATAATGAGATGACAGTGTTGGGATAATAAAAAGGCTTCTATCAAGTTTAGCATTCATACAAGCCTTTTAGTACACTCAAGTGTCACAACTAAGCCGTCACCCACTAGCCAAGGAATAACTCTATCTGCTAGCACATCCGGGAGACTGCGGCTGAGGCTTACATGGCTTGAATGGCTTACAAGGGTGGGATTTTCATCTCACCCATCCATCCGGCCCTCCTTACTATTGCAGGCTGTGCCGAGTACCACTGTGTACCGTGTCATTATGGAGGAGTAGTGTTGATGCTCAAGCAGCGCAACACAACGAGGTCAAATAACTCGGTATAAGAAATTACCGACAACAAGAACTGTCCATGTATACAAACGTACCGACGACAAGAAACGTCCATGTACACATGTCCAGGCGAGCGAAAAGCGAGCCTTGCCGGAGAAAAGTCCGTTGCATGGGTTCCGGGTAAATGCAGGTGCATTTCCCAAACACCTTCTTCGGAATCGCTGCCGTACATCGATGAGCCTTTGGGGCAACCGCATACGGTGTCAGGTAACAGAGACCCGTTCCAGTATGGGCAGCTCCTCCCCCCTGTCGACGCCACAAAGCTTGGCAAACGGTCACCTGATTTTTTCCAACGTGTCGGATTAGTACACTGTACGGTGCCTGCTGCCTATCACACCCCCCACGTTCTGGACTCTCCAGCTTTAGCGAGAAAAAACTTCCCTAACCCAAACGAACTGAATAGATCCCAACGCAACCCTTGCCAAATTCATCCAACAGATCTATGGTAGGATTTGCTAAGACCTGTATGTCATAAATTACCTGCAGATGCCAACCTACCTAGAGAAATCCTTTAGAGATCTAGACCGCACCCAGAGAAAGCTTCTCCGGTAGAAGTAGAGGTCTAGATAATCGCTACCATCAACCCTAATAACAGGTCCGCCGAAGTCAGGGCCTCCAGCCTACGAGATCCACCAATAGCACTACTAGAGCCACCTCGGCAGCCAACATCATCGCCCACAGCTACTAACCCTATAGATCTTAGTAGCTAAAAGCCAACCGCCTTTAATCACACGCGGGAGCGAAATAAGTGCTTCCGCTGCGGCTCATCAAACTATCAAAGGAGGAACTACCCGTGTCCTAACCGCCACACAGCTAGGGTGAGACATGGACAGGTGAGAATACGGACTGCCACAGCCGCTCTCCAGGACCAATTACCTCATGTAGATGTATTAATCTTTACCTTTCAAGGACGACGTGGGGTATTTCGTATTCTCGCTCATTCATTTATGCCTCACCCTCGTATATAAGCCCGCTCGGGTGCTACCGTTACATACCTAGTCTAGTGCTTACTCACTCTAGTTACGATCCGCTACACTACACCAAGGTCGACGAACGACTCCCCTAGCCCATTGTCAAAGTAGGCTGCATAATAACCTGTAAAGGTTGTCCTTGGAGGATTAAGAGTTGATTCTTACGGAATAAGCGAGTTTGATGCATAGGTTAGTAATTATATTAGCACGAGTAAAAGATTAGTGTAACAACATAGTAGTTAGGAAGTAAGTACCTATTCTACTAATAAGTACTGTGCTTATAGATAGTCGTGTAAGTAATTGTAGAAAAGCAACAATATAGTATTATAGTCAATAGCTTAGTAATATTACATATAAAAGAGCGCGCTGCTTAGAGCTAACTATCATCTCCTCATAGATAAGTAACTGCGTAATTACATCTTAACTAAACTACACAATCTCTTAAAGTGCTTACATCGTCCTCTAGGTGTGCCTGGGTCTTGACCGTAACAAAGAAATAGTAGCTAGAGACTCCCAGAGGCAAATGATGTAAGAATCTCACCCCCGAGGCTAATAACGTTCCCATCCCCGAGGCCATTAGTAATCCTATCCCCGAGTCCAATACGTTCATTTCCCCGAGGCCGATAACGTTCCTGTCCCCGAGGAGAATAATAATCCCATCCCCGAGTTACTTGTAGTAGGCAGGTATGTGCTTATTATTCTATAACGTTAGGCTCGGGGGCCAAGAAACACAAGAGAATTGTAGAGCCGGTATAGCAAGATGGGCTGAGCTGATGAAATGGGTTAGAGCGATTTATTGGTTTCTTGACGTAGTAAACAGCATTAATTTTAAGAGATGGTTAAAGTGCTTTCCATGCCCTCGTCAAGAGAGACAATACCATATTCAAGCTTCACACTGAGTATTCCCTTCCTCTCTTCGTCGCAATGAAGTTCCTCTCCGCAGCAAAGCTAGCCACGACCTCGGCCGTATGCATTGCCACGCTCGCCGATGCGCGCCCCGCAACCGAGGGACAGAGCATGGAAGTAGCACGTGCAGCAAAATGCACGACTCCCAAAGGCTCATTTGAGATCAACCAGTTCATGCTGTATCCCGAAAACGTGGATTTTGATTTCAAGTCTTGTCTGCTTTACCTTGGGTGAGTTTGTTTTCAATTTCAAGTTTATTCCTTTCTAATCCTTCAAACCCATAAAAACATCCACTAATGGTCTGGTTACCCATAGCTCCATCTACAATGCCACCATCGCAGTCTACGACCCTGCCACCCAGAAAACAAGCATCCTTTCCGTCCCCGGCGTCACTGGCAATTACCCCGAAGTCGAAATCGGCGCCGTCGCAAGAAACCCATACAACGGGCTCCTTGAATTCGTCGCCAACGCCCCCGCCGCATTCAGCACCGTGGGAGCCGACCTAACCGGCACAAACCTCTACATGACCTACAACTTGTCCACCAAGAAATTCTCCACCCCGCTTAACCTTACAGCCCTCGTAACAAAGGGAACCTACAGCGGGTTCCAAGACATTGAATTCGACGCCCAGGGCCGCTCGTACGTCGTGGGCACTTATCCCGGATCTATCGTGCGCATCGAAAACGGCGGCACGCGCGCAGTCGAGTGGTACAAGTCCCCGCTCAGCACCACCGTGTATGCGTACGGTGGCCTCGTCACCGCAGGCAACTACCTTATTACCAACGACAACAACCCCCCGCGCTTACTCCGCTTTGACATGCGCGCTGCCAAGGGCACGCCCGTCGAGATCCCCATCTCGAGCAAGCGCAACATCACTGAGGCGCTGAATGGCTCGGACGCGATTCTCCTGCCCAAGAAGTACCACGGCACTATCATGATTGTAAGCCTTGATATCTACAGCATCAATGGCGCGGTTGTTCTGAGGTCCAAGGACGGCAAGTGGGAGCAGGCCGAGGATTTGGGCACCATTTTGAACACGGTTGAGGGCGGCTTTACGACCTCGACTGTGCAGATTGGAGAGAAGATTTTCATGGTTGAGGAGTTCTTCATTGATAACCCGAGGACTCGTAGTGTTTTCCCGTTTGTGGATATTACGGATGAGGTGGATAGGTTGGTTAAGGCGTGAGTGGATGGTAGATAGATGGACGGTTGGGTGGAATAGGGGGTGTAGATAGCATAGGTAGGTGGGCATATCTATAAACAAAAATACACTGTTTTACCAGATGCACCAGCTTATACATTCATCGCGCCCCTCGAAGGGTTTGTTCGATGCGTAGCGCCATAATTGTAGAAGTAGAGGAGAGGGGAGCAAAGATTCATCTACAGGCAAAGTGGAGTAAGAGATACTTCTTCCGTTGGTTTGGTGTCTGCTGTTCGATTCCATGCACTGTTCATTCGTTCGTGCCTTTTTAATTTCAGCCGTGATCTCTGCGCAGCTATACATAGCCCCCATCCAACAAAACTTATCCGGTGTCTCAGCCTTATTCACCGCGCACTTTCTGCGCTTTACAATTGTAAAAGGCGTGCTAACTTAGCTATCACAAAGGTAGTGTACGCAGCAACCTCCGCCTCAACAGCGACGTCAGAAACCATCAACCTTATTGCATACAACTGGTAGCGCCCGTTGCGGGTGCGCTAGACTTCGGCTCCTTCCAAGATAATAGACTTCGTAAACCTCGGCAAGATTAGTAAGTCTAGCTACTTTCTTCTACTTATAGCTAAAAACTACTTTTGTTCTATAATAAGTAAACTATTACTTTTAAAAAAGTCTTATACAGTAGTTTATAAATAAAGTATAATATATCTACTAGTAGCTATATTATAGACTTAAGTAGATTATAGAATATTTTTGATTGGAATAAAATCAAGTTTATAAAGTCTAATTTGCATGTAAGGTGGTTTCAGGACCTGGTGGGCCGTGCACACAAGCGCGGGGCCACGGAGTTTGGGGACCACTGCTGTTGATTCGGGTATTGGGGCGGGTTGCTTGCTGGCCTGCAACTTACTTGGCACGACACTATATGGCGCTTACGTTCTCGCCATTTGTAACATCAGATACCTTCCACTGGCAATCGACAATGAGCTTCGAGAACTCGCCAGTGATCGAGGAGGGGTATTGGCGAACCTCTCTCGACTCTACCGTTTACATGACCCGTTACGGACAGTCTTTCAAGTACTTTCACCAGTACATTCACCAAATGCAATTGGAAGGGTCAGATGAGTCGTTCCACCAATATGCTGAATTGCCGGTAGAGCTGCAGCTGTCCGTCATGCAGCAGTGCGACGCGCCCACACTCTTCCAACTTATGCATACAACACGCGACATACGTATCAAAGCCAGGAAGCTCTTCTTCTCAGATCCAGCAACTTGGTACCGTCTTCAGGCAGGCTTCTTACTCGAACACCCCTTAGCGACTGAATCAATATACGAACCTTGCTTCCTGGCCAGTGTCAAGCAGCTTGAGATTCATTCCCCGCATTTGAACTCGGGGGCTTGGTTACCTGAGGTGGAGGAGCATGCGTTTGTGTCTTCTGGAGATCGCTCTGAATTCGTCGACAAGCACATCAAAACCAATATTCAGGCTTTCTGGTGTACCGTACAACGCCTCTGTCCTCAAGTCAAACGCATTATGTTCACGAAAGATGGAACGTCATTTCCTGACAAGAACGCGATGACTGACTGCTTCCAAAGGATGGCCCAGTTGTCTCCACAAGGTCTTGATGTCTACTTCTATACAACCGAGCCAGCGAAAGAGGCTGTTGATCGCCGAAGGAAGAGGATATTGTGGCGATTGAGGACTAGCGACGAGGATATAGTTACGGACATAACGCCAAAACGCGAAAAGCACTTAATGGCACCCAGATTGATTCTTGTCCCACCGCAGAAGCGCCATTGTGGGCGCGTAAGAGACTTTATAAAATCACAAACAATCTGGGAAAAGTGTTATAGTCAGCGTTTTGCAGCTGAATATTACCGAGCGGCGGCTGTAGAACAGTTCTATTTTCAAGGACGTTATAAGCCTTTTGGCTGCTCAGTGACTGATTGCGACGCATGGTTTGATCAGCCTGAGCAATACACCACGCATTTGCTTGCAACCCGCCATGGAAAGGGTGAGACAGCCCCTGGACAAGCTGGAGCCTTGGTCGCCAACAACACCAAGAATCTACTAATTTTGAGGCAGAAGCTCAAAGAAGCGCAGGATATCTTCTGGAAATGGTGGGGAGACTGTCCCAGTGAGCAACGGACCATGGCCGAGAGGGAGGTGATGCATCAGTTGGAGCACGACATGTTTTATTCACAGGATAAGCCGGTTTCCGAGCATGCGTTGTTGAAATTGATATACGAGGTTGAGATGAGTAGGGCATTGTAGACGGCATAACAAAGCCCTCTAAGATGTTGCCGCTAACCATGTACAAGAACGACGCAGGTGCTTACTCTGATCTCCATATCAAGTGCAAGCCGTGACGTGCACAAAGTCCACAAGACCATTGTCTGTGGCGGAGCAGGCTTCTTCATGCGCGAAGTCAAATTCGGTGGACAGGTGTAGACTTCTAGACGCCGGTTGTAGAGATAGCTCAAATCGACCTGCCTGAAGATGAGCCAGAGAGGAATAATTCTTCTTGTTCGATATTTGCATGAGGGCGAATACGATCCAGTCCTAAATCCTACTGCGACGCAGATCACGACCCTTGCTGTTGTTACACTGGCCACACATGGGAAGACAACGTCTAAAAGCCCTCATTTCCTCATACCCGTCGTGAATTAGGCTTTGACGGCTCTGGTATCTGTGCTTGTAGCCACAATCAACTCTGTCCACACTACCAAGGTTAATCCAAGACCAAGACATGCTGATGCAGTTCAAAGGTCTAGCTTTGGGGAGTTTGGACGGGAATAGTAAAGAGCTAGGCTGGGTATAAGGAACTAAATGCATACTACTACTACTACTACTACTACTTTTAGCTTGACACCCAAATCCCTTCATTTCGCACCTTCCATGTTGGACAAGCTGGTCAACGAATTCCTCAAACATAGAGCTGTCAGTTGACCCCTAGAATACACGAGCAGACGCCATCCCAGCTTGTCTACGTGGACGGGATGCTTCGACTTTAAGTCAGAAAAACTACGCAGGTAGTAGTCACGGAGTTCTGAGTTTCGCTCTTTTCGATCTAACGCATCGCTTTCTGGGTCCAGCTTATTGATGCTGGAGCTTGACTCACTGCAGAGATGCTAACAGGAATGTAGAACTCGTCATATAAGAAGACAATCACCTCACCTTGATACATAGCAGGGCTCCTCCAACAGCTTATCTCTCAGAGTATCAAGTATCACCGATTGTTTGCGTCGAAATTGTCCGCCTCTATTAGGAAGTGCGTTCGTTGAGCCCAAGTAGCGCAGGTTGGATCGTATTATACTACAAGTATCGTACCATGCCCGTACACCCAACGCTCGGATTCACCCGACGCCCACTTTTTACGAGTAAAAACAGCAAACAATTGAAACTCAAAGCTCTTCTCCACATGCCGACTGAGGTGCAATAATACCGTCATATATGACTCTGTAAGCCATGAATGTCTACACCAGATCCCAACGCCTACTGCAAGTATTTTATTCTGCAGTCTCGCGTTGTAGCTGCAGCGCCTCGCTGGACACAGTCGATACAAAGACCAATTTCAGTCCTTAATGAGTTTATCCTGTAACTGCGGGCCGCCCTGTAATTGGGTTCTGAGTGCCATCGATAGCTGCACGGTGTCTGTTGGTTACTACGAGGGAGGGTTGGGTTCGCTTAATCTGTCTATTCTCTCCAGAATATGCGTCAGTGACATACTATGCAGCTGCCGTGGCTGCAGTGCTTCTGATTGAAGAAGGTCCATGTAGGCAAGACTGCGTTTCCCTGACCACGCACATGAGCATTGGGTGTCATTATAGCCGCCAATGGTAGCTCCTTCAATTAGCAACTGTGTTATTTGGGAGCGGAACAGGCTCCGGCGCTCTTCCAGCGGGTCTGAACCCAAATATCAGTGTCTTATCACTTGTAGGCGTTGATATACATAGAAACATACAGCATATTCTCAACAAGACGCTCAGGTCAAGCCCAATATCCTGTTCCACAAGCGCTAGATACGATTCCTCGTGACAGAATATCATTTCCAAGGTGACTCGACCGAAGGCTTTAAAATTGTCCAGTAGGTACGAAGCCGCCATGAGTCGTGCAAGCTCAATTAGATCTTTTGACTTTGTCTGATTCAACCAAAGTGTGCTGGTATGCTGCAGCACGTTTCCACAGTCGAACTTATCTGCTGCAACCGCGATGTGCAAAATCAAGTCCGGCTCGATCTCCTCGGGAACAATGCGGAAGTGCATCAAATCACAAATTATCTTCATCGCGCCTGCGTTGTCCTCCGGCAAGGACACTTCCCTAATACCACTGCTCGCGTCAACAAGGTTTTGACCCTCGCGGAAATGCGGACCAAACATGTTGCGAAAGACCTTCGAGGCATTCATGAGCGATATGGATGATACTCGAAGTCGTTTTTCTTCGGGACCGACTACCAAAATGACATCGCCGTCGTCAGCAATGTCCACAGTTGAGGTTAAGGACTGCTCGTCCCACGTTGCTGGCATGTTTCAAGCTTATAGTGTAGGTACTGGACAGAGATTCGTTCCGGAAAGGTGGTTGAGAAGTTATTCCGAGAGGAACAAACCTGCAAGGTGCGCAAAGGCCTGGCTTATAGCATCCTGTGGGTACATTTACGCTAGTATTAGTGTTTGCATGAATGACTTCTGTCTAAGGGAGACACCGCTTGATCCTCTCCGGAATTCAACCTGTGACCATCCTCTTTGCAGGAACCTCTACACCAATTCAGTTGACTGAGGCTTTACTTTGATGCTGAACAGTCTAGAACAATCTTTTCCAGAATTCTCTTAAGTTTTTGAACGCATATGAGACCAAACCGACAGTACACTTAGTCTAGACGCAGGATCATAAGGACATTCCATCGACTTGGGATGATGCGAGCACAATACAGGGTCCATGTTACACGATGCCCCTGCTTGTAAGATTAGCTCTTCTCTGCATTTGTATTGGTTTAATGTCCTTCTAAACAACTCTCAACTACGTGACCGGAAATTGAATCGATCAGGTACTTGGGCCGATCACCTGTGGTATCCTAGACCACATTTCCTGTACTGCCTGTAGCGATGCCTCAACAACCTGGTCTTGAATCGCATTCTTGTGAAGACAAAGTTTTCATCAGCATCTAAACTGTACGAACTAATGCATCATTACGCCAACAGCGCTCTGCTACCTTCTTTGGCGTTCCTCAAAACGCTCAGCAACTGACGCGACAAGTCAGAACAGCTCCGCGCCGCGAGACCCACCACGACCTATCACAGCTCTTTAGAATTGCTAAAGCAGGCAACCTGTTTACTTAGTAACTGTGAGGACTTTGAGGGAATAATGACATTCCTTCCCAGTTTTATTGGCCACAGGCACTCGCTGAGAAGAGTCTCTGAGATGATGTTTGTTTGTAATGAGCACACTTGGGATCAATCAAATCTACCCAAATCCTCACTCCGAGTCAATTGGATTTGCTAAGCAGCGAAGTAGCAATTGATCAAGTGGATTTGAAAGCTTAAGAGTGAATCTATTTGACAAGTTGCAGGTACATCTTTTGGTTTAGACTAGAAATCTCGTTGTTGTACTGTAAACACTAAATTCAAGCGTCCTATGTGCATATGTTATGGCTGCCTTTGACGCTGTGGTTGCTTCTACTGTTGCTAGCTACGAATCTATCAGCTGCAGCTCCTATAACCACTATACCCTATGCTACCGGTGGTGCTATCAAGTAGATTGAAAACAGGTTCTTGATTAGCCCCAACTTCTTAAAGAGGTAGTCCGAGGAAACCTGGAAGCGTGGAAGGCAATCAAATTTTTAAGATTTTATTCTATAGACCTGTGCTTTTACATCTAGATAGCAAGGGAATCTGCCCTAACACCTCTAGGCTATGCAAATCTATATTCTAACCTTGTTTAACAACCAGGTAAACATATCAACTCAGACTATCTTGGTGGCCTGGGTTATGCGTCAAGAGCAAAACAGGATCCAGTAATCTTTCCTGCCCATTACTATAAGCAGGCGTAAAAGGCTTATAATATCAAAGACAAGGCCTGAGCATCTTACAACTGGGATAGATCTAAGTGCCGCAGACACGAACGCTAGAGGGGAGATCCGTTTAGCGTTATACCGTATCCTCCCCAGATAACGTGCATGCACGTTATGTGGATTCATCGCGGGAAAGATATAATTGAAAGAAAAGTAATTGGCACTATCGTCGACGAAATACTGTCCTCTCCACTGGAGGAGCTTTGCTCGGGTTAAGCCAGCGAATAAGATTACCTTCCAACGGTAGAAACGTGCCGCTAGAACAGCCGCTGCCTGCCCAATTGCTCGAGTGCCAATGACTTCTTATCGCTTTCTTTTCCTCGCGCAACTGAAATGTGCCGCGTTTCTTAGTAGTGGGCGATGGTGCGGTATTGAACCACATGGCCGTATTTTTCGGTCAACGCAAATCCACCATCGTTCCAAGACTCCCTGCAGATACTGTTCATTTAACTATGTAGCACGTACAAACCATTGAAATTGAGCCTTGGTGTCTAGGTCTAGTCCGTGGCCCGAAGACTGCGAGACCAACAAAACGAAGATAAGGTGCAAGTTACACTTGTAATTACAGGTCATCCATCGTCACGCAGCGACGCGGGTCCTCCCCAACTACTGAGGGTCATGCGCAGACTCTGTACGCCGCCTACACGTCCAGCTTTGCAGATACGCTCATCACTATAGCAGAAGTATAGTCGGCTCCAGACTACAAGATGGGTGAGCTCGTTTTACATTGTGATTTTCTTTGAATAGGTGTATAGGATACTACGTTAATGTGCGGCTATAGTGCCTGAGTTACAGCAGAATATCACGTCTACTCTACTGAAGTGTCTATACCCTCACATGTCGTAAGGGCGGTCGAGCGCCCTTCTCATTTCGCTTATCACCCGCACGGGCGCAGTGCTTGGCGACTTACTCATAGTCTGAACTCTCAATATCTACTTTGGCTTATCGCTCTTCCCTAATTATTCGGTTTGTTATGTCTTCGACGTTGGCATGCAAGCCATCCACATGTTTTCCCATAACGTGCAGCTCGGATGGCTGCCACGGCCTGGTTCGCAACGCTACCCCACCCTTATCCGGACCTGCAAACACCGATTTCAACACCAAGAAGTTCTGCTCACGGCGATGTTCCGAGCAACAATGGATAGGCTTATTCACTTGTTGGGTCAGCGGCTGTTTCTACATGGTTGCCAAGGAAGCGGGAAAGACAACAGCAGAACCGCCCAACTTCGATATCCTCAAGTATTGCACTTTAAAGTGTGCACGACAGCACTATGAGGAGGCTCCTCTCAAGGCCTCACTTCCTACATCAACGTGTACCGTCTGCGCTGAAGACAAGCTTCTCAGCTCATTCATTCACGTCGTCCAACCCGCCCAATACGATGAAGATGGCTGGCTGGCTAGAACCAACATGCCTCTGCCCGAATACTGCCGAGGCCACCTCATGCCCGAGCATTCTGGGCTCAAGACCGGGATCTGCATATCCTGCATCTCGCGATTTTTCGAAGTGCAGTTCGAGACCGACGGTGTTATGGGTTTGTGGGGTGGGCGTTGCATCAGCAGCGATTGCAACTACATTCCCTACACCTATGGGCCGGAACACGAGGACTGGCGGGTATACGGGTACTACTATCTCCCAGAACGGCTGCAGCCTCTGTACCAGCAGGACGCTCTCGAATTCTGGGTCGAGGTATACATGAGACAATGGGAGTGCCCTGCCTGTCCTATCGAGGGGTTTTACATCGAGCTAGAAGGTATTCAGAGGCGGGGGTACCCGCAGGTTCACTGCTATGGCTGCGAAACTCGCTTTTGCTTTGTCTGTAGGGTGCCCTGGCATGAGGGCGATACGTGTGCACAATACCGCGCACAAGATCCAGCAGCGTGTGACGAGACTGACAGGCAGGTCCTTGCGCTGATGGCTGCGGCTGGGGCAAAACGCTGTTCCTTTTGTCAGTGGGTAACGATCAAAGATTTCGGATGCAATCATGTCAAGTGTGGGAACTGCAAGACATTTTTTGACTGGGGCATGGCAGAGAATATCGTGTCCCTTGGAGCTGATGGCAGAGATGAAGAGGTCGTTTGGGAGGGCGATTGTGCTTACCAGTCCGACCATGATAACATCCCGAGTAATGACCATGTTTCGAATTTCCCAGCTATTTGCGAAATGGACCAGGTTATTTCTGTGCACAAGGCTTCTGAGAAGCGTGCTACGGCAAAGCGAATGACGCGTTTGTGGTTTGAGCAAAACCTGGAAACGTTGTTTGCAGGTTCGACAAAGAGGAGGTTCATGGAGATATGTTTCGCGTTGTCTGACTGTAAATTCCAAGATTGGGGGGGGATTTATCCTGAATTAGATGATGAAGTTGAGTAAAGTATCTGTCCCCGAGTCATCGCGCATGCTGTTCAGGGAGGATTGAAATTTCTTAAATCAAGATTTGTAAATAATTAGAAAAACTGGATGACTAATGGAGAATACCCAGTTGCACTATGTCATCTCTCAACTACCCGGATGCCGCCACAAGTCTCTGCTGAAGCGAAAACTGCATCCATGAACTTATGTCTCTGAACTGCGTCCGAGAAAGTTGGATGCGCACAACCATCCGCAAAATTCTCGTAGAGGCGGCCAATGTTCTGCGCAGCGAGCGGCAGATTCAAACTCTTGTGAGGTTCCACGACCTCAATTCTGCCCGTTACGTGGTCCTTCAGTCTGATTTGATAATCCTCTGCCCCAAGATTTAGCATAATCGAGCTTCCAGTCAGGCGGATCTGGCCCTTGTCCCCGATGATATCCCACACTAGCCCTTCTCCTTCTACAAATGCATCGCCGCCACGGAAGTTGTACGTATACTTGAGGCCCGAGCTCATTACACCCTGCAAGCTTGCAAAGTCATCCGCAGTCTTTACCACGTTGGTTTCGACTGTTTTGTCTCCATCAAGAATGCTGACACACGGCCAGGTCGTCTTGAGCTGACTCGATACACTTATTGGTTCGCCAAATAGCTGGCTCAACGGGTCGAACGTATGGCCAACGTAAATTGTGAGCATTACCTGTCCCTTCGCGCCTTGCGCCACACGATCTTTGAAGTATTTATACCGCTGGACAATCTGTGTACCCGTCTCTCCAGTGGTTGCAGATCCTGATATCTGCGTGACAAGAGGTGTACCGATTCTGCCACTGTCGATGAGGTCCCGCAAAGTGGCTTGGATGTGCGAAACGCGCCCCTGTAACCCAATGATTGTCCGCACGCCTTTTCTTTCTGCTAGTGCCTCCAACTCTTCGGCCTCTTCGGTTGAGACGCCAAGGGGCCATTCCACATAGACGTCCTTGCCTGCTTCGATGGCCGGCTTGATGAGCTTGTAGTGCGAGAAGACTGCCACGGCGCACACCACAAGATCAACGCCATCAGCTGCGCACATGGCCTGCACCGAATCAAAGGCCTGGGCTGACTCGAATCCGTACTGTTGGCTGGCTTGACGACTAGCCTGTACCGACGAGTTACAAATTGCTGTGACTTTATACTTCGCGGTAGTCTGGAGGTAAGGCAGATGTGCTATCGCTGCCCATCCACCGCTGGTAGAGAGTCCGATGATCCCGACACGGATAGGCTGTTTATGCAAATTGAGAGCCATGTCTGAAGTTCTTGCAAAGGTTGGAATGGCGTGGTGTAGTAGATGTCAATAAGGCTATTGAGATTCTTTGAACGAAAAAGATATTAGACCTTATTTATATACCAACCCTTACTATCATTTTTTAAAAATGGCAGCAATTTGTCCTAATGTAGTGGCCGCAATGACGTAAAAACATTTCGACCCCAACAATATTTACCCCGTTGATACCCACCCAAGCGATATCTACCGCAACAAGCCAAGATTGAATTATAACCAAGCTGGCGTTATGGCACCAGTACTACAATGCGAGCTTGACAAATATGCGGGCGCAACTGCTCCTTCAAGCTGGTGAGCAAGACGTGGCCTGTCGCATCGCCCTGCTCAAGCAGCACGCACCGTGTCACTCAATTCGCTCTTTCCTTCCCCTTGCTTAGGGGTGCTATGCGCGCGCAGGTGAACTCTGGATCTCGGATGGGTGGGTCATGATCACGTTATGTTGAATAGTCAGCATGAACCAAGGACGTACAGCGTTATTTTATCTTGTAATGTTCATACACAGATGGCGGCGCAGGCGGGAACATGGCAGGCACGTGACAAGCAGCCCACCAATCAGCGCTGAACGGGCGCCATGATTCGACACAGCTCCAAGCGGCAAAGTTTCGCCCCACCAGTAGGCCTGGAACGTACGTTCCCACCCGTTCCGATCAACAATCACTGTTGTGGTAAGCACGTAAGATCTTGGGACTTAGTTTAAGAATTCCCTTGAGGCTCCACAAACTGTCCTTCCTCGCTATTCCATTGACGACATGGTTCGGGGAAGACCTCGGAAACCTGTCTCTCCTTGTCGATTTTGCAATCTCACTTTTAAGCGGGCGGAGCACCTAACACGACACGAGCGAATTCGCAAGTCTCAGCGTAAGCAGCATTGAGAGGTGTCCCTGCTGACGAGCCAAAAAAGACACTCAAGAAAAACCATTCAGATGCGAATGCGGACAGGCTTTTTCACGGAAGTACGGCTTCAACATGTGCAACAGATCGCAAACATAACTGAAGACGACATAGAGACCTGCTTATGCGGCATGCGAGGCTCTCACACCCCGACGTCGAGGAAAGATGCCCAAATAATGTCGAGAGCTCATTGGCTGAAAACAACGTACAAGAGCAGAGAACGCCAGCAAGGACCACGCGATCGTCAGCATCAAGGTCTGCCCGTCGAAGTCAACATCAAAACAGTATACAACGGTCTCAGTCCACACCTGGCTTCGCAGATATCGCCACGAACACATCAGATATCCCACATGAGTTATCAGGCATCCATGCTCCATTGTCAGCCCAAACGATCCCTGTTGCTGACAACACGCAGCTCGGCGATGGAGTTCAAAGCTTGACAGATGTCACAAACCACTTCCATGATCAATCCAACTTCACCATTTCACCACAACATTTTGGGAATTCTACTCTTGGGGCACTCAATGATGTCGACTTCCTTTGGGATTGGGATCTCAGTGCACATGATTTCTTGCCAGCAACCTTTTTCGATTCTGAGCAGCGCCTCTCAGACCTTTGGCGATCGGACGCACCCCAGGCTAGGTCTAGCTTGGATCTTTCAACGTCTCCAGAAGGCGTATCTGCGATGCACGATGTTGGTGTTCAGCAGTCTGCGATTACACTGCCGTTATACGAACGACTACCGCCTCTTGAGCCAGACTATGAGTTGTCCAATGACGAGAGGCTACCAATACAAGATCTTCGACCTGGCACAATGGCGGATGCGCAACCAAGTTTGGCCCCTATTTCACCTTGGAACATCTCCAAACAAGCATACAAACGTACTTGTGACGCCTTCCTCCCGTTCGTACAACTTGTTGATGATACTTTCTCTTTCCCCTCCAGACGTACGCTCTCACGCTTCATCGAGGCATACTTTCAAGAGTTTCACCAACATCTTCCCTTTCTTCACGTACCAACGACGATAGTCAGCTCTTTGGCGCCTGAGTTGGTGCTTGCCATTGCCGCTGCAGGAGGTTGCTATCGTTTCGAAGACAAGAAATGGTACGCTTTATATGGTGCATCGAAAGCGATAATCATGCACAAGATCACTATGCAGCAACGGTCGTACAATACTAGACACACGCCCTTCGTACCACACCTTTCTGCCAGCGTGGCGTCCATGGGTTGTACCTTCGCTCCTGACTTAACAGAGTCAGAGACCGATGGCTCGCAGCCAGAGACAACAGTCACACGTGCTAGAAACCGAGATAAATTGCAAACCATGCAGGCTCTTACGATCAACACGGCTTTAGCATCCTGGTCAGAGAAACCCATATCTCAAGAAGCCCTAGTGCTTTCCAGTCAGTTAGCGATGCTGGTTCGAGAAGGTGGCATATCGACAGAGGACCAGATAGCCGAGGGAACAGAGTGGCTGGAATGGATAGATCACGAAGAACGCCGGCGTACCCTCTTTGCGGCTTATATCTTGTTCAATATGCAAAGCATTGCTTTCAACGTCCCACCAACGATTCTGAATCAAGATGTGTGGCTTTGCCTACCGCATTGCGGGTCTGAATGGGACGCAACAAGTGCGTCACGATTCATGCATCTCAGACGCGAGTATGGTCATGATGAGCGGTCATTCAAGGACGCGCTTGAGGAGATTCTACACGGTCGAAGCGTTCATGCTATCGGACCACTTTCCGCTTTCGGAAACTATGTCTTGATGGTTGGTCTTGTTCAGCAAATCTTCCTTGAAAGGCACGTGTTGCGGTCGCTCTCCCGCAAAACACTGTCTCTGGGTACCGACAACCTGACGTCGTACGAGGCAGCATTCAGGGCTTGGCACCAATCGTGGGAAGCAACCCAGGAGTCGTCGCTTGATCCGTCCTCACCAAAGGGACCTCTAGGCTTCGACGCAGCGGCCCTCTTGTGGCTTGGCTACATTCGACTAAATGCCGATATGGGGCCACACCGTAACTTGATGTCAAGGGACCCACAAACGATTGCTTGCGCCTTGGTATCCAAGGACGTACTGCGCCTAACACGTACCCCACACCTAGACAGGGCTGTGCTCCAGTGCATCCATGCATTAAGCAGGCCTGTACGTATCGGGATACCCTTTGTCGCCCGGATACTGGCTTCAAAGCGAAGCGTCCAGCACGCGCTCTGCAATCTTGAGTGTGCTTGCTTGTTAAGTCGGTGGCTCAATACTATTGCAGATTCTGTTGCTCAAGAGGGCATCCAGTCGTTAAGAGAGGACGAGAGAAGTCTTCTTGGGATGGTCGCAAGCTTGATCCGAGAGACAGATCTCGCTAGCATTCTCCACCAAAGCGACGACGACGCAAGAACTATACGCCGCATGTCTGCTACGAGTGTAAGATTGTGGGCTGGCACTTTCACCAGTCCACACGTGTTCCACATTGTGGATGTTGTTGGCACAACACTCACTATCATGGCTGACATGTTGGAAACGTCGTTACAAACATGATATCGCTATGATTCTGTCTCCTGGGCAGGATATCTATGTGAGATACAGGCCCAAGCCAATCGATGAAATCTACGCGATAGTTATTGGGAATTATCAACACTCGACATTGCAAATTGTATATAATTATGTCTAGAGTAGCAATAAGCCTGCAATACCGTTTTTCATGGTCTTAACGAGCAAAAAGGCCCTTCGTCCCGGGACACAATCGCCCAAACAAGTGCGCCACGGATCAAAGTTACGCAGCCTACCTACTGGGTCAGCCCTTGACGTCTCAGGTAGTTTTCAACAGAGGTTTCGAGACACGTGATCTCTCTGTGGCGAATTCGGACACAACGTTCCCTGTGCCACGTACAGGAAACACGTTGCCCTTGGTGCATTGTACAACCATGTCGACGAGAATTACTTCGCCACCTGCTATGTTATGTAGCATGCAAAAAGAAAGGCGATCTACAAATATCTTACATAACGTAGATCCAATATCCCGCAAGTATACGATAGTCACATGCGTGCTACAGCTACTGATGAAGTCGGTGGACATGGTGGACTGGCCAACACTCTTTGCGGTATGGCACCCCTAGTATCAATGGCTAAGGCGATCCGAGGCTCCACAAGAACTCTTTTTGCGAAATTATCAGTGCGATGACAACCACCAGTATTCGTACTCCAGGAGCCAGTTTTGTAGCGCCAGGCTTCAGCTGCCGTAACGCATAACGAACACCTCCCCGTAGTGGCAGGGCCATGCTTGGGACGTACAGCCAAATTATCTATTTAGATCTGGATTGAATGCCCCGTTTCGATTGATCTGATATGTTCCCCTGACGGTTTATTGTGATCGGCCCCTCTTGTTGGGGTAAATATTCCGGTGGGGTAAATTTGGGGGATACTCTCTGAAATAAATAGTAGCATAATACTTATACAAAGAGATAGATATGCGATAAAGACTCAATCTTGCACTTCTTGCACTGGAAGCGCGTACATTCTCCACAGCCACGCTCGATTCCTATCACAGTCAATTGCCTTCACGCAACCTTCTTCGCATCAAGCAAAGGTAAGGTTCAGACGACCGGATCATGTTTCGAGTCACGGTTACTAAGCCTGGATGAGAAGGAACCCGTAATTATGCCCTCGAACAACATCAAAGCTGTTCCTACCAGCGATTACACCGCTGTCATCGAAGTAGTGAACAACTACGTTGCAGGACTCAAGGTCGGCGACTCGAAGCAGGTTGCGAATTCTTTCCACCAAAGCGCAACTATGCACGGCTTCGGCTCCGATGGCGCACTACTCGGAGGACCAATCAGCAACCTGTGGTCATTCATGGATACACACGGTGCCGCCCCCCACATCACCGCCCATAGTGATATCATTTCGATTACGCCAACAACAGCAGTAGTCAAGGTTGACATGGAGAGAGATGCTGCTGGAATCGACTACACAGACAATCACACGCTCCTCAAACAGGATGGAAAGTGGTTGATAATTACAAAAGTGTTCCATGCATGGGGAACATAAGGACGCAGTCTGAGACGTACGATGTTACTCGCTGGGTGGGAAGGTTCAGCACTCGAAGTTACGTGCAACATAATTAGATTAGACCCTATAATTTGCAAGGGTCGTTAAGACGCGTTACTGTTTGAGTCCCTTTGAAACGGAACTACTTTCATCGTCGCATCATGTGTTCGCTTAGTCAGTATGTAGGACTATTGCGGTGGGCTGGGATAATTTAGTGGCTCGCGGGATGCTTATGCTTTAGAGTAACAACAGTTCCGCCGCCGTCAGCCGCAGTCAGTGCCCCAACCACGTTGCCTCTCTCGATATTACCGCCACTCTAGACGTTAACCCTAATGCCAACTCCCTAGGCTTAAAATGCTATCTACCTAACCACTATAAGATTGTAACAAGGATACAAAATCATAATAAGTTAGGCTTGGTATCAGAGTTCTAACTGTTCTAGACTTGATATACTTTCATCATCTATCTACTAGAGGGATTTACACTCTAAGTTATAATATATTACTACTAATAAGGAGTAATGTCTTACATGAACATCTTCTACCTTCTATTTATACTATTCTACTTTGTAACAAGATATAATAATCACTACCGTGATCCTACCCTTTTACCTCAGATTGTATTTTATAGGCTTGCTCAATTGGCCACTTTAGCCAGACACGATAGTCTTCGTCGATGACTTGCGCTATCCCTGCGATGATATGATCTGACCAGCCAACCATATACCAGGTAAATTCATAATTCCGGAGTAAAAGCGCGAAATGAGCCGCAACAACCAATGACAGGGGTTTTCGTATTTGCATCTTAGCTGTGAACTCAACGCCAAGCTGATACGGCCAGATGAATGCATTCTGGTAATTCACGTCACCCTTGAACACGCCTTGACGGCCATACATGGCCTCATAGCACCATTGTAACTTGTTGAGAGCGTCGACATCCGCAGTAGAGTCTGGACAAGATGTCACAAAAGCATACAGCCGCTCAAAGCGGCTTGTCCAGTCCAGCCCTGGGCACTTCAACATGTTCTTTGCAGGCTCTTGGGCCGGGACGATTTTCTTAGGCGCCTTCCCAGCAGGGCCAGCTGCAACTTGTTCAATGCCGACTATATCGATGATTGTCCGTATGCCGTGAAGTAGGGGTAGCCATTGCGACGATCCGTTCGAGTTAAAGAGGAGGTACTCGCCAGGCTGAGGACCACGAGCGAGGTAGTTGATACAGGCAAATGTTGCTGCAGTATATGCTGCATGGTAGTCGCTCTCGTTGAAATGGCCCAAGAGAGTAGTTGCACCCTTTAGACCGTGAGCCGAATGCCTATCGGCTAGAGCACGGTAGTGCTCTCGCCGCATAGGCTGCTGGTGTGCGAGTTCAAGTGCTGAGAACTCTTGTATTAAGTGAAGTATGCATGGATACGCAAATGACAGCAAAAGTGCCTGATCATGCAGAGGGTCTCGCGCATCTATTGGTGCAGTTGGGTCTGGACTGTCGTTTGCTCGAGTGATGAAATGGTTCAGCAACATAAAGTCTTCGAGACTGTTTTCGGTGTCTGGGAAGAAACGCTGTGTATTGCGCAAGCTTAGAGATTGGTTCTCCGGGGGCGATGTGCTAGGTATCTCGTCGCCCCAGATGGTTCTTGGTCTGCCTCTCTGCCTAGGCGCTGGGGGTCCTTGAGTGTTGAGAAACTTCGGACGTGTCAGGAGATGGCTACTTGGTAAAGCAGCTTCGGTAGCATAGTCACAGATAATTCCAAACTCGACACATTTGGTGCACTCTGGCTTCGTCTCGTCACACTGATGCGTCTTAGTCTCCCTGCGCAGTTACGCAAGGCTAAGCGACAGAACGTACCTTGATTCTCCTGCGCTTACATCTAGCGCAGCCGTTCCTGGACTTGCGATGCGACTTTCTTCTGATCTTCGCAGACGCACGTGTGGGTTCCAAGGACGATGTTGCTGAATCCATGGAGCGTTTGGATGCAACTGAAGCCGGATTAGGTGGACGCGACAGAGCCTGCAAAATGGCGGCGAACTTGCCCGATGCAGTATCGCAGAGGTGTGCAATGATCCTGAAACAATGCACTAGCTTCTGTTCCGAGCTACAATTCCCGAGCCGAATCTCCGAGCGTCCTGTGGCTTGTGAGCAACGAGACTGCGCTTGTGGCGCGGTGCGACACCAGCTTAGGCTCTGGTTTGAATGTTGTTGCTTGTCCAAATTGGGCAACGGCAACGGTGAGGTTTGCTAACAAGTATGCACAACATGCCGGAGAACTAAGTGTAGTTCTCTACAGCCTTGTTTGTTTTAACCAGATTCTAGGATTCGCTTTAATCACCGCTATGGATCTGACTGGTCTGTCCCATTGTCACTTCTGTGCGCTGCTTGTCTTGAAAATCAATTCGCTTGGTCGTCCAGCTACCAGCAAGAACCGTTAGACGGGTGACACTTAACCTATATCATTGAACACGAATAACGGCCACTATTGGCCGCTTGATAGCTCTTTACTCCACTAGCATCGTGATTAATATTACTTCTTCCATCGTCCCATTACCAAACTCCTAGCATCAACTGCAAGATTTTTACATTCTATCTATTCGCAACTCCAGCATGCAGCTGTAACGTTGCCATCCACATCACAGCCATTGTCGAACACCGCCTTCTTGGGCCACGCACACAGCAGCTGCTCCATGACCTCACCATCTGGCTTTGTAATCATGACCGGTGAGCTATCAGGAGCCGTCCCATTCTCTACCCAAGCCCGCAGCTGATCGAACAGCGCAACAGGCTGTCCACCGTTACCGCCAAAGCAGTGACCAAGACCTGGGACGTTGAAATAGCGGTAGAAAGAGGGTGTATCAGGGACTACAACCGAGATCTCTTTGTAGAACGAAAGGGAACCGTTGGGGGATATTGAAGGATCGGCCTAGAGGCTGTTAGTAAAGCAAGAATATCAACATGGGAGAAAATACTTGCAAGGCCGTGGTAGGTGATGATCTTGCCACCTGAATCCTTGAATTCGGTGTAATCAGGGTCCGTTGCGCCGATCAAAGAGTCGAATTGCTGCTTGAAGGAGCGATAGACCTGGTCAAAGCGCTTGTGTGAGACATTATCGTCTGTGATATTGATTGGACCGCCTTTTGCGACGAATGCTTTGTCAATTCCAGCGGTTACTGAGTATTCGTTGCCGCTGCATTGGCCAAGATTGGTGCAGTTTGTGGCGGCGAGAGAAGAAAGATCGGTGCCGATATTGTACCCGTACCAGAGTTGCTTGCCGGATGAAGAAGTTGGACCTGCCCACAAGGCTCGGGCAACATTTGCAGTCGCGGCGTCGATTACTTGTATGCCGTCGTATTGTGTGCACTTGTATTTAGAGACCTTGCCAATGTGTGCGGAAGGGTCGAATTTACGCAGGCAGGCATCAGGATCAGCGATGATGCCGTCTTGTACACCATCCTCCTCGTCGCACTCCTTGATTGCCAAAGATGTTAACCCGTTCAATTGGCAAGCATTGGGGAATTGCTTTGTACTCTCCATGTAGAAGCCAGGCCACATGCTTTGGAGAACAACCTCAGCCCAGTGCAGTGCTGGAGCCGCTGCAATGATACCATCATACGCATTAGGATATCGTTGGGCGATCATAGAGCCCTGTCTTCCGCCCTGAGAGCAGGCATTCCAATAAGAGTACTTCGGCTTCTCTCCATAGAAGTTTTGAATAAAATGCTTCGCGATTATAGCCTCGTCGTTTAGGGATACAGAGCCCAGGTTTTGGAGGGCGTAGAGGTTGGTGTTTCCGGGAGCTAGAATTCCCCACTGATCAAAAGTCTTTGAACCTAGGCCAGCATCTGTAGTGACCGTTGCATAACCGTCGGCTATGGCACCAATCATGCCCGCGTAGGTTAAGACAAAGCGTCCCGCTACCCAGCCACCTCCGCCGATAGACTGGAGGATCCCGTTGTAGTTTGTGACCGGCAGCCATGTTTCCACGTAGAGCATGTCATCTTGTCCAGGATGGGTGTAAGAAACAGTGATATTGCAGAACATTGCATTCTGTACAAAGACAGAGGGCTGCGAATATCTCCAACCGTTGGGGATAGGGAAGCTGTAATTCTGAACAAGATTGGCGGACAAAGAAGTAAAGCTTGCACCAAGCAGATCGGGAGTAGTAAATGTCGTGGCGACACAAGGGCTCGGTACTACTGGATACACGTTCGTCATTGTGGGCAGATACTTGTCGATATCAATGATCGGAACAAGGCAGGGAGCCGCTCTTATGTAGCTGTCACAGATGCGTATTACTAAAGAGCTGCATCATCAGGGCATCATCGTTGAATCTAGTCTGTTCACACTGAAATGGAAAATTACTTTCAAGAAGTTGCAGGCCAGCAACAAAACAACCGGATGTTATCCATATTAGCTTATACGCATACGCAGACATTACGTATCTGGGAATTGGAGGCAATTTCCAGGCAGTACTAGGTATCAGCGTAATTATAGGTATCCACTATGCACACTGTGAGCCTTTGCTACGAAAGCATGATCTGCCATGGAGGCGATACGGAAACGAAAAAAGCATGTTTCGGGTATTAGCGTACAGCGTTGTAGCGTCCACTAGTGGTCCCACTTGCTGTGTCAAGCGTTAGGCTTCATTTGATGCAAAGCTTGTGCACTGCGCCTATGCTCTAAACGGCCTAGCCTTAAAAACAATGCTCCTTCAAGTTCAAGAATGGCTGGCAAATGCGATTTTTCTCAGGCGCTACACCGGAGATTTCGTGCATGAGGATCTCAGGATCGCCATCAGCGGCTGTCATTGGTTCACAGATGGTTTCAAGTATCGGATTCCTCGGCGCTGTGAAAGTTATAAAGGTGAGCTCCGCGTGAGTTGCTTCATCATTTATCGGCCACGAATACTTGCCCTGGAACAAAACTATCTTTTGTCACTCGTTCGTCTCCAAAAGCAGGGTATTCTGGTTCTACGGATCGCAAAGTGAGTACCAACCTGTTTACTTACCTGCACTGTAATCACCCTTTTACTGCGAAATTGAGAGAGGTCGCCCTGACATGAACAGTCCATAACATACCAGTCTGTTGTTTACGATTACGTCTCCCTTATGAGCCACGAAGCTGCACCGCCTTCCTACGCAGCTCAAAACAGCACAAGAACCGTACAAACTAGCGTCGCATACAACATGTCACCCCTGAACTCCTCCGGCAAGCCAAACTATGACAACACCATCCCCATCTCATCTCTCACCCGTTCCTCTGCTCCGGTAGAGTGCCCGGCCTGCAACTACCGAGGTATGACAGAGACGGATTACCAAACCGGCAATACCACGCGGGCCTGGGCGCTCGGCGCGCTTCTGTTGACCTGGAGTTTATGCTGTATCCCGTATTGTCTCACGAGCACAAAGAACGTTACGCATAAGTGTGGCCAGTGTGGGGTTTTGCTTGCAACGTGGCATCGGAGTGGGCACACGGAGGTGCATTTGTATAAGTGAAGATACGAAGTTGTAGAAAGGACACAGACGAGCTTGGTTTGTTGCCTCTAAGAATGGTGGATAAGAGATCGAAGAGACGATAGCTATAAGATTTAATGTCGCAACTAGTAGTACACGGAACTTACGTTGGCCATGCTGGCAACATTCTATTTGTGCTATTCTTTCCTGTAATAATTTTTCTTGCTTGTGAAATCTCAATTAGAGGGCTACAGAGGCCTGTGCACTCCCACGGTCCAATTAGGTCTAATTTGCCATATTTTCAATAGAAGTGACGTTTATCAGTTCCAACATTCGGCGAACTTTGACCTTTCCCTCAACCTTGCTCCGTACACGTACAGTACCACGACTCCAACCACCCCTCCACAAGACAACCCTCCTAGAAGCGAGATTCCCCTGTCAACACCAAGTTTTGTAAAGAGTGGGCCCGCATAGAGCACGGCTCCAACTGCCCAAGCTGACCGGAAAAAGTCATTTGCATTGGCTGCCAATACCACTTGACGGCCGGCAGAGCGCCGACAACTTTCTCAACCTTGCTTGCCCTACAGATTAGACGTAATGCCAGGCTTAATACCTTCCAGTTTCTCGGACAGTTCCGCCCACAGGCGGTTCTGCGTTTGGTATCCTACAGCGCTAGTCACAAGTGGAGCAACAGGTGCAACTTCAGAATTAGACATGTACTGTCCGTGACTCTCAGCACCTTGGCTCGCAGCATGGACGAGAGTACGACTACCCTGTTCAGTGGTGCGCGCAAAGATTGGCTGTATGAGCGTTTGCGCAAGATTGATAGCAAAGCCAGAATTTCTGACCAGTGCGCTGTAGTTTATTAGTTTGGGGGTACTCGTGCCTGTCAAGTCAGATCATTTCACTTACGATTTGCAGAATCCTGGATTGACGAAATTAATAGTCACTGGGATCTGAGAAGCAGGCCTCCGGTCCGCCCATGATCTGACTATAAGAACCTCCATCATTTTCGAGACAAAGTATCGCTCTTGCATGTCGTCCGTGGGTTCGTTGAGTTTGGCGAAGATCTGGCCTTCGGCGACATCCTTCTCTCTAAAGTGCGTAACAAAGTGCACCTCAGAGGCGGTGATCGTCAGGTTCGGTCTAGTGTTGAACTTGACAGATGTAGCCTTAAGCTTCGGCAAGAGTGCAAGCGCGAGGAGGAAGGTGCTTACAACGTTGACGGTGATCGTTGATTCGTCCTGCTCAAAGACCTCAAACTTGCCAGCAGAGATACCCGCATTAAGCAGCGCTATATCGAGTCTCTCGAGCTCCATCTCGGCACGGGTAGCAAAGCTAAGTACTGACTGATAAGAGGACATGTCAAGCTGCCAGACCTCGACTACATTCTTCACGCCCGTTGTCTTCTCGATGTCTTTTTTAGCGCTATCTCCCTTTTCGATTGATCGGACAGCCAAAATGACCTTGGCAGCCTCCAAGCGTGTGAAGTGGCGCGCAGCCTCTAAACCAAGCCCGATGTTAGAACCAGTCACTATGACTGTCTTGCCTGCGTACGAGCCGGTTGGCTTGGGGACCGAGGTAAAAAGCTGAGAGAATAGGATGCCCACTATAGAATGAGACATGTTTAAAGTTGCTCCGAAAGTCTTCAATGAATGCTTCCAGTGATATGTTGGAATCTGCTGAGATTGTGATGTTGCCCAAGGTGCCGCGACGTCTTGAGTATATGACCTTCACCATCATAGCATTTAATACCTAATTTATACTGAACATCGAAACTACTGCCTTCGTAACCAAGTTAGTTTCAAGTGCGTTTTCTCGTCCGTTACGCTGTTAAAAATTAACGCCGCGGCAATCATGGAATCTGAGTTGCTCATGCCACTAGCCTCATTTTCTGCGTGAAGAGTACAGAGCTGAGAACACAGTTCTGGTCCGGACGAGCTTCGGACACCACGCCTTAAGTCCGCTGCCTTGCGGAAAGGCTGGTTTTTATTTTGGTGTCGGCACATGGGTTGCGCGCGGGCTCCGCATCGGGCCCCTTTCCGACCGGCATGGCTCCCGACAAGGAGCAGCTCTCGCCTCATAATTCGGCCGCCTTCAATACGAAAATAACCTCTTGTATACGTAAAATCACGCCCAAGCCCTGGGCTAGGAAGGCAGAAGCAGGTAACCAAACTGCCGTGGTATTGGCGATGATCTCCACTACGCTTCTGAATGCAGCGAGGCACGACATCACTTGTAATTACTGCCCAAATTCTCTGCAGGTTTTGCGCGTTCCATTGCTACAAAAGTGTGGCATCACCGCCGGCCCGGCGCCAGAAAAGGACTGATTGCTGCGGCGGATGAGCGTCTGATCCCACAGGCGCCTTCAACGCCTTAGCATAGTCTGCGCCATAATTTCGGTAAATGCTCGCATACTCTTCCGCTCAGATGTTCTGTAAAAGATTAGATCTGTAACCAGAGCCGCGCCTGTTGAGACGCTGCTTGTCAGTCGCAGATAGACGCTGTCTGGATATCATGGATATGTCACACTACTCGGCGGCATGCTTATTTGGTACCTCGATACTTTGAAGCCATATGCCTGCAACATTCAGTCCTGAGCCAACAATTCAAATACAGTCATTTTCAAGTAGGTAATACAAGTTCTTAATATGTACGAAAGTTATAGTTAGTTCTTCTAGTGAAAGCAGGTAACGTAGCTGCACTATACAGTTCAGAGACAAGCCAGCCCTTGTAATTTATTACACATTGACCAAAGCATGTAGCTTTTAGTGTTTAATCTAAACTTCAAACATACACACCACAAGATTCTGTAAGGACATCTAAACTAGCCAATTAGTTGTACACGCCAAATAAACTTTATATGCAAGCAACCTCTATGTAGCTGGCTTTTTCCCAGGTAAGAAGTGGCAGTTGTTCCCTGCAAATTGAGTCTACTGGCATGTTACGGTGCCTGAAGGCGGCACAGCACCATATTTACCAATTCCATACATTGAGCAATCACCCCCGGACACGTGATCTTGTCTGATTCCACGACCAGAAGCAATCATGGTCATTGGTAGCTTATCGAAGGTATTCTTGCCATATCGAGATTAGTGGTACAGCAATGCTGCTGATTTAACTCTGATTGATCACTCGCAACACATTAATGGGTACATGCAAAGTACAATCTAAGGATAGAAAGACTTGCTTAAGCAACTTAAGCATGTAAAGTAACAAGATCTAGATGGATGCAAGATGGTATTTTCATAACTTGGACGCGCACATTGGGCATGTCCCTGATACATACCACTTGTTCTAAATTCCTTGGAGCAAAAGGTCTGGTAACAACGCTTGATACTGAGACCCTACTTAGAGATTTAGATCATCAATCTTATTATATATTACAGAACAGTAACTGCGCAGGACCGGTAGTGAGCATGGAGGTGTCATTAGCGACGAAAGTCTCCAACAGCATATCTGTTCAACAGCCGAGCTGAATCCTAAAAGCTCTGGAAGTATAGGACAGTTTCATGCTCAACAAAGGATGATAGTGCATACAATCTAAGGCTGCGGCTACGAATCTAACACAACTTGTTTTCTTACAACTTGTTTCCTTAGTAGAGCTGCAATGCTAAGGTTCTAGAAAGTTTGCACATGTCTTTAGGGCTAACTATTTCTTCTACTCTACGACTGTGTTCACATTCACGGCTATCTCTTGATCTCCTTAGGCACCAGCAGCCAACCTCCAGCAAACATTGATCAACGCACTCGTCGCACTAAAGTGTGCCAGCGTCCTGGGCAGAGCCATGTTGCCCAGATACGCCGGATAGTGTACAAGCAGCTTCGCAATAACGTGGAAGCCAAGCAGATTCACAATTTGCGCATCATTGGGAGCGAGAATTTGCGCTAGGGCAGCAGCGAGCGCGAAAGCTACGAGAACCCCGTTAGCTCCGCGGCCTATCAAAAAGTGTAACTTGAGAACCGCAAAACATACCAGGGAAGTTCTCCAAAAGCGCGTAGTGCGCGCTCCTCAGCCTCAGTGGCAAGCCATCCAGGTTGTTGATATGTTTCCTGGGATGGTCGTTGTCGAGACCTTCCTCACGCGCCATGGCCTGACCCGCAGCAGAAGCTGCACCTGATGCGCCGAAAGTCCAGAACAAGTATAGGGCCGAAAGCGCGGGAATCGCGCGCCCGGATGTAATTGATGAAACGCCTACACCGGGCAAAACTTTGATCAGAGCGTGTGTAAGGGACTGGCAGATGGAATTGGGGCTTGTAAGATATGACGTTAAGGGGACCATAGCGAGGTACATAGGTGCTGCTGCTAGGACAATTGCGCCAGAGGGGTTGATACTGTAATGCAATCAGCACTTTGCAACTCCGATCTGAGGATACACGTACATTCCATTCTCAATGGCCACTGGCTTCACCTGTCTTTTCTTATCGTCTGCCATAATTGTTGATGATCAAGAGAGTTTGTCGGAGACCTTTCGAATCACAAGTGGGTTCAGATAAGGTTATATATACAAATCTAGCCGAGAACAAGTCAGAGCTATCAATAATGACGTCCGCAGTGGGCGCTGTTCCTGAAGTAGGTAAGATATTTGAAATCGTGGCAGAGAATTGCGGGGTAGAATGATGCATCCGGGCGGCTACTCCCGCTTCCACATGTCCATCGTCCAACACTTCACGCTGCTACATCGGAAAATAGAAATACCATATCGCTTGGTTGACAGTGTGGCCAAGGGATTATACTGAAGACGATGTATAGCCGAGGTATGTCCGAGCTTATTGCGACTGGCTTATGACGCGACACCAAGGCTTCGTTTGTTTTATGACAACGCTGATGGCATAGAATGTCGGTCCATCGATCAGGACGCATTTGAGTTTCTTTTCGTGTAGTTCAGGCGTCGCATGTATTATGTATGGGATCCCGTTCATTCCCTGGGTCGAAGTCGTGAAAAGCTTAGTTGGCTCATTTTCCTTACCTAGGTACATGCTGCATGTAGACGGTAAACTCTGCTAGTACCAGACACCAACAACCTTGCGACGAGGTAGATATTATTCCATTCTTGATATCAAAGGTGAAAGTATGGTATCATGGTATTTTAAGCACGTGAGTTGTTTGTCTTGAAGCAATGAGAGAATTGGGGGCGTTCTCGCCAAGCAGCAAGATCGGCCAATCAAGGGCCCACGTGGAACTTCACCACCTGTCTCAGTAGTCCGTAGCGACTCTCATCCACACCACCCGTTCATAAAATTAGCTGCGGTAGTAATTAGGGATAGACCGTTGACTCTCGTGTTCCTCCCCGTTTTTCCCGTCGGTCAGCTCGTAATGGAAACTAATCCCTGTGCCGCGTCGGATGGGCGTATTTCGTCGAATGATTGCAGCCCTGCAGCTCTGGATTTCTTAGTACCCTTCTCGATACGGCCTTTCAGCCGCATGGTGAGCTGGTGGAAGGCAATCAATAACAGCTAGGCAGCGGTTTCTACCCCGCTTCACCTCCCTCCAGCCTGATATACCCATCATAGAAACCCAGGTTCCTGGACAGCGTTTAACGCGCGACACTCAACATGCAGCAACAGTTTTTGGCGCAAGATCCGGAGGGTCGTTTTGCAGACGGTTTAGGCGAATACACTACCCTGTATGGAGGGCTGCAATGGGACTACACCAGACCCGCAAAACTGGCCACAACGAATATTCAAGAGTTGGACACCTTTCCGCCATCACCTCCTCCCAAGGATCATCGACCAACGGCTTCTAAATTCGCCAACGCATCTTATGATCTAGCTGCACATGTACCAACATACAGAAAACATGCTGAAGGTCTTCAGCTGGCGAACGGGGCTCCACCTCGAGCTTCATCACTTGCGTATTCAACAGACTTGATCCCCGATGAACGCTTTCCGAGACCACCCATAGGCCCTCCAATTCCGTCGAACAGAAGTATACCAGCGCCTCTTTCTTCAGGGTCTCACGTGCTTCCGGGTGGCCAGTACTATTCATCGCAAGCACTGACGCTCGTACCACAATTGCCATTATATTCGGATGTTCCACAGCCTTTGAAGTTTGGACGAGCAACGGCAATGCCTATGACGCCGCCAATGTCGAACGCAGGCAGCAGCGAAGGAGGAATTCGTGACTCGATGCAGTCGCTTAACATAGGTGCGCAACAGCCTGCGCCTCTTCGATTGCCCATGAGTACGCCCAACCTCCCCCCGGCGACACTATCCCGCATGGGCACCGTGAGCAGCACAAAGAGCAGTAGTGTTGGTTCGATACAAATGCACTCGCCTTCTGTTAGCTCTCCAGTCAGCCCTTTTTCGAAACCCAGGTTTTCAGTAGCAGCATTCACTACCGGCGCGTACGAGAATGAGGCACCCGACATGACCTCGGAAAAAGCCAAGGCCGAAATTGTGCGTCGCCTTGAAAAGAAAAACATCACCACAAGCAGGAAAACCTCAGCAGGTTCGACGACCAAAATAGGCTTTTCCCTCAAAAGGTCGAACACAGCAGGTGTTAACGCCGGAGGGCCTTCTCTAGAGGCCTTGAATCAAGTCCTTGAAGAAGTTGCTGAGGAGGGCTGCCTATCCTTGGTAAAAGCTGTGGTGTCGATGGGTGCAGATCCTGCAGGCAGAACAAAGAAGACTAAGCATGCAGCCTTGGCTAAGGCGACAGCGACAGGACACGCAAGAGTAGTTGACTATCTACTTCGCAATGGTGCGAAGTATGGTGATGCCCGCTTGAAGGTCAGGTTTACACCTACTGACTACTCGCTTCTATCGGCTGCATACAAAGGGCATGCAGAGCTTGTCAGTTGCCTCATCGCATCTCATGGCGCCAATCCTATGACCGAGCAATGGCCACGTGAGATTGAAGGGGCGCAACATTACTGGGCGGAAACTCAAGTACGCCTACCAAAGTCGAGTGTCCTAGATGGGATTTCTCGATGGGATAACATTGAGGACGGCATAAGCGTCATGAAATTTGTTATGGGCAGCTCGAGCTTCGATCCTACCTCGCTTGTATCAGGCCTGTTTGACAGCAAAAGTGAACTACAGTCCGCAAACTACCAGTACCGACCGTGGCAAACCACATACGAAATTTCCGCCCTTTCATGCTTCGCCAGCGCTGGCTGGGCTGATACAGTCGAGGAGATGCTTGCATTGAAAGGTGCGCCGAATGACTACGAGAGGGAGGACGACGTATTACAGCATCAGGAAAAGAAAACCCGTTTTGTGTCTCCTGTGAACGCTCTAACAAAGGAGACGTGGCAAAAGAGACCAGAAGATGCACTTCGTATTCTTCATCTGCTTATCGATAGAGGCTTCAACTTCAGCGTCGCACAACGCACGCCGACCGACATAGGTTTAAGAACACCCCTTGGCAGAGCAATCTCGGCGGACGCCGCACAAGCCGTTGAACTTCTTCTTCAACACAAACCCACATTGGTCAGGGAAGAAATATTCTTCAGACGCAACAAGAGAGAGACTAGAGCGCTACCATTTGTTGTTGCTCTAGCATTAGACAAATTAGAGGTCGCGAGAGTGCTGCTTCGATCCGGCGCACATCCTCGAGACCCTGCCATTGAGGACATGAACATTCTACAATTCGCTGCTAGCGACAGCGGGGAAGCAGCTACAGTCATGTTGCTCGAAATGCTCCCTATGGCACCAGAGTTTATCTATGAGACACTAGACATTGCCATCAAACGCAACAACAAAAACAACGTGCGCGTCCTGCTCGACTTTATCTCCACGGCAGCCAGCCGTGGCGAAATCGCTGCCTTGCCACCAGCATACGATTCGATCTTGCTCTGCACAGACACCGATAAGGACGTTGAAACCAAGTTCAGATATGCCGAGCTTATTGACATGGTGTATCAGTGGGATGCAGGCCGTGTTCTGCACCGACCGCAGCTGCCATCAATCCTCAACGCTATCCGAAAGGACAACTATGCTGGAGTGGAGAAGCTGATGCAACTCGGCATCGTTAGGGGGAAATCGCTTGTGTTAAACAGCAAAGCACGACCCATAGGCGAATCTGGGGAATGGACAGTGTTGGAGTGCTGCGAGACAACGAAGAGGAGCTCAGATTGGCTTGCCCTATTGAGATATCATGGTGCGCCACTGTACTGATGATTGTCTTATGTTACAAACATATTTCTTTTGATATACCACCATGGAAGGTTGTGACGGCATTTGATCGTAGGGCAGCATACGTGAAAATCTCAGATACACTAATGTTGGCAAACATACAACGTGCATTATAAGTTTCCTATGCTTTCTGGGGTTCAATATAAATTCTCTTATCAAAGGTGTAATATGTTCGCGTGACATTAAGGATCCTCATACTGTTTCTGTTCCCTCGGCGGTTGGTGCCCCCCGAACGACCGCACCTATTTACGATACCGGTAAGATTGACGCAACTGTGTGGGGAGATTATTAATATAATCCTGTCTTGTGGAACTTGGTACATTCAGGAATGTCTGACAATCTCAGAATTCTAATGTTTGGGGGCCCGGTTGCGCGTTAGATGCTTTGTTCAGAAGGCCGCGCGGGTGTGTCATTTGGAAACCCTAAAGTCTGACCGCCACCATCGGCCCAGCGGCAGCCAGTAGCAGCCAGTGGCTTTCGACATGACTTGAACTTCAAGGTCGCAGTTTACCCGTGGTACTGCTACGTTTGGAAAAGTATGCATGACCGGACCTATGTCAGCGGTCGAACGGTTGCTCCGGTGTAGATGTGCAAGATCTATGAAGCCGCCCGGGCTCTCTCTTGGTTGCTCCCCATCAACCCCTTCAAAAAAAAGCCTTTCAAGAGAGCTAATACCTAACCCTACTATTGAAGAGCTTGAATCCATCACCGAGTCTAGAAATATTTAAACGCCCGATCTACTTTCAAGACAAAATTGAACACCATGGTCGTCGTTGCTGTCCGAGGAGGAAGTGGTAACGTTGGCAGAACCATCGTTGATGCCCTCAAAGAAGATGAAACCCATAATGTAATTGTTCTAGGATGCAAAGTAAGTATCCAAGAAATACCTGTCCTTCTCACGATATATTGCTGATAGTTCCAAGGTTCCGAGGGCAGAGCTCTCGGCCCCAACGCTTGCAATTGACTACAACAATATCGATTAGAATGCCCATACTCTCAAAGATCACAAGGCTCACACCATAATCTCCGCCATCGTCATGTTCGATCCTACTGTGGCGCAGTCAGAGCGCAGTTTGATCACCACGGTAGCCAGGTCTGCCATTGTCAAGCGCTTTGTGTAGAGCAACTGGGGAGACAAAACGCCAGAAGTCAAGGAATTGATTCCACAAGTAACACCCTAGTAGTTCATTTCTTGACTTTACTTTGACAGATCTCTCCGCATTGCACTCAACATCTTGCGCGAACAAAGCATCAAGACTCCCCGCGAGACCGATCTTGAATAGACTCAATTTCATAATGGATTGTTCATCGACTATTACAGTATGCCACATATCAAGTCCTATCTCAGCCCTTTAGTAGTGTTTGTGGACATTACTCACAGGAAGGGTAGGGAAATCACTGAAATACCCTCCCACGTTTTCTTGTACCAGTATTTACCCAAGCCATTGCTTACAGAGCTTCTTTCCAAGTTTGGAGTGTGGGCTGTCACTGGTCTCATGTATGATCGAAGCAAAGGCTTCCTCAATGAGTCGTTTGCAGAGATGAAAACGACGAGTGTAAAGGAGATTGTGGGCGCTTGGAAAGGCTATTGAGTAATCAATTGGAAGTTTACAACAGAATATTGGTACTTGGTGAAGATACTAGCATGGCTTAGACTTGTTTTAGACTTTGTCAATGGTGTAAGACAGCTACGTGAAGAAGGTCCTTGATTTCACTCGGTACAATATTCAAGTGAGCAGCATTGGGGATCCGAAAATGCCAAAACAAGATGCAAGCTCCCAATGACCATCTTCAAATATCGATCGTTGCTGCCATACCTCCTCCATAATTTGCTTGGCGTCGGCAAGGGCCCCAGCTGTGTGGTTTTCGCCCCCAGCCCTGAGCACAGAGGTGACTCCAGGGCTAGGCAGCCAGCAACACAAATTGACCAAGCAACAGTTCGCAACTGGTTGCATGCAACATTTTTGGGTAAATCAAGAATGTGAGCAACACTGGCTTGAACGGAGGGATGATTCTGATGTCCGTGCAGAACTGCAAAGAGATACAACTGTGCTGCGAGGCCCCATATCAGAGCCATCACCGAAGAAATTGAAGGACTGGAGCCCAAGTCGATTTGAGTCTTGTTGAGTGCATCATGATGGTTTGGATACGACTTTGCGCTGGCAGTGAGACTACTCTTGAGTATGAAGATATTGTCGTTGAGCTCGTTGTCTACCCTATGACAGTGGTGGCGAACCTCAATAGATCCGTTCAAAGTACTACAGTACTCGATTCGCGCCCGCTTCCAAGATTTGATGGTAGATATCTCAGCAATCGACCTAGCGGCCCAATTACGACAGCCAACGATGTTTGAGAGCCCAATCTCTGCATCGCCTACACCGGGCATCCTATCATCGACTTGTGCAAGCACATCATCATGATAGCGTACTAGTCGCGGCGTTTCTCCGATGGCTGCGCTCGACATGATATCTATGAAGATCAATAAGCCAGCACATAATTGGAATCCGGCCTGGATGGGAGACCAAACGTGGTAGGTGGGTCCGGGATCCGTCCTCACAGGGTTCCCTATCCCCAGAAGCACTGAAACAAACTTTGACTGGGGTTGATCTTGGTCGAACGAACGAGCCTCACGGTGAGCCATGATATCTTCGAACAGGATGATTGCAGCGGGGTGATGTGTTTCCAGCGAGTGGACTTTCCCATTACCAACTCGAAAATCATGACTTGGGTGATACCGTTCATCAGCTCCACCGTCTCCAACATGGCAACAGGGATGCCTCCTAGACTAAGGTTCAATGCCTTTACATCAGCCCGTAGGCTATCGAAACAATTCCCGGTTTTCTTCTCCACCTCCCCCCACCGCAAATTGCTTGCACACTGCATGCTCTGCGCCCTCTTCAGCATCACTAAGCGCCATAGTCAAAAAGTAGCAGGACACGCCGAGCGCAGCACGATATGCAATTTTGCTCTTTTTTAACAAGAGCAGCAACCAACTGCGTCCTGTGTCAAAGATATTTGGTTGGTAGAACGCAAACATAGCCAGAAAGACAAAATCGATATAATCCATGAAAAAGTTCCATTCGTTCGCCGAGGCTTGCTCTCGTGTGTCCGAGCACTCGTACTATCGATGACTCCATGGCAACGAAGCGATAAGTGTCGGTTCCTGGTTGATTTTTCACTCTTTAGCGATGTCGAAGATTAGTTTCCGGCCTTGGCCATGGCTTCTTGCTGGGTGGTTGCGGGGTTATTCGTGAGAACCTCTATATCAGCAAGTACCTTGAACTGGTGACTAGTGATCGTGGTCGTGGCTTCAGCGGGGATTTGTGCTGTCTCTTTCTTTTGTGCTATGTTCCGCTTGATTTCTGCCTTGAGTGACAATGCTCCCTGTCTCTGTCTTTCTCCACAATCCATCCAGGAAGGTTTTGCTCCGTACTTGCAACCTATCTTAAGGCTGTTGCAGTCACCACATATTGGCTGAGTCTCATCACACTTCTTGCGGCGGATTTTGCAAATCCAGCAGCCACCATTATTCACCTACCTGCTTGGGGCCACTAATGCTACGTAGGCTTTTACGACATCTCGAAACTCTTCAAGCTACGCGGACGGCTGGGCCGGAAGTCAAGATAACACTTGCTGAATCAGCCAGAAGCAGACCCTCCGAAGACCTGCGGCAAACGCAAGAATGGGGGACAGAACTGCGTTGGTGGAAGTGGAATGCGTATGAAGTACAGGGAGTAAAGTTGGTAAGCAGCCACGGTAAGCATTTGACTAAATTGGAAGCAATGACGTCATCACGTTCGTCCTTTGTCTGCAAGCTTCAATAATACTCACTTGTGTCTGCTTCCTTCCTTATCCCAAGGACCAATCAGTCTTAGGTCAGTTGTTTAATCAAGCAGCTCTGCTATTGGCATTGCCTTTCACGTCAGGATAGCTCCTCTTCACCACGTAGTGACTTGCTTGCCACTTCTAACTCACATCAGCGTGCGTCTTCAATGTACCTAGGTAACATGTCATGTAAACTCACCACAGCTTTCTGCCCCTCAAAATACTCCAACCACTCGGGCAGATCGTTCAAAGCAAAGAGCTCACCCCATGGCCACTCCTCGCAGTCCATCTCCACCAAGGACATGTAAGTATGCAGGTCTTCGTCCTTCAAGGTGTTGAAGGATTCTCCGTTCAGTACTGTAGCATTCCTGATCTTGAACCATCGCAATTGCAAGATCTCTGGTGCCTTCGCAAACATGGGCGCGATTTTAGACGAGTACATATTGACGGCCTCCTCCTCGAACCCAGGGCGAGGCTGCCATTCCCAAAACAAAATTGAGGCAACGTCACCACCATCTGACAGCTTGTCAGCATAATAATCGTGCATTCAATAGACAGCTGAAATGGACGATGAAGACATACCACCGTCCCACTCTTCGTCGCTCTTCCAACTCTTGACTTCTTCATATGTTCTGACATCGAATCTCGAACCCTGCAATGGCCCGGCCATTGATGGATGGTTGCTTTCGTCATATATTGCCTCTATCATTGTATCCACGTCCCTGACCTCGTACATTGCCATACTCTGCCACACCGCGTCTCTAGTTGCCACACCTTCCAGGTCTTTGTCCAGGGGCGTTTCGACAACTTCACTGAGTAACACCCTTTCCGAGTGGCGCGACAACATCTCTGGGATGTACTCATCTTCGTACCATTGCTCAGAAGAATTTGGTAAATCAGCGGTCCATACGCAGAGAACACCTGACATGTTCTGCAACGCCGTATGGGCGGATAGAACCTGGACTGAAGAAGCGTAACGGGAGTAGTATCTGGCACTTCGTCAAGATTGGGCATACTTTAAGTATTGAAGCAATCCCAAGCCGCGCTCCGTCTACACTAGTAATGAGCCTGCATTGATCGTCACTAGTACGTGCAGGGGATCTGAAGGCTAGACCGTTGTGAATGGTGCCCACAATTAGGCCCAATGCAGCCTAACATATGTAGGGAGTCGACCGCGTATGACGGGAAAAGCCGACGTCAATGTCAGGATGTGAGACTATTGGCAATCTCAACTTCATGAATTGGTCTTGAATTTGCGACATTACAAACCATAACCTGCGTTCACAATGAAGCTGACCGAGGCTTGATAATGTCAGCACGGCTGATGTGGAAATCCTTGAAAACCTGGCACCGCTGAAAGTGGCGGTCTGTTCCCCGAAGAGGCGGGCCGAATGTGACTCAACGTGCAAATCATGCCCCGCGAACTTTACTTTTGTGACAACGTTGTGAGAAATACGGCAAATGCCTGCAAGTAGCTTAGACAGTGCCGCTGGTAAGGGCGCCATGAAGCGTGCTACTTTGAATCTGGCAAAGTCGTAGTATAAAATGCCAGAAAAGTATCGGCGCCCAACGTGCGAGGGGGCAAAATGCAGCTTGTTCGAATTTCTCAAAAAGGGTGACAATCGCCCAATTGGACTCTTTCTCGGTGACAACAGCTTTGAATTAACATAGCATTTTCGCAATTCTCAACTGAGTCCATCTACCGCCTAGTAACCATTCAGCTGCTTGGCGTTTCGAAATTCATCAGCAGTACAACATTTGACCATGCGCGTCACTATCATTGCGATCTTGCGCAAAACGTCCTCTTGAATCCTTGGGCCAAGGCGGTATGGAACGGCACCTGCATCAAGGATTTCCTTTCATGAGCCAAAGATTGATGATGAAACTAGCAAGATCTTGTAGATCTCTACGATACAGTTCCATCTTGCAACCAAAGATCTGTGTGCGAACGATTTAGTCGGCCCTTTGAAAGGTCCGTATGGAGAAGCCTGCAGTCAGGAGAACTTGCAGTATCCCTGCAGGCACATCATGACCCACAATCGTGCAAGGTATGACAATCTCGGGGAAGTACACAGATATGGTTGCTGAACATCGAAGTGGCTTGGCATGCAAGTGAAGTAGCGGCTGTTGCAATGCGGAGAGGCACTTTGCCTGGCTGTGATCGTAAGTGCGAAGAACATCTTGTGAAGCACTTATTGAACGTCTGGGTGATCTAGCAGGTATTTCTAATCCCTCAAGGAGCACATTAGCACCAGATTTCCACCACTGAGAAGTATCTGAGTTCTTCAGCTCAAAAAGCCTTGTCCATCGTAAGATTGGTCCCGCTGGGTCGGGAATATTTCTCAGCAACCAAACTAGTTGCGCTTGTTGTAATTGGATCCTGATCAAGGAAGGCCGCGGTATATTCGTCCAGAATTTGATGATGCCTTTGTTTAACTCGTGATAGGATACTGGTGGCTCAAAACGACCAGGTGTGCCCTTGACGCTTTAACGCTTTAGATCACTTAATGAAAACGCTTAACTAGTCTATCATGGACGCTGCAAAAATAGACATGTTGGCATTCTCGAAAGCTACCCCTGCGCCTCTCTTCATGGCACCCATTTATGGGCTTCTGATAGCTTCACCCTTCATAGGAACCAGATTCAAGCAGGCATCGAAAATGTTTCGCTATCTGACCCTTCGACTCAAAACTTATACAAACTTCAGTGCGACAAGAGCTACTTATCTCATCTTTCCTGCTTTATAAATCCATCAATCAACGATCCCAGGTGCTGCAGCATGTGTGTTCCATCAGACCTCAACATTGAGAAGACCGGATTGCTTGAACCGCTCCAGAGAACACTCTAACTTCATACGCCTTGTCGTTCTCATATTCCTTGTTCTTGCTCCCCAACTCCATGTTTTCCTGGCGCATGCAGACCAAGCAATTTGTGCATTATTCCTGCACGATTGATCTCGCTCGGTCTTTCTGCGGTGCTATCCTCTACTTCTTGGGTGTCGGAAAGAACCAGGGCACATCATTTTATTTTCGTCTCTCACATTTTGGAGAGCTTCATGAATATGTTTCCTTGGTGGTTGGTTATAACAGTAGCACACTTCTTACCTAGGTCATTAGGGAAAACTCCAAGGTGAATAGCTACTTGAAAGTGGAATAGTATTTTCAACAGCAAGGAGGATGATAAAAAGAATCACTACACATGAATTTTACGGGCTTAATAAAGGTCAACAGATACAGTTCCATCTTTGAGCATCGCCATTGCAAGCGACGCCTACTAAAGCCGCGGGCATTTTAGTCCAGCCAACAGCCCCTTTCACAGCCAGCAGGTGCTAATGTCAGGGTGCATTGTATCCTCAAAGAAGTAGGAGATTCATCTACAATCCGAATAAGATTGTTAACGGCGTTCTGATAGTGGGATGTATTTCAGCGGTAATGACGTTGCAAAGGGCGCTAAAGTTGAGGCCTACCAAATCAACGCCGCCCAATCAGTCGTTCGCGCTACCCGCACCCATTATGTATATCAACCCTCCCAGGATCACCTTGACTTGTCTTCTCTTTCTTCACCGTGGGGCCTGTGGCCGCCCGTTTGACCGCTCCTTTAATCGTTCTTTACTTTGCTTCGCTCTTCTCGTCACTGCGTGTCGCTGCAAGCCTGGTGCTTGCCCGCGAAAGTTGACTTTCGGTTTCCCAGACGTTTGCTTTATTTGTGACGTCTTATCGTAGTGTTTAATCAGCTGAGGTATCATAACAAAAACGAACATCACCTCTTTGTCAACCCTCAGCTATTGATCCGAGACCCGGAACCGAATGCACAAGTTTCGCCAGCGAGCCCAACTGCATTAGCTTCACACAACGAAGAAGAGCAGCTCAATCTTAACGAAGCAAATTATCTTCCGCCAGTTCCCGATTGCATTTACCTTCCCTGTCCACGGCCAAACCATTCATTTGAAACGCTTCCTGGAGAAGTCGAAACCCCGTCAAGATCTCATCGTTCCGAAGCCACCAGCTCAACGGTAGAACATGAATGCAAAACATGTGAACAACGCTTCCATCGTCGCTGCGATCTAAAGTAAGTAGCACCAAATCCATTGTGGGCGAAAAGCTTACCGTGATACACCGTGTAGCAAGCATGTCAAGACGCATGACAAGTACTTCTGCGAAGTCTGTGAACTATCGCTGAAGCAGAGCAAGGACTTTGCCAAAGACCTAGCGAGACACAAGAAGTCTGCTCGGCACCAAAGGTCGCTTGGGCAAGGCGGAGGAAGTGGCCAGTACAGGTGCCACGTATCATGGTGTGGAAAGACGGCGTCGCGTAAAGACAATTTGAACCGGCATATCCGGTCTCAGCACCCCGACGAACCTGTACTTTCCTGATACTTCTGACTTTGAGAATTCAACGAAGATTTGACGGATTGACCCTTTCACCCTTGTATGCTTGTGATGTATTGAGTCCGTTGCACAGCATTCGAGACCATGATTCTGCCTAAGACTTCAGCATATCTAGATAGGGTTGCTCAGAGCCAAAACCTTCTGCACATTCACAGGAGCTTCTCTTTCTCTCTCAGAGTGGCAGCGCACATAGTAGCTAAACTACTTCAAGTTCAAGTTTGTGGCTACATGTAGGTCCGAACTCTCTCGTTTCACATGCTAGATGTTTTGGTGAGCGTATTACTTGCATATGTGGTAGGCCTCAAAATCGTGGGGTTACAATTCCATAAACATAACAAGTCAGCCTTTTAAGCAGCATAAGGGCTACGAAAGTTGATTTGCCTACATCTCTCTTTCAACACCATTGCACTCGCCAAAACCTTCCCTTGTACCTTGAGTATCTTTCCACCATGCCTTCCATCTTCTGTTGTTCCAATATTACCCCATACAGAAGCCAAATTCTGGTTCATGAGCCCAAGTTCCGCGAATTCTTATCTTGGGGTTCGCATCCAAAAGAGAGCTCCGTCGAAGAAGCTAGCTCCATGCCGACCGACGGCGCATTTGTCATCCAGGTCGTTCGTCAGGTGAACTACGGACCTTTGGAGTCTAAACGCTATTTTGTCAAGGTTGCTTCAGGCGAGTTCGTCGAGGTCAACGAGAAGTGGCTGATCGACGCCAATTTCGAGAAGCTGAACGCGTACGTACAGATGGTCAAAAAACTTTTGACTCCTGACAGAAGAACAGGTACAAGAACTTCAAATGCACTATCCATAACAAGTTCTTCGAGCTCAATGTGTATCAAAAAGACCCTGTCAATAAACACCATTGGCGTGCCAATATCGCTCGACCTGCAACGGAAATCGACCTCTGAGTAGATCCACGTACACGGTTGGGTACACATCATGAGCAGATGTTGCAGTTTGGGAGAGATGAGATAATGGAAACAATATCTGCGTAACTTTGGCCAGAATATGTTATGTACCTCAGTTGAATGTGTCCAATGTCGCTCTATGCAATGTTCCCACGTTGATACTTTTGCGAAAAGTTGATTTTGGACCCTCTCAATCGCTTTGTGATACTTGCACTCTTCTTCAGCGTGATTCACATTAAAGCCATGCTGAAAAACAGCACAAACTTCATCCAGCTTGGCCTTCGGTGCAGGAGATAGAGGAATGTCTGAAGCAATGATATCACCTGTAATTATTAAAGTCACAGTGGTCGCCTAAAGGGCTTTCTAGCAAGATATGGTAGTTCTGAAGGGACGGTGAGCATGCTGTTCCGTATTATGGAAGCTGAAGCCATTTTTCGGACGTGTTTCACAACCGTTTGTAATAGCTCCAATTGCTTGAAGCCACACATTCACCTGCATTGCTTACTGGTCGATCTTGCACGCGCCTATGATCAAGAATGTCGAGAGCCTCATTGATCACACGTGCATGCCTTCTCGTACAAGTGATATAGAATCGGTGCGTTAGGACACTGCAACGAACATGACCAATACTTGAACTTATAAGTGTATCGACGAAGAATGGAAGATTCGACCAGAGTATCTGGATTGGAGAAGAAGGCAACCAGTTATCTTTAGGCTCGTACTCAGGCTCAATCCGCACAGCAGTAAACCACAACAGCGTAGAATCGAGAGGCGGAACTAAAAATTAAAGGGATGGTTTCGTCAGTAAAAGTTAAGATGGTAGGGCATGCACGTGTGAAGTGATGGCAAGACAGAGACACAGTGCGGTGGCGCGGGATACTTTTCTCCAACCAGTAGAAAGGGATGCCATGATACTGTGCTGTAAGCTGGAAATACTCAGCATCACAGGACCGGTGATTGTGGCAAAATCCTGTGAAAAAAACCCCTCGTAAATATTCCAAGCCTTGTTAGACAACAGATAGCTGTGGTGGAGTTACGGATCAACAGCATGGAACATATCGGCAGAAACGCCACTTCCGGCAGATACTCTGACTACTGAGTTCGAATCGTAGAGTGATCTAAGTCTTAGTGGAAAGCCTCGAATTACTAGTGTACACTGTCGGTAGTCCATAGTCACAACAGCGGACGACGGACCATTGAACCCGACCTTCTAGCAGGAACACCCTCCGGCATCGTCACTGGTACACACTGGCGTGCACCACTCGCCGTTGAACCCCACCACATCCTCCAAAACCCACTTCATTAGGAAAGAAAGACACTGCACCATCGATCGTAGAAACCGTACCGTGGAACCCTCAACCAAAAGACTTTCACCGCTGCCATTCGCAAGTCCCGAAGTCGAAACCCTCACCCCCAAACCAATTACTCCCCCCAGTTTGACACTTGAAAACATCTCACCGTCAATCCACTCACCCCACCCCACCGTATTCCTGCATCACGAACCCAACAATCCCGTATCTGCTCGCCACCGCACAAAGACCAAAAATTGATAATATCCACTCGTGACATGTGCCAAGCCACCAGTGTCGACGGCCGCTTACCAGCCTCGTATCGCGATGCCCCGAACTGCGATCGCCGCAGAGTCTAAAAATGGATAATTCTACACGCGAGGTGTGGGCGTGTGGACACATCGATGGGGGCGAGGAGATCGTTGAAGATCGCGTGCAGTAACGGTGTGCGGCGGTAAATGACGATCTGCGTGTGGAGATGACGATGGGATGGAGATGAGATCAAATGAGAAAACATGTGAGTGTGGAAGACGCGTGAGGATGTGAAATTAGATGTAATGCTTTTCAGTCTATCTGCCTACCTAACTGCGCTGGAAGGTCCAAATGTGTGATCTATCCTACCAGCCGTTGCTGATTTACTTCATCTTGCGATCATGTCGCCTACTTAATGAGATCAAGGAGAATGTTCTCCGGTGATACGGAGGTGAAGTAGAGGTTGAGAGGAAATGAGATGGTCGGTGATGTCGAGGTGAGGGTGAAGAAAGATTGTCGGTACAAACAGAAGCGCCGAGGCGATGCATAAGAATGTCGGTGATAATTACAAGTAATAAGGGTGTACGCCAGACATGTTCAATCCGGCTTTTTCAAAACAAACCAGTGGCCTGATAGCCACTATATCCACCATCCAAATCGAGAAGTAAATAGCAACGCTCGAGCGAAGGGCAACAGGGACGTCTTGGCGAGGTGTGTGTTGATTACTTGATAAGTATATAAGCTCCATACCCCTGCCGACGCAGGATGGCGTGATGTAACACAACATCGTCGTACACGGGACGACCCAAGAGCTGAGGTGGGGCATGCATACCCTCACCCGACTCGTCCCTGCAGCTGAAGAAAATGCGACGCAATGCAGTAGATGAGGAAATCCAGGACTCCAAAACGCCGCCGTTTGGATATATGGTGTAAATCAGAGAGTGAAACGAGGAAACTGTACAAGCGATAGTAATGGCTCTCTTAGAAGTTCTGGGCGATGCCAGAGTTTCCTTGTTGCGGGAAAACCGAGGGGTTCTCGATCCTCGTGTTCCGCCGCGCTGACACATCCCGAATTACGGGCTGCTGACCAGCGCCATACGGGTCGTTGTTACCGTACGGGCCGCTTTGATAGTAGCCCTGGTTGTCATAGTACTCGTTGGGGTTGCTCGTGCCCATCCCGGCGTAGTCGCCTGAGGCATCAGATCGGTTGGCAGCAGAGTAGGACGAGGATGCGTTGGAGGGGCCACGCTGTACGCCGCCCTGGTTCTGTGTCGAGTTGGGTGCAGCACCGCCGATGGCACCAAGCGCACCAAGGCCATCCGAGTCCATAGTCTGGCGACGCCCGTTCATCAGGGGGTCGTTGGAGGCTTCGGAGTAGGCTGCGCCGGTGGGTGAGTGCGGCGTGTTGTAACCTCCAGGATTGCTGTTGCTGTCTGAGTAGGTCATGCCGCTGGTGAGCGTGGTAGAAGCCTTGCGGTTCGAGCTGGTCGCGGTGTTGCCCCATCCTCGGTAGCCGCTCGAGTCTTCGGCCATCTCAGATCCCATGGCGACTGCAGGAAGTGTAGGGTCGTGGTTGGGGTTAAACCCGTACTCCTCGACCTCCTTTCTCCGCTCTTCCTCGTTGTTCTGACGAGCCTTGCGTTTCCTCCACAGGATGATACCAGCCAAGACTAACAATGCAACGACAACGACGGGCACGACAACGGCAATTGCAGTCTTGCCACCGGTGCTAAGCCCCTTCTGTTCGGCACCAGGGCCGGACTGGGGTCCGGCAGTGTTGCTGCTCGAGGCGGATCCCCGGGAAGTGGAAGAAGATGCTACTCCGCCAGTGTTTCCTGTCGGAGCGGGGCGCGTAACAATAGAAGTGACGACGATAGGGGTCGGTGTCTCTCCATCGCGCGTGGCAGGCGGAGTGAAGGTGATGACGGATGTTGAGATGTCAGTGGTCGAGGGCGTCGCAGACGGAGCAGTGATGACTTGAGTAGTGACAGGCGGTGCGCTTGACGGGGATGGTGCGGGCGTCGAGGCTGGCGGCGTCGACGAGGGTGTTGGCGTTGGTGTCGAAACTGGGGGTGGAGTTGAGGACGGCGGCGGCGCCGACGAGGGCGGCGGGGCAGACGATGGTGGTGGTGCCGAGGACGGCGGAGGCGATGAGCTCTCGGGCGGTGATGAGGCGGGCGGCGTTGCTGATGGGGACGTGTTAGGGGCCGCTGACGATTGCGGAGTTGAAGGAGGCTCCGGTGCAGACGAGGGCGCCGACGATGGGGCTGCCGACGGTGTTACAGGTTGAGACGACGCAGCTACAGAGGGCGAGGCAGGAGATGAGGGAGAGGAAGGAGCGGCCAACGGCTGGGTTGGGGCTGAGGAAGCAGAGACAAGAGAGAGGAACGTACTGGGCGCAGCGCTGTTCGACGACGACATGTTGACAAGTGCGAGGCACGCAGGCCTGGCAGCGACGACTAAAAAGCGACGACGATGGCAACAGCAGCAGAATTGGGGTACCGAAACTCAGCGAGCGCGAGGGTGAGGATGTTAGAATGTCGCGGGTACCGGCAGTGCTGGTGTCCTGGTTCGTCGCCGGGCGATGGGCGGGTCCACTGCTGCTGTTCGTGCGACAACAGGCGGTGGGACAAGACGAGTGATGATGTATGGCTGGGGCAGAGCCAGTGAAAACTGCATAAAAGGGCGGGCCCTGAGAGGTGAGTGGAGGAGAGGAGGTGTTGCAGAGCAGAGTGGAGCTCGCGGGAGGAGACAGGCGATCCAAGCTCTGTTGATCCAAGGGGCTGCCTTATCTGGCCAAGGCTGAGGGTTGCTGAAGCACGGAAGCTACCAGACGTGCCAATGAGTTCAATCGGCGGCCAATTGCTTGCGACAGACGTGTTCACTCTGGGAGTGAGGAGAGGGCTGTGGTGCTTTTCAGCGCGCAGCGGCCAAGGCGCGTGCTGGCAGCACGGTTATTTTGGCTGGCGGCGGCACTTGTCTAGTCAGAAACCAGCTTCGCAAAGCGGAGACGCTGCGCCGAATCGCAATTAGCTGCCTCTGCTTTGGGGAGGTCCAAGTGCGCTTATGCGCCGCCTAAGGGAGCCCGGCGACAGCGCAGTTGTGGCTGTGTGCAGCGTCTCAGGCATCGTTCCAAAGTCTCACCAGACGCTGCAGGCTCGAGGATGCACAGTACCATCCAGCCCGCGATGCAGCCTCGGTGCTACAAGATGGACGCACATGTGCCCAGATTGCGCTTGCATCATGCCCGCGCCCGTATCCACTGCTCGTTCTCGCGACACCCCGGTCCTCAATAGCATCATCCTTTGTGAGCTGCTTGATTTCGATACGCCCGAGCGTGGCTGATTGGCTGCTCCACCACTCTATAATTAAGCTCGTAAGTCAGAGTTGCCTCGGAATGTCGCACCGCTCATGTTTCCGCGACGCTATTCAGTGCACTAAACCAACAGACCATTCGTCCAACAATTCTTTGAACGTTTATTCTATACAGTGGACCGATGCTCCATCGTCCAATGTGGTTTCTGCCAGATGTTCTCGTGTTCAACATATTAAGCTTTTTCCCATCTGTCGCCGCCAGGATGTTGCCCTGCATGCCACCCCGCTTCCAGCAGTGACAAGTCTTGAATCTCGCAAGGAGCATGAGTTATGCCCCAGCATCGCTTAGCAATAATTACTGTGTTATCATCATGGCTTTGTTACGGGACAATTCGCTGCGAGTTAGCTAACCTGAAACACATGCGTGCTTAGTCTATCATGCTGGGTTTGCGCAGATGTACCGTTCAGATAATCTCGTTTGACCGATGCCGCTTATGCAGCAGTCATCGACTTCGTATACACATTAGCGTACCAATATTCTTGCCTACACCTAGAGTCTACACCAGGCCTGGAATCACAGCCTTTCGGTTTCCCACTTTGTCCTTGCCGAACTTCTCCACATACCAACGCTTTCCTTGCAGCGCGCGGGGCAGCATCGTGCTTACCTCGTTGATAAGGAATGTTCGGGCAGGCTGGCATTTTAGTCCACCAATCATCCACCACCCAGCCCACTCGATCCATTCGCAGAAGTAGTGTGCGTATAATACGTACTTGAACAGTCCGTTCTTTGGGAGCATGTACACTTTGTCCACGCCTTCAATGGGTTTGTTCTGCTCGGCTGCTTCCTTGCGCTGCTTGCGATCTGCCGCTCGCCTAATTTCCCGCAGGTCGTCGTCGTGAAACATGTTGCCCAGCAAACCCCAGCACCATATCACAAGCCCCAGGAAGCTCCATCCTGCGCGACCTTGCCAGTCGTAGACCGTCGTGGGTCCGTAGCCTGAGAGATATCCGCCGATCGAGATGGCGTTGGTGACTTGGAATGCGAGCATCAGCAAGCACACGAGCGGGCTTATGGGCGACATGCTTGGGTTGAGGAACAGCGGCGAGATGATTGCGCGGTAGAGATAGTGTATCACCTGTACAGCCAGTCAGTGATGGTATTCAGCATCTCGAAAGCCCGACGTACGAAACACCCGACCATCGTCCAGTTACCCCATGGCAGCTCGTCGATGCCCTGCTCCTTTGGCAGCGTGAAGAAGATGTACAGCAGCGTGATGGGCCCAGCAGACTCCATGGTTGCCCATCCAATCTTGCCAGGAACATTCCACCATGCTTCAGTCGAGGTCTTGCCTTGAGGATACCAGTCAATGACCCATTGAAACGCTGTGATCTATGGAATCAATTGTTAGATTGAATGCCGTCCAGCGCGTACAATGCGACTTACCAGGGGGAAGAACTGCCAGACATAGCTGACCCATTCCCAATTCTCACGCGATGGAGGCAGCCAGTTCTCTACAACAGCCATATTGTGCGTGCAGATTGTGAGCCAGAAGTAACCGCAGCGGAGGCTTGCGGATCTCGTTGTCAAACAATTGCAACGCCGAATGGTGATGTCACGGGATGCTCCTTTAGTGCGTGTCGAGCTTGGACGCGTTGATTTCGTGGCCGTCTCGCGCTCTCGCTTCTGCTTGACTAGTGCACAGCTCTATACGCGGCCCACATTCAGCCCACCTGGAGCCCTCAATTTTGGAGAATTGATGCTCATCGATGATATAGATCGTTCCAGTGGGTTGCATACAGAATTATAGATGCTACTATGCAACAAATTTACATCAAACAATCCAGTCGCTTTAGCTCACTTGGGAGAGCGCCAGACTGAAGTTCAGTCATTAAATCTGGAGGTACTGTGTTCGATCCACAGAAGCGACACTAGCTTCGGTGCCCAGCAACCCTGGGATTCCTCGATTCTTTTTGCCATTTCACACCAATTTTGGACCTGAAGAGGTTGCGAGTGAACGGCATCGAGGTGGCAGAGTAAAATAACTTTTTGCGTGTGGAATGGCTCCCTGGCGTAAGGTCTTTCCCCAAGACCAAATGCCCTCCCTCTTGACGCACTGTGTTCACCAACGATCGGATAGATCCAGCCCTATGCCACCGGAGTCCCCACATAGGCATTCACTAACATTTCCACATGGCTTCGTCAAATGTATACAAATCCGGGGCCCGTATAAATCAAATGCCTACCGATACGAAAGGATCCTGGCAGCCTGACCATGGCTAAGAATACACGTGGTACTCTAGGCTTATGCGTGTTACCTACAATCCTTGGAAAGTAAGCAGGCGAATCCTTCGTGCAAGGATTTAATCTGCTCTTAATGAAATTTCAAAAATCGGACGGAGTGTTTCCAAACAAGGGTATCTTATCCTCGCTGACGTGAGGATCCAGGATGGATGATACGAGGCTAGACCAAGACACAACAGACATCGACAGAGTATAGAGATGCAGGGGAGGATAAATCTGAGCAGCAAATAAGCCAGAGCTAAAAGATGCGATCATAAGACGACCTGAAGTTGTCTGGTTGCGACCCTGTCGACCTATCTAAAATCCAGGTTTTCGAAGTACCTTTTACCACGTGTAGAAGCGCAGAAATGAGCTTTTGAGGATGTTAAGTTGTTGTTTTACGATGGCCTTGATGCTGGGAGCGATGAGTGTAACGATATTTACGCAGACGAGACGCTGGAATTTGTAATCCCAAATCTTTGCCCAACCCGGTGAAGAAAGCAGTTCACAACGACCCAATCAGGCGCTTACGATATTCTCATCCACGCTATAGACTTCACATATTCATGTAGCCTCCACATTATACAGATAGACTCAGAGTGTCTCCTCAGCCGACGGGTAACAGTTTGCTGGCGAAGTTAATGTAAGGAAGGACTCGGAAGACAGTTAATGGACGCCGTGTATACCAGCTCCTTCTCACCGCAGGTTTACTCAACATTGAGAGAATCTCCTAATGCCAGTTGATTCAATCAAGCCTACAACATACTTAGTTATAAGCGCAATCCAAAGCGTAGCCAGCTATGATGTCGCGGAAAACCAGGCGAACAGCTTATGATAATCTGGTTGCATCGACAAGCTTGTGATCACAATCGAGATATTCGACGAGGTGAAGCCTCGCTGAGGTCTAGGATCGCCCCGCGATAGAAGGAATGGAGTCCCAGACTCGAACTGAGTTGGGCGGTGAGGCTTATGGACTTGCTGTCTCAGGAGCTTATTAAGATGATATGATGGCTAGACAGCGTATGTTCAGGACTATGGACTCCGGTAAAATTGGCTCAACTGCGAGAGAAATCTTCAGCAACACTTTGCACGACTGCGTGGTGTGTCGGTGTGTTCCTGTCACGTCATCATTTACCTTCACTTGCTCGGTGCCACGCCAGGCAGCACTTTCCTTCACTTGCTCGCTGCCACACTAGTGCGTGACCTCGCACCATAAATACAAGTGATCCACCCTCTCACCCGAAAAGTTCTTACAAATATCTCTCACACACACTTTCTCAAAATGTTCAAGACTTGATTCAAACGCTAAATGCTACAGTTGCGAAAAGAACACCCACTCTTCTACTGGACCTGCCCCCGGGCACCACCCGCTGCACCGCTGCTCTGCATCTCGCTCTCCGGCACCCGCTCCATCATATCCTGCTCCGGCACCCGCGCCTCCTGCTTCTTGTTGATACCCCTCCCGCCAGGTGTGAGGTACATGTTATCAAGGTTGGGTAACTCCTCACCCTCGGTAGGGACCCAGTGCTTGGAGTTCCACGGCTTCACACCAAGGATATACATGGTATCGATCTCCTCGAGGCTACGGCCATGCGACTCGCACACGAAGAAGTACACAACGACGGCGCCGGCGAAACAACATCCCGCGAAGACATATCCGTAGCGGTAGTCAATGGCTGAGGTGATGTAAGGTGTGAAGAAGGATAGGAGGAAGTTCCACACCCAGTTGCTTGCTGTTGCGAGGGCCATGCACTGCGCGCGGTATCGCGATGGGTACATTTCTCCAACGACTGCCCACACGATCGGACCCCAGGTTGATGCGAACGCGGCGATGAAGAGGCACGCGAATACGATCATTGCGTATCCAACGCCTTGAGATTGGTCGTCGCCAGTTCCGAGCGCGAAATGGCCAAGTGAAGCGAAAACGAGGAAGCACATGAACATCCACAGGGCGCCGTAGATGAGAGAAGGGCGACGACCGTATTTCTCTACGATGTAGAGACCGGGGAATGTACAGCCGAAGTTGACAGCGCCGAGGATAATGGAGGTGACATAGGAGTTGGAAAGACCGATGGAGTTGAAGATTGTTGTTCCGTAGTAGAAGTAGTAGTTGGCACCGGTAAGTTGCTGGAGCATTTGGAGAGTGATACCAAGGAGTACTCGGTACGTCATCCTTGGGCCAGTGAAGATCTCATACCAAGGGTGTTTACCACCGCCAGCACGCTCGGCTTCCATCTTCAACTCGATTTCTCTGATCTCGCGCTGCACCTCGGCGTGATCCTCGTTGACACCGTATGTGAGTGCAATCGTCCTGCGGGCGTTGTCGATCTTGCCCTGGCGGTACTCCCAACGCGGCGATTCCTCCATGAAGAAGATACCGACAACCATAAGTCCGGACCAGATGAAGCCAATACCCATCGGCAGCTTCCAGGAGCGCGAGCTGGCGTCAGCCTCGGTGCCGAAATTGATACAGTACGCCACGAAGATACCGAGAGTGATGAAGAGCTGGTAGCAAGATACGAGTGCACCACGAACGTAGCGAGGCGCAGTCTCTGACTGGTACATGGGCGTGAGGACAGAGAGGCCACCAACTCCCAGACCTGCGACCCATCGACCGACGGCGACCTGGTACCAGGTGGTGGTAGTGGTAATCTGGACGATGACACCGACGCAGAAAATGATATTCCAGAAGACAATTGAGTACTTGCGGCCGAATTTGTCGGAGATGGGCGCAGCAATAAGAGCGCCAAGTAGAGTGCCGACGGAGAGAAGAGCAACAATGAGTCCTGACCTGACGTTGCTGAATTTTAGGGTTCCATCGGGGGTTCTGTTGTCCGCAAACTTGTTCAGGAAATCGGGCATCTCCAGAAATCCAGAGATCTGACCAGTGTCGTATCCAAAGACTGCCGAACTCGTTAGTTGCCTGCATGCAAACGTGTGCGAGACCACCTACTAAAACCACCCATCGACACAATAATAGCCATAGCAATGATCCTAGGCCGAAAGATCTGCTTCGCACCGCCAGCAAGTATTTGCGGCTTCTTCTCCAAATCCCTCATCGAGGACTCATTCGAATGTCTTTCATCCTTCATCTTGGTTTGGTCGCCAAGCGCCGCAGCACTCATTGTAGTAGCAGCCATAATGTCCAACTGAGATGGAGAAAGCAATGTGAAGTTGCAGTATGCGGGGACTCCACGAGCCTATAAACCCGCTGTTTCCCACTCCATGGCACCGTCACCTCCGCAGCGATCCTCCGGACCCGATGCCGTCACCTTTTGGCACAGACCTCTTTCACGCAATTACCACGATCACGCCGCAGTGCTACCGGTCATCAAAGCACGTTTACCGGTGGTAGCAGACGTCATCTTTCCGGGTCCATGTCAGGACTACGCTAAGCCGTGCATCAAAGGCTTGTAAGGGCTAAGCTCCACCCAAGCGTGGGGATCCTGTTGGTGCGAATCCTGCACAGGACCCACATGAGGCTCTGCCGGGAGAGGCGACGTCACAGGTTCAGAGGCGTCACCCTTCGCGGGGTGGAGATCTTCGACGTTGCGCGACAGATTCTGCTTCGGGTACAAAGGCCGGTACCAGAGCTACGCAGGTTGCGCAGACTGCAATGCTGACCGGACGGGATCGACGCTAACAGCTGTTGCATGGTGCTGTATGGTACCGACTCGCCGTATGCTATGTCTCATGATTTACTGTTCCAGTATCTCGATATGAGCGAACCCACATGTCACGATATCTCAAGAATTTGCGTGCTCACACGCTTACCAACGCTCGTACGAACACGCCCACCTTGACACTCCGCATCACGAGGACGGACAAACCAGTGCAAAATCGCGGGCTTCGCGGGTGTTCTGTGGGGCAACATGTCATGAGCATCGATCGCCGGTGTTGAAGACTCTTTTGCGTCGTCCTCGGTTGTTCTTCGTGGCTTCTTTGACACGCGGGATGACGTTGTGGCGTCCGAACGACTCGTTCAACACCAACACCACACACTCTACTTGACCATTGCCTCGGAACCACGGAGCCGACGCATGAAACCGCCGAAGGAGAATTTTCTTTTCGCCACACGTTCAGCTACCGGGTCGGATAGTTGATCTATGCATATGGATTACTAGATTCGGAAAGAAATCGTATAATTGTTGATTGTAGTCGGGTGTTCGTGGATGCGGCGCCCAACTACTGCCCGTTGCAACCAGTGTGGAGTTCGCGAACGCTCTCGATCAGGAAGGTTGTCCATCGGCGTTGATTACGGTCGGATGTTTGTGGTTACTGGCTGGTCCACCTGCCGTTGAGACCATACTACTTGCGCGCAATACTTGCTTGAGTAGGCCTAGAGATTTTGTCGATCTCCATTGTCAAGCCGTGCGTTTTCGAGCTGACCACCGAGTCAGGCTTCACATACATACTGTACAGTAAGGATCAGGGATTCTCGGCGCATATTGTTGGCTGCTGTCGGCGTTCTATCGATCACAGGACACTACCTACCAGTCCCGTGCCCACATCCGTAGTCTTTCCACCAGGACTGAATATAGCAGTTCCCAGCATTCAGCCTGGTACAAGCATTTCCCGCCTTTGACTCTTTTTCTTAGAGATAGGTAGGCTAGATAGCCTATGTAGCAGCTTCCCGGTGCTATTTCACTTGCTTCACTCGATTCCTCTCTGTTTCTAGATCGCTCTACTGTGTATATGAGGCTGCCTTGCAGCTACAGCATAGAAGGCCGCAGAAACAGAGCACCGGCGATGCAAGAGTTGCAGGGAACATTTAACTACTCAGACGACTTGACTGAACGCTGTTTGTAAAGAGAGCACCACATTGTGATACTAGAGCTATAACCCATAAGCTATAAAACATGGAACATAAAACATACAAAGTCAAAATGCAGTGTATACACCATCATGATCGCCTCTCCTTAGCTCAGATCAACATCAACGAAGTTACCTTAGTATATCTAGGTACTCTAGTCCAGCCAGGGCAACGTGCTTCCCCCTTCTACACCACGCTAGAAGATCAGGCTGCTTTATATCGTAAACGCCAAAGTTCCCCAGCTCGCTGGGTAACAGAGACGTGACCACTACAGGCCCATCCGTCTCCTAATACCTGAGTGCTGAAAGCTGCCCGTACACTGAGCCCTATCACCGCATCCATACCACACAGTACATACCACGTAAGATATTACCTTGCAACAATAACCTACACACCACGCTTCATCAACGCCAACGAAATCATACAGGCGTCGTGCAGTGAACTTACAATCCATACCAAACCATCACTCCGCTTCGAGTCGAATCGTATAGTATTATGTTTTATTGAATCAAATTATAAACACTATAGTAGCATTTCTTAAATACCACTACATATACATATAGAAAGGTAGCGTACCGGACAATATAAGGGAGGTGTAAATCCTTGATACCAATTACAAGTATATCTATACCTTACCTTCGCCCAGGAGACGAGAAGAGAAGAGAAGAGAAGAGCAGACCAGTAATACAGGTAGTGACGAGGTTCGCACGTGGGAACTCAACTTGACTGAACCAAATCAGCCCAGTACAGCTCGTGACATGATGCGCTGTGGTAGATAGATAGATAGGTAGAATAGTATAGATACTCCACAACACTCCATGACGCTCTACAACATAATGTGGTATACCTACCTCCCTCTCACAGCCGTACTTTGCCCCCAAACCCCCCTGTATTAGTTTCCTTAACCCAAATAATTCATATCAACCAATCGTCTTTCCCTAAGAAAAGGATACATCTAGTTAGTTACCTACTACCTACACACTGGGCGGTATACGGATGTTCAAGCACCGTGACTAAACTACAATAGCACTTACACGAGATAACACAACAAGACATAGAGAGCAAGGTAAGGTAAGGGAAGGGAAGGGAAGACAAGACAAGACAAGCAAGATATAAGCCGACACATATAATGTCTAATTACCATTGGTTTACTACCTTAAATTACCTTGAACAGCTTAATTGCCTTTGATAAACTTACTCAAACTAAACAAAGTATAAAAATAAAATTGTGGACGTACCTACTACACCCATCTTATAAACCTTGTATACAGGTCTTATATGAACTACATACCTATCTACCTACCTATCTACCTACCTATCTACCTACCTATTAACTATATTCTTCTCTTTTCCTTTCTTTGAATAATACTACCACGCCATGCTTACCACTATCCATCACTCAAAAGACTTCCTACTATCTATACGCGCGACGTCAATTCCCGCATAACTAACTAGTAGAGAAGTCCATTGGGTTCAACAACACAACTTGGTAGCGGGTATATATACGAACATGTCTAGATTCTTACTGTTAGGATGATATAAGGTATAAGGTATAAGATATAAGATATAATAATAACCATGAATTTCTCATGTACGAGTGCTATGATATGATACGATATTATTGTAATATTTACACTGATTTATAATACAATATCCATTATCCATTATCCACATCCCTACTACTCAGCGACCTACTCCCTCCCCCCTTCTTGTTCCTTAGTCTCAGCACCACCCTCACCCTCATCATCCGGCTCAAGATAATCATCCACCTCCTCCTCCCCACCATTATCCCAGTGATTCTCCCCCCGAAACCGCAACGCAGTGTGAAATAAACTCGCAAACCGCGGCATCTTAAACCTTTCTTCTTCCTCTTTGTTTTTCCGCTCTACCTCTTCAGCATCCCTCATCTGCTTCGCTGCGCGGCCCTCCTCCAACTTCGCCGTTAGATCGGCGCGTTGCTGGACGAGACTCAGTGCGCGGAGGAGATCGGGGTCGAGTTGCTGGTCTTCGGGAACGAGGGGCATGGTTTCGGCGATGCGGTCGACGAGTTGGGCCTTGGCGTAGCCGCGCACCATGACGCCGTAGGTGTAGGCGTCGGGGTTTATGCCGCGGGCGGTCATGAGGGAGAGGATGCGGTCGGCGGCTGCGAGTTGGTTGGTTTTGAAGAAGGATTGCAGGAAGATGTTCCAGGTGTAGATGTTGGGGGGTGTGGCGTGGGCGGTCATGTCTTTGATGACGGCTGAGGCGGAGGAGTATTGGGTTTTGGCGCAGAAGGCGTGTAGGAACGTGTTCCAGATGAGGGGGGACTGGGCGAGGGAGGTGAGGGTGGGGTGGGGCTTGAGTGATATGCTGCGCTTGAAGGTTTTGTAGAGGCGTTCGAGGTAGGGGATGCCTAGGGACTGGATCGTTTGGATCTCGGTCTGGAGCATGAGGTAAAGCGCCATGGGTGTATGGGCGAGGGTCTGCTTTTCTGGAGTTGAGGCGTTCTCGTCAATAGCGTCTTTCATGGAACGGCTTCCAAATCTGGCGAAAGGCTCGAACGGCGTCATGTCGAACAGGTCAAGATAGGTCCGCCAAATACGGGTCGCATCCCGCACTTCCACAGGCTTGTTCTGCTCGCAGACGTATGCGTAGTAGAGGCAGTCTGTGGCCAGGAAAGGATCCTGCAGCTCTTTGGCTTTCTTCACACACAACTCGGCAAAATCTTTGAACATGGCGGGATCGGCCTGTGTTGTACAGCCGTGGAGGAGGATGGAAAAGGTGAATTTGTCCGGCACCAGCCCGCTATCACCCAAGGTGTTGTATACCTTGAAGGCAGTAGAATAGTCGCCAGCTTCCATGGCATTACTCATGACGACATCGTAGAGGAGTAGATCCATTTTGATACCGCACTCGACAAACGCCGCCACTATACTCGGTGTCTCGTGGTAGTTGTCCGCGTCGCGCATACTGCCACGCAGAATGGTTGCGCATGTCCAGCGAACGCGTTCCGAGTTGACGACGAGTTGACGAGTGGTTTCGTCGAACGAAGCCAGACGGCGCTGCATACAGTCCAGAGCATGGCGGAACTGGCCGGCTTCGCCAAAGGCGCTCGCAAAGTGCAACATGGTGCCTACAGAGAAACGGGTCATTGACATGACCAGTGCGCTGTAGAGTTTCTTCAGATCGTCCGTGTCGGCTAGCAAAACCAAGCTGTGCAGCAGGTCCTGTGAGTACACGGAGGGGTCCACGAATCGCGTGCAGAGGATGAATGTAGAGATGAACTTGGGAGCGTTGGCTTCAGGCGTGGGTGCCCATCCCTGGCCTGCGGGATACTCGCCCTTGACGTGTAGCTTCGCCAGGTGAGCGAGGGCGTCTGCCAGAATGACAAATTTAGAGTCTGGCAGTGTTTCATCCACGGCTAGCACTGTGATGAAGTCTTGGGCGTATCCAGGTTTGTGTTCGAGCATGTAGATGAGCAGACTCTCGTAGAAGTGCTTCTTCTCACCAAACGTCTGCCAGTTGGACCAGATTCGGTCAGTGCCATCCCGATCGATATCCTGGAGCAAGCTCTGGACATAACGCGGACATCGGGTGTCGTGCAGGAGCGTGACGCGCTCGGTGAGGGCATTCACACGCGCGTAGGTCGTTCGCTCCAGCGCAGCAACACTTCGCAGGAGCCAATGCTCGTCGTCTGGGTCTTGGCCGCTGTCCTTTCTCACGTCCTCTGAGGTCATGTCCCATCGCTTGAGGTTGAGAATGAGGCGGCGCAGGGAGCGGTACTGGCCATCGTAGAGCAGCTTGTTTGTGTAGCGCAGGCGGTCCCGCTGCAGGCGCTCAGCCTGTCGGTTCAGGCGTGCCTCGGCGACAGCAATGTGATGGCGTCGCCTGCGCTCAGCCATTTTGGGAGTCAGGTCTTCGACCTCCTTGGCCAATTCGTCTTTCCAGGCGCGTCTTCGTGAGTAGCGGGTGCCACTAGCCACGGTGCTGGCAATGCCTGCACTTTGTAGAGTCTCCGGGATTGTGGGCTGACTGGGGGCGTCTGCGGCGGTGGCGTAGCTTCTGGCGTGACGGTGGGCGAAAGATGCTATGTCGGCGTATCGAATCCCCAGCGCGGCAGAAGTCCTCGGAGTCCTGCATGTTGCGCCAGGTGCAGTCCGAGCTGCTGGGTGGCGGTGAGAGCTCCCATCAGCTACCCTTATTATTCTTCTATCGCCAGCAGCCTTTGTCCCTCGACCACGGCTGGCTGGCTGCTCTTTCTGTGCTGGACGGCTCTTCCCATCGCGTCGTTGGCGCCTCAAGACAGGGGACTCGAAGGCGCTCGGGGCGAGCCACGGAAGGAGGAGGCCGTCAGCGCTGGCGATGAGGCTAGCATTGGGGATGCGAGCGCGGGGCATGGGAGAGGAGGATGTGGCAGCCTTCACCGAGCCATGACGCGTAGGAGGGGAGATGAGGATGGCGTCGCGAAAAAGTTGATGCTTGGAGAGGTTGCAGTTGTGGTGCAAGCCGCCCGCCGCACTCACCTCCGAACTTTTGGCTCCGCATCGACATCACCCATACGCTCTGTTCTTGCAGTCGCCGGTCCGAAAGCTGCGCAATTGCCCGCTGCCAACACACACACACATCCTGCGGCCACGCTATACAACACACCTACCGTCAACAGAATCTCTGCGCGCCCACCATGTCCTCCCACGAACACCTCTCTGCCGCCTCCAACGACCGCAAAGCGCGCCTCGCGCAGCTCAAATCCCTCAAGCGCAAAGCCGCACCAGACTCACAAACCGAGGACACCACACACTCCCCCTCCACAGCCCTCACCACAGAACCCACCACAGACTCCACCCCCTCAGTAACATCCACCTACCTCTCCGGGCGCAACTTCGACCCCACAACGCGCAACGTCAAGCTCGGCTTCGAATCCACGCCCATAGCCAACCCCGAGAGCACACTCGAGTACAAGGCCCAACAACTAGCACTCCACACGAAAGCCCTGCAGGAAAAAGAGACTTCAGATGCGCCGCTGGATTTGTTTAAATTGCAGCCCAAGAAACCGAATTGGGATCTCAAACGGGATTTGGATGAGAAGATGAGAACGGGGGGGTTGGAGAGGGGTACGGAGAATGCGGTTGCGCGGTTGGTGAGGGAGAGGGTGGAGATGCAGAGGGTGGAGAGGGAGAGGAAGGGTGGGGAAGGGGAGGAGGTGGGGATGGAAGGGGGGGAGTTGGTGGAGGCGATGCATTTGAGGGAGCAGGAGGAGGAGAGGGAGAGGACGAGGGATGCGGAGGAGGATGCTGATGTTGTGGAGGGGTGAAGTAGGAGTTGGAAGTGGATTTAAAGCATGTTTGGATGGGAAGGGGAGGGTGCCCTGTTCGCATCAATCGCGAGAGCTGGTCCTGTGTTGCAGTAACCGACACAAGCATCAAGGGCCACGGGCAGATGCAATTGCAGATGAAGATGAAGCTAGGATTCAAAAGGGAAAGAGTGATACCACGCCCTGCGTCAAGGGTATCTAGAAGCTAATGATACAGGCACAAAGCCTCAATATACACGACCGTTCAATCTAGTCAAACTGTACTATGAATAACCACCATGAAATCAACCAGCATTCATGGCCCGCGTCAGAGCAACGCGCTTGCTGAAGGGACTCAAACTCCTCTCCCTCGGCGGCGGCGGTGGTTGTCGCGCAGCTGGCGGTGCAGCATGTCCATGTCCATGACCATGACCATTTCTCCCACTCCTGCCGTTCTCTACAGGCCCATCGAATCTGTTCTTCCCAGCACGAGGTTCCTGTCGCGGACTCGGCGATCTTACAGCGCGGCGTTTTCCATAAGGACTGGGACTGCGCCGTGGTTTTGGTGACCGTGACCGCGACCTTGACCTTGACAGTGCGCGCTTCGAGACTCGATCGTCTGCAGTGTCCATGCGCTCCGCACTCGCACTCGGACTATCCCTCGGCCGCCTGCCGTGTCTTCCCCCACTCCTACTTCGCTCCCTGCTCTTCCTCGCACTGCCTTCTCGCTCCCCTCGTCGACGGCCGCGCTGCTCCGGGCTGAACGAGCTCATGCGCCGGCGCGTGTTGCGCTCGCGGTCGGGGCTGTGGCGGTCGTCGAGCGAGGACCGCGAATCAATCGACGCCGAACGCCTCCGCTTGCCATGCGCATCGCTCTTCGCGCGGCGCGGCGGGGGCGAGCGCGACGGCGATTTGCGCCCTGCAGTCGAGATAGTCGACACCGAGTCTATCGAGTCCGACCGGCTCCTGCTCCTACTCCTGCTGCGTTTCCGCCCCCTGCCGCGCTCGAGCTCCTTCTTCTTGAGAATGTCGTCGGCGACGCCCTTCTTGCGCACGAGGTCGCTGGGCACCTCGGTGGTGAGCTTGGGCTGGAGGTGCGGGTTGAGCAGCTGCTGGGTGCGCGAGGGGCGGGATTTGTAGGGCCGCTCCTGGGCCTTGGCTTTGCATTCGTAGCTGTAGTGGCCGCGCTGGAGGCACTTTTGGCAGAGCGTCGTGGCCGAGGCCTTGGACGGGCCGGTGCCTGGACGGCGGAGCATTGCCGTGGTCTGAATACGCAGGCGACGAGGCTTGCAGTCGGGTGCAGTGCTGGTGATTGAGTCGCAGTGATTGAATGGCAGTACAAGGCAGAGCGCAGGGAACACCTCACCGATGAGGTCACACGTGAGGCTGTCAAAAGCTCCACCGGCCGGAGAAACCGCTCGGCGCGCTTTCTGACGACCCACGCCCGCACCTTCACGCCTCTGCCCTCGACCAGCACCCCGCACACCGCCAGCCTGCCCCGCGCTGCGCTGTCTCTGCCCTCGCCGCACGCCCAATTCGCCCGTCGCCTGCTGCGCGCGCCTCTCGTCTGCCGCCCGCCTGCAGCTTCGCTCCGCGCCTCGCCCTGCCCGTCGCGGCCGTCCAAACTTCTGCACGTCCAGGCTCACGCTCGCCCACTTCAGTGCCCACGCCTTCGCCCACCTCAGACGCGCATGTCGGCACACCACAATGTCCAGCTCTCTGGCCCTGGCTACCGCGACTTTCCTTGAGCATCCCATTTCCTGAAGAGCCCTGATTTGCCCACGCACCTTCTTTCGTCGTACCACCCGCGCGGCACTGCCTGTCGTTTCACGCATTCACTTACTGCCGGCGCCGGACACCAAGTCGGCTGTTGTCTAGTCACCGTTGTCTAGTTGCCGTGTCTAGTCTTGACTGTACAGACACTCAAAATGGCCTCTGCCGCCCCCACCCAGCAGGAGCAGGCCCAGGCGAGGCTGTCCTTTGCAAAGGTGCGCTTATAACTAGGACTGACCCGAGCTCTGCTAACACATCCAGGTCGCCGCGTCTGCTCTGAAGCCACCCACACCCACCCAGAACACCGCCGCCAAGCCGAAACCGCCCGTTGCGACGCCCAAGATTCTCAGCCAGCCACAGATTGCGCGCTCTGTGCCCCAACCACCGCCCGTTGCGCCAGAGAAGGCCGACGCGCTGCTGAACGGCCACGCTGGAAACAACGTGGACCGCACAGGACAGTGGACAGACACTGCCCAGGAGTCGGCCGCGCCCTCTTCAGACGTCAAGCAGGACCTGCCTGAGCGTCCGCGGTCGATCGCCCTGGTCAAAATCTCCGCGGCAGAAGACAGCAGCACGCAGCTGTCGTCCTCCGACGGATCGGGCAAGCCGCCGAGCATTGACGGGAAGAGCGTCGCCTCTGCCACAACTTTTGCACTCGACGAGAAAGAGTCGCTGCGACCAGACGACAGCGCCAGCCTGAGGGCGGTCGAAGAGGAAGACGTGACGTCTCCACCAGACTCGGTCGTCGCCGATTCGCGCCAGGGCTCAGACAATGGCGCCGCCCGTGCTTTCCGCGACCAGCTGCACGAAATCGCCGTCATGAACCCTCAGTCGCACCGCGGTGTTCCACCAGGTCGCTTCCCAGTCCCGACTGGGCCTCACATGCTCTATGACCCTAACCAGGCGCTGAATGGCGGCCGGCCCATGTCGCAGCCTGTTGGAAATGGCATGCCCCCGGGCGTACCCAACCTGCCGTCCGCTCCCGACGAAAAGCTGATCGAAGCACTGCAATCTCCGCGCGATCGTTTGTTTGTCGTCAAGATTGAACAAGACTTTATCGATTTCATCAAAGATTCTCGGTACGTCACAGCATTCCACCTCTGAGCATAGCTGACATCCGCAGTGAGAGCGAGTATTCTCTGCCCAATTGCAACACCTTTTACAGGATGCTTGCCCATCGTCTGGCTGATTACTATCTGCTTGGCCATGTTGTTGACTCCACCATGACTGGCGTTAAGATTACACGGACCCCATACTGTAGAATGTAAGCATACCTCCCCAACAACCGCACTATGTACTGACTTTCAGCCCTCCTCCGCTATCGCAGATGGTCGATGCGACCAAGGGTGCAGACACACCACCTGTTGAGCTTCCTGCTCGCAAGATTATGCGCCGTGAAGACGCGAAATCCGGCACCAACACCACCTCCAATTCACAAAACCCCTCCAAGACGACATCCGAAGCGGGTGGAAGTGACGGCAGCAACGATGGCAAGGACAAGGCCGCACTGACACGTGAAGAGCGCGAAGCACGGTACCGAGAGGCCCGTCAGCGCATCTTCGGTGCTGAGAGCGAAGAGTCGCCTGCCGCTGAGACGGTTGAATCAGAAGATAGGGAGAAAGAGGACGTATCACGATCCAGCTCTGCGTCCGGCAAGAAGAAGAGCAAGAAGCAGCGCAACTACGATGACGACGACTTCCAGGCCAGATCCCGTTTCAACGTCTACTACCCTCAACAGTACGCAGTGCCAGGATACACTGCTGAAAATGTCGTCTACTACGATGGCTACGCAGGTGCCGTGCCGAACGCACAGTATGCTGGTGTAAACCCCGGGGCTTCGCCTCCCACAGCCTACGGCAACCCGTACCCAGCTATGGCTTCTCCAGACGCACAGCCTCAATTTGGCTGGAACGGCCAATATCCACCGCAGAACGGGGCGGCAATGTTGCCAAACTACGGGCAGATGCCGCCTGGCTACGACCTGTCCGCGGACTTTCAACGAGGCATGTCTTTCCAGAGCCCGGTGATGCCTTCGCAGGTTACACCCAAGATGGCGAACACGCCCATGGCGCCGTACCAGGAGTCTTTCCAGCAAACACCTCACATGCCTCCGAGCCAGGGCTGGCCTCAAATGCAGCAGCCTTCCTACCCAATGGGTCAAGCACCTTATGCTACTCCCAACACCCGCCCCATGTCTGCGCCACAACCGCAGCCCTACGCGTACGGCCAGTTCCCACCGAACCCCTACAACGGCCAGCCAAACCGCAACCAACACCCCATCCCCGGCAGCTACAACCGCCAGCAGTTCAACCCGCAGAGCCAGGCGTTCATCCCCGGCGGCCGCAACATGCCCTTCCAGATGCAACCAAACATGGGACCAGGCCCTCAGATGAACGGCTACGGCGGCTTCCCGATGCAGGGCCAGCCCATGCCCAACCAAATGTCCCGCATGAGCCCATCAGCCGGCAGCACGCCCTCCTTCGGCTCCCCCCAAAGCATCCACGGCAACGGCTCCTCCGCCATGAACAGAATCACCTCGCAGACGGGCGAGCCCTCCCGCCTCTCCTCCGGCGCAAGCAGCATCGCCAAATACGGCACGCCCGCCCACCTACCCCCCAAACCCCCAGCCCCCCACGCCCCGCCCGCCCCGAAATTCGACCTCGCAGCCCTAAACGGGAGTCGCATGGCCCCGGGCTTCGTCAACAGCTCTTCCTAATGCCCTCACGACCTCGGCTCAACACGCATCTCTTCTGCATTGCATTGCGACGGTGCTATCCCTCTTCTCTTTTAACCTTGCCTTACCTTGCTTTGCAGCATTATTCGGTGGAGTGCATTGTTTGCAATCAGACTGGTTGGTGGGCGAATGGCGTTTAAAAGTATAGTCAAAGTCAAAGTCAAAGTATAGTACATGAAATGAGTATCGTATACTTTGTTTGTTCCGTAGAATGAGTAGGGGGGTGAAATTCATTGGTTACTTGAAGCGAGGTGATCTGGGGTGTTTGTTGTGACGTGTTGTGCTGTGTTGTGCTGTGTTGTGCTATACTACCCTTTCACTTCTAGTTGTTCTTGCTGTGTGCTGTGTATTTGGTCATGCTATAATAAGTACTATGCTGGATACAAGACTGTCCTCCCGTCCCATCCTATCCTGCCGTCACGAAACGTAAATTACTGGATTGTTTAGTAGTAATCCCATTCCTTCCAGCGACACAACATCCCTCCTATCCCACGACAACGCTCATACTAACTATAACGTTGAGTAAGTACTAAACTCACTTTTTGGGTAGTATACTACAACACCTTAGTATCACAATTATACCAATCCTATAATCCTCTAATCCCAACTAGCTAGACTTTGCAAACTGCCAGTGTATTGTAGCGGCTAAGACCGATATATCTATCCTTGACGGTAATAATGATAACAGTGTTGGCTGTAAGTTAAGTCTGTAAGAAAGTGATATTTAGAAAGTGTTATGAGAAAGTATAATATCTCACTCTCTAATATTCCCATCTTGACTTGAAAAATCAGAGACTTTCTTACACGTGGAAGCGCATCCTACAGTATGTAGGCTGTATTGTGCGGTTTAATGTAAAGTAGTTATTGTCGCAGAACAAGGCCTATATAATGTGCCAACTTGCAGTACTAGTGTGTCGGTACAACGGTCTCTTTTTGGCTCGACAATTGTTCATAACGGTGTGTGATGCACTAGTCGAGTGTGGTTGTTAGCTGTTGATTATTAAAAGGAAGAGAAAATGTTTACGAGACTTTGCTAACATACGTGTAAGAAACTCAAGAGATTCACAAGTTAAGTTACGGTAGATATATCATCGCACGCCTGTTTTCTAGAGTTGTAGTACTGCACTAGATCTCGATCGGGGTTCAATTCGGGGTACGGGTAATACCACTGGCGTACTAGACTTGAAATCAAATCGTCAAGTGTAGATATCAATATCACAAGTGAAAGTGCCACAACACAAAGCTATCTCATCACACGCGAAAATCCCATCCCGCCTTCTCGAAATGAATGTGAGTACAGACGTCGTCAAGGTGCGCAAAGACTCGCGTTTCCTTTGTCACTGGCCACGTAACCATTTGCAGTGAGAAAGCCGTCTCAATTTGTCGGAGAAAAGGACGATGAATGGCGTGTATCAGGGCAAGAAGACCAGCAGCGATCGACTATTAGTAAATGTGATTGTAATATTTACGGTTGGGGATATAAGATTGAGACTCTGAGGTCTCCGGTACGCTTGGGATATTTGTAATAGACTGGAGACACAGCACGTCACGAGAACTGCTAGATACTAGATACCGATACTAGATACTAGGTACATCCACTTCCCTCGCTCTACTAGCTTTCTCGCTATTGCAATCTCACTCGTTTAATCGAGCGGTAAAGCATCCAGCGAAATGGCGTTGTTTGGGGTGATATGATGTACTGCATCACTTTCCACAATACAAGAAATCCGAGGCGAGAAGGGAGAGATTATGAACGCGGTGATATATATCAACCTGTCTGAACTGCTGAACCTGATAATAGTATGCGTACTGCTACTACTCAAATGTCAAAGAACCGTCCAGTGTACGTTCTCGTGCTAACATCCCCTCATCACTTCACCTCACCTCAACTTAACTTCAACCCCTCGAATCTCTTCATGCATAGATCTCACGATTAAGATACCGTTCTAAAGCAGTTCCACCCGATATATTTCCTCTGTGCGACGCTCCCTCCGCGTACCCTCCACATCAGCACATACCAGGTGACAATAATACAGCTCTCCCTTCCCTTGCGGCCATCTTCAACCGTCAACGGCACAAACGTACGAATGTTGGTCTGCGAGGTTTGGTGTAGAGCACAGGAGACACCACCGCAGGTCTTCGCATGTTTCCCTCCCTACTATATATACGAATAACACGTTATATGTGGTGTCGCAAGTGAACGATTGTTCGCAGCGCAACCTTGTCTTCGAGGATGAATGTATGCCAGATATTGGTGCTTTCTCGTTGTGGCTGACGTGGATGGTTACGTGGCGCGGTGATGGAGATGGTATTTGATAGGGAGGGGTTGGGTTGCTTTCTTGATGGAAGGTATTAGGTTGGATATGATGGGTTTGTGGGTGGTGGGTGTAATCAAGTAGCGCATAATACAAGTGGAGTGTAGAAGTAGAAGACTTTTCACAGAGTAGAGCACTGTTCTGTAGTTTGTTACGACAGACTCACGTCGTCGTCTATTGTATTATTGAATCTCCATCTCTAGAGATGTCCATGTATGTACATAACCCAGCGGCCAAAGCCGTCCATCAAACCAACGCCGCGCTTGCTCGAAGTGATGCATAACAATAATGTCTAACTCTATTCGCACTACCATTTTGCAGGGTTGATCGAAACCAACAACTCGACCTGTTCTTCGCGAGGCAGCTAGCGACGCTTCCAGAACTTGACGCTGCGCGCTGGGTGCGCGTCCTTGGGCTCGTTGTGGACACTAGAGTCGGCCGCGCCGTCGGTGATGCCCCTCGAACCGTCCATAGAGTACGCTTTCTCATTACCGCGCTTGCGGCCGGTCTTGACGTCGCGGCGACTGGCGCAGCAGCAGCAGAGTCCCATCTGCACCAGCCATGCGAAGATGGTCATGGCGCTAGCAACCCACATGAAGGCGAACATGGTGACGCCGATTTCAGCACTAATGTTCAGCTCTGCCACACCGCCGATAGTGTTGCGGAAGATGATGAACATGACGGTTGCGACGACCGACGCAACGGTGACGAAGAGCGCGTTGAGGAAGGCGAGGATCGCGACGGGGAGCGCGAGCCAGCGCGTGAAGACGGAGATTGGCATCACGAAGATGAGGACGAAGGACAGGACGGTGCCGGTCAGGAACAGGCCGAACATCCAGTTCGATACGAGCCTAATAAGATCGAGGATGTCGTTGATGTCGGCCGGCAGGTTGACTATACATGTTAGATATAATATAACGCAGACAACTATACAACTTACTTGAGGCTCCGGCGAGCAGCTCATTACGCAGAATCTCGACCGGATTGAACCAGTACAGCGTCTCGGGCGGAGAGCAGTAGGTGACGCCCTCGCCCTTGTAGCCCTCGCAGAAATTCCATAACCCAACCTGGTAGAAATCGTGCAGACCCAGGGTTTGCGCAATGGTGTTGATTAGGGCGAAATTGGGCACCGACGACGGGACAATATTGCTGAGATCGAGGCGGATGAAGTACCAATCACGAAGTAGGTCTCTGTTGGATGTGCCGCTGATTTGCAGGAGAATGAGGAAAATTACAGCGACAAACAGGAAGAAGGATGTGGTCAGGGCCCAGGTCTTGCGTGTCCGCGTTGCTCGCTTGAGCTGCGGCTTTGTGAGTTCAGGGTGGCTCTTCTCGACGGCTGTTCCATCGGAGTTCTGGGACCGACGGCGACCGAAGAGACCCATCTTGTTCAGGACCAGAGCGAATTTGTAGCGTCGTTGATTGTGGTGAATTGAAAGCAAAGACTGTTGTTGTGAAACAAGCTGGCGTCGTGAATCCTGAATCTGGGGCCTCCCAACCTCATACGCGCGGTCGTTGGGGCGGTCTCAATTTTTATGGAGATTGACTTAGGCCAACAAGCTATGACGTGGGTGTCCCCTAGGGAAGGCGCTGCTCAGCGACGACACGCAAGCCGCTTAGTGGTCGAAGCGATCACTTAGGCCCGAAGCTGGACCAGCAATTGGCTGACAATTGAACCGGCGTGCTCAGCGACCACGCTTGCCGAGCGTTGAGAAAGGTTCCAGATTGACGCGTAAAGTTGAGGCTCGTGGTGACGTCGCACATCTTTGTTTAGACGTCAAGTGTGCCGGCTATACGCGTTGACAGACACTTTTGCGTGTCCAAAACAACGGCTTGTCTCTGCTGACATGGCGACCACGTGTAATTACACCGTAGGATCTTCACAAGGAAAGGCAATGGGGATGCGGATGATCGACGGGGTGCTGTTCAGGGCCACAGAGTGGAATTTTGCAAGCGAGGTTGTAAGGCTGATGAGGCTTGCCGGGTCCTGCAGGTATGGATCTTGAAGCCACAAGCCACAGACGGCTCGAGCCGATAGCGAGATAACTAGGTCTTAGAGAGAAAATATACCCGCATCGAATGTTGATATTTTATTCTATGGGGTGTATTGAGGTATCAGCCTGTCGTGTGGATATACCTAATAATGCTGTGCAACTCGGCAAACAAAATCATCTGCACGTCGAACGGTACCTAAGTTAAGAACATGCTCCATTTTTATTCTCTACCAAATTCTGCCAAAACCTCCAGATCAAACGTATCTCATGATCCTCCAGCGTGAAATTTCGGCCTTCTCTCAGCCCGACACGCATGGTTGAGCACGTCTTTCACTGAATGTTGTCCGCCGATGCGAAATATTGCGATCATCATTTCCTATACCCATGGTACCACTTTAAAGGCTTTCTCCGGCATCTTGCCCGCTTTCCCAAGCACGTCCTGTGAGAAGCAGTGCACGCCATCCCATTGACTGCCCTGTTGGGCGTTGAAGGCATAAGTGTCGATGTAGCATACAACTAATTTGACATAGTCATGCGTCAATCTAAATGTAAGACAGCGACTTCACTAACTTGTGCGTCAAGCATTCATTGTGGAGGTATCGTACTTGCCTGCACGTTGATGTATCATCAGTCGATCCGCAGAAAAGAACGTGTCAAATCAGCATGGCTTAACAACGCCGAAGCCACCATGAAAAAAATAAATGGTCGAGGTTATCCTCTTTCTGAGATGTACTGAGAGCAACAAAGCAAATTCAAGATGGAGCGGCCACGAGGTACCAGCACGCTAAATCCAGGGTCCACGCGCACGCCGCCAAACATCGTCATCGCATGTGAACACTTTCCCACACTCACAAACATTGCTGCCTGCGCGCAACACCACCCCACATACACACCCACAACCAAGAGATAAACCCAGACTCGTACACAACACCAGCAGCGCAAGCACATCTACAAGCTCTCAACGCCCACGATGGCAGCAACACGCCTCCGCAAAACATTCCACTACCCAGACTCCTCAGATGACGAAGACACAATCGAAGCCGGCTTAGACGCACAAGGTACACCCTCCACCTCCCCTACACACACGCCCGTTCAAACCCTCTAACAACCCCATAGACCAAGAAACCCTCCTCTCCACCCTACAAACCCGCGACACATCCTCAACGCGCATCTACACCCTTCTACTCCTCATCTTCCCCGCTTCCATCGCGCTACTCACGCTCCCGGGGCTACTCAGCATATCTGCGTTTGTGCCGAGTGTGGTGGCGCTGGCGAGTCTGGCTGCGAGCGCTTATACGCTATATTTCCTGCCGCTGCCGCCGCGCAGCCCTGGTATAATTGTCGATGGAGTAGATGTGTCTGCAGGGAAGGGCAAGGGGAAGGGGAAGGGAAAGGCGAAAAGTATAGGTGGATATGGGTTGAATGCTACGTCGGGTGTGGCGCAGAGCGAGAGGAAGGAAGTACCGTGGTTGTCGGATGAGGTGCAGGAGGTTCTTGCGCGGTATGTTGTTCCTGGAAATGGAATGGTGTGCGGGCTGCTGGCTGTGGCGGAGTTGGTGCGGGGGAGGGAGTGGCGCGAAGGAATGATGATTGGGGGAGGGTATTTGCCTGGACTGGTGCTGACTGTTGTGCTGTGGGCGAGGAGGGAGTTGAGGGTTGTGGATATGAGCGAGCTGCAGCAGCTGCGAGCATCCTGATCCAGTCACGAATCTATGTGCAGTTTATTTGGTCTCACTTGCAGTGGAATGTGTGAAGTGAATGGTATATTGCATAAGAAAGATGACCTTGCAAAGGTCGAGGTATCGTGCGAAACGCCGGTTGCCCTTTTGGACTTCTCTGCACCCAAATTCGCGATCAGCTCCTTCTAGGAGCAAAATGCGAGCTGATGACACAAATATCATTGACACCCTCCTAAAGCATCATGCTCTTCCTCCGACTTGCTATCCTCTCCGCCCTTAACGTGCTTGTTGTGGTCGCCTTCTCTTTCTCCCCTACTGGTCCATCCTTGGAACTAGCAGATAATGGCGCACTGGCCTTCTTCGCATTCAGGCGTGCGGCAGAGGTGCTCTTTGCCAGACTGGCGTTACTGATACTCTTGATTGTCCCGCTGCCTGTACGCTTGTGTAGCGATGGAAGCGAACCCTCTGGCTTCTCAGACTCATTGGTAGCCAAAGCTGGTACGGATGAGTGTCGTCGAGCGTTGCGCGCCACCTTGGCAAGTTCGGTCCGCGGGCATGCAGAGTCGACTGGAGATGTTTCGGTGAAGTCGAAAATGGCGAGATTGTCCTTCTCGGTAGCCTCTTCCTTTATGACAGGCTCGCAGGTTTCGACTCGCTGAGAAGCTGGCTCGTCCGAAGATTTCGCTACGAAGTTCGAGGACGCCCTCCGGTTTGCAGTACTCGTCTGATCGATCAACGCGGATATAGCTTTCGAAGTCGTACACGGATTTGTTGGTGCCAGCTCAGGCGGGGATGCGTTCTCTCTCCTATCAAGCTTCTGTCGCAGCGGACTGCCCGCCTCAGCCTCCTCTTCCCCTATTTCACGTTTGATTGCCACTCTTCCTGTTGTAAGTGGTGCTAGTTTCACTTCCACACTCGTCCGTCGGTCGGTTTGAGGTACAATGGCATCGGCCATCTTGCCGTCACGACGCATCTTGACAGCCAAGCTAGGTTCCTTGTAGCTAACCTGTGGACGTGCTCTTCGTGATGGTCGTCCAGCTTGTCCTGTCTGGTTTCCTGAGCTCACGTCACCTGGTGGAGGGGTATCCTTGTTGTCTGGCCGCGACGTCGAAGGCTCTGTGGAGGGTGGGGAGAAATCAGCATCTGCGGCAGGTGTCTTTGGTGGCAGAGAGTCGAGATTGATCTCGGCAACAGGGACTGGCTCGGGGGCAGCTAGCATGGGAAGCTCAGGCGGTGTGATGGTTCGAGCGATTGGGAGACGCTGCCGGCCACGAGGGTTTATGCTCGGTAACTTCTTCTTCTGTGGTTTCTCCTGCTCTTTGGTAGAAGCTCGCTGCTTCTTTGGTGACAGCACTGGATCGGTGTTGACAGGTTCTGGCTGTGTTAGTATCGGTGTGATTTCATGATTACATTTGACTTACTGCTACTGAGGACTGGCCGCGCTGGTGATACAGCTCTAGGCTCCTCACAAACCTCACCTGTCTCGGCTTCTTGGGTAGTCCTGCGGTTGAAGTTGAACTGTTCGTCCTGTGCCTCAGGTCGGTCCTCGTCTTCCTGCACACTGAACTTCCTCTTAGCTCCAGTTCGTACAGGTTTGGCTACCTTCTCTTTAGTCTCTTCTGGCGACTCGAATACAGATATGCGGCGTATGTTGAGTTTCGGGCCACTCTCCCTTCGCTTCTTCCGTGTCTCCAGGTTCATTGGAAGTGCTGGCTCGTCTTCTGCTGGCACATCCTCCATGTGTTCATCTGGTAGAGGGTTGGGATCAAACGCAATAGGCTCTTCAGAATCGAAGCTTGAGGTGGGTGGCGGACCAATATCGGGCGATTGGCTCTCAGGATCCTCCAGCATGTTCCGGATCTCGTCTGAGTTCATGGTGCGTCGAGGATAGTCTTTGCCCTCGTCAATGGTGGGCATCAATCGGTCCTCGACTTCTTGTATGCATAGCCCGCTTCTAAAATTCCTCTCCTGTGGGCGATGTCTAGCTAGCTGACTCTTGCGCCGCCTCTCAGGCTGCTTAGGCTGCCCTAGCGAAGCCACGAGACTTCCGAGTTCCTGCATCTTGGCCTCCAGTTGTGACCTGACTACATCGATATTCTCAAACGAGAGACTGCTGGACTGCTTATCGACCGTGTGCTGGAGGTGCATTGCGCGCTCGCGAAGGGCCAGGTTCTCGGCGAGGAGGCGTGAGCAGTCGCTTTCGAGGGTGCGGATGCGCAGAGACTGCTGCGAGTTGGTTCTGTCGCTACATCAGCATGCTTGCCACCCAATGTCGTGTGCGCACACGTACTTGGCAAGCTCGCGGTTCTGTCGCAGAAAGCGACGCTTGACAACCTCAATGTTGTCGGCCGATGGCTGAGGCGCAGCCACCGGCGGCTCGTTCAAGCGCGCCATGGACGCTGGATAGGTATGAGGACGCTGAGGATAGTGTGCGAGACGTGTGCGATGGCGGTGCTGCGGCGATCTAGGACCCGTGTCGTTCGTTGTTTCCGTCTGGTCTTCGTCATAGTCGAAAAGCTGCGGGCGTTGTTTACCTAGCAACGGCACGCTAGCCGCTTTGTGTTGATGGCTCCACTTTTGCGACCCATTCACGACAACACGTGAGTGGGGTCAACGCGCTCCTTTCCAATTCACGACGCAGCATATCAACTGAAAGCACGCAAGAGCGCAAATTGACCGGTCCAGCATGTCAAACTTCTCTCGTCCCATGCCGTCGCATCTGCGCGGCCAGTCGATGGGCGCGTCGCAGCAGTCGACGTTCCTGCAGCAGAAAATCGCCGACAAGAAAACCGAGCTTGCAAACCTCAAGGACTTGCAGGCACTGAGTGGTGGCCTCGCAGATCAGATGCAAATGCTGGCCGATAAGCTGCAAACTCTCTCGGATGGTACAGAAGGTAAGTCGGGCTATTCGACGCGTGGGACATCACGAACCCACAAGCGCGCAAGTCATGCATATATGCTTACATATGGTTTCCAGCTGTGGCAGCAGTACTCTCGAACTGGCACAATGTGCTTCGTGCTATCAACATGGCTTCCAGTAAGTTGCTTCTGCCTGGACTGGTAGTGCATCACCTGACTGAAGTAGCTATAATGCCCAAACCCAAGGATGAGAGTGATGCAGAGACGAAGCAAGAGGCGGAGCCACCTTTGCCACAAACCCTCGTGCGCATCCCAACTCAGCATGCGCCTGCTGTGATAGAGCAAGCCAACGCTGGGGCTGCAGCTGCAGCAGAATGAACACTGAGAGCAGCTTACACAACAACTTCAATGTTGAAGAAGCGCCATTCAAGCTCGCTAGAAAGACGAAGACCGCCTTACGCAGGGCTAAGTACCGCGTCTCGATTCGCGGAGATCCACGTCATGAGCGCAAATATGCATTTAGCAGCACAGCATGTTGAGTAGGAAGATTCATCAAGAGTTCGAGGTCAGCGCTCGAGCACGCGACTTCAGGGGAGAGAACGGGCTATACGTAACGGGCGAGAAGCTAGATAACAACAAGGGGATATAATGAAGTAGAAGATCGACAAAGTTGCCATTAGAAACCGACTCCTTGTGTGACCGTCAGTCTCAAGACGTGAAGCGGACGCTTAGAGTCTAGCGGCTGCCAAGCCACACGCGAAAGTGCACAAAACGTCGAGGGCGACGCGTGCTTCCTTTCCTCACATATTGTCAACGGTCTCCTATAACCCTAAGGTTATTCCCAACTACATGGAAAATGCCTTAATTCCAGGAGAACCCAGAGGAATTGCACAGCCGTTCTAATCCTGAAGTTCGCTCGCGTCGACTTTCGAGTCGGTATTGGAGCTCCGGGTTCGCTTTAGGCCAACATACTTTTTCGCCAATACATTGTGATCTTCGCATGACACCTGCGCGTCTATTTACAGTCTAATATGAACATGACGCCCATGCCTGTCTTGCGTGGAGGGGCGTCGCGCATCCTTGTCTTTGACTTCGGAAGAAATGACGATACTCTCTCGGAGATTCTCGACAATGCCTTCAGCCTCCTTCGTACCGACGCTGAAGCATCTCGTCCGTCAACTCGCACAACAGGAGATTATCGTGCGGATCCGGGTGGCTGGACACGAACGCTTCACGGGTTTGACAGGCCCGGCAGATTTGAGCACGGTCGAGTGATCCCCGCACATCTGCACCTGTGTGAGACTCCCGAAGCAGCAGGCCACACGACTTCGTAGCAGCGCAAGCTGCACGATGAGCGGCTGACGAGCAGCGGCCCCCAATTCAATATGATTGTCGTGCTGCGATTCGTTGGCTTAGAACGCCTCTCTCGACCGATGCGCCAACCAACTCATCAACTGCGGCCTTGCAGGTGCTCTCTTGGCTCATGAGTTTGAAGTTCAAGCCATCAATCTGAGGGTGAGGGATCTCGTATCCCCTATGCCATGGTGCACCAAGGCTCGAGAACAGGATCTTTCCCACCTCGTATCCCCTTTGGTACGGCGCTATTGGTGCAGATGTCTCACACAGCCAGCAGCGTGGCTCGAGTGGAGTTTATACTGCGGCCCACCAGGCGCCTTGCAACGGTCAGCAATCGCCATGATCTCCCCGAAATCGCTGCGAATGGCAAGAGAGCTTCGGGTCGGCCGCTAAAGCATCCTTCAGCCCTGCACGGCTGCTTTGACACGCGCAGATTAACCTCCCAACTGAGGAGCTTCTCCTTTCCGTTACTCTCGACTCTCCACAACGTGCGCCGTATGCCTACAGACCCCAAAGCGTCATGAATGCGTATGATGGCACGTCTCCGACGATGCCTGTTTGTAGCATCTAGTCTCATTGGGTTGTCTTACCAGAAAGACCCTATCGTTGATTTGTAGGTAACAGTTATCCAATGTTGCTTAAATGGGACCGATCAGGCAATGCGCCGACACCTCCAACAGCTACATTATCTCCAGAATCGTCGGCGCGCGCAGCCTGAACACGACTGCGTCTTTCAGTCATGCACAGAATTACCCACGCGATCACCACTTTATCACTTATGCCTCATGAGCTCGTTTCACTGACTCCAACAGTTGCCGACGATGGGGTCACCAGACGGCACAGGTTAATGGGAGGCTATACATTGATGGTGGCATGTTGGATTGGAGCCCGCAGGACGCCAACTACACAAGTGAGTTACCAGACGATTTCTATCATTCACAACTAACATCGGCTCAGATACCGCATTGCTGTTCAGCGATCTTAATTCTTCGACCCCATCCGCCGGCCAACCTTATCAACACGCAAACCTCTCGAAACCTGCTGATGTACCGAGTGTCTCCGGCGGCATACTTTGGCCGGATGAAGTGAACAAATGTTTCTATCAGTTTGGAGGAGCGTTCACAAATGGAACTCCTAGCGATTTCGGCATGTGGACCTACGACGTACTCCTCGACCAGTGGAATCAGACCGATAGAAAAAGTGCGGGTGTGTCCCCTACACAGCGAGTGGCGTATGGCGCTGGCACACATATCGAAGGCTTAGGCCTGGGGTTCTACTTTGGAGGCTGGACGAGCAATCAGACGGAGGCGGACTGGACTGGCCAGGCAGTCGCAACTGCCAACCTCGTACGTTTTGAATATAACACTGGGTTTCTATCGAATACTAGTGGGCCTGACGACAACGTGGGAAGAGCGGAGGGACAGATGGTCTACCTGCCAGTGTCGGACAGTGGTCTGCTTATGTACTTTGGTGGCATTGAGGACCAAAATCAGAACGGCACTGCCGTACCAGTGAGTCGCACCAAATTGGAGCATTGCTTGGGTTGATAATTTACTGACGCGGTGGTGCTCAGGCAAACATGACAGTATGTTTATAGATCGGTGTCGAAGTACTGCTGCGCGTGGCTAACTGTCGTCAGAATATTCACATATACGATGTCGCTTCGTCAAAATGGTACACCCAAACAGCCACCGGCAACGTTCCAAACGCACGCCGGCAGTTCTGCGCAGGCGTCACTTGGGCTGACGATCAGTCCTCCTACAATGTGTGAGTGTGGATATGCTGTTGTAAACTCACACAGTGCTAATTACAGCGCAGTTACGTATATGGTGGATATGGTTTCGGAGAAAACCTCGCATATGACGATGTCTACATCCTTTCACTTCCATCGTTCACGTGGATCAAAGCGTTTCCTGCCGGAAACAGCACTCATCAGTACGGTCACGGAGGTTGCAGTGCAAACGTAGTAGGCAGAGACCAGATGATTGTCATGGGGGGTTGGTTCCCAAAGTCGGATCGATGCGACTCTCCTGAGGCGCAAGGACAACACCTCATGAATCTTGGTTATAATGGCGAGAAAAAAGCTTTGTGGGACAAGTACGATCCGAAGCTCTCTACGTACTTTGTACCAACACCTGTCATATCTGCTATCGGAGGAGGGTATGTTCTGCAGTCCTTGCTTTCGAAGGACACTGTTGCTGATCAAGTTGCAGGCCTACTGGCGGAGCTACTGTAAAAGCTCCGGTCGCGTGGGATAATCCTGACCTTGCCGTGTACTACACCCTTAAGGCTCCATCTGTCTCGCGGACAGCGACGCGTGTCCTACCCTCGCAAACTGGAGCTTCATCCCCTGGAGGCTCGAACAAGAGCAAAGTAGGCGCAATCGCAGGTGGCGTTGTAGGAGGCCTTGCTGCGCTCATTGCTATACTATGCCTCGTCTTGTTCTGTCTACATCGCAAGAAGAAGGCCAACAAAGAGAAGGATGTACAGGCAGCCGAACTGCCAGCTCCAGTCGAACTGGGTATCACTACTCCACCACAGGAGTTACCAGCAACTGGGATGGGGAAATACATGCCTTTGCACCAGCACCAAGAACAGCATCTCCCGTACTCCGGCATTACATCTCTGCATCCGCAGCAAGAACCATACTCACCGTACTCTGGCATTACGTCTTTGCACTCACCGCACTCCGCATATGCTCAACAGTCATCTGGCTCTGCATCGCCACCACATCCATCTCCTTACGGCTCTCCGCACGAAAGCAACTATGCACAGCCGATATATCCACCAACTACACACGTTCGGACTCCATCTTGGGAGCACAACCGCTCGTCAACTATCGACACTCGATATTCACAACACAGCCACCCTTCACCAACATCACCTTCTCATCCTTTATACGCTCCACCAAAGGAAGCACAACTCTACTATCCGCCACCTCGAGAGCCAGTATATCAAACACCTGTGGTCTCACCAGCCACGTATGGTAACTACCCACCAGTGCAATACCATGACAATACGTCCTCACCACTATCACCACCACCCGCCAGCACGATGCCAACGCCCACGCAGTTTTACGCACGACCAGCTCCGGTTCCAGGTCATGTAGAATTAGACCATGGACAGGCACCGGTCAACGACGGGAGCTATGGGAGCAGCTCTGAGCCTCAGAGGCGACCGAAGTATGGGCGGTTTGTCGAGGTCAATCATACATAATAGATCCATGGAGGTACATGAAGGCGTTTTGGAGTTTGCGGTGCCCGCATAGGGTTTAGCGTTTAATTTTCGGGCGATGTTAGTGATATCAGCGCTCTATCATGAATGTAGATACGTAGATATATCTGCGAGCGAAAAGCATTACTAATACTGTGGGACTTTGTGAAATCTTGCGAGGTGCGGTGAGTTTATGCCTATGAGCGTGGGTCCGCGGATTGGCACTAGCCTTCTCGGCATCGAGAGGAAGCAGCGCGTCTCCTCATCGCCAACCGTGCTTTTGTACTTTGCCAACCAACGTCAACTCTACCCAAAGCCGCAAGACGACAGGCCGCCGGCTGTACAGCCTCGCATTGGATTCATCGCACGCTAGACTCGCTTCGCCCATCCCCTGCTTCCATTTCAGGTGCCCGCATCCTCGCGCCGCCGCCGACGTGCCCCACTATCCCGTCTTCTCGCACCTCTGTGCAGGCACCCAACCCACGCGCCAGCTCCAACGCCTCCCCGCCGCCGACCACGACAACACACACACAGCCCGCGCCTGCTGCAGAGCTTCTTGGGGCCCCCAAACCACTAGCTAGTCGAACAGGGAGCTGTCCCCACAGCGAAGCAGCCCGCCATGTCTATGTCTATTGAGGAGCTCGACGCCACAGTGCGCGCCTTCTACGAGGGCCGTGGCGACACAGTACGTGCACTCTGCAGCTTCAGGAGGCTTTTCTGGCAGATCCACAGCTAACAACCGCGCTTTGCAGCAAAAACAAGCCCAAGCGACGCTCAACCAGGTAGGCTGAACCCTCCCAGCCGCGCTTGCTTCACAATCCGCTGACCGTGCCACAGTTCAAAGAGAACCCAGATGCTTGGCTCCTGGTCGACAAGATCCTCTCGGATGCGCAGTATCCACAGACCAAGTGTGCGTATCCGTTGCTTGAGAAGAGCTCATTGGGCTGCCACTAACAACACGCAGACCTCGGGCTGCAGGTGCTCGACAATGTGATTATGACAAGATGGAAGGTCCTTCCTCGCGACCAATGTCAGGGTACGTTGTGCGCACATGGCAACTTTTACCTCTGCTGATGGCGACAGGCATTCGCAACTTCATTGTCAACTTCATCATCCAACTGTCAAATGACGACGATCGCCGCCGCTCCGAACGCACCCTGCTCAACAAGCTCAACCTCGTCCTCGTCTCCGTCTTGAAGCAGGAGTGGCCCCACAACTGGCCGACGTTCATAAACGAGATCATTTCGTCATGTCACAGCGGGCTGGGAATTTGCGAGAACAACATGGTCATCCTGAGACTGCTTTCAGAAGAAGTATTCGACTACTCAGAGGAACAGATGACATCGACAAAGCGCAGAGAGCTCAAGCAGAGCATGTGCGACGAGTTCACCTCGATCTACCAGCTGTGTTCCGAGGTTCTGCGCACAGCGACCGAGGCTTCCCTCATCAAGGCCACCCTGGAGACATTGCTGCGCTTCCTCAACTGGATCCCCCTAGGTTACATCTTCGAGACACCGCCCAGTGGCCAGAGCCTCATCGAGACTCTGCGCAGCCGATTCCTCGAAGTCCCAGAGTTCCGTAACATCACACTAAAGTGCTTGACCGAGATCGCAGGTCTCCATACCGAACCTGCCTACGATGACAAGCTCGTCCAGATGTTCACAGAAACATTGACTGCCATCTCAAAGATCATCCCACTGTCCCTGGATCTGAAGCAGACATACGCATCGAGCAATAGCCGTGATCAAGAGTTTGTCCTGAACCTTGCGCTGTTCCTGACCAACTTTTTCACATCGCATTTGGCCGTTATCGAGAACCTCATGAACAAGGACTTCCTCACACACGGGCACTTCTACTTGATTCGTATTTCCCAGATCGACGACCGCGAGATCTTCAAGATCTGTCTAGAGTACTGGACCAAGCTTGTTTCTGAGCTATATGACGAGATGCAGGCGCTTCCGATCACCGACATGAACCCTCTGCTGAACATGGGCATCACCACCGGCGGTAACCGTGATCCCTCGATGATGGCGAACTATCCTCTGCGTAAGAACAAGTATACGGAGATCTTGTCGAACTTGCGAACCGTTATGATCGAGAAGATGGTCAGGCCAGAGGAAGTGCTCATTGTTGAGAACGACGAGGGAGAAATTGTCCGCGAATTCGTCAAGGAGAGCGACACAATCCAGCTCTACAAGTCGACTCGCGAGTGCTTGGTTTTCTTGACGCATCTGGATGTTAACGACACCGAACAGATCATGTCCGAGAAGCTGGCACGCCAGGTCGATGGCTCGGAGTGGTCGTGGGCAAACTGCAACACCCTCTGCTGGGCTATCGGTTCCATCTCTGGAGCGATGAATGAAGAGACAGAGAAGCGATTCTTGGTCACAGTTATCAAGGACCTTCTTGGCCTTACGGAGATGAAGCGAGGCAAGGACAACAAGGCCGTCGTTGCCAGTAACATCATGTACATTGTCGGCCAGTACCCGCGTTTCCTCAAGGCGCACTGGAAGTTCCTGAAGACCGTGGTCAACAAGCTTTTCGAGTTCATGCACGAGACACACGAGGGTGTTCAGGACATGGCTTGTGACACATTCATCAAGATTGCCAACAAGTGCCGGCGACACTTCGTCGCGCTCCAGCCTGGCGAGAACGAGCCGTTCATCGACGAGATCGTACGGAACCTGCGAAAGATTACCGCGGATCTCTCACCTCAACAAGTGCACACTTTCTACGAAGCTTGCGGTTACATGATCAGCGCACAAGGGCAGAAGGGCATGCAGGAGCGTCTGATTCACGACTTGATGGCTCTTCCCAACTCAGCCGTAAGTACATTGCCGTATACGATTGTACAAAGCTAAACGTCGACAGTGGGACAACATCATCGCTCAAGCCAACCAAAACCCCGCCTGCTTACAGGATTCAGAGGTCATCAAGATTGTCGGTAACATCATGAAGACCAACGTCGCAGCCTGCGGGTCAATTGGATCTTACTTCTACCCTCAAATCGGGCGGATCTACTTCGACATGCTAACGATGTACCGCGCTAGCTCGCAGCTCATTGACGAGGCTGTGCAACGCGAAGGTAACATCGCGACCAAGATGCCCAAGGTTCGCGGTCTGCGTACGATCAAGAAGGAGATCCTCAAGCTCATCAACACCTACGTTGAGAAGGCCGACGACCTTGAGATGATCCACAATAACATCGTCCCCAAGCTGCTCGAGGCTGTTCTGATTGACTACAAGAACAACGTGCCTGACGCTCGTGAGGCCGAGGTACTCAACGTTATGACTACGATCATCAACAAGCTACATGTACGTTGGACACCCAAAACGAGCAAACATTTTGTTGGTCTCGCTCAGCCACAATTGTATCATATACTAACCCGCAAATAGAGCATGATGGAAGACCAGATCATCAACATCATGGACAGCGTGTTTGAATGCACACTGGACATGATCAACAAGGACTTCTCTGAGTACCCAGAACACCGCGTTGAGTTCTTCAAGCTTCTCCGCACCATCAACTTGCGTTGCTTCCCCGCTCTGCTACGCCTAGATGCTCGCTCGTTCAAGTTCGTTATCGACTCTTGCATGTGGGCTAGTAAGCACGACAACCGTGAAGTCGAGAGTGCTGGTCTTTCTATGTGCTTTGAGCTTGTCTCGAACATGTCTGAGACCGATGAGCAGACTTGCAACGCTTTCTTCCAGACATTCTTTACCACCATCCTTCAGGACGTGTTCTTCGTTGTCACCGACAGCGACCACAAGGCCGGCTTCAAGTCGCAGGCTATGCTGTTAGCCAAGATGTTCTGGTTGGTTGATTCAGATAAGCTGCGAGGCCCCATCTACACATCACCAGACATGGCTCCGGCCGGCACACCAAACCGCGAGTTCCTGCGAAACTTTGTCGGCAATCTACTGGCTACTGCATTCCCCAACCTGCAGACCGCCCAGATCGCATCGTTCATCGACGGACTTTTCGCCACAAACTCCGACCTGAACCGCTTCAAGGTTATCCTTCGTGACTTCCTCATCTCTCTGAAGGAATTCTCTGGCGACAATGCTGAGCTCTTCGCCGAGGAACGCGAGCAAGCAGCTAAGCAGGCGAAGGATGAGGAGCGCGAGCGCGCCATGAAGGTCGGTGGTCTCCTCAAGCCCTCTGAGATGGACGATGATGAGTTGTGACATGCCGTCGAGCTCGACGCGAACGTAGCAACGCGCACGCCTTTTGACCGTACCTCCGCCTTGAATCAACCTACGGACTCGAACGACGCCGATGATTGGTGGGTTGACTCCTTCTAAGCATCAGGCAAGGAGTTGAAGACATCTGCATGGGCAATGCAGCTGCGTAGCGTTATTGATTTCCCAAGGTCTTTTCGGACCTAGCGGTCTAATACCCATAGACCTTTCTGTTTCATGTTTGGCATGCAGCGGTAGCCGGTTGGAGGACAGGTCTTGGTTTGCGCAAATGATAAAAGCATAGGAAAGGAGGGGATGTTGCAGGTCACCTAGATATCCTGCCTTGACGGCCATAAGAATTAAAGCAACTGAATGCATTTCAGGAATCACAAACTTGTTTTGCATACCTTTGTGTTCGTGTTTGATGGAATGTCATTCCATGGACATTCTCGGCGTGATTTCATCCAGTGCCACACCCGACATGGCGGCAGGGGGCTATATCCAAACACGAGGTGAGCTGTAGTGGAACGGCCCGCAACCTGATGTCGTGATGGCCATGCAGGGTGGCAGTACGCAGCATGACGACATCAAGTGCCGACAGATTCACCTCCAACGGTAAATATGCCTCTGAAAAGTTCTTTCCGGGATGTCCTCGAGCCAATGACGCATGACAGTGACTTACCAACTCGTACAAGGCATGCATATGCGAAGGCGCCACGAAGCTTCCATCGTGGATCTCCTTGGCGTATACTGACATCGTACACGGCATGGGATGGGGGTCCAGATCGGGCGTTGCCGACAGCAGAGACTGGATTGACGGCATGTTCCTGCACTGACGGCAGAGACCTGGACTTTCCGTCTCTTTACCGACTGAAACCTGCGCAATCCACAGCGCAGGACCCATCAGACCATAGCAACAATTATTATCGTGGTGGGCCGGGCTGCTTCGCGCGGCTAAGAAAGTGTTGCTGCATGCGGTTAGCGGCGCTCTTTTTGAGCCATACAATACAGCCTTATGTAACCGGCCGTCGGGCGGCGAAGAGGGAAGGTGGTAAAATCCACACTTCGACATCTGCAATTGGTGTCGACGGCACCGCACGCCTACTCTTCCAGCACGCTACCTCGCTTCGAGCCCAGCGGAAGCGTATACGCACAATCCCTGTCCCTGCTGGTGGGTTCGCTCAACGCGCCCCTGTCAGAGGATCCCTCTGCGCGTTCTCTCCAAGCACGGGGTCCCACGGCGCCCTCTCATTGGCCGTTTGCGGCTGCTCTCCAACGACTGCTTGTACAACATCTCAGCGGACAGCATGCACAACCTCGTGGCCCTCTTATAATGTACCGTCGGCTTCACAGCAAAGCTTGGCCCCTCATTCGTCACCTGCCAGACTTCAGCTAATTCTGTGCGCCACCAGCACCACGCGAGCGGTTGCAGTACTCCGTCCGACCTACCGCGGCATTCTGCTGCAAGCTTGGGGTGACTTCACTTCTTGAAACTTCTGCCAGCAACGCACGTCCGCCGTCTAGACGGGCGCCCCTGGAGCCTCATCGTGTTCACCGCGAAATCTTTGCTTTTGCTCGTCCCCGCTGCCGCATGTGCGCCTGCCGACACCCGTATCATCACACGTTTGCACTTTACTGACCCTGTATGGGCAGATCTGCAGCCAGACCCATACCAGGATTTCCTCGCTTGTGCAGTACTTGCGCATCGCCGTTAAGGCTTCGGAATCACCGCTGTTCAATTATCTCCTGCGGCCACCACCATGTATGTCGTGCCCCTCATATGGAGACCCTTCAACTCCGCCCTCGTGGTATCGTGAGGAAGACAGCATCGACCACCAGCTTGGCTTCCAAAGATGACACGACTGACTCAGCTCGCTTTTCTAGGAAGTTCGGCAAGCACATCCAAAAACGGCAGCTGGAGATTCCTGAGTATGCCGCCAGTTTTGTCGACTACAAGGCCCTCAAGAAGGTGATTGGGAACCAGGTGAATTTGGTTGTCTAGTGTACTGATCCGCTTGTAGCTCATCAAGAAGCTCAGTAGTACGCCGGTGATTCCTGCACTGGGCGAGAGCAGCAATGGGCACGAAACACTAGATCCGCAGACGTCTCTGCAGGCAAACAAAGCCACATTCTTCTTCCGAGTGGTATGCATTTTTGGTGCCTTTAGGTTGGGGGCCATGCTTATAGAACCAGGAACGAGAACTAGAAAAGGTCAACACATTCTACCTGCAGAAGGAAGCTGAGCTTCGCCTGCGACTAACAACGCTCCTGGACAAGAAGCGGGTTATGCAGCAGCACCCACAGTCTGTCTCCAAGACGTCCTCGCGGTATATTGCGCTCGAAGAGGGCCTAAAACAGTTTAGCACAGACCTTAACAAGCTCGAGGTGATTGGTTTCCGAGTGCTTAGGTTGTGGAGCTAACCTGGACTAGCAATTTGTGGAAGTGAACGAAACTGCGTTTTCAAAGATACTGAAGAAGGTTTGCACCCCTTCTCACAACACACCTGAACAACAGCTAATGTCTACAGTGGGACAAAACTTCCAAGGTATGCTGTCGCTTTGCACACTTCATTACGTGACACTGACTCTGCGGTAGTCGCGGGAAAAGCAGCTTTACCTGTCGAGAGCTGTAGAGGTGCAGCCATGCTTCAACCGCGAAGTCATCAGCACTCTATCCGACCAGGCGACACAGGCACTTCTCGACTTCTCTGGGTGGGCAGAGGGTGAGGGCGTGCAAGCACCACAGCCGACTGCTGAACCAAGAATATTCGAGCCCCTAATCGAAGCGAACCTCGAGCTCGACAATCAGTTCATCCAAGCCATCAACATCTCAAACACAGCCAAGATCCAAGAATGCCTCACACGGTTGTCGAACCTACCCGACGCCAGAGAGCACATCTCGCGTGCGTTCCTGAGCACCGTCGCAGAAGCACCAGAAGCAGCGCTGAAGATTGTGCTGGACTCCAACCAAGTCAACCTGAACCAAGAAGATGAGATCAACGAGCGCAACTGCCTTCACAAGGCGGCTATCAGCGGACGGCTTGAGATTGTTCGGCTTGGGCTGTCGAGTAACGTCGATGTACACGCAACAGATGTGTATGGACGGATACCTCTTCACTACGCTTCCATGCATGGCTACGTTGAGCTTGTCCAAGCTTTGATCGACGCCGCACCGGACACAGTCAACTTCCGCGATCAAGACAGCTTCACGCCTCTCATTCACGCGATCGTCCGCTCACAACTACCATGCGTACAAATACTCCTCGCAAGAGGCGCTGACATGAGTCGCATCGGTCCGGGCGAGCACATTCCGCTGAATCTCTGCTGCCAATACGCCTCGATGGAGATTATGGAGCTGCTCTTACAAAGGTCGGCTGAGATGCTTCCAGATGCGGAGGGCTTATACCCACAGCATCTGGTAGCTCGATCTGGGAAATCACCACAAATGCTACTCCTTCTGCAGAAATACGGAGCCGATCTCAACCAGCAGGACAAACTCTACCAGTGGACTCCACTGTTCCACGCTGCGAGCGAAGGGCATGTCGAGTGCCTCAAGACCCTTCTTGAGTGCCGAGTCGATGTGGACATTGTCGATGAGAAGAGCCTGTCTGCCATGTACTACGCTACATGGGAGGGGCATCTCGAGTGCATGAGACTCCTCGCTTCGGTGGGTCGAGGTGTGGGCTTGAAGACACAGAACCAGGTCTCCCCCCGAATAAATACTCTGCAGCCCATGTCCAGCACAGCACCTGGGCCTATGGACCTCGAGCTGGGCGATCCAGACGGCATTCCCGAATTCATCCTTCCACCGCCCATAATACCCTTCCGCCGATACGGTCACAACTTCCTGGACACAAAGACATTTGTGGTTATTAGCTTCGACAAGGTTGGGAAGGATGCCATACGATTTTACAACGATCAAAAATACCCCGCGGCACGACTTACGATATCCTCGAAAAGTTCGGATCTTATACCCAGAAATATTCTCCTCCCGGTGCAGGACGAGTTTAAAGTCATCTCCTTTCAGATCGAGAACCTGGAGGCATTTTCCATCGATTTCGACGTGTATCCAACAATCGGGTCGAAAGTCATTGCGCGCAGTGTTGCATCTCGAAAGGTATTCACAGAGCGGTCAAAGAGCACGGGGCGATGGCACTTGGAACTCTTCGATCCGCGGTTACGGGCCATCGGGCAGATTGCGTTTGACTTCCAAGTCGTCAAGCCCTTCCACGGCATCCCGCTCGAGATCACACATTTCGCTACCTACTGGAAAGCCACGAGTCAGGATGACAACCAGCCTCATACTCTGATCACCGGGTCAAGTCTCTCCGGGGACTACGTGCGCTTGTTCGTGCAACTCACAGCCGACGGTGTTCCGGTGCTGTATCCGAGATGGAAGATCAACCACGCGGGACTCGAGGTGCCCGTCAACATCCTCACATACTCACAACTCGCAGCTATTGGCGCACAACAGAACGCAACAACCGCAGCGCAGCTCTCGAGCCTGAAGAACGCCACATCGAACGATATTTCCCACATCTACAAAGCGCTGGCATCGTCCTTCATCACGTTGAAGGAAGCGCTGTCGTTGCTGCCGGCCCACATCCACGTGGAGCTGCATGTGCTGTTCCCGTCGAGGCTCGAAGAGGAGCGCCTCAAGCTCGGTCCCACACACGACATGAACGAGTTTGCTGACAAGATTCTGTCGGTCGTGTTTGAACATGCTCGAATGCTGAGGGAGCAGGGAGCGGGCGAGATCGACGGCAGTCTACGAAGCGTAGTGTTCACCTCGTTCAACCAAGACATCTGCACCGTTATCAACTGGAAGCAGCCCAACTGTGAGTTCCTGACACCCAAACTTAAAACATCACACTAATTCATGCTCAGACCCTGTATTCCTGTGCAACGAACTTGGTGCAGACTCCGCCCAATCCCCGTCCGGCCGCACCCACACGATCCAAAGCAGCGGCCGCACGACAATCTCGGTCAAGGAAGCCGTACAAATTGCGCGAGACAACAACTTCATGGGTCTGATCTGCAGCTCGCGTCTGCTGGACCTTGCGCCGGCGCTGATTGAGAGCATCAAGACGGCGGGCCTCGTGCTTGTCAGCGATATCACGGACAGCGTTGCAGATAACGGGACGCATGCGAACCTGCAGGTTGCACAGCCCAGGAGGCATACGACGCCAGACGGTGTGGACGGATTTTTGAGAGGGAATGGTGTGCTGTGCTTTAATGAGACAGTCGACATGTAGGACGTGTCGGACCAGCTGCAGGCTATGGATGTAGCATAGGAAGTTGATGGATATGAATTAAGTTGATAGATGGAGGGAAATGGGCGGCCATGTGCTATTACGCAAATCATGAGGCGAAACGATATCATAGAGGGCGGTACTTTGCTTCAATTGGCGGTAGACTGCGATTGTTATTAGATTATGTAGTGAACGACCAAAACATTTGTGGATAGCAAGCATAATCGTACAAACGTCTTCTAGTCTCACGGCATATTTTGTGCGTGATGCGCCACGCCCGAGGGTCTGGATGCTGCAGGGATCCCGATCTGCGATAGCGGCTCTGGTTCGAGAAAATGTCGGGTGGACGACGACACTACATTTGCCTGCATGGCTGTCTTTGATTGTCGCGTTCGAGCGATATAGGTTCCGTTTTCATGATGCCATGAGCACATGACCGCATAATGTCTGCTTCGATACTCTCTCCTTTTCTCCGCCGCAGCGGCGCGGCGGTTCCCTGGACGTGTCGAACATGTCTCCAGACGCAGCGCCAGACGCTCGTGCAGCAGCGGAACACATATGCGAGCAAGGCGGCGGAAGCGACACGGCCGGTCTTCAAGAATGGCAAGAGACGGCGGAGACTGCTGGTGCTGGGCGCAGGAGTCGCTGTTGGCGCTGCGGCCGTCACGCTCAACGAAGACGCAAAGCACGCCTGGTCGGCGGCGCAGAGGACGTACCGGGTCGCGGCCACGCTGGCGTTGAACATTAAAGAGTTAGACACTTCCAAATGCATGCAATTGACTTCACTGACGACCGCAGCTACCGCATCACCCTCAAGCGCGACGCCGACGCCGACTACCAGGACCAACTCAAAGCATGCCACCTGCGCTGCGCCAAACGCACCCTCCGCACGCTCGAGAGCAACGGCTCCATCTTCATCAAGCTCGGCCAGCACCTCAGCTCCATGAACTACCTGCTCCCCAACGAGTGGTGCGACACCTTCATCCCGCTGCAGGACAAGTGCCCCGTCTCGTCCTTCGAGTCGATCCAGGACATGGTCCTCAAAGACACAGGCCGCCCGCTCTCCGACTTCTTCTCCGAGTTTGACGAGCAGCCCATCGGCGCCGCGAGTCTAGCACAGGTGCACCGCGCGACCATCCGCGAGACGGGCCAGAAGGTCGCCGTCAAGGTCCAGCACCCCGCCCTCGACGAGTGGGCCAAGCTCGACCTCGCACTCACATCCTTCACCTTCCGCACCCTCAAGCGCTGGTTCCCCGAGTACGACCTCACCTGGCTGTCCGAGGAGATGGAAGCCTCGCTCCCCCAGGAACTCGACTTCGCCCTCGAAGGCCGCAACGCCACGCGGGCCCGCGCCTACTTCTCCCACACGCCCTCCTCCCCCGTCACCATCCCCCAAGTCATGTGGGCCAAACGCCGCATCCTCGTCATGGACTTTATATCCGGCGCCCGCCCCGACGACCTCACCTACCTCGACACCCACGGCATCGACAGAGATGAAGTCTCCGCAGCCCTCGCCCGCATCTTCAACGAAATGATCTTCGGCAAAGACGCCCCTCTACACTGCGACCCCCACGGCGGCAACATCGCCATCCGGCATAACCCCCACCGGTGGGGAAAACGCAACTTCGACATCATCCTCTACGACCACGGTCTCTACCGCGACATCCCCCTGACTCTGCGCCGCGCATACGCAAAACTCTGGCTCGCTGTTCTCGACGCCGACGAACCCGGTATGCGGCGCTACGCATTTGAAACGGCGGGAATAAGCGACGAGCATTTCCCGCTCTTCGCGTCAGCGATTACAGGAAGGGATTACACGGTGCTTACGCAGAAGGATAGCGGGGGCGTGGCTAGCAGTCGGACGTCAGCGGAGAAGAAGGTGATTGGCGATGCGTTGGGCGATGGGTTATTAGAAAACCTCATACAGCTTCTCGGGAAAGTGCCGCGTGTTATCCTTCTTATTCTTAAGACGAACGATCTGAGTAAGTTATGGCCCCCTGAGATGTTTCAGTGTAGATGATGGGCTAATGTATAACAGCAAGGAGTCTAGACGAAGGTCTCCATACCCGCGCCGGTCCCCTGCGTACTTTCCTTATTCTTGCGCGGTATGCGTCGCGTACCGTTTATGAGGAGAGTCTGGAGCAGATCCAGGCGCATGGCAGTCTTCTCTGGCCGCGCAATTTCCTCGCGTGGTTGGGCGCGTGGGGGAGGCATTTTAGGGTTGAGGTGAGATTGAGTGTTTATGAGGTTTGGTTGAGGGTTAGGGGTGTGGTGGGGATGCAGCGGATTGGTGTTGCGGATAGTTTTAGGGAGGGGTGAGGGAGGGGAGGGAAGGGAAGGGTCAAGAAGAAGCAGTGAGCAGAGAAGAAGTGAAGAAATAAGTAGAGAGAAGAAGTTGGGAGGAGATGTGTAGATATATGTACTATGATCCCGCACAAGAGAGACGTGTCTATGTATACCCGACTGCGCGACCTTGCTTGTTTGCATATAATATAGAGAGAAAAAGAGAGATGTAGATATAGACATAGACATTGCAATACCTGTACTAGTACCTTCACCTTTACTTTACTATTGCCATTGCCATTGTCCCTTCTACTGTAGACGTCTCATCCCCCATGCCCGTGAAACATCTCCCCATTCATAAGTCTAACAGTCGTTGTTTAAGGGGAGGCAAATGTAGATGGTGGATGTGTATATGTCTACAATATCATACAGTTCGATCCAACTAGTTTAATACCCTAACAAACAACCCAGGGTTCTGAAGTTAAAGTCAGACTTTAGGAGTTCCTACTACATTTCTATTGAACTGTTCTAATTTCTTGCCTTAAGGTATAGTGTAATAATACAATAATTAAGTGGATGGGGACGCACACAAGGACGATATAGTAGGAAATTTTAAGGTAACGCTGTCTGAACATTGTCTTGCAGTATTTCATTATAGAATGGTTTTTATAGACAGCTGGGTGATTGGTACTAGGATAGGACTAGAACAGAATTAGAATAGGACCACGATTAGAACAGGACTACGATCAGGACAACAATCAGGAGCAGGACAAGGTTTAATCGTGAGTATAAGTAAGCGTGAGTGTCCGTAGATCTACCACCTTCCTATAACCTACGCACGAACTGCCCACACACGAGCTGTGAATCTTGAATCCACCGGTCTAGCAGTAGCTACCCTGAATGAAGTGGACTCTAGAAGAGGGAAGTGTATACGTTAACTGCTTCATCTAGAGGTACGTACATATAACAGACAGTACAGTAGGGAATCTTGATACAATGACGTTTGGACGCTGTCTTATTAGATTTATTCTCGGGACCATTCATCTCTTCTCCTTTGAAGAATAGGGTGATAATATGATGGCGGCTTGGTTGGACCAAGACAGGACCACGATCAGGACCAGAGCCACGATGAGGAGCATGTACCGCCGTGAGTAGAACCTACCTACTCGCAATCCATAACCACCTTTCCACAATGGCAACCAACGTGCGAGTCGTTTATCTTAAATTGGCTAGTCTAGCAACAATTCTCGGTTCTAGGTTCTAGACTCTTGAAGAGGGAAGTATACAAAGGAGTTTAATTTGTACACATACAACAATATAGTACACTACACTACATACAATACCCTACCAAAGAACCCAGAACCTTGATCTTAAAGTCACGCTATAGTTGCTACCTTCCCACATCTACTCTTCAAACCTCCATCCCCCCTCAAGGCATATCACATCACAACACCACAACAGCTGGGCAGACCAGAACACAGACAAGGCGCTGATACCGTCGTAGCGTCCGCAAACCTATCACCTTCCTACACCCAGTCGTCCATCTAAATCTACCGGTCCAGGAATTACTATCCAGACGATTTGGGCTTCAAATAGAGCATTGAATTGTGCAAGGATGGATGATTGAGGGAACGTGGGTACGGTACTATACTTACTATACAACGGGATAGTCAAGTCAGATCGTGCGGGCTGTGTTGCTTTACTTACAGTAGAGAAGCGCTTGGTTTCGTTGGAAGCTGTGATGTGATGGAAAAGCTGGGTGGACTGGGACCGGGTACCGTTGTGAGTAGTGTGTGGAGTCTGCAGTGCGGATGCTAGGTTGGGTTTTGTCACTATTGTGCTGGGTGGACCAGGTACCGTTGCTTGAGCGAGTGTTTGCAGTTTGGGGTTTTGATGCTGGAGTGGGGTGTTTGTTTGCATGTGGAGTTGACACTTTCGTATGGTTCATCGAGGCATGGTTATAGGGCTGTGTGGATGGACTTGATTGAATGCCAAGGACACTGCAGAACCATGACTCGCTGAATTGCAAGTATCGAGTAAATTCAGCTCAATTGACGAGAAAGACGAGTGCCGTGCGTGGACTGAGGCTTTGTACATGCAGTCTAAAACTCAACTTGTTGACGATAAACATCATCATCTACTCGACGGCGAGGCCAAGTAACTCGGCCGGCCGAATAAGTGAGCCCGAGCAAATATAATCCGGAACACTGGGCGTTCTTGGGGCGTCGAGTCTGCTTCAAGTGGATGTCGAGACAAACAGGTGTTCTGAGCGCACCCCGGATGACTAAATTTTGCGTTTGAGCAGGCGTTTGAAGTGTTTGGAGACGCAGGGTGCAGAGTGCAGAATGCGAGACCGAGTGTCCAATACGGATACGACAGCTGCGTGAGGAGGATAGTTTCACGGGGCTGCGATGGGCGAGTACTGTTGTTCAGGATTGTTCAGGACTGATTCAGAGCTGACGTTCGAGCTCGTTCACGACTGGCAGTGCATTATGCAAGAGCTGCCGGGGTGCCGGGGCGCGGTTTGACATCATCGATGGTTCGCAGCAGCAGAAGACACGCGTGTGCGTGGCTGCGCCTTGATGGCGGGCACGTTAAGACGGTGCGGCGAGACGGATTTCGACAGCACTCGCCTGACGCTGCATCTGCACTCGCCCAGCACAGAACATAACCCGTGTGTCGACGGCATCGTTCTCGACGTCGCAGCGGGGCAGCGCCAAGGCAGAAGCTCCAAGCGCCGGTTCCCAGTCGACGACCGCCGTAACCGTGTTGCCGCGAGCGCACTGAAGCCGGGCAGGATTCCTCAGCGATTGCAACGGTTGAATAAGCACACGGCCGCTCGTTGGTCCCTAGCATCGAGCATCGCGGTGGCGGCGCACTCGTTAGTCCCGCATTGTTGGAACCTGTAACCGCGCACCCTGCACAGCCTCTCCCACCCGCACCCTCGCCGAACAGCCTGCCTACGCCTAGCCGTCTGCTGTAGTCGACCCTGCCACCACCGTTCCGCCGCAGCTCGCACTCCGGCGCGCTCTGAGAGCCGCCCGTCGCACCGCACCGCGTCCACCGCTGACGACCCGCCGCCGTCTGCCTGCGCACCATCATGGACGGAGCTGGCCAGCCCAACCTGCGCATCACCAGTGCGTGCACCACGCCGTTGGGGAGAGTGAGGGCTAACAAGACACAGTCATCGCCGCCGATGGCCTCTACAAGCGCGATGTCTTCCGTACGTACATGAGGGACCCCGACTGGTACTGGCTCACGCGCATGCAGGCTTCCCGGACCCCTTCGCCGTGGCCACGATCAATGGCGAGCAGACGCGCACCACGAGCGTCATCAAGAAGACGCTGAACCCCTACTGGAACGAGAGCTTCGACATGTACGTGCTGCATCATCTGTGAGGTGTGCACTGCTGACCCAGCCAGGCGCGTGAATGAGGAAAGCGTCCTCGCCGTCCAGATCTTCGACCAGAAGAAGTTCAAGAAGAAGGACCAGGGCTTTCTCGGCGTCATCAACGTCCGCATCGGCTCTGTCATCGACCTCGACGCGGGGGGCGACGGTACATGTCCTGCTCCCTTGTACGCGGCTATCACTCACACTCCACAGAAATGCTCACCCGCGACCTGAAAAAGTCAAACGACAACATGGTCGTGCACGGCAAGCTCATCCTCAACCTCTCCACCAACCTGCAGGCCCCCATCAGCAACCAGGCCGGCGCTGCTGCACCCCGTCCCTCGCCCTCCAACCACCCGTCGGTCAACGGCGCCACAGCAGGAGCCTCTACCCCGCATCAATCAGCACAGAGCCTCAACCCCAACATGTACCCCGGCCAGCGGCCAACCTCGACCACCCAGTCTTCGGCCCAGAGACTCAGCCAGACGGGACCTACAGGCCCACCCAGCACGGCGCCACCGCCGTCAGCCAACGGAGCCCCCGCAGCAGGACAGAGCCAGAACCCCGGGTACAGTGCGTTTGAAGACTCGCAAGGAAGGCTGCCCAACGGGTGGGAGCGTCGTGAGGACCACCTGGGCCGCACGTACTACGTCGACCACAACACGCGACAAACGACCTGGATCAGGCCCGGCGCAGGCTTCAACGAGACCGACAACCGCAATGCCGTTGCAGCGTCCACCCAGCAGGAGCGTGTCCGCCACCAGAACCGCATGTTGCCCGAGGACCGAACGGGAGCCAACTCTCCCACCCTCGCCGAACGACAGCCTTCGCCGCCCAATGCAGGTGCCGCCGCCAACGCTGCGAGCATGATGGCCACCGGCGCTACTACCGCCGGGACAGGAGAGCTGCCGTCTGGCTGGGAGCAGCGACACACCCCAGAAGGGCGACCGTACTTTGTGGACCACAACACGCGCACAACCACGTGGGTCGACCCCCGCCGACAGCAGTACATCCGGATGTACGGCGGCCAGGCGGCGAATGGCAGCACTATCCAGCAGCAGCCCGTCTCCCAGCTCGGACCTCTGCCGTCAGGATGGGAAATGCGACTTACAAACACCGCAAGAGTGTATTTCGTGGATCACAACACAAAGACCACAACCTGGGACGATCCGCGACTGCCTTCCTCCCTGGACCAGAACGTGCCGCAGTACAAGCGTGATTTCCGCCGTAAGCTGATCTACTTCCGCTCGCAACCCGCGCTGCGCATCGTAAGCGGCCAGTGCCACGTCAAGGTCAGGCGAACGCATATCTTCGAGGACTCATATCACGAGATTATGCGCCAGTCTGCTGCGGACCTGAAGAAGCGCCTGATGATCAAGTTCGACGGAGAAGACGGTCTCGATTACGGAGGTCTGTCACGTGAATTCTTCTTCCTGCTCTCCCACGAGATGTTCAACCCATTCTACTGTCTGTTTGAATACTCGGCACACGACAACTACACCCTCCAGATCAACCCCCACTCCGGCATCAACCCCGAGCACTTGAACTACTTCAAGTTTATTGGACGTGTAGTCGGTCTGGCCATCTTCCACCGCCGTTTCCTGGACGCCTTCTTCATTGGAGCCTTCTACAAGATGATCCTCCGGAAGAAGGTCGCGCTGCAGGACATGGAGGGTGTCGATGCTGATTTCCACCGCAACTTGGAGTGGATGTTGAACAACGACATTACCGATGCGCTGGAACTCACCTTTGCCACGGATGATGAGAGGTTTGGCGAGACTGTCAGCATTGAGCTGAAGCCGGACGGCGACAACATCGAGGTGACCAACGAGAACAAGCACGAATACGTCGAGTAGGTGGCTCTTGAAATTGCTAAATTTAATTGCTAACCCCCCCAGATTGATCACAGAATGGCGCATCCAGAAACGCGTCGAGGAGCAATTCAACGCCTTCCTCAGCGGCTTCAACGAGCTCATCCCCCCAGATCTAGTCAACGTCTTCGACGAGCGCGAGCTCGAACTCCTCATCGGCGGTATCGCAGACATCGACGTCGAAGACTGGAAGAAACACACCGACTACCGCGGCTACACGGAGAACGACGAAGTGATCCAGAACTTCTGGAAGTGCATCCGCAGCTGGGACGCCGAGCAAAAGTCGCGCCTCCTGCAGTTTGCAACAGGCACGTCGCGTATCCCTGTCAACGGATTCAAGGATCTGCAGGGTAGTGATGGGCCGAGGCGATTCACGATTGAGAAGGCGGGTGAGCCTAATCAGTTGCCAAAGTCTCATACTTGGTATGTTCACTCATCCCACATTTCTTTATCTCTGCTAATTCGCGTAGTTTCAACCGTCTTGATTTACCCGCGTATAAGACGTTCGAGGCGCTCAACCAGAAACTCACCATTGCTGTTGAGGAGACTGTGGGTTTCGGACAGGAGTAGACAGTCGTGATAGCATTTCGTGTATAAAAAGAGAAGAGAAGAGAAGAGAAGAGAAGAGGAGCGAAGCGACGAGGCGTGACAGTAGCGAAGCGGAGCGTAGTGAAGAGTAGCGAGGAGTAACAGTAGCTCCGAGGCCACATATATTATTACACCTAGGCATGATGAGCATCTCGAGTTGCGGTTCGTTGGGAGACCTGGTTTCTGGCGTTGTGGATTCGGGTGATGGAAGCGCTTTGTATTAGAGCGCATAGTAAAGCAATGTGAATGATTGAAGACTGAACTGAACTGAACTGAACTGAACTGAACTGAACTGAACTGAACTGAATTGAACTGAATTGAATTGAATTGAACTGAATTGAACAGACCGAAGGTGTGGATACTTTTAGTAAGTATTGAATTTGTGATGTGTACGTACAGTACAGTACAGTACGGAAGACTGTTGGACAAAGAGTACAGTATTGATTTAACCCTGCCCTTGTCTTCCTGCAACAATGTTCTGCGGATGTTCAATCAACCCTTATCCAGGCAGGAGTCAAGTCAACGTGCAAGCACCCCGATAACCAAGGTCGGTGCAGATAAGGTGTTATCGAATAATTTCTGAGCTGCCTTCTGACTTGTGAGTTCTGACTCGTGAGTTCTGAGTTCTGAGTTCTGAGTTCTGAGTTCTGAGTTCTGAGTTCTGAGTTCTGACTTTCTATAATTAACGCGGGTTTATATAGTTTTTTGGTACGCATTAACAGTTGATAGTAATATCTATTAACTACTAGTATTGTTGTCGTAGTTCGTCTTGTTGTAGTTGTTGTTGTCGCTTGTTTTCACCCTATTGCTTGTTCTCTGTCTGTAAAGTCTTAGCTGTACTATAATATAGCGCGTTTTCTATCAACTATAGTTTTCAACATGGATTCTGATCTTGTTGTTTGTTCCCTGTCTGTCGGTACATCTACCAACTAGGGGAGAAGGAGATACTCCCGTTTATGTGCGCTAGCCTAATTTTTCTGTCTCAAGTAAGGCTCTAAGGTGTTAGCTACAGTGTACAGTACACTTCACCGTACATGATACAGTCAATCCAGCATATTCAGCTCCGAGCTCTACGTGGTTGTACAGTAGCCAGCAATCCTACATCGAGCTACCAACGTGCACGTTAATATTTATCGGTGTGCACGATACCGCTACTTACTGGGGTGCACCCAACCTACCTTGCCCTCGACCTGACCCGCCTCGCTACCTCAAACATCATTATCCGCCACCGCTTTATTACGGTATTTCCTTTCCTCCCAGCTCGGAACAGCCCGGTCCTCGGCCGGTGTACAGCAGCCGTCGCACAAACACGGGAACGCCACGCCTTCGTCCTCGACCCTTCCCCGCTCGCAAAACGGTGAAGCTGACGCGCGAGCGAGTGAGGATCCAAGCCAGTGAGTTGATGAGCTGATGAACCCCACTGCACAACCGCAATCCCAGCCGTCCAGAACCATCCAGCAGCGATGTTGAATCGGCCACCCGCTAAATTTAGGGGCGTGCGTCGGGTGCGCTAACCCCCTTTGCTCGCTCTGTGCACTGCGCTTTACTGCACTCGGGAACGGCGGTGTCGGTTGGGGCGCTGCGGGGCGTGTGCGCGGATTTAATGTTTATGGGTGGTCGCTTGGCGTGGACTGGGGAAGGGAAGGGAGAGGATATATGTAGGCGTGAGTCCCTTTTTGCATTCCGGTTGTTTCTGACAACAGTGCCTTCGTTCGTTCGACTTCGAGAGATTGATTGTGTGTGATCTGCCCATCATTCGCTTTGGGTTGACTTTTATTCTCTTCTGTTTATTTACTTTACGACTTTAATCACACCACCTCAGCCTCCTCGGCCTCGTCTCCTCGTCAACATGCGCACCACAACCATCCTCGCTGCCCTTACGGCTCTGGCCTCGACCGCCCTCGCGGCCGACAAGTGCCAGGCGCAGAACATTGTCGACGCCTGTGTCTCCGGCTACCAGGACCGCATCAAGGGCTGCCAGCAGAAGAGCAACGACTGGATCTGCCTGTGCGACGTGTACAGGGATGTTCTGACATGCTACAACAACTGCCCGGACAGCAACGAGAAGCCCCCTGTCCAGAACCAGGTTACGCAGTTTTGCACAGCTGCTGAGCCGTGAGTCCTCCTCTTCTTTTCGCGACCGCTCTCGTCTCGTTTCGTCGGAAATCCGGCCGGACGTGCTTCACTTGACTTGGTCGTGTGCAAGATCGTTGTGCAATGCTAACACCCCACAGTCTCCGCGCCGCAGCATCCAGCTCCGCTGCCTCCGCCGCCAGCGTTGCAAAGACCGCTTCCACCGCGCCTGCCACATCTACCACCGCCTCGGCCACAGGCTCCAGCACCCCGAGCGGCTCTGGCTCTGGCGCCGCTGCTTTCCCCACCGGCGCTGCTTCGTCCCTTACAACATCGGGTGGTGCGGCTGCTTTTGCTCTCCTTGCTGCCGCGGGTCTGTTGTAGGTGATTTCGGTGGTGGATATATAATATATAATATGGCTCGTTCGTTCGTTGGTGAGGGGGGTTGATTGTTTACGTTCATGTTAGGAGTAGGAAGTTGAACAGATTTTCGCCCGTTGCAACGCATTCCCAACATACTGCCGTGTTTGTGCTTGTGTTTGTGCCTTGTTGAACACATTGTTTACTTTACTTGCGCCCATGTAAAGGCAAATGCAGCACCTCCCTCACTTTATCTAGGATCGTCGGCTCCGTTTTGACGCGCTCGGGCTCGCCGTCTCGGAAATCGAATTCTTGCGCCTCCGAGCTGGGTCTGCCTACATCCTCATCTGGCGGGAAGCGGGCGTAGTATCGCATGCGCTGTGGTCTTGCGGGAGACTCAAACGGCATCGCGAAGTGGTGTGGTGGTCGTGTGAGAGCAGGGTGTCCAGGTGGAGATTCCAGATCCTTCTCTGCGGCAAGTCTGCTTGTCATTTTGGATAACTTCGGATTACACTTGAAGTAAATTTTGAGTAAATTGATTGTTTGACGGGAGCCACACGAATCCTGCAGGTCGAGCGTATACTTGTAAGTACTGGATGCGGCAGGTGGTCAGTGCATATTTGCTGCGGACGCGTAACCGCAGTACGTCAGGGCTGGTGATGTGCGCGTGCTGCGCGTTGGAAGTGAACGTATTCGATGGCTATTCGTCAACGATTGACATTACCTCGCCGAAAGGCAGATCTGCTGCTGCTTCGATTCATGATGAATGCGCCTAGAGCGGCTGATGTACTGCGGCATCACTTGCATAGGTGAGCAAGAAAATGGCGATGTAGGTGCGGCTGTGCGAGTGCTTGCTGTCTGAAACAATTGTTCACCGCTTGTACTTGTCGGCAGGAGGACTTTTTTGGAGGCGTGGAGCTACGCTGTGTTTGACAGACCGCTTTGTTTGTTTGCTCCACGTTCACCGGGCTCGTAAGTAGTACTTGTGACAGGGGTGTAGAACGCGCATTGTTGAATGGTCATCTTGAACGACCGTCGACTTGACGAGGAACTGTTCTGTATTGAATTCGATCGAGGCTGTCGAAGAAGTGTTACGGTTTATGATCGCTGCTACTTCTGCTGACCAAGGTCCAATTATAGTCACGTGCAAGGATGTTGAACTTGACTTAAACTATTTTCCAGAACTTCGTCTCTGGTCACATGGAAGCTACACAGAGTAGACGCTTTCAAGGGCTCGGCGAACGTGGCATGCGCCCTGGCGCTGGGATTTGACCTGATTTTGAGGTCGACTACGTGACCGGCCCCAGCATCTCGGCTCATCGCTACAAACAACAATTGAGTCAGTTCAGCGCGTTTGAGTGCGTTTTGCTGCAAGCAGGTATGACGAGACTACAGTAACATCGACTCGTTGCCGTTCCGCGGACTCGGTATAGACACCCGTCTGAGTGTGTCGCAAACCTGAGATGCGTCCGAGTCAGCCTTGCATTCGCACACGTGAGGCTCTGCCGTGCGACAATACACTGGAGTGTCTCAGCTTCCACCCTGTTGGTCATTAGCGTTCACCGGACCAGCACCGAGCGAGGTTCGCTCGACGATGGACCACTATCGCTGGCTTTCTCCCCCGCGATCTGGGTTCAAATTGTTGGGCGCTGGGATACACTCGCGTGTTAACCAGGACGGCACATGAGCGGCTAGCCTGGTCGAGAGCCTCCAAGCGACTGCGGCAGTGATGGCCTGGGCGCGGCTCCGTCTGGGGAACCTGGGGCTGCGCGGCTCTTTAGTCGGGGCTTGCTGAGGTGCGTGAGCTGAGATGGCAACGTGATGCGGGGAAGAGTGCGCTGAGTTCAACAGCTTCAGCTGCATCGCAACAGTTGCGCAAAGAAGGGCATCTGCAACACTCCCCGCCTCTCGTCCAAGAGCAATCCTCGAGTCTCGGAACAAGGCGCGATGACTCGGGACTCAGGCACGGCAGAGTCAGACCGAAAGCTGGACTGGATTTTTGCCTCCGTGACCGGCCGGGCGTGGCAGGACGCCTGCCAATGTATGACGGAGTGGCGTCCACTCCACATTGTCGACTGCCAATCCCTTTGCACATAATCCCACTTGATTTGCACGCCGGCCCAAGACCAGCCATATCGCTACCAGACTGCACTGCCGCAGCATGCTCTTCCCTCCACCTTTTCCTCGCCAGCCTGCAGCTGAACAGTGCGGTATTTCTGGGGTAGTCGGACCCTTTCACCGCAACGTTCCTCCTGCAGACCTCCATAATCCCGCACTCGCTCTGTCGCCCTGCCAGCGCGGCCTCAGTCACTCCTCGGCCAGCGCACGCCCTGATCATCCACGCCCTGTTGCGCCCCTTTGTTGTTTCCAGGACTGGTGACTGAATATGCTGTGGCCTGAATTTGCGATTCCACGACGACCGCGACCGAGATAGCACGAATCCCCTGAAAAACTATTACTATCTTGCAGCAAGACCTCGGTGCATGGCACAACACCACTAGCGCACAGATGGATTCCCCCGTCTCTCAAGATGTCTATCCGTCACGAGCCCCTGCGGTCAGGGCTACGTCGGCTGCGACACTGGTCCTGTGCACCGTGTTCGTCGTTCTTCGGTTGATGTCGAGGTTTTTCGTGGTCAAAAAACCAGGATGGGATGACTACACTATGATCGCAGCATGGCTGTTAGCGTTTGGCGCATCGTTCTCCATTATTTACGGCACCACCAAAGGGCTAGGACGCCATCAAGATCACATCCCTGACGACTGGCTGGAATCAATGCAGCAATCCGCGTACGCTTTCTCGGTACTCTACAACCCAGCACTGATGGCCACCAAGACGTCAATCCTGATCTTCTACCTCAGTCTATCCGAGACGCAGAAGATTTTCCGCTGGGCGACCATTTCAACACTCGTCGTCGTCAATGCAGGTGGATTGGCTCTGACTATTCTCAACATCGTTCAATGCCGACCTGTCAGTGCAGCATGGATGTCACCTGTACCTGCGACGGCACACTGCACCAACATCGTTACCATATATCTATCATCCGCGCCGCTCAACATCATTACCGACCTGGCTATTCTGTTCCTCCCTATGCCTATCCTGACGAGCATGCGACTACCGAGGAAGCAGAAGATCATCCTGGTAATCACCTTTGGATTTGGTATCTTCGTGGCTATTGTTGATGTCGTCCGCATTGCCTACCTCCAGAACGCTCAACGAGCCACCCTAGTCGCTGCGCAGGCTGACCGCTCGGAGAGCGGTACAAACCAGAGGAACTCAAGCGACTTCTCGTGGTATGCCTCGCTCTCGTTCATGTGGAGTACAGTAGAGATCAACTTGGGTATCATGTGCGGCTGCGTGCCTGCAATGAAACCACTGGTTCGACGTTTCTTGCCGAGTTGGGTCATTGATCACACTACATCGCGCGGCAACTCGGGCACACAAAGCGACGAGGCCCAGTTCCACCCAGATATCATCGAGGGATCACGGCGCAGATCTGATCAAGAAACACCCCCTGACACACCACTGAGCAAGCCTCCAGCAACCCAACCTGCGTTACGAGGTAACGACGAGCCACTGGGCATGATGGACTTCCTCACATCGCCCGACATGGACTTTTCACGAATGGACCGCACAAGCACCGCGGTTACCGCGGCACCAACGACGACGCGAAGTACGCGACGTGGTTCAATGACATTCTTTGACTTTGTCGACACAGGACAGAAGAAGAACATTACCTTGAGGAGCAACCGCGAATCCATCTACCCGGTATTGATGGTCACTATTTTGTTCTTCGTCTGGGGCTTTGCTTACGGTTTCCTGGACGTCCTCAATTCTCGGTTCCAGGAAATCGCACACATGAGTGATTGGCAAACGGTCGGACAGCATAGCGCCTACTACGTTGGCTACCTCATTGGCCCCCTGACCTTCGGCCGTATTGTCTTCCAAGTCTGGGGTTTCAAAGTTTGTTATATGGTCGGGCTCGTGGTCTACGCTTGCGGAGCGTTGGTGTTCTGGCCCTCTGCTGTGCTCACCAACTTCCCTGCGTTCCTGGTCTCGAACTTCATCGTGGGTGCCGGCCTCTCGACCTTGGAGCTTGCTGCGAACCCTTTCATCGCTCTTTGTGGACCTCCCGAGTACGCCGAAGTGCGATTGAATCTCTCGCAGGGTGTGCAGGCGATCGGCACCATCGTATCGCCACTACTTGCTAAGAAGGTTTTGTTCACAGGCAACGCCTCTAGTTTGATCGACGTCCAGTGGACATATCTCGGCATATCATTCTTTAGCATCGCCTTGGCTGTGATCTACTTCTACGTACCATTACCAGAAGCCACCAACGAAGAGCTTGAGAATGCTAGCAGACGCTTGCCGGTTCCTCGGGATGCTACCATCAAGATTGGTCCCTGGCCTGTCAGAGTGATCTGGGTCAGCCTTGGACTCGCCGTCTTCTCTCAATTCTGCTATGTCGGTGGTCAAGAGTCGACATCGACATCGTACGCTGAATACCTTTCATTAGTCAGACCCTCGCTTGACTACGTCTCCCACCAAGCGATTGGTCACACCGCGTTCGCTGTCTCTCGATTCCTGGCGGCCTTCATAGATATTTGGGTCAAACCACGCTTCAGCCTGCTATTCTTCTACCTCGGAGCTGTAGCGTTCTCCGCCGCTGCTATTAACGCTACAGATTCCACCGGGGCCGCTATTCTGGTGATGGTCATGTTCTTCGAAGGCCCTCTATTCCCTCAGATCTTCGCTCAGGGTATCCGTGGAATGGGGAAACACACCAAGGATGCCTCAGTACTCCTCACATCCGCAATCGGTGGCGGCGCCGTTTTCCCACCAATGATGTTCGCCGCACTCAAGATCCACAACGCGCAGTACGCATTCTGCGTCATTGTCGCCGTGTACGGTGCTGGCGCACTCTACCCAATCTGGCTTAACATTTTACCCGCCACCAGACAACTATCGGATCCCTGCCGCGACGAGCAGACAAGGCGTGAATCCGAGGCCGAAGAGAAGCGAAGGGAGTCCATGGGCCAAATAAGACCCAGGAGATGGAGCAAAGTCAAGAGCAGACTTAGCTTTGCCAACCGCGAGAAGGATCAACTGCCTTCTGTTGAGCACAGGGAGCGACGCAGCTGGCCCGAGGGCCTTGCACCGATTCCCGGTAGTCTTGACATCACACCAGAGCGAAGGCACTCGCAAGCCTTGTCGATTCAAAGTTCGAGCAGCAGCAGCAGCTCAAGCAGCGACGAATCGACTCCCGCTCGGTGATCAACGTATGATTTACGATTGTGTTTGCATTGCGTTACGGCGTTACGAGAGATACCATGGGCGGCTTTTGTTAGGTTTTGGGCATGCACAGGGTCGTGCTTGCCATGTTGTATGATATCAGGCTTCCTCGTTTCTGCGATCTTGTATCGTAGCTATAGTGACATGATGTATATACAATCACATATATGCTTATTACACATGTTCCGACTGCTGCAGCTGACGTCGTATGCCACAGTACTGTCCGTGAAGAGCTAGCAGGTATTGGGCATGTTTGCAGTCCCAAAGAGGTAGTGTTCACGACGTTAACATGTAGGCTATGTGGCCAACGATCATCAAACAAGACATTCACATGAGGCTGCGTTGCAGAGCCAATCACGGCGGTTCGCGGCAACTGACTAGAGCTTCAGATGTCAGGGAGCAGCAGCGCGAGGTACTCGGCAAGATACCACGCATTGCTACAGAAGTTTCGGTCCGTCTGTAGCAAAGTGCAGAGAGCCAGATTACTTACAAGATCCGAGGCGGCCACCCATCTGAAATGCCCCTCTGTAGACGTTAAGAGTTCTGCTTGCAGTGCTGATAGTCGGCTTTGGATGTTGCCGTTAGCTGTGACGAACCTCGGCATCTCCACCCCCGCGTCCTTGAATCCTGGGGTTGGTCGGCTTTATTACCTTGCCACATACGTCCTCACTTTATAGCGCTGCCACTGCTCTTGCTGAAGCTGTTACGTCCTCGTCTTACTTTTACAAAAGTTCCATTGAATTGCATTCAGCTTCATTGCTTGAGTGTTGAATAGCCTGACTTAATTACTGCACGCCTCGCTTTCATCCACAGACAATCGCCAACATGGTCGGCCAGAAACAGCCCGTCTACGTCCTCGGCGTGGGCATGACAAAGGTAGAATCAAACTGTGTATAGTACGAACGACGACTGACAGTCTGTAGTTCATCAAGCCCCGCGGCAAAGTCGACTACCCCGAGCTCGGATTCGAGGCTGGCGTGAAGGCCATGCTCGATGCCCACATCAACTACGATGATGTCGACCAGGGCGTTGCATGCTATTGCTACGGCGACTCGACATGCGGTCAGCGTGTCTTCTACCAGTTCGGCATGACCGGCATTCCCGTCTATAACGTCAACAACAACTGCTCCACTGGCTCCACTGGTCTGTACATGGGCAGGAACATGATTGCACACGGTGCTGCGGACTGCGTGCTGGTTGTTGGCTTCGAGAAGATGTTCCCTGGATCGCTCCAGACCTTCTTCCAGGATCGCTCGAACCCTACCGCCACGACCAACTTGATCATGAAGGAGACGAGGGGAATCACCAAGGCGCCTGGTGCTGCTCAGCTTTTCGGCAACGCAGGACGTGAGCACATGGAGAAGTACGTAGCCTCCTACCACCGCTCTCTTTCATCTGTATACTAATCCTTCCCAGATACGGCTCCGAGATGAAAGACTTTGCAGAAATCGCCCGCATCAACCACGCCCACTCCAAGAACAACCCATACTCTCAGTTCCAAGACGAATACACCCTCGACCAAGTCATGAAATCCACCATGATCCACGAGCCCCTAACAAAACTGCAATGCTGCCCGACCTCCGACGGCGCCGCCGCCACAGTCCTCTGCTCCCAGGCCTTCCTCGACGCCCGCCCCGAGCTCAAAGACCAAGCCATCCTCATTGCGGGCCAACGCCTCGCAACCGACACTCCCGCGCTCTTCAACCGCAGCGCAATCGACCTCATCGGCTACTCCATGAGCGAGCTGGCAGCCCGCGAAGCCCTGGCAGAAGCCTCCACCAGCCCCGCCGACGTCAAAGTATGCGAGCTGCACGACTGCTTCTCCGCAAACGAAATGGTCACCATCGAAGCGCTGGGTCTCGCGCCCAAGGGAAAAGCCCACGAACTCATTCGCAAAGGCGGAATCACGTATGGCGGACAAGTCGTCATCAATCCCTCCGGCGGACTGATATCAAAGGGCCACCCGCTTGGCGCAACGGGACTCGCGCAGTGCGCAGAGCTAGTCTGGCATTTGCGCGGGTGGGCGAACAACCGCAGTGTCAAGGACACCAAGGTCGCGCTGCAGCATAACCTCGGTCTGGGCGGCGCGGTCGTATGTACGGTGTATAAGCGGGGTGATGGGAGTGCGGCGCAGGATAAGAGCGATGAGGCTGTTGGTAAGCTGAATGGGCTGGGGTACAATCCTGCGACGCAGGCGAAGGGGTTTACACAGGCGCAGGTTGATAGCGTGAGGAGTAAGAAGGCGAGGAGTGAGTGGGCGCTGCAGGATGTCGCGCAGAAGGTTGAGTCGAGGTTTTAGGGGTTTCTTAGCGGTTAGCTTGTAGTTTTGTGAAGTATAGTGTTTACTTACAAGACTGATCCACTTGAAGGCATTTCTGCTGTACACTCAATCCAATCACCGTGTGTGCTTACACTCTGCATTTTAGTGAAGAGAAGGTAGAGTAACATGATCAGCTTTATGTCTTGATGAGTCTAAGTTCTAGCACCAAGCACATGTGCTCCCTCGCATTGCCATTCGCTATGCAACACCAATATGCAACCAGAAAACGCCATTCCAGAACTCCTCGCACGTTCCTCGTCCTGTAGAGGCCAAATACCATTGCGTTCGTTTCGTCGTGTAAGCAGGAATAAGTGGCATATACAATCACCTACGTCTGCTTTCTAGGCTTCGGAATCTTCTCATAGGCGTTTGGACTCGGCGCCCTCTTCGGCTTCCTCCTTGGCTTGCTGCTCCCCTCGCCTGGCCCGTGGTCGTGTTCGCAGTTGTCGTGGTTGTGCGCGTGTTGATCTGGCTTTCCAGGTCGTCGAGAGCCCCTGCTTGGGCGCGCGGTGCTGTTGTCTGGCTCGCTGTCTGAGTCGTCCGAGCTGGAGCTGTCTGACGAAGACTCGTCGCTGGATTCGCCAGCTTCGCGCGGGGCGTGGAATATACAGCACACTAAAATCATGTCGTTAGCTTCTGGTGTGCACCTATATAGTTCACTCGCATAGGTGCCTTGCTCCTCTCGCAGCTGTTATGAAGCAATGGCAAACCTAATCTCTACGGTGCTCTACGGTGTTGAGGGATGTGTAAATGTACCTTTACTGCTCTTCTTGCCCATGCCCTCATTATCTATGACATCTTCCGCCCACTGGATGTGTCTGCGCTCCTCTGGTGCGGCACGTAAGCGCAGAACGCCCGACGGTGCAGGAAGACGCAGCACAGAGCGCGTCTCTTCGATAGTATGGCTGCCAGTGTCGCGGAGGGGCGTCGCGGTGCGTGAGGGTACGTTCGACATTGTGGGTCGCGCAGTGAATTGTGCGAGGAGGTAGGCAGCAATGGTTGTCGAGAAAAGTAGTTGAGGGTGTTGAGTGCGTGGCTTGACACTGGACCCTGGTTGAGATGCGGGATTGGTGGGGGTTGCACAGGCTCTCGGCGGCGTGTTGTGAGTGCTGGTTGGGTGCCAAGGCCGAGTACTTATGAGCTCTGCGTTATGTGAGGCGGTGGCAGGTGATGGGCGAGGGTGAGGCGAGTTGCGCGTCCGCGGCTGTGAAGTGTCGTGTGCTGCACGTCTTTGCTGGACAAAGGTGATTTGTCTGGAGACCGAGGCTAACAAGCTGCGTCATTGCGGCTTCCGCATTCGGTCAGTTACACAACACCATATTTCCATCACGACATTCGATATGAAGTACATTAGTAGCAAGCCCTGATACCGTACGACCTACACTCTGCAAGCTGACACGATGACGGCGGTGTCTGTACGCACCAACACCTCTGCTTATGTCTCCATCTGGGAGGTGACTTCAGCCTGTCATAACATGTCACACTACCTGAGCCGAGCAGTGGCTCACGAATGCAGGCACGCCCGCAGTCAGTCTAACATGTACAAGAGTTGAAGTCATGGGCCGAGTTGTATTGAAAGCAGTGACAACAGCATGTTGACGTCTGCCATCGTGGACAGGCATGCCGCGCCAACATGATCGTGAGTAGGATGGATCAACATGGAGAAGTTTCCCGATTACTCCTGAAAAATTGATAGCTCGAGTCTCGAGGAAAGGCCGCTTGTGCCCTAACATCATCGAGGATCGAATGTCTCGAGGCCACGACCCGTACCACAATCCCCTGGATGCACCACCTCGGGCGCAGCTGTGCACGTATCGACGTATCGTATGCGTATCAACACCCTGTTGGCTTTGCACACGAGAACGTGGATCAATTTTTGTGCCAGTCGGAAAGCGCATGCAACGATCAGCACCTGTTAGTCAGCGAGAATGTGAAGCTTGATGCTTCCAAGCAAACAGCGTCCATGCCTACGGAAGAGACTTCTAGAACGCCACTGTCATCACACTATAATAGTCTCGCCACTGTTGAGACACAGAACTCTTCAGAAAATCTTGGAGAAATGGCGGTAATTTGCGGGTTTGATGAAGGGGGTGCCTTGTCGATCTGCAACCACTCAACGAGATTTGCTCTTCCTTGGTGTCGTGCTTTGAGCAGACCGCGCAAGACCGAGTGCAAGGCTACCCTGCCGCGCACCGAACAGCAGCCGAAGATAAATTGATAAAGAACGACGCGTCCCGCCGACCGCAGTCGTGGAGAAATCGGATCGCCGTCTGGTTGCCCTCGGATATCGCGTGATGTCCCCCGGCACGAAACTGTCGTTTGCACAGCACAAGAGGGGAGAAGCCTGGCATCACCAACTGCACAATCCTCTAATCTTGCAGCGCGCTGTGAGGCCTAAACCAAGGCTGGCGAAGCTAATCTAAGAAGAAGCTGGTCCGCAAGATATGCTTGGCTGGAACGTCCGGCTGTGCAGACCGCAGTGGGCTCGGGGGATACTATATGCAGACGACAGTCCGGACGGTGAGGTGCACAGCTGGGCATGAGGCTGTGGCACTGTGGGCGCGGGAAATGAAGCCACGCAGGCCGGAGTTCTGGACTGTGGGCAACCCACTTTGCTGGAATAGGGGAAGAATGCACTTGGCCCGACGGGGTGGCCTAAGGGGACAGCGTCGCCGGGCAACATGAAGAATTTGTGTAGCCTCGAGGGAACGGTAGCAGCAGCTGAGTCGAACAGTTATCACGTCTTGCCACACAAATGCCGTCAAGCCTCAGGGGCGAGGCGCTTCAGGACACTGTTGTGTGGTTTGCAGGCACGACATCGAACCCTGTCGGTAATCTGAGCTGGTGGGCTTCTGGCCAATCACGGCCCAAAATTCTTCCCCGCTAATATGGTTCCTGCGCTACGCACGGGATCTTCGCTGTTCCTAAACAACGGCCACGGCGCAGCCACTCGGTCATTCAGGAGATGCCGCTTGCAGACGACCGACATATGCGGCGGATGTGATCTTCTCGGGATGCTGGGAAGATGAACATCGCATTGAGACGAGAGGTGATATGCTCGCTGCGACGGTACCTCGAGCAGAACAAAGGGATTGTGTGCTGCACATGTCTCAGTACAGTAAATAGCTCAAGAATGCACCAAGTAGATTAAACACCGTGGCTGACCCTACGATTCACTACGCTCGGCAGGCCTGACCCGTGCAACGGCCCACTTGTGCCAATAGGAGGCGCCTGTCATCCAGAGTGACCGGACTCCAAGCTCCTCTCGCGAAGTGCGGCGCCTCATCTACTGCTGCCGCCCGGCCTTTCCTCTTCCTTCACCTCACTTCGTGGGCGCCGCTCGCTCGTAATCCTCCACCAGAGTTTATCAGCTCGCAGTCCGTATCTTACCCCAGTCATTCTTTTTTGGGCCCGGAGAGAGCAGCGTTTATTTTGACCGACACCGATTCCCTTCCTTGCACATACGCTGCTTATACACATCGCAAACCTGCATATACACATAACATACACTCGCTTGGCCATATACGATTACGACCTCACGCGCCGTTAATACTCAATCCCACACTGCACCTGGAACACTCGTACACCTAGCATATACAACAACCATCTGCGACACCCCCTTGGCCCACGGCTGCCTTGCATAGATTGCTCCCTACCCCGGATTGGCGGAGGAAGAGAAACACGTTGAAACAATGCAGCACCGCCAGATGCACCACTTTGCGGGGAGAGGACTTCACGTTGGTTCTGCAAGCCGCACAATGCTCGACGAAGCCACCAAGGTCCTCGCCGCCCGCGACGCCTCGACATGTACCAGCGACAGCGAGCCCGGCTGCACCAAGCCTACACAAGTCCCCACACTCGCCATTGCTCTTGCCATTGTGTAGGTTGTCTGAGATTGCTGCCTTGTTCTCGCTAATCATGTGCAGTGTTCCGATTGTTGGTATCTCAGTTGTACTGTTCTTCCTGCATCGCAGGAATAAGCGGAAGCTGGCGGAAGAGGACAAGGATAAGTACCGCTCGATGGACTTTGGCCTGGAGGACAAGGGGCCTGGAGGTCGCGTTGGCTCGAAGAAGGGACCTGAGATGTCTATTAGCGATTTCGAGAAGAAGGGCACACACGACCGTGGTATCTCGCTGGAACATGGAAGCCCCTACATTCTGCCTGTTGGCCTGCACGGCTCCCGCGAGTCGTTCCACTCGCTCTCCCGATCGAACCACGACCCCCATGACCCCTACCGCCCAGTAACCTTCATGACCGATGCCGCCAGCGTTCGCAGCTCAAGCCGCGCATACGGAAAAGACAACGGCTCCCTGTACACATCATCAAGCGCAGGCACAAGAGGCAGGGCCAACGACAACCTCGGTCTCCTTCAGAATGCGCAAAGAATGTCCACATCGAACCCTGTCCGCGGCGAATCATTGTCTCCCGACGGTGCAAGGTCACCACAGTTTCCCGACCCAGCAGCTCCCCCCCTTAGCCCACTGAACCCTCGATCAAACGACCAATTCCCTACACCACCACCGCGCGTTGCATCTCCGGAAGCCAATGGCCCTGATGGATCAGGTATCAAGCAACAATACGCCGCCTTCACGCCTACCACGGACGTCCCCAAGATCATGATCCCTGACGTCGATGCTAAGAGCAAGGCGGTCAACAAGTCCCCTGTCGAGAAAACCACCAAGTTCCCTCCTCGCATCCAGTCTCAGCAGGCTGTCGTCTCCCACGGTCCATCCAACAGCATCCTCAGCACCTCTAGCTACGGTGATGCTTTCCAGGTCACACCGCCTTCGCCTCGTCAGAGTCAGCCAACAATTTACGAAGATCCCACTCCTGTAGCACCGGCACCTCTGCGTCCTCAGCCTTCCAACGACGCTAGATTGAGCATCAGCGAGTTCGGTCAGAACAACAACCGCCTGTCCATGAGCTTACGCCCCATGCCTCCTATGAACGATGACCCTGAAGAGAACCCTGAGGACCGCGCCAACCGCATTCGATCATTCTACAAGGAGTACTTCGACGATTCAAAGCCTGAGCCTGCCGGTGGACACCAGTACACTGACTACTACGAGGACTACAGCTCCGAGTACCTCGATGGCGCTGTTTATGATTCACAAGCGAAGGGCTTCGTTGCTGCGCAGCCCAACGCACCCTTTGCTGAGCCCATTGTCCGTCGCGCCATGACACCTCCTCCACGAGCACCCCCGCGTTTCCGCAGCGGCACGGTTGGCGGTAGCAACCCACACATGTCCAATGGTTCCATGGCATCATCTCAGTACCCCCCACGCAACATGTCTTCGATGAGCGGACGCCTGCCCGCTCCTGGACCCAGGAAGCCCCTACCACCGCCATCCGCACTCTCTTCGCTGCCCACACCCGGAAAGCTGACCGAGAACTCCATGGTCTTCGATGCCGCCGATTTCGCTCCCCCAGTCTCATACCGCGACAGGCAGAACGGTGTGCGCCCAGATAGCCCCCTCGGTGCTCCTAGGCCGTTCAGCCCTGCCGTCCGCCCCCACACTCCGCTTGCCAGTGCTTACGACGACCTCGCCGTAATGCCCAGCCCCCATCTGCTCCGCAAGTCTGGCACCTTCACAGCGCTCGACTTCGCGCCGCCACCAAGGTTCCGTGACCCCGGTTCGTCACACGCTTCCGATGCTGGCTCGATCCGCTCGAACCGCTCCGGCATGTCCAACAACGCACAATACGCTATCCGCAGCGGCGCCAACCGCGTCAGCAGGATACCCAAGGAAGTCGTCACCACCAAAGACAACATCATGGACCAATTGCGGCCGCAGATGAGCTTAGTCACGAAGGGATAGTCCGAACTCTGATGCTTTGCTACCCGGCTCACACGCCTTTGACGACAATTCTATATACCAACCACCAGCTCACTAGCTGAGCATCCTTTGTCCCCCACACAAAAGCTCATAACATCGCACACACATGACGACTATGGCATAGATAGCTAGCGTTCTTGACGCCTCCCTTTCTTGGCTTTTCTCAATTCTCAATTCTACACTTCAGTGCGCCCAGGTAGTGTACATAGGGCTCTCTTCTTATAGCGATTAGCGGCAAGGCATGGCGTTACAAATGTCTAATTTATATTTCTCATTATCGGACACATACACACATACTTTTGAGTGGAGGTGGGGATCGATGTGATAGGGGATTTGCAGGTGTAGATGGAGTTGCAAACAGAGATGGTGAGGGAGAGGGAGATCTTGATGTGAAGTTAGAGATCCAATGGATTGATATACCGTTGAAATGCTGTATCGTGTTTGGTTGTGGCGTGATGAATCCGTGTGAGGGTTTTGAGATAACGCTAGCATTAGCAACTTACTTTGACCTGTCACCATGTAGTTGGTAGTGGTCGAGTTGTATAGGCTATAAAGGAGGTGTGGATGTATGTTAGGATGGGGTGGCTGGTGTAAGGATAGGTGTGTATCTCAAGGACTGGATAAGATGCTGGTCTTAAGGCTTGGTTTGAACTATTGGAAGCATTCGAAAGTTGCAGTGGTGTTATACAAGAGCTTTGGAGGGGTTGGAATTTGGTGTCGTGAGCTATAAGACTAAGTGTGTATATTCTCAATGACTCGACCAGATCCTTCCAAGTGTCCTGCCACTGCTGCTACTATTACTGCTAGTGATTTAGGAGGCCTTGAGTTTCAAAGTCAAGCAAAACGTTCATCTCATCTTTAGATTGGTGAGCAAGAAGTTCGCTGACAATTCGAATTGCAATTCTAGATTTGAGACTCACCTTCACCTCACTGCAGTCAAATTGGCTGCCGCAAAATCTCTTCTGCTCCAAACTCCCTTGCCTTTGCAGTCTCATCCGCACCGCCCTCTCTCGCCTTTGCAATTCCTTCACGCACTTCCAACAATGGCAGCACTAGGAACTGCTAAGACAGGGCGCTTAGGGTACGCATACTCTCCTAACCGCAACTAACTTGCTAACTGCTGTTACAGGGCGACAGTTCGCAACAGCGTTGTCGCAGTCGAGGTGGGTCCTGAGCGGGTGAAGCATTTCGTACACAAGGCCTTACTCGAGGAGCATTACGAATACTTCAAGAAGGCACTCAGAGGGCCATGGAAGGAAGCTGAGGAAAAGACCGTATGCCTTGACGATGTGGAGTGCAGCACCTGTAAGTCCACGGCCGACAGTTGCCGGTGAAGGACCCTGCTGATGTGTCCGTTCATAGTTGGAGTGTTCGTTGACTGGCTTTACACCCGCAAGCTTCCAGTAGCGGATACGGAGTGGGTTGAGAAGGAGTATCGGCCAGACGAGGACGTCCAGTGGTACTCCGCCCTGCAAATTGCAATGATCAAAGCGTACGCGTTCGCCGACCGTATGTTGTCACCAGACGTCCGTCAAGCCATGGAATACAAGGTCATCGACTACTTCATCGTTCTCAAGTGTGCGCCAAACTATGGAGCCATCATCCACGCATTCGCACATCTACCGCCCACAAGCCCGGTCTTAAGAGCAATGATGGATGCTCATTGCCGCGACTTTGAAGAGGGCATGGACACTGAGGAGAACGGCGAGTTGTATCTTCGTGCTCAGCTCCCGCTTACGTTCTTCATCGGCGTCATGCTGCGGTACGCAAAGCTCCTCAACTCAGAGAAAACGGTGAGGCTGGACCGATGCGACTATCATGATCATACGACGGACAATGAAGAGAAGGAATGTCGCAAGACCGCACCTACGCCTCCGTGTGACATCTGCGAAGAACAGGATGACCACACTTCTGATGACAGCTCTGGTAATGACGATGATAGGTCTTTAGAGAGAAATTCAGACAGGGCTCGGTTGTATGACGATTTGGACTAGGCCTCAATGTTTGAATGGGACCGGTGGTTCCATGCGGGTGAAAGTGAGAGCTCACGAGAGAGCAAAACTTCGAAACAAACAGAGGCATCGGCGTGTCAGAATAAGAAAGAGCATCGCTCTTTCCGTCAAAGTTCAATAACGAGCGTCATCGTTGCAAAATCTTAGATCGTTGAATTATTGAATGTAAAGTTGCAAATACCGTATGCGATACTTTTCTATCTTCGACATTACAGGAAGCTGTGACATAATACGTCCCTCGATCACACGTCCACCTTCATGTGTTGTGGACGATCAAAGTCACTTTGTGGCAGACTTACAGCCTGCTGGTGAAGCAAATGCTAATAGATCTACCGTCTCTACAAGACTTTCTTAAGTCTCTGTAAAGTTTCTCCTGCGAGATTTGCACTCTAAGGAGGTACAAGACTCATAGGTTATTTGAACTGTAGGAGGATAGCGTAGAAGGACACTAACACAAGTGTTGACTCTTGTTACAGTAAGGATAGCACTAAGGTACCCCTAAACTGCAATGGAACTGTGCAGGACCCCGAAGAGCCCCCTTTTAACACAAACTCTGCATTCTGAGGTAGTGCCGCCACATATAATGCATAGCTGAAACATCCATAGAATCCCTTAGGAGGTCAAGAACAAAAGGGAATACTTATCGTCTACAGTGACATTGAATAATTTCAACCAATGGTCCAATCAGACAGTATCTTGCGTAAGAATAGTTTCCCCATTCAGTAGTGCTACCTTTACTTGTACCTTTACTTGCACTACTCTTGCCTCATAGTTAAGCTCTTTCTACTTAAATTCAGGATACAACTGGTTCCCTAACTTACATCTTACATCAAATCAACCGTGGAGTTGATATTCTCACCACCATAGCCTTCTACCCGGGCTTTTCCTTCTCGATTTCAGCCACCTCTGATTCCAGGTTCCAAACACGAAGGCAAATTTCAGAACATCACTACTTCCTCATAACTGCGGGGACTTACACACAATATGGAGACACAGCAGCATCGTCTGAGGTATGGACTACGTCCTTATCAATCGCGAAAATGTCGCTGACCAATCTAACAGCATCGCGGCTCGCGACGGCTCAATGATGTCAGTCATCCTAACTCCTCAGAATAAAGAGTACAGAATTCATGAGTTGCTGTTGACTGCAGAGTCTGAGTACTTCGAAGATAACGTGGACGGAGGCCTCAGCGATACAGGGGACCACATTCTTCGGCTTAAGGACGTGGAACGCGAAACTTGCAAGTCCACGACGAGGAATTATGCACTACGACAAAAAGCTGACCAAATTGCAGTCGATCTCTTTCTAAGCTGGATCTATACAGACGAAGTACCCGACATCGCTGCTGGCGGGACCAAACAAATTCGAGCATGGGAGACGTCCATCGTAAAAGCATACGCGTTCGGCCACAAAATTCAAGCCATCTGATTTAAGGGCGCCTTGCTGCAGAGTCTCGTTGAGTATTTCGTATTACCTGGAAATGGTGGTGTACCGTTGTTCGAGACCATCACGATCGCTTTCACACATCTGCCCAAAGACGACGTACTGTGCCGATTATTGGTGGACGTTCATTGTCGCGGCTACGACCCCGACCACGATGACAGTCGGGAGCTCAAGGACCGCAAGAATCTTCCGCACGAGTTCTTGCTGCAAGTTATGATACGTTACGGAATGGCCTGCAACTGTATCTTCGAGAAGGAGCTCGATGTGGATGATTATGAGATTGGCGAAAGCAGTGACGGAGAGGAGGGGAGCGGAGCAGTAGAGAAATCGAACTAAAGGCACCGCATCACGAACATGCAATTTGCCTGCATATCAACAGTACGTTCGAGCAAGAGTGCAGCAATAAAGCCCAACGAGCTTACTCGTCTCTTTACCACCAATGTAGCCAGCATAAAACTAAGGATAGCAATAAAAGCTAGCAATACACATTTAGCTGTCCCACTCAGTAGTCGTAATTTCCTTTCTGTTCCATTTCACCACGCACCGACGTTTAATTCCAGTAACAAGCCCACTAACAACAAGCCATAGCTACCCACGCAACCGTCCTACCAGGGGATGAAGACATCTAAACCGAAAGAGAGTCAGCTAACATCATAGGCCAGGGACAGAGTCACGACATAACGATATCGAAAGCTATCCTATCCAATGCCGTCTTCATACCACCACCTCTCCGTCGAAACTGCACGCATACGACAATGGCTTCCTACACTGGTGGGAACCTGCCTGCAATCTCTGGGTCTTGAACTCATGCTCGATGCGCTTGACTAGTTCCGCGAAAATGCCAGAACAGAACAAAATTTCCAGCTTCCCACTTACTTACCTTTTGGAGGTCGTGTTGCGGTACCTCCGGGTCATACTATGTCGTACGAGGGACCTATTGGACCCTTCCGAGAACGCTGAGCACACAACGGTGATGGGACATACCATCTTTCAGCATCTCCGCGATTGAGATAACAGGCACACGTAGGAAGCGCACGAGTAGAACTCCCCCCAAAGCAGATGAGGCAAGGAAACAGCAAGGCCGATCGAATGAGAACGTGCATTGTATTCAATGCTATGCCATCCACTGATCTGATACTCAACCAATGCTACCTTACATACCATATATGTTGCAGTATAACTCCTCTGTACTCCTATGTCACACTCATACTCCAAAAACTATGCATGTACAGTCGAAATCGCAAATCTCAGGCGCGGGAACTTCAATCAATGCCCTCATCGTGTCGACGGAGAAGCTCTTCGTCGTATTCCATACGGTTGATACGCTTCTTGGTGAACTCAAATGCAGTAAAGAAAATGGCGTTGACTACGCAGGATCGAGACATGGAAACTCCCAGACCTGTTGAAGGTTAGCTGGCTAGGGGATAGTGAGAGTTCAGTGAGACGCACCTCGATACATCCTTGGGTTAAGAAATTGGATTTTGGGCCTTGTCTGCTTGTCTTTCCCTCCCACTAGGCAGTTGCGCTGGTAGATACTCTTCGCCGTGTCAATAGGGAAGATCTGATGGGGCATTAGCAATCTGACACGTATCTCTATGCTGTCATTTGACTTACGCAGGCCCAACTGACAAGTCCACAGAGTCCTCCAGCGATCACAACAGCTAGAGGATGCGTGGGTGAGGTCCCTCGTGCGTTGGCCAGGATTTGCTTCACGCTTTCATACGTGACAAAGTATATCCCGGTCCCGATTGAGTCTCGTACTGCAACCTGTTAGTCCTCGCCTTTGAAAGCTTATCCAGTGTTCTTACGTAGGTGCAAGTGGAAGCCAGAATACAAGCCGGTCCAGCCTCGATGTCTGACCAAGTTCTGAGCGGTCTTCAAGGTCCCAAGATTCTGATAGCTCTTCCGTATAGCATCGTTTTGTTTACAGCCGTCGTTGCGGTCAGCCATCAGCACAGAGATCTGGGCGCTCAGCTTCGTCAACTCGAAAGGGCCTATATACATATCAGCCGGCATATCGAAATGTAAAGCTCATTCAACGCACAGGCAATCGCTGTGATTATAGCGCCAGCAGTCGCTCCTGCAAGGCCGAAGCATGATATTGTCGATACTGTAGGCCATGCACCCTTCGTATTCGCAATGACAAGTGGAGAGCTTCCGGTAGCTTGATATATCCAGTCATCGATGGTGTATTTGGAACGCTGGTAGATCGAAAAGGATACGGTTCGAACGAGGGTGATGCTGGCTAGAGGAGACCAAACGCCTGTCACGGGAATTGTCAGATATACGCCCAAATCGACACATTGCTTTGTGAAGCCATACCTCGCCAGAATCCATGCAATCCCTCTGTTTGATATGTGTGGCGCACGCAGTCGCTGAAAGAGTTGAACTTGTAGCTGTCAAGAGGTCAGCGGCGCTATTTTAAAGCCGTGGTGTGCACATACGCTTGGAGGCGTGTCTTTACAGAATCGAGAGGATACTAGGAGCTGTCAGCAAGAATGCCTCTATGATGTCTCTCCTGTAGGCGAAGCGTACTGCGACAACTGTTGACAGCAAGCTGCTGGAGCTTGCTGCGACCTCGGTCCTATATCTCTTGGTCCATCGTTTGGCCTGCTCGCTGCGCAACACAGCTCGTGATACGTCCGTGAGGTCGCGCGGCGGGGCGGTGATGGCATCGAGTTGCTGTCTTCTCCCCTCCTGCTCGGGCATACTGGCTATCGCTAGCTGTGGAAGACGCGGCGTCTTCCTACGGCAATCGCGACTGGGCCAGTAGCCGGGCAAGCTCCATCAAGACCGTCGGGAGGTCAGGTTGATATAGGCGATGGGGACTGCGCGACGGCGGAAGAGGGTTTTGTTTGTATGGCTGCGAGGGCGTGGTGGGTGACAATGGCGTACGTTTGACTGAGCTGCGTATTGAGTTGGGGGAGCACGATGATGCTCTGGTGGGGTCAAGCTCTCGTGCATCCAAGAGCACCGAAACGCCCTAAATTATTGTCATTGGCTATAGCGCCATGATCTACCCAACTACATGTCTCTTGACCGGACGTCTCAAATCGCTCATGCAATACACTGCGCACTTCTCCGACAGCTACTCATACATGGACTTGCATCTTCAAACACAATTGCTGCCCCAGGCACATAGCGATGTCCGACTTGGTTGATTACAGTACGACAGCTGTGGTCAAATGCGGGGTCTTCCAATCATTGAGCATGTGAAGAGCTCTCGAAGTATAGCTCCGACGAATCAAAATTTGGCCAAAACATTGCAACGACACATAGAATGACACGCTTTTAATTTGGTCCGCCACACTCCTGTACTTCAGTCCTGTGTGCGACACATCTTTATCGATGTCTTGCAGCTTCAGTGAGTGTGATGCTTGCTGCCGAAGGTTGGTGCAGAGCTGTCGTGCATGGCAAGGGCTGCCGGCCGCGGAGGCCCAAGCACCAACCATGGAACCGTGGTAGCCGCAGCACCTCCAGATGGTTTGTACCATCATGTCATCTCCGCGTGATTGCGGTGCCAAGTCTGATACCGACGAGAGGACCACAGATCAACTACACGTGGCAATCTTCCTTACCCTCATTGCTTTGCATAGCTTATTAACGCAGCTCTCGCTATTGAGTGGAGAACACATAATGCTGACTCGAACGCCTCAACGCCTGATCGCCTGGGAAATATTTTGTAGGCACCTACAACACATTGCGTTGCTGCATCAATCCTTCTTGCCAATAATCCTGCGTAGCTCTTCTTCATCCTTAGATCTCTCCGTATGCAGCTTCTCTGCATCTGCATCCTTCTTCTTTTTGTTGCTCGAGAAGCTTCCAACCAGCGCTTCTTTCAAGGTACTATTGTCGTTATCCAGACGTTCCAGCTGCCCATGCCGTCTTAAGCTCTCCTTGTGCCAGCTGATCTGTCCTCCATCTGCTTCCCTGTGTTTCTGAGCGTTCAACTTGGCGGCGCGTATCGATGTCCTTGCGTAGACGAAGAGGAGGGCTGCCATCGTGAGAGCAGCCAAGGGCGCCATAACGGTCTGCCCAGGTCAATTGCTGAGCTTCCCTTACTATACGCTACTCACCCTGCCATTGATGATACCGCCACCTCGGGTGAGGCGGGCTGGGGCAGTTTTCGAGTGTGGCTTCGAGCTCTCGTTCATGCCATCAGGCCCTTTCGGCGTGGATAATCTTCCACCCATGTTGTTGCTAGACGTGTGTTGTTGCTGGTCGTGTGTTCCTACAGGTGTCGTATGACCGCTCTACAAAGGCAATCAAAGACGTAAAGTGTATTAGCTGTCAATTTGACGCATGCGTTTGCTACCGCAATCGTCGCAGGTTGTCGTGCGCGCAGAGTTTGTGGAACTCGTTGTGCGATCATACGAGTTGTTCTGGAGCTCCACTGAGAATCGATGAGGTCAAGGCGGTGCAGCTATCGAGAACGGCCTAGCGTCATGCACGCCCTCCGTAATGGGTCCGTCGATGCTTCCGTCATCGCCATCTCGAAAAAGTCAATTCCCACACATTCCGCGTTCTAAGTCGCGCAGCGCGTTGTATGGTGACAGAAGAGGTCCCTTTGTCAACATTCGTTCGTTCACCTTCTAGACCACACATTCGCTGGCCGCTCACCAACCAGTGAAGCCTTTCTGCATTTGGAACACCGGACGAATAGGCTTACTAAAGGCCAATTGCAAATCCGAGTCTAGCTATCCTTGCGTCATCTTATAAGCTGCAGCGGTACCCCACTTCCTGCATTAATGCGTAGAACAGTTGTTTGTAGGCTACGAGCTCACACATTGAGTCTCTCGCGTAGTGCCCCTCCCACGAGCCTCCTCCCACGGTCCCGCTTTCAAGCTACTGCCAAAGTAACACTGGCTTCTGCACGTCTGTCAAACCTGACATCCCACTTCTCCACCTCTACAGTCAAGATGGCTCCCGTCAACACCACAGAAGAGGCAGACTACCTCGTCCTCGGTATCGGTAGCGGAGGTATCGCCTCTGCACGACGAGCTGCGAAGCACGGCGCAAAGGTCATCGCCGTCGAATCGAAGCGCTACGGCGGCACCTGCGTCAACGTTGGTTGTGTACCCAAGAAGGTTACATGGAACGCTGCGGCGATCGCAGAGACCTTCAGGGATGGCAAGGCATACGGCTTCCAGGTCAACGAGCAGCCTTCGTTTGACTGGCCTTACTTCAAGAACAAGCGCGATGCTTACGTCAAGCGCTTGAACGGCATCTACGAGAGGAACCTCGACAAGGACGAGATCACGCACATCAAGGGACGTGCAAGGTTCGTTGCCAAGAACGAGGTCGAGATTGCGCTCGAGAACGGAGGCACGCAGCGTGTCAAGGCGAAGCACATCCTCATCGCGACCGGCGGCCGACCGAAGAAGCCTGACATTCCTGGCCAGGAGCTCACCATCGACAGCGATGGCTTCTTCGACCTCGAGCAGCAGCCCAAGAGCATCGCAACGAGCGGCGCAGGGTACATTGGCGTTGAGATGACCGGTATGCTGCACGCACTGGGCACCAAGACCCATTTCTTCATCCGTGGTGAGACACTCCTGCGAACATTCGACCCTATGATTCAGGACGCCGTCACAAAGGAGTACGAGCGTCAGGGCATCAACTTGTATAAGGGCACAGCGATCACCAAGGTCGAGGACATTGGCAACGGTTTGAAGCGTGTAACCTACCAGGACAGGGAGTCGAAGAAGGAGTCCACCGTCGAAGTCGAAGCCGTACTCTTCGCCACTGGCCGCGAACCCGAAATCGAGGACCTTCACATCAAGGACTTTGGCATCAAGCTCAGCGAGAAGAACCACATTGTCACTGACGACTTCCAAAACACCTCCATCGAGAACGTCTACGCCATCGGCGATGTTTGCGATCGCGGCCACGAGCTGACTCCCGTCGCTATCGCCGCCGGTCGCCGTCTCTCCGACCGTCTGTTCGGCGGCAAAAAGGATGCCCACCTTGTCTACGAGAACATTCCTAGTGTCGTCTTCGCTCACCCTGAGATCGGTTCCATCGGTCTGACTGAGCCAGAAGCGCGCCAGAAGTTCGGCGACAAGGTCAAGGTCTACAAGGCTGAATTCACGGCTATGTATTTCGCCATGATGGAGCCTGAGGAGAAGCAAGCCACGGCTTACAAGATCATCTGCGTTGGCCCGGAGGAGAAGGTCGTTGGTCTGCACATCTTGGGTCAGGGCAGCAGTGAGATCTTACAGGGTTTCGGTGTGGCGATCAAGATGGGTGCGACAAAGCAGGACTTTGATAACTGTGTTGTAAGTGTGACCCTCTCTGCCGGGTTATTCCCTTCCCGTAGCCACGTGGGCCATGTGCCGTGTTGGCAGGCAAGCCAGCCGTCTGGCAATGCCGCGCCAGACTCGAGTTCAAGCACAGCACGGCCGTGATTTGCGGGGAAGCGAACTTGGCGATTGTACTGCGTTGCATGACCTTTGCTAACTGATTCTGTAGGCTATCCATCCCGTCTCTGCTGAGGAGCTGGTTACCATGACCTAAACTCTTTTCCTTAGCGTGCATATATCTAGCATGTAAGAGGTAGATTAGGCGTCCAAACAAGACGAACATGTGTAGATGAACGCATTTCTCAATTTCACTGCAATTTGACTGGTGCAGAAGATATACACACCATCGTCGACAACCCATTCCCATATTTATATCCGTCTGTGGGTGCCATGTGTACAAGCCCTTGAGTATACAAGCCCAGACATTCATGCCCTCAAAACAAGCTTTCACATATACCGTGCCACTCCATCCCTAACCGCTGCACACGACACCCAGCCCTCGTCCCTTCGTCTGCCGACATGAACGCTGCGAAAAAAAAGCAATTACCGACCCTGCATAAGGCACGCGCTTTCCCCGCGCTTCGCTTGCAACCGACGTTTCGACCTATGCACGCAATATTGCTCTATCTGCGGGTCGAACATTGCGATATCGCCAGCTCATTCAACCAGTGGGTGTGCTAAACCGCATGCCTACCCAATTGGGAAGACTCATATAGATGGTAGCACTGCACCAAGCATCCAGACGCTCTTTACTATAGACATGGTTTCCTTTATACATATCCTTCTATACATCTAGACGCACACCTATATGCCCTTCCAGAAGCCCCAGCGATCGCCTACTCGCTGATCAGACAGCCCTACCATTTCCCTCCTTCGAAGCACCATCACGGACTCTAATCTTCCGCTTCGCTTGCGTGCTAGCCCTGGCCCTCACCGACCCTGTTGATCACTGCCGCTTTGTCCAGACCCCGCGTGGCCCACGGGGGGTTCCAGCGCAGGGACGATTGTGGCTCGATCCGGTGAGGTGCAGAATCGTTCCTGGGGCATGAGAAGGGGTCTTGTTCTTGAATGTGTCGTGCGGCAAGCACAGGGCGAGACAGGGTGTATGTATATGTCCTAGGTAGTTTGTGCCTGGCACACTGTTTTAGACTGCTCTGGATCTCTTGGGAAAGATGGGTAGAGCCGAATCAAAGTCGCACATAGTACACTATCGTACTGCAGTGAAGCACGAGGTGCGTGACGGGTTGTGCGCAGGGCCCACGGTCCGATGTGAACACCCACTTCGCAAGCCCATCATCTCCGGTTCCTGCGCAGCATTGCCGTGACAATCTCAATCTCGCGCATACGTCTCACATGGCACATGCACCTCATCTCAAGCAACCGTCTCCTTGCACTGCTCGCACTCGTCTTCGCAACCAGATAACCCGTTGTCGCTAAGCGAACGCCGGCACGTCAGCGCTGGGCGTCCGGGGTGTTGAAACCGGGGTGCTTGGTCGAGAAGATCTGGGGTCGGCCGCGCACTTTCACAAAGCGTTGACCGTTGTTGTCAGGGCAAGGATATCGCTCCTTCCTTTCGCCCAGGTCGACCACACTCATGACTGATGGTCTAGCTCCATCCGGCAACATCCGCGGCCGGGCCGGTTGCGCTGCTTTTGTGGGTAGCAGGCCCGTCCTTGATTCGAGCTCCATGAATAACCATAATACGAACTGTGGAGGAGTGTGTGGAGATCATCAATAAGATGCCACATGTGGGCTGTGCCCTTGTACCTAGGTACCCGTGGTTTGCTCATGATGAGCTTATTTGAAGGATGAGGTTGCAGTACTAGCAACACCGGTGTGCGTAGGTACAGGAAGTACTTTGCCACGGCAGGTGCTGCAAGGTAATGATATTCTCTCATTATACAAATACAATATAGTATGTGGTATGTAGCGGGGGCGATCACTATGATCGTTTTTCTTATACGTGATCCAATGATGCGTGTCGATAGTCCATGCACCTGCTTCCAGAACCCCTAAGCGCCTCGCTGCTCTCCGAAAATTCATAACGATATCTGGTCTTTTATCCATCGTGTGGTATCCTACCCAAAGAGGTGGTTTAGCTTTCAAAGCTATTACAATATATACTGAAGTGAAGTGATGATGAAATGTGGACATCGATTTGATGTGACAGAGACCTGGTGTGATGTACCGCGGCAGTTGTCGCGGAGGTGTCTCCATTTCAGGCAGCTGGGAGAAATCATCCACTCTGCCCACTCAAAAAGAAGTCCAGCTCGCTGGGCCCACCACGGCTAACCTCATTCTCTGCGAGTTGCTCCAGTAGACTCAGGAATGGATCCTTGCTATCTGGATCTGTGTGCACCGAGGCGCCTGAGGTGCTACCAGCGCCTGGTGTTGGCTGCTGATCGTAGGGCGTTGGCATGCTTAGCATCGGGTCAAAATGCGATACTTGTGTGTCGCTGTTCAGGTGCGCTGCGCGAGGTACCGGCGATGGCGCAAGGCTTGCAAATTGCGGCAATGGCGAGAAGGAGAAGGTTGGACTAAACGGAAGGGCGAGAGCACCACCCTGGACGTTGCCGGTACCGTGAGTCGTGCTCGGCATGCTCATAGTACTCGGCATGTTCATGGTACTATTATTCTGTGGTGGCGTGAAAGGCGGGTGAGGCTGATTCGTCGGTCCGTTAATCCTTGTATCGCCAGGACTTGGGTGCGAGGTTGTGTCGGAGAGCCCGGCATCGGAGGGTCGCGAAGTCTTGACGCTTGGGGGATATGTGGTGGATGTGGGTGTCGGCAGAGGCGCCGATGCTGATTGTATCTGTGGTGTTACTTTCGAATTGGTCGGTCTGCGCCGCTTGTTAGGCTGGCCGTTGGAGTAGTGCGACTGATGTGCTTGGCTAGGCTGCTGCTGTTGGTAGCCGTGAGAATTTCCAACAATGCCGCTGCTCATGTACATGTTGTTGCGCTGTTCGATATTGTAGGTCGCCAGGCTGCCGATACATTAGCACTGGATCTCGCCTGGCACACCCTAATGCTTACCTCTCGTGGATGGACTCGACTTGAATATCCGTAAAGGTGACGTGCGATCCATCGAACACTTGGCCTGGATACCTGTCGAAAAAGTCCTCGAGTTGAAATACCGGCGAGAAGCGCATTGGGTTACTGGCTAGCGATGTGACGAGCTCCGTGTGACACCCGTAGATGGTCTGTAATGTCTCGCGCTGATGTTGCGCACCTGCCCAGATGAAACGCAGCTCTGAAAGCTGTTGCATCTCACGAGATAGAAACTCTGCGCTAACAGAGAACACCTCTCCTTCCCTTGCAGGATAGTGCGCGCCATGTACGTGGATGGTACCAGCTGTGCAGACGCAGTAACCTACGAAAGCCGGCCAATCGATGATGGAAGATGCCCTCCCTATTTCGACCAACTCGGCGATCGCATTAGCATGGAGGAAGCATAAGTTTGTCGCTTCAATCTGCCAGGGTTGATGCTGTGAAGTGCCCGAGAGTTCCGCCAGATCAACTGGTAGAAATGGGCGATAGATCAGGCAGTGTATCAGGTGATACACTAGCTTTGAAAGAACCAGGATGGTGCTGTCAGGTTGGCCAAAGAGTGCCTCGATCGAGGTAAATGTATCCTGCGTTTCTGAGGCCCAGATATCCAGTTCCTGACGGATCTTCGAGAGGTTCGACAGTGAGTGCCAGGGAAAGTGTGAATCGCCCTTGACTCCTCCCGCTGCAAGGTACCGATTTGTTATCCCCAGAATTCTTGCTATTCCAATGAGCATGCCCATGCTGCCTTGTCCCCCCTTCCCAGAACCACCCATGTACTGCAGGTTTTGTCCATTGGGGAAGTAGTCGCCTTCTAGCAGCATGGCCCCGGGGTGCAACTGCCAACTCGGTAGGCGAAGTACGATCGATTCGTCCGGCACTAGGGAGGGGCGTTTGGAGCCAGTGGATGCGAAACGATCCATGAGGTAGCATGACCAGAAGAGCCGTCGTCGACCTTCTCGTTCGGTAGGCGTAACTTTCATGCCCTGCGGCAATTCGCGGTGGAGATCTAGGGCAAATGCCATACTTGTCGCAGCATCTAAACCTGGTGTCAGCTGTGCGGTGGGCCTCGAGGACGAGGTGGATCGTACTGAGAAGCATGAATGTCCTCTTTCCCTTCCCTAATTGGAAGCTTGCCTGCGAAAGTAGCATCAATGTTTGTAGGGCCTCTATTGAGGGCTCATCGATGTCCAGCTCCATACGTGCTCGTCGCGAATACTCCGAGCCGATTCGGACTGCGGCATTGTAACCGCCAAAATGAGGTGCATATCTGGGACTGTTAGATATAGTCTTTGCATTTGAGGCTTCTCATACCTTGCGCTCACTGCGTAAATGGCGAAAGCTAGGTGTGACGGTAGTTGATTAGCTTGTAATCGCTGCCGTGTTGTCGCTTCGTCTAGTACGTGGTATGGCTTTCCGTGTATTCTGGCAAAGTAGGTGTCGAGTAGTAGATCTGGAGCAAGCGACGGTGTTTGTATGCTACTAGCTGTCAGCATATGTAAGGAGCTCAGGCCAGGGCAGTTGCCGGTCGCACCTTGGTTCAATGGGCGACATCAACTGGCTTGCGAGGTTTGCATTGCCATGGTTGGGGGCTAAATCGACGGCAGATCGTGAGTTTGGTGACGCTTTCGTAGCTTTGGAGTCTTCGGTAGCATCGTGGATGGCAGACGAGAGCTCCTCGACAAGCTCATCGCTCTTTCCCTCTGAATGCAGGCGCTTTTCCAGGCCATCGACACGCTTCAGTAGAGCCTCAAGAACATCGGTTTTGGGTCCTCTCTTCTTGGGCACTGCGTCTGGCGGGGTGTTAGCACATGGTTGCGACTGTCGAGAAGTGGAGCATACCGTAGATGCAGGGAACCGCAAACACTTGACAGGCTTCGCAGGTCGGCCGTGTACGGTTGCACTTGATCTGTGGACAGCCGGTCAGCAGCGTCATCACCGCGTGGAAGAGCAACGCTACCTTTCGCTTGCGACAGCTTTTGCAATTCATGGCCTCTCGTGGCTCGTTGGAGACGCGGCGGGCAGGCAGGCGGTCGATACCGATCTGAGGTCTCGACATTGCGGATGCCATGGACTGCGAGACCTCGGTAGACATGATGACGCTGGCGAGCAACAACAAAAAAGCATGATATGGCGGCCAACAACCGTCTGAACGCGAACAAAACGTTAGGAAGAAGAAGCGCTCACGGCAACGAGCATGCACAGCGCCAGCTGCAGTTGTTCAAATTAAGGCCTCTGGCGGTGGGGACGCGCAGGGGGGTCACGGACGGCAAGGCTTGATGGGCATCTGCGGGAGCGAGCGCCCTCTCCAGAATGGACTGGAACAAGTTCGCGTGCGTGAGTCGCAGGCCAAATGCCAGGAAGTGAACGACTGGGGGCTGCAGGACCGCGTGATGGACGATCTCGGGCTATCTTCGTGCGGCAGTGGTGAGGCACCGTTAGGCCGAAGACGGGATGCTTGTCGCTGCCTGTGGCTATGGCGCATCTACGCGGTCGAAGCTAAATGCACCCAAGTGCGGAGATGGCAGCGAAAACTGGGTGCATCATGAGGGCATGCCCAGGGTGGAGGCTAGCGGTCAGCCATCCATTGGATTCAATCCTCTTCGGCAGCGCACCCTGCCTCGGTTGTAGACCTGGCAAATCGCTGCAATTTGGACGTTAGATTGCATGCGTCTGCTGCACTATTCCACGCACGGCATAGTCGCGGTCGTTTAGCGCCGGAGCTCGAGTTGCGTGTACACCCTTTGAACTTTAAGAAATCCGGGGTAGCTGAGACTGCTGCAAGCGAGCCAATAACGAAACCGTGCAGCTGCCAGCATGTGGTTGATGCAGTGTGCGGTGCCTGTGGTGCACAGCGCCCACGAGGACCTTTCATCTGGAGGCCCCTGGGATGCCTAGGGTTGCTGGTAAACTACGGCAGCGATTGGCGGTGCATAATAGCTGGCGTGCAGAGAACAGGACTGATGATTATGCTGCCTACCATGTTACTTGCGCAGTCACCTCACATGTCAGCCAAAGATCATTTGGAGAGCTCATTTGTGTAAAACTTGTCTTGATTACTCGACTCTAAAAGAGACCCCTCCCTGATGCTAAACGTACGAAATCGTAACACACGTTCTGCCCGACAAGCTGCCTGAGCGTTTCGACCGTAGTCCACGCCGAGACGTCACTAATACCATATGCAGTCCATCCCGCCGATGTTGCAATGGCCAGTGGGTCAGCTTTTCGGGGCCCACTGGCCAAGTCGACGAACACCTTGCCTGCAGGCTTCCCTCCTGCGCTGCCATGCCCATTTGTACTGCCATTACGTCCATCAACCCTGTAGTGCTTCAATAAAGGAACTACGAGGAGCGACTTCTCAGCGGGAAGCGCCGAAATAATCACAAACGGTTGTTGTAAGCGTTTCACGTCCTCTACGGATCGTACCGGCTGCACGTCTGTGGACAGCGGGCCGTTTGACTTAAACCCAATAGTGTATATAGGCCCTATGCCAAGGCTCTTGAGCGCGAAGATTGATGCCGACGCATCAGCCTCGTTGCTGGCAAGGAGGAGCGCAGCTGCACCGCTGTATGCTGAAGGAACAAAATCGCGGGTTAATGTTGCGCGAATGCCTTTCCATCTTGCGTTATCACCGATGAAGGACGGGCTGTTAGTGCCTGGGCGTACCAGCACCGTGTCAACCTGTCCGATGGCCCGCGCAGCATTGGACAGGGTAGGTAGATATGCAGCCGACGACGCCGCTAATGGAGGATTGATGTATGCTCCTCCAAAATTAGGACGTCGAAGGATGTGTTCAATCGAGGCCTTTGGCGATCTCGGCGCGAACATGAAGGAGTGCGGGAGACTAAGCTCATTGAAGCACTTCTCGAAGAACATTGCTTGTGAGGTGGATCGGACACTGCCGATACCATAGATGTCTTGCTTTGGTACCTGACCCATGGTGTGGAGAGCTGCGTTAATTTCAGCAGCGCTTAGTTGGCCAGGCGCTGCGATCATTGGCAGCAGTGGGTGTGTTATCGGGGTAAAGATCTTGTTCATGGTACGGGACAGCTGCCCAGTCGGGCCCATATTGAGTCCAGAGAAAGGTGGGTGTGGGTACTTTGTCTGGATGGTCGATCTGAAGTACTCAAGCTCGTAATTTTCCTGCATGGAATTTACTAGCGCGTACATCTTGACGATATCTCCGTACACCGCTCCCCGTTCGAAGAGGGTTTGCGTCTCCGGTGCTGTCCACTGAAACGTGCCCGAGAAGTCGTGAAACGCAGAGATAATTTTGCTGCAGCCCTTGTTCTCTGCCAACTTCCGTCTAATCTCCTCTGGTAACCATAGTTCCACATCAATATACTCGCAACCCCATTGTATCGCGCGCGCCAAATATTTGTAAAAGAGATTGGGATCATCCATTGGGAACCGGCCGTTCTCGTTGGTGCATCGCGTTGTGTAGATGATGGGCAGTTCTGTGCGCTGGCGCAAGATCATGACCTGCTCACCCACATACTTCAGGCTAGGCACCTTGGTGGGTGCCTTGCTTACGGTTCCGTCGGCCAGCGGCTCTTCCAGCAGATCAACACGTATCTCTATGGCATCTGCGCCCACGGACAGAATATCGAGGTTCGGCAGCGCGGCGTGTACGTCGGGGAAGGTCGTGGAGATTAGTGTCGTGCGCGCCTTCTTCGCCAGATCTCTGTGAGGCGCAATCTGCCCCAAGATCAGAGAAAGGTAGCGTGAGACATCCCGGCGAAAGAAGGGCGTGCGCGTGTACAGGTATTCGTAGTCGCAACGGTCTGTGAGGGCCTCGTCCAGCTCATACCCTCCGTCTACACGGTGTGTGTTGATCAGCAATCTTGAACGGTCCCAGCCGTCCAGCTGAGCCTCTGCTAGCCCATTCTTCAGGCCAAAGACCGTCTCTGGCGGTCCTGCTTTCGCAGCGTCTATGGAGGCAGTGGACTCCCACTTCTGGCCCAGCACATCTGCAAAGATGCCAACAATGTCCTCCTCGCCCTCGTTGTAGAGGATCAGCAGCGACGGCTTGGTGGCGCTGGGGATCTCCTGGACATCGATGGTGACCTCGGGCATCTTGAGGTGCGTCGTGGTCTCCGACTGCACCATGGTCGCCATCTAAGGCGGGAGTGTGAGCGCAGAGAGTCGCGCGCTACTCGGAGTGGGAAGGGTTAACCGTAGGTATTGAAGCCGTTGATGCGATGTTGGATTGCAGCGAGGATGCGGCGGGCGGTATACAACTGACAGATTCCCGCGGCGGCCTCTACCATGTCTCCGTGTCGTCGACGAAAGACCGGGCTTGTGGGGCAGCGTATGGAAGAATACAGGCGTCTCAAACAAAGGGTGGCTGCAGGACTACCCGTCTGGTGCGATATAAAACAGGGTGAAGCTTGTTCGCCGTGCGTATGAAGATTGATAGCGAGATACGACCACATCCAGGCCAGGTGGAAGCACCAAGCTTCCGTAAAACCCGCGCGTTCGTCTCCCTCTAAACCCGTCCTATGGCTGGACAGTGAATATGCCGTTAGAATGGCCGCTAAAGTCACATCTTCTGGGGGAGTTGGGCGCATGCGGGCCAGGGCGGGAACCGTGCGACGTCCACCGACTGCTGGGCCTATGATTTCTCCGTCGGTTCATAATCGGCCGCCAAGCCCCGCAATTAACGCACCAATCACACGCCCGTATTTTGCCCATTATTCACCATTGCCATCTGCCCCATCTGACCCCATCAACAAATTGCAGATGGCTGGCCGTAGCGTCGCGCGGCGAAAGTGCGGGGATTGGTGGAGAATGGGGCTTGGTATGTGTTCCAGAGTAACATCAACTACTCTCCCGAGCCTTCAGGCACCCTTTGAACAGCGTCCTTCAGCTTCGAGGCTCTGATAACAATACGGCACGCAGCAGCTACGAGCTCGGCGGACGCCATACGATAGATGATGGCTGCACTTCCAAGACTGGGCACTTGCCTGAGAATGCTCATGATGCCTCGCCTAAGGAGTGCGCATCGTCTTTGACCTCTTGAGAGAGCTTGAGGGCTTGCTTGGGTTGCTTCAGCCTCGCGCATCGTGATCTCAAAGGAGCATTCCGGCATCAGAAATGACGACACACCTCGGGCAGATGCGCTCAGTTCCCCTTTTTCTCCTCACAAACACTGATAGGGGAGTCCGAAAAGAGGTATATCGGCCCGTACTAAGCAAAATTCAGACCATGGATACTACCAACAGCCGCGGCAATTGACGACTAGCACGACATTTCGGCAAAGCAACGAGCGACGATTCCAACTTCATTTGCCGTTTGCAACTTCCAGTCCATATGTCCCATGACCACCTCAATACTAAAGATGGATAGATATTGCATTTCCTTCGGCAAGCTAAGAATTTCCGTCAAGTCTTGGAATGCTTGCAGAGTTCTAGTCAAGTTTATCCGTTGGCGAGGCATAGTATCTATATGAAAAGAGATTGGGCAGGCTTGGTGGTCGGATGTAACGCTAGGACAGGCGGAGTCGGTCCACCGTTGTCATCGTTCTCTGTTTAATTCAAAAACCTGGAGAAACATCGAACTGGAACTGCCGTGGCCATTCAGACATCAGGTGGGGAACAACTTCATCGTATCGCGCGATCGGCAGAGATCACCATTTGGCGTGAGAATATCCGATTGTATCAGCACGAAAGAATCTTTTAATTTGGACTTTAATTTGAACACCGCTCCATAGTGGACGACTGGCACTTACCCATGCCTATTAATCCATTTCAACCGGACAAATGCCTCCCAACGACTGCTCAACTTCAAACCCGGCCTTCTCACCGTCTACTTAATCACCTCAAGCTCATCTTACGTATCAAAGTTGAGGTAAGAATTCTCCGAACGCTTTGGTTGAAAGGCCGCCTTCAGCGGGATAGCCGGATCCAGAACTGTCCCATGCGCACACACGAACCCGCTTGAACCCAGTTTCCTTCTGCACACACTTGTACACGATGTGCAAGAGGGATTTTTGAGAAAAATCACTCTTGATACTGGAGTCTCGACGACGTTGAAGGAAGTCTCTTCCACATGGAAAGCGACATGCTTAGCCTGCAAGCATTTCATGGATAAAATGGCCACCCCTCAATTCCTCGTAAGCACAGATCATGACGCGAAAGGTGGCGCTTTGTCCTTGGATATATGCGTACCGACAAAGTGCCTCCGCATCACCTGCGCCAAAGCAGACGGGAGCAGTCGGGTTGCGGTGAGCTCCGCAATATGGTAGATGTGATCGTCGGCCTTACCACCCCAATCCTGCATAGTGATGTTTTGATTATACGACCACATCACGAAGACGTCGATCAACCATGTCAGTCTGCTTATTCATTCTGCTAACCAGCGAAAATTTATTTACATAAACTCCTTTCTACGTCTTTGAGGCAGCCTCGCCTTCATCGGCCTCTTTTCCACACTGTCAAGGCTGCGAAGCATTCACCATGCTCCACTATTGTCTGGGGAATCTGGTGTGATAACATTGCCGATCTTGACGACAACGCTGACGCCTTTACTGTACGCGGTACTGGTCTATGAGTTAGTCCAAGCTATTGACAGCATACATCAGTTGAGGAGTATTAGACAGGGCTAAGGCAATTTATTCTTCTAGCAAGCGTGCTGTGCAGTTTTTCAGCACCCAGAGTGTTAACTTGGAGGCGAGAGAAATACAATAGGTTAGTATCGAGTTCGCTGCTGTATGGGTGCATTTGCCACGTAAAGATGTGAGAAGCACATATCCAACGGTCTCTCAATTTGGCGTCAAGTCAGTCAGACTCGGCACAGCCGCCGCTGATTATTTTCCTTTAGACGCTGGTAGTAAATTGCTAGTGCTCTCAATATGCGCAAAGTTCAAGGTACGTTTTGCTGACGATGCTAGCCTAGAATTCTCATGGAAGACTGTTACCAGACATGTACTTCAGATGGCTTCTTCCTTCGCTATTACCCCTTGTGTATCTCATCAGTCTGTCTTAAAACTGATCTTACCACTTGTCATCTCACTGAAACCAACGCACCCTTTGAGCGTCCAGCCCTCACACTGATCAATAATCGGGTATATGCAATCAGCTCAAGAGAGGCTACGAATCAAAGGCCCAAAGAGGTTCGGATCCTACTGCCAACTCATACGGCAATCTGGGGAAGAAGGAAATAGAGTTCTAGGCTCGGAGCAGGTATCAGTTTCGCGATGAGCGACGATCGGCGCACTGTGGCTCGTTGACGCTCCGATCACCTCAATCAACAGCAGCATCGCAGCTCTTGAGATCTGAAATGTCATCGTCACCTTTTCTGAGCGATGCACGGGTAAAATTAGAAAGGTGGATAAACCAACGATATGTGTGCTAATGGTTGCTATGATGCGTAGAGGTCATTACAAAAGGTGTGCCGTATACAAAACCAGCTGAAACAATATTCATGAGGGGTTGCTCCTTTTCCAGAATGTGTGCAAGAAAGTCTCACGTTATTGGCCGTCAAAATGAATTTATGGAGGTGTCAGAGCGATTTCTCGCCATATACTACTCCTTCAGCAACAACAATCTCGCAGCAGGACTTTAAGGCTCAATAACAAAGTATAGCAGGCCAAAGTATTTGCTATCTTACGCGTCTGGGCTGCTTTTCACAAATAGTCTCTGCCATCGCCCCGCGCGAAACTGAGCACGTCTTGCCATACAACCAAAGAAAGAGCGGAAAATAAACGCCTTGCTGATATTTGATTGGGGAATAATCTACAAAGTCCCTATAATCGAGAGAGATGCCATCGAGACGTTGTATGATTGCACAATTGGAGGGTTAACGACGCCTACGTCTGAATGTCAATTACTTCCAAATCTTTCTAGGGTTCGCATGACGGGAATCATTTATGACAGCTCTTTTCTATTATGACTTGAAAAGGTGTAGTAATTCATCACTGGGACTACGTTGACACACAGGACTGAAAGTTTTGGAGTGCTGTCTACAGCTTGGACGAGATTCACTTAAACTCAGATGGCCATCAGGAAGCAAACGCCGACTTGATTGGCTGCCAAATTCAGTATTATTTTGACACGAGATTGCAATGCGTCAACGGCTTGGATTAAATGTAAAGCTCAAGAATTACACCCTTGACTCTGCCCAGGGAGCAGACTTAGTACTGAAGAGGCGAAAATCGCAAAATTTGTGTAAATCAGCTTGCTAAAGGGTCCTGGTATACAAGCTAGGTTTTCCACCAGTATTCAATGTAAATAGAACCCGATTTGGAGCGATTCTCAAAGAAACGGACAGAGAGGGCGGTCAAGTACCCCAGCAAGGCGGTATCTATGCTTTGCCCCTTCTTTTCAAATGAAATTCATTGCCAGTATCTCTCGTAGCATACCAACGGTGTCGAGGTCATTTTCTAAGTACAGTATTACGCATATGCTGACCTATAGGATCAAAAAGGTTCTTGAGTATCGTGGCTTGACTTAGATATATAGGTTATGAGACTTCAGTCTGGAAAGGTGGCGAGGTTTTCAGCATCCTTATTGTTAATAGAAACCGGTAAATTTTTCAAAAAGAAATAGATCCTATCGTGGTAGTGTTCAAGGCCCATTTCATGAGGGGTCGGTGAAGCTGTGGAAAACGCGAAACAACCAGCTTTATGGTTGACAAAAGCATACAATTTGACTTTCATCCTTCTACTGTGGACATGTTCATCAATGTAGGGCTTGAATCAGAGACTAAAAACAATAGCCACAATGTGGTCTTTGCGAGTAGGTAGTTTCGTCATTAATTGACGTGTAGAGAACGATAAACAGGGAAATTCGACATAAGTTGATAGGAGGGTTCGTTGCGAAGAGAAGCAATACAATGCTGCAGCAAGTATACACTTTTGTCACAGACAAGTTGTGCTAAAGGCTTTTGTTTTAGTAATACTAGGCGGGGAGTAATATTGAGACGCAATCATGACTTGAAATATAGCGAGGCTTAATCCTCTTCCATAGCTGTGTGTCGGATCACACTCCTCAGTATTCGAGAGATCTTTTCCTAACTGCCTCCCACAGAGGGAACATACCTTGGCTTGACACGTCATATGAACGGTTAGTTATAGAAGCTCCACTGACACTTTTCTTGGCCACGCAACCGCTCTGTTTACCTTGCCCTCCCCCGGAGGCATACACAGTAGGCTCAGAATTACATGGCCGGGAGACGACTAATGAGTAGAGATGGGTTTCCCCTCGTCTTATTCATGCTTCTGAAAATCTAAGCTCACAATCCTTTGTTAGAAATCATACAGCTTCCTACAAGTGTATAAATGGAATCTGGGGACTATCTCAACTCCACATTCTTGACCTACAAGATGACTATGCAGAGATCGGCGTCTTAGTACATGACTTACTTGTTTGTCCCAACCCATAAATAGTGCAGGCATACTGAAGCTTCATCATTATGAACATTAGGAATGAAGCGATGCGGTTTAACGAGCGTTTGTTCATTTTAAACGGCATTGCGTTGTGACAACATTCCTCAATCATCCTTCTTCAAAACTGCTTATGGCTCGAGATTCTCGTACCTTGTTGTCGTACTGCTTGATGAAGAGTTAATTGGTATCTACTGAATTGGCTAGTTCTGGCACTGTAACTGTTGCATACAGACCAAAGCACAACATCTTCCGTGTACTATGCTCGCCATGTTGCGGGCACATAAAAATTAGCAGACGATGCGGATGAACAAGGCAAAACATTATCCCTGCATTTTGGGGAGAAGAATATATGGCTAAATCTAGGAGGCTGGAGGCACAGCTCGCAAGCAAATGTGGCACCTAAAGATTTCGAGGACTGACTGCACGGGCAGACGATCCCACAGCACATGAACAATCTCGGTCTGGTCTCAGTTTACAGGTCCGAGCATTTCTACTGCTCCAGGTTTCAGCAGATTGTGCTAATATTCAGGTTGGCGAGCAAGTTCACAGCATTACGTCCGATACGCCGGGTAATCCGTTCCGCATTTCGGAACATCTTACGACCTCTTCGAACGTGTTTGCGTTCTCGTTGGTACTCATTGCGCTCAGGCCTCTCTGACTGAAGCCTCGGATGGAGTGCAAAAGTCTCTGACTCTGCCTACAACCAGATGGCAGGAGATGTTGAGGTTGTGGGTCGCTGACGCGTCCATAACCTGTATGGGTATCATGCCTACAAGACTGGCAAAAGGCGATGCAGGGAAGATGCATCTATGATAGATATCCATCAAGAACATGACTTCGGTACCAAACAGTGCCTTGTGCCAGTCTCCTTAGTCCTTGCTTGGAGGATATCGACACTCGATCCATCATCCTCGGTGTCGGCTCAGTGCACACACCGATTTTCTGCCATTTTACACTCTTACGACTTGTAGGTTGATCATCCCCTTGCTAAGCTTGTAGATCTTCGTTGTTCTGTGGCGCGATCAAACGGATAGCTCTCTAGCCTTCAGCCCAATCCAAGGCGACTCCTTCGTAAGCAGCACATCGCTGGAATCCGGTGATCGTCCCGCGCCTGGTAGGTGTAGCCCATACCTTTACAGTATGATCTCAATCTTGCAGTCAGCTGTGAGCCATTGAGGTTTACACGCATCTTGAGAATGGGCCTCACTGTGAGGCGACGGCGTCAAGAGTCTGTCGATGAGCGACTACTGGAGCCTTTGAGAATGCATTTATAATGCTGGACCGAGTACTTGGACACAAATATCTTTATTGTGGAGGAAATAGAAACTCCGATGCGCTCGGCGAAGCGAACTCGTTCTCGGAGGGTCGGCATCTGTGCGTTTGTAATCCACCCCACTGCTATGCGCGTGTTTGCTTCGTGTATACAGCCCATAGTCTGACTGTTGATTAAGTGGGGTTGTACGGCTTATACGTGTTTCGATAGTGCTCCTTTGTTGATCATACAATACGGTAGTCTACACACAGATTTACGTCCAGAAATAGCGCTCGAATACGAATGAGCTCGGCACGGCGTGCCATTTCACCTGCAACCCCACGTGGTGGCCACAGTGCTACCCCAGATTTTCCAGGAATCCTAAGTGCGAATTGCCGAGATGGCAAATTTTCAAGTTCAGCCGCACTTGAAGTGTGGCTGCAGGGCATCATCCGAAGCTGAGCGGACGGTCGGAACAACTCCGTCCTGTCAGCTTACGACCGCATGGTCCAAGGTTAAGTGTAAAACTCAAATATGAAAACTTGGACGAAACTCGGAGAGATTGTTGCTTTGGTGCGGCTCACATTGGTGTCAGCGCTGTGTAATGCATGAGTAAGGTATACAGATGCTTGTTGGATTACGAATAATAGCGCCGCGAAAGTTCGTACGGGGCATGGGAACGTGGGTTTTCGGCGCTACTGCTACTTGTGCCGCCGACCCAGTCCCCGAGAGCATGTTGGGCACAACCCGTAGCGAGATGCATGAACGGCCACGATACGAGGTCACTAATCTTTTGTTTCAATCATAGTCTGATCTCATAATCTCCAGCCGTTGAGGGTAATCGGTTGTATGTATTGTCATCTATCCAAAGCGTGGCTTGACGCATTCTGCTTGTAATCAGAGTTGCGGAAGAACGCTCGCTAACCACGCCCAAACTCGGAAACATCATGACGAACCAGACGGGACGTTGGCCGGTGATAAACCCCCCGCGGGGATAGTGTCGTCAAATCTTGGTCGACGTTACAATAGTTCAGCCCTATGGAGTGTTTGAGTGGGTAACTTCGGTCTTGGTATTCCCCTGCAGATGCGACTTGAGCAAAACTGCAAGGAAGAGCAGCGTCTGCATAACACTCGTCTGTGTTGTTGAACAACTACATATGCAAGGTTCTGTTCAATTCACGGTGTATGTATTAATATGTACAAGTTCTATAATATCGGCGCTTTCGTAGATGATGAACTCGAAAAGTGATGCTTCCGTGCCTCAGGCGTCATGATCGGCAATCGTGTTACCCCCGGCGGTCAAGGACCGGCAGAAATTTCGTCACAATCACGCCGACGCAGGGTCTCGCGATCCCGCAATTGCGGATTTGTATATTGCGCTACGTCGATGCCAGCATAGTGCCCGCTGAAGAGTCCACTCAGTGTGGGCGGGCGGGCACCATTCCGTAACCCGCCGACGATCATGCCTGCATGAAGCCTGTTCTGAGCAGTGATGCGCACTTGTCGATGTCCAGCAAGATAGGCAACGATATGCAATCGCAGGATTCTGTTTCGCAAAAATAGATCGTGAAGCAGGAGTTGGTGCAGAGTTCGCGACCGTTGGATGTGAGTGATCCGGATATGTTGACATCATCGGCCGTAAGCGACGCTTGGCTTTTTGATGCAACAAAGCAAGTGCGAGGAACATCTTTGTCCGTTTTCTTAATTTTCATCGGTGTTAAGTTTCCGGACAGCAACGAGCAACAAGCGGTACCACCGGTATGCGGCTTGGTAATGTGGCTAGTAACTTCTACTGTGTCGCCGTCCACGAGTGAGAGAAGACGCTGGCGTGCGGCTAGACCCTTCGGGGCTCTCGGGGAAGGCGCGCCTGCGTGGCTGTGCAGCCCTACGTGGACCCTGAAGCGCTCTAAGCCAATCGAATGCTGCTTGGGCCTTCCACAATGGGCATCTGGATTCTACACTGTGCTGATCATGGAGATGCTTGCGGTACGTTACAGCTGGCAGACTTTGGGTTGAACAGCGGAAAGTCTCAGCCAGTGGATTTTCATGTACTATAGCAAGGACTGGTCGTTGTAAGCGCACGTGACTGTGCGAATGAACTGCAGGGCAGCCTTCATTGCTTTGCTAGTCTGCAAGTCATTATAGACGGAAGCGTGTAGTCAGTAGTCTTTATGCATTGTCTTGCAACCAAGCTTGGTGTTATCCCATCTAGCCGGTACTCGAGATACCTTGTTTGCCAATCGATATGTTCTTTAATGTGCCTCCCTTACTATGCCTCAATCCATGCGGTTGAACTGTCAAAGACCACCCGCATTCAACCGCGTATGGCCGCGTGCGGACTTGCGCGTCCTAGGTCGACAAGAAGCTGAAAAATAAGAGTCACCAATGGCACATGACCTGGAATTACAATGGAGCCGTGGAATGCCCACGAGCCACAGGCATGTGACCAAGTGTTCGGCGAGAGCTGTGGCTGTGATCCTGACTCCTATGCCAGTGGTGCTATCGACTGTCTCAATTCTGAATAGTGCTACATGCATAAGTATGGCAGCCAGTAAATGCGTTATTCGATATACACTGCCGCCAAACGGGGTCCGGACATTAGGCGAAAGCCTCGTAGTGCAGGTGTTTCGTAGGCGCAATACGACCGTATAGTTGCATCCGAGCGTGTCGCATATCTCCGTAAGGAGAAACTTGCCGAGTATCTTGCGCCAGAGGACAGGGTTGCTTCTGCGACGTAAACACGTTGCGACTGCAGGGCTGGTGGGCTCCAATACGGCTAACTACTGTTGGCTGGTATTCTTAGACAAATCGTTTACTGGCATCTCGGATAGGACCCGAGCAGGGTTCTTTGGAAATTTTCAGCACTGCCACTTTTTTCGGGTGTACAGGGTTTTGGGCTTGGGTGACTGCAGATCGTTCCGTTAGCGTGCCTTCTAGAAACGCCATGCATACACGGCAATCGCACCCCTGTCATTCCCTTTCCCTATGACGTTGTTCAAAAGCACAGTAAAATCCGCACCAACTCAGCACTCCTAAGCCGTCTAAAAACTTTCAGCAATTTACAATCCATTACAACTCGGAAGCACAAAGAATTAAAGCCGTTAGTCCGAGCACTGCTGACCCTTTTCAACTCAACATTCCACCGCCTTCCACAGATCACCTCATCAAAGAGACTCTCTTTCGGCGAGCCTTTCCGAGTCACCGACCAGTCGAGTCACTAGTATAAAGCGACTTGCCACCCGGCTTGGTCCCTTACTTTCCCTTTCGACATTATGTTAGCGCAACCCACAAGACGTCAGCATCCTGTACCACAGCACTATACTCCGACCCTTCCGTCTCCACCATCCTCACAGTATCTTACCTACCAACAACTCCCACAACAACACTTCGCCACACAACAACAGCTGTTTGACCAGAAGCTGCTCCACGACTATCTTGAGTCCCAGCAGTCGTACAGCACACCCATCAACGCGCCCGACTCGTTCATGACGAGCGCATACAGCGACTTTGCGAATCCGGCGATCCGTGTCCAGCAGTCAACTCCTACACCGCAGTCTCTTTCGAACGGTTACCAACCATCCATGCTTTCGAACAGCTGGAACACGTATGGTAATGTACAAGGCCAGTCATTGCAGACACCTGTACAGAACCAGAGCAGGGGACACCAGCGCGCGTCCTCGTCCTCATCAGTAGGATCCAGTGTTTCGCAGTACCAGTCTGCACCTTCAGCCAGCTATCAGTATGTCGCTCACCCCGAGACCGCGCGTCTTGCATTTTTCTCGGGCACTCTTGCTGACATATCACTCAGGGCATTCTCGAACCATCTGCCTACGCCCACGGCCACACCGACTCAAGAGTCGTTCATGAGCCAAAGCACCTTCAACAACTACGCACAGCAAGCCAACATGGATCAGACCATGACTGCACATATGTCGATGAAGCAAGCATTGATGGACCAGGGCGATGATGTGCCAGACTTTGCGCACTCTGCCAGGCAGTCAGTGTCGAGCTACGACTCACCCGCAACACCGCACACGACGCTGGACGACTCTGATGTCAAGATGCCCACAAATAGTGAGACACTCCACAAGGTCGACTCCTGGCTTTTCAACGAGTTTTGTACTTACGATACATCAGACACACGACAGCAGCCTATTGTACCAAAGTTCGAGAGGACATATACGGACATTGCTGCCGACAACTTCTACGATCCCAGCGCTGTCGCTGCACCATCAGTACAACAATCGAAGCCAGTACAGCCATCGTTGTTGTCGCCATACCGCAGTAACACCACTGAGAACGTGCAGCGTGCGCTGCAGGCAGCGCAATACGCACGATCACACTCGCCAAGCAGCACTGTATCGCGTGGTGACTCTCCCTTCCGCAAGGGCTCACCCTACCATCAGCCCACCCACAGCTTCAACTCACCCATGCTCGGTACAGCTGCTGCGACACGCGAGCAGAACCGCCAAGCAGATGCTGCCTACGCAATGAAGACACAGATGCAATCTGAGGATTCGGTGGTAAAGACTATCTCACCAAAGGATGCCCTACTGGATTATCGAGAGGACGAGGACTCGAAGCTGCCATTGTTTCCGAACAGTGGCGCAAACGAGTACGACAACCAGTACAACGGTGGCGACCAATACAGGACCGCCACCCAATCCAGCTTCGACACAGCGGCGGCACAGTCTTACCGACGTGACAGTTGGGCAACACCACAGTTTTCACCAAATTTTTCGACATCAACTGCACCGTCACTGCCAACAACATCAGGCTTCAACTTTGTTACCCCTGCGATACAAAGCAACATCGCCAGCATGCCTATGGGAGCTACATCACAATACCGATCTACTCCCACAACTTCGGCAGTGGATCAGACACCCGAGTTTCCTACCCACCCTCATCTGACCTCGATGGATTCCAGCGCTAGCGAGGCTGATCCACCAAACGGTAGCCAGTCGAGCGTGGAGCAATTCTTGCGCAAGCCAGCATCATCCGCCGCGGACTCCGGGACGTACTCCTGCACATACCACGGTTGCTCTCAGCGATTCGAAACTCCGCAAAAGCTCCAGAAGCATAAACGTGAGGGTCATAGGAATGCAAATCTCGGGCCCAGTATGACATCAGCGGCTATTCTGGACCGCAACACACAAGCGGGGCCTCACAAATGTGAGCGCATCAACCCCACAACGGGCAAGCCTTGTAATACGATCTTCTCTCGACCGTATGATCTCACCCGTCACGAGGACACTATTCACAATGCACGCAAGCAGAAGGTTCGCTGCGCCTTGTGTGTTGAGGAAAAGACTTTCTCACGCAACGATGCACTTACACGACACATGCGTGTCGTGCATCCTGAGGTGGACTTTCCTGGTAAACACCGCAGAGGACGTGGTGGTTCTGATTGAATCTTACAGTCATCTTTGATGTGAGATCTGATCTTAACTGCTGCAGCAACTTTGTGGTTCACTCAGGAGACGAAGACTGTGAAGGTAGCACCTCCAGGAACATGACTTGCGCAACGCGCAACAATAATCTGCTGCCCCGGTTGCAACAGTCACAGTAGCACTGGACTTGTCCACTTGCTTATTTCTACATTGCATCCCTTGCATCTCCGCTGCGTTGCACGAGATTGCGACGTTTTTTCCCTGGTCTGTTTTGCATAGCATCCCAAGTTTCGCTGGCCGGAGCAGATAGACACTTCGACACGGCGTTCACGATGTACAGTACAGTCCAAGTCCGTGTTAAATTGGGGTTTAGAGCACTTGTGTTAGGATAGCGTTCTACGAGCGGGCGCATAGTATGATGTTTACGAACTGTTTCTGGCATGCGAAAAAGCGATGATGATTACTAGAAGGTTTCACTGGCTGGATAGCCGTTTTTACTTGGATCCATGATATCCGTCTACTTTTTGTAATTATCGCTCTATTGGAGCAATTCAAATGTACAACATTTTGCAACTTCAAGTTTCTTCCATAACACCTGTGAACTGCGACCTAACTACCAAGCAATACCCTGTAGCTGTCACATATTCTTGACGATAGTTGCATCGAATGCGTGCCTAACCCAACTCCCCCTAAAGCTCACCACATCGGAGTTGCCGATTTCACTCGCAGCTCCGCATGATCCAAAAGTCCAGAACGACAGCTGCCAGACTCGACATCCCAGCTGATGACTCCACACACACCAATACTACTCTCGAGCCTCAAACCTCAGATCTAGATCCCACACCCCTACACATCTGCAGCAGAAACACGTTCCTGTCAGCACCCTAAACGTGTGGACCGTATCGTGGTGCCAGCGTGCATGAGATCTGGGCCCCAGAAGCCCTTCCGTTCCCGCCCGCGTGCGCTAGCGGGGTAGTACATAGAGGCTGAGCAGCAAAACGTTGAGATCTAGACGTTATAAAAATGTACCATTCTAGATTGCAAAGCAACCCTAGGTGCGACTCCCGAAAATAGCGAAAAGGATTGCAGAAGGATGGAGACAACTCGGGGAGCGCGAGGCGAGTATCACGAAGTCCGTCCGAATCCGCCGTGCGCAGCACAGGATCGCAAGAGCTCGGTCGGCGGTGTTCGGCCGACAGCAGAAGTCCGTGCGAGGCAAGTTCCGACCGGACTTTAAGCGGTCACACGGCCTAGCTGATATCGTTGCGTCATGTAGGGCTGAGTAGGATCTCAACGGTCGTGTGCTCGATCACGCCGAAGTGGTGCGTCTCCGCTCTCCAGGCGAATCTCACCAGACTTTTCGGCGGACGTAAATCTTGTTTCACTGCGACATGAAGAAATCAATATGGTTTACTCAAATTGCGCGACTCGGATGTCATGGAACGGCCTTTCCGAGGACTTGGTGATGTGTGACGAGGACGACGTCAATGCGCCGCAAAGCAGGGCTCCAACGGAAAGCGTCTGCCCAGCTTACACCCCTCTTCCGTCACATCCCACGCTGCATAGTACCTGACTGGTGGATCCCTGCGAACTCTGCTAGGCTTGAAACGTGGCATGAACTACTTCTTTATCAAGTTCGTCATGGCCATCAAGAGTGGTTGTGCGTGACGCCCTGATTGAGCTTGCATGATGTCTCCGTTCTGACAGATACTCCGCGGCCACTTACGTTTGCAAGCGCAAAGGTGACAATATTGGTGACGCTTGTAGGACAAGTCGAGTTGCACACCTTGGGACAAGAAATCCCGTCGTGAACGACTGCCGATCATGATGCTGATGCGTCACAGCATGTGCGTGATTGGCTGAGCCACACCGTGGGTCTCTTCTCCCGGTGCTTATGGTGCGGCAGTATGAAGATCATCTGTTAAAGAAGGTGAGGCATCGAGCTGCTGCTTGTGGTAGTAGTGTGCCGCTCCGTGTGTTCCGTGAGGTGAGGTGGAGATGGGCGGGTGGAGGGAGGTGGAGGATGCTTGCGACCCAATTGAAGATCTTGGAAATTCAAGGAAGCTCGTCCCGAAGTTCCATGTTGAGAAAATGGAGACTTCCTTTGGGACATGCGCTATCATAATGAGTCTTCAACTAACATAGTCGTAGTCCCGGGCATCTTAGCCACAAGTACCGGTAAGCGCACAACAAACTTTATACCAAGCTCTACCAAAGACACCCATGTATGTTGTATTGGGACCGGTGCTTCCTTAGACACCTCGAAACGAAATACCTACACAGACAAGAGAATCGCAATAGGAGGGATTCACCTCTTGGCTAGCTCAGTACAATTGCAAAGACGCCTTCCGTTCCTTTGCAGGTGCCGAAATTTCTCATTATCCCAAAGTATTGCAAATATCTTGCATGTAGATCTACCTCGTAGCTAGACGACGATTCAAAACGTATCAGCATATCGCTCCTACTGAGGTACACCATATTAGACCGACCGTGTCAACCAAACGACCGCGCTTGCTGCCTTTCCGTCACACCGAACGAAGGCCTACTAGTTCTCTACTTGCAAGTTCGTAAGGGTCTCTGGCCTTCACCAACCACCTCTGGCTGACTTTGCTAACCACGTTCATCATATAGTCTAGATCCTTGTTGACGTTATACTGCTATGCAAATTCGCAGTTGGCAATCAGCCAACTTATACAGGGAATAAGCATTTTGTAAACGAATCCTTCCTAGCGGAAGTTTTTCGAGTTTGGGTCTCATTACTGATAAGCCCGAACTTTAACAAGACCGAGAGACATACTAAGGGCGTCAATGGCATGAGTGGAAGGAACATTGGTTTCTCAGAAATATCACTTTGAAGACTCACCGCGACATGAATACAAGAACATATGCTGAAAGAGAAGTGTCGTCCTGCCAGTATGTTCAGCTGAACAAGTGTAGTCCTCATCAAGTCGAGGGAGAACACGTCATGATCAAGAGTTGAAAAACCAGCATGATCATGATTTCTCTGGCGAAGTACGAGAGCCCGTTTAATCTAAGTGGAGCCTTAGACACATTACCGAACGTCCACGAAAGTTTTGCAATCCATTCAGATCCGCTCAACATTCTGCTATGGTATTATTGGAAATCTCCACGCTTTGGCGATGGAGCGAGAATTGCTAACAGCCACAATTTAGCTTTACTTATAACAATGCCACTAAGATCTGTATTGATCCTTGATTCCCCGCTATCGATCTAGGTCACGCATAGATTCACTTCAACCATCGAGGCCATCCAACTGCATCTGCGGTTCAACTTGAATGTGCTAGCCGCTATTGAGGTCCTAATTAGAGTGTGGTAGCACGAATAGTCAGGGTCATGACCGTATTTGGAGACTGTCCGGTCTTGTAGTTGAGTCGTCATGGAGAACATACCGCTATGGGAGTGCGAGAACAAAGGCAGAAACCTTACAGCTTTCAGATCCTATCATCGTTCACATAGTAAGCTAACCGCCTCAGTATTGCCCCATCGATTTGATACCATCACTTTCTGCACATGAGTTTGAGTTTTCTTAGTTTATTCCTCTAGTGAAAGTACGACGATAAATGGCCTACAGGATACAGCCAAAACTTCTCACAGTTTATCAGAAGCCAAGTGGAGACTGCACCTGGCTACTCGCGGTCCATGTTAGCCATGGGCAAGAATCAAAGCCAAACTTGTTGTTTTTCAACAACACCTAGACAATAAACCTAGACAATAAGGTGAACTTATTCACAATCGAGCATATTGTTTATTGATGACCATTAGTGTGGTGTCAGATAGCTTGCCAACTAGCAAGCACAGGCTGAGATGATGTAGGAGGCCGTAAACCAACTGGCAGTGAACTTATGGAAATCAACAATGGTGTTGCTGTGTTTAGATACGATAAGCTATGGAATACTAAACATGAAAATCACTACATGACCACACTCTTGAACGAGTCTACATTTAAGTGGAACTTGTGGTCATGTCTTATCATCCATTTCCATTCTTTCGATGTGCTTGCCTTTCTGCTCACAGTCATTCACGCTAGTGATGACATCCTTCCGTACTGGGCAAGGCCTGCACTCCGTTGTTGATACGTAGCTGGCAGCTACTCCTCACAAAGCTCTGACTTACCTAACTGGTCGCGCAGCCGACGGGACAACGCTAACTAGGTAGCTTCAACAACACAACAAATGAAGCTTACTGAATAGATGCCCAGAAGACCCTTTTGGCTGCTTTAACTTCCAGCTCGCTCCAACACCCAACGACAGTGCACAATAGCAGTGCCTGATGTGTATCCGGGCTCGGCAACAAAAATCACTGCTTTGACTGAAGCACGACCGGATTTATTGTGCGGGGATGGATGCGATGCTACCGTTGTGCTACCCAGACCCTGAAATGCATCAAGGTATGATATAGAGTACTGGTCTCGGGAAGGTCAACAGAATTCCCGCATCAGTCGTTGAAATCTTGCAGTAGCTACCTTGGCCTCCATCAAGCTGCAAATGTCCTTGTTTTAAGCTACGCCTTGGGTCCAGATCTTTCATATGTTGCGCCTCTGTCTATATTCAAAATTGGCCTCTCATGCCGGACGATGCAGTTTGGAGGCCATCTGCAACCCCAAGGCGATGACAACTGCATTGCAAACGAACTTCAGGGAAAGGTACCTTACTCTCAGAACTCTCAGCAACCTTCATTTGTAGTCATTGTTTTCAGAGGCAATAGATCTTCAATTTGAAGCTATAAGTCTCTTTTACCTTACCCTATAGTCACTCCGAAACAAATCGCAAGAACTCTCTCACCTTGACCTAGAGTCTGGTGCTACTCTCACGCCGCACACCATGGTAGTAGTACAAGAGAGTCATCCTCAGCCACACTTTCTATCATTTCTTTCCACTGATAGCAACGATATCAACGACCACTCTGTACACTATGGCCATACACAAGGAGTACCCCGGACTGAAGGTCGAAGTGGTCGTTAATGTCCAGCCACTCATTGAATACGAGGATGAAAATGTCAAAGCAAACCGCAAAACCATCACTAAGTATATCGAGGCCCAGGCTGGCGCTAAGTTCGGAATCGGGTTTGGTTTTGCCAACCTATTTGTTACCGACCGCGATGTCGCGACGAATGTGTTGGTAGATGGCCAGCTAGTCAAGAAGGCCTGCTTTCCGAACCGTAGCCTCTATCAAAAACCTCACTTCATCGACACAGTCACGAAAATGGTGAAAGGTGAGGCACGTGTGCATCGCCTCTGTTTCGGCTCATTGTCGGTTGGTAAGTTCATAGCTGCAATCAACTGCAGTCCTACTCATTCACCGAGTTGAACATTTGGAGATGAAGCCGATGTGGATTCTCGATCTACACCAGATAAATTCGGAAGCGTTAAGTCGCTGGGAGAGATTAAGGTGGTTTTCGCGTTCGCCAAACTTATGCTTTCTTCCACCGGTGTGGTCAGATCGTTTCCGTTCACTTACACAAGCTCGATCTCGGAGAGAGAGTTGAAATGTAGCGCAAGATCTCTCCGGACAACATTGTGAGTTCAAGTATAATTCGCTGATGTGTGCAGCAATCGTTGACCATGGTTAGTCTGCCTGCCACAAGCAAGCCACCAATGTTGGATTCCTACACTGCACTGGAATCTGAAGTCTTTATGAGATTCAAGTTCAAGTATCGTTCGAGAGGTAGGCCACATGTCATGTTCAGACATTGGACAAACTCTAAGATTGAAAACCGGACAGAAGATCTCCAAGCGCTTGGCATCATACCTCGAACTCCGACGCCAGCCCCAGGTATCCAAGAGGACCTCTTCGCATCACCATCGACACAGCCGGAATCAGTCATCAAAACTGAGCTCGAACAGCAGCTCACTGCCCCGCTTCGACAATCGAGCACACTTACTAGGACACCAGTTCTACGTGAACACAGCTTGGTCACATTCCCTCGAAATGAAGCAGGAGGTCTTACAGAGGAGGATCTGATCGCCCTCATCAGCCACTATCGAGGTAACGACAAAGGTCTGGCAGGCCAAGGCCGAGTGCGACTCCAGGTTCTGCTCAAGCACTATGAAGTAGGAGTTGTGTTCTTGCAGAGCGAACCGGTGCTGACAGACTTGCAGAACAAGGGCAACAAGAGCAAGATTGTCCAACTCGACTCTGTTTCTGAAGGTAGCAATGGTACGCGCATCAAGCGTGAGCGTGACGATGGTGTGGCCGTGACTAGAGTGCCGAAGCGCAGCAGACAGGAGGTCATTGTTCTCGACGACTAGATGTAGTAGTCGAATTGCACGAGAAGACGTCACACACTCGAGTACTGAAGTACATATCAGACATGAACTCGGTCTGTAATATGACATGGAGATAACAGCTCGGCATGATCCTTCCAACATCCTCATATGAACTGAACAGGATCAGATATCAAAGATTGATGACGGAGGTTCAAATGCGTCACTGAGCACCATAGCATAGCACAAAAAACAATAGTACATGTACTACCAATGAAAAATGTGCAAACAATGCAAGTGCTGTGACTTGATGCTGAACACGAAGCAAGATAAAGGGATGTGACCTCTGCTGATTCCCAATCTCTCATGATACTCAGAATGAGTTTATCCAGATCGGGCGCCCAGCCATGGGCCTGGTCTCCTCTACGCGCAGCGCGAAAACAGCCCTCGCCATGGGAGACGATAGGGCTGCCGTTAAGTAGTGTTTGTTGTGCTGGCGGTGTAGAGAAGAGGAAGCAGAGGCTTGGAAAATTTGGGTTTTGGACGTCGTCGGTGGGGCTAGGCCGCATGGGGCAAGGCGCGTGGAATGCTGGACCGCAGTTGCCAATCTGGCCGCTTGAGCCCACCAGCGACATCAAGAGCTCCGGGACAGTACACCTTGCAGTCCAGCGGTATTGTTGCAGCCTGTTCCTGCTGCGGCCACGCTGTTAATTGCTCGACTATTGTCAAAACCGCCCAGTTTCCCGCTTGCGCATCTTCAACCCCTCGCTCTCGAATTGTGGGCGCCCTCGTTCCCCTCCACGAGACATTGCCCAAACACCACCGCCGCCCCCGCGTAAACACCACCCACCATGGCAGATTTCGAGGCACTCAAGGACCAATGGAGTCAGATCGAGGACACAGATGGCGTTCGCCTGAGTTGGAACACTTTGCCCAGCTCGCGCATGGTACGGCTCCGCATACACCGCCAATAGGCGCAATGTCAACATACAGCATGCTGACTTGTATTGAAGGAAGCTTCGCGGCTGGTCGTCCCCATCGGCGCTCTCTACACGCCGCTGAAGGAGAAGACCGACACCCCGCTGCTCCAATATGATCCTGTTGCCTGCAAAGCGCCCTGCAAGGCTATTCTCAACCCGTTCTGGTAGGACATACATTTCGAATGGATAGACTGCACAAGCTGACGCTGTCCCAGCCAGGTCGACATGCGCGCCAGGATGTGGATATGCCCCTTCTGTCTGCAGCGAAACGCCCTGCCGCCGCACTACAAGGACATCTCCGCCGAGCAGATTCCACCAGAGCTTCACCCTGGCAGCACAACCATCGAATACCGACTGCCTCGCCCGGCCCCTGCCCCGCCGATCTTCTTGTTTGTTGTCGATACCTGCCAGGAGGAGGACAGTCTGAAGGCCCTCAAGGACTCGATCATCATGAGCTTGAGCCTGCTGCCACAGTACGCTCTGGTTGGTCTGATCACATACGGCACAATGGTAGGATAATTTCAGACTTCACTGCGTGAGCGAGGTGCTGACAACCACAGGCCCAAGTACACGAACTTGGCTACACCGAATGCGCCAAGTCGTACGTCTTCCGCGGTAACAAGGACTACGCGACGAAGCAGGTCCACGAGATGCTTGGCCTCGGCCAGGCCGCCCCCCGCGCGAACATGCCCCAGCAGCCCGGACGACCGCAGATGCCCATGGGCAACGTCGACACACGTTTCCTCTTGCCCGTCTCGCAGTGCGAGTTCCAGTTGACCAACGCTCTCGAGCAGCTGCAGAGGGATCCTTGGCCCGTTGCGAACGACAAGCGCCCATTGAGGTGTACTGGTGTTGCGCTGAGCATTGCTGCTGGTCTGCTGGAGTTCCGTCACCGTGAGGCTGGTGCGCGCATCATGCTGTTCGCTGGTGGCCCGGCTACTGAGGGTCCTGGTATGGTCGTTGGTCCTGAGCTCAAGGAGGCGATCCGATCGCATCACGACATTGACCGCGACAACATCAAGTACTACAAGAAGGCGCTCAAGGTGGGTACTTTTACAGCGGGAGACGGTTCAAAACTAACATCGGGCAGTTCTACGAAACCCTCGCCAAGCGCGTCGCACAGAACGGTCACATTGTCGATATCTTCGCTGGTTGTCTCGACCAGGTCGGTCTGCTCGAAATGCGCGGTCTCTCGAACTCGACTGGTGGACACATGATCCTGACGGATAGCTTTACATCGTCCATGTACAAGCAGTCGTTTGTTCGCATCTTTAACAAGGACGAACAAGACAACCTGCTCATGGCTTTCAACGCCAACCTCGAGGTCCTGACCACCAAGGAACTGAAGGTTACCGGTTTGATCGGTCACGCTGTTTCGAACAACAAGAAGTCCGTGTCTGTTGGCGAGACAGAATGCGGTATCGGCAACACATGCTCCTGGAAGATGTGCGGTATCGACCCTGAATCATCCTACGGTATCTACTTCGAGATTGCCGGCCAGGGCGGTCCCAACCAGATGCAGGCTGGTCCTCAGAAGGGAATGATGCAGTTCCTCACATACTACCAGCACTCGGCTGGTCAGTTCCACCTGAGGGTCACCACAGTTGCACGCAACCTGAGTGGTCCTTCGGGTGACCCAGCGATCGCACAGTCCTTCGACCAAGAGGCGGCAGCAGTCCTTATGTCGAGGATAGCAGTGTTCAAGGCTGAGGTGGACGATGGTCCAGATGTCCTTAGATGGGTCGACCGCATGCTTATAAGATTATGCTCACGCTTCGCTGAGTACAGGAAGGATGACCCATCATCCTTCAGGTACGTACACCCATCTGTTGCTATGGTACATGTACTAACTTTCACAGGCTCGAGAAGAACTTCACACTATACCCGCAATTCATGTTCCATCTCCGCCGTTCGCAATTCTTGCAAGTCTTCAACAACTCGCCTGACGAAACCGCTTTCTACCGCCACGTTCTGAATCACGAGGATGTTAGCAACTCCCTTATCATGATCCAGCCCACGCTCGACAGCTACGGTTTCGACCACGAAGGTGGCCAACCTGTCCTTCTCGACTCCTCCTCCATCCAAAACGAGACCGTCCTTCTTCTCGACACCTTCTTCCACATTCTCATCTTCCATGGCGAGACAATGGCCGAGTGGCGCAAGGCAGGATACCAGGACCAGGAGGGCTACGAGAACTTCGCAACCCTGTTGGAAAGCCCGAAGGAGGACGCCAAGGACCTCATTCAGGACCGATTCCCGCTGCCGCGTTTCATTGTTTGCGATGCCGGTGGTTCGCAGGCGCGTTTCTTGCTCAGCAAGCTCAACCCATCTACAACGCACACAACACAGAGCTACGGTGGTGTGAGCCAGTCGGCACAGACCATCTTCACGGATGATGTCAGTTTGCAGACATTCATGGATCATCTGATGAAGTTGGCGGTGAGCGGTACTGGTTAGATAAGGGGTGGAAAGGTGTAATAAGTTGATGAATGAGCGGATTGCTGCAGAGGGACGTAGTCATGTTAGCCGGAGAAGAAAGCAATCAATCACTATCTCACATGACCTTGCATGCCTTAACACGGGTGAAATGTTTGACCAACTCTTCCGCGGTGCATTAAGCTTGTTGGCGAACACGATAGCAGGCCAGGTACTTTTGCAAAGGACGCCAACACACCTCGGGATCATACAGGTATAGTACCTCAGCAATAGATACAATGAGAAGATGCATTCGCTTTTGAACCTATGGTATCCGTAAAACATGCACAATAGAAAACCGATACCGAGCAGCTACACATATCGAAGCCACTCCCTCACTCTCTCCCCCTTCACTCGCTCCAAGGCATCGGAACACTAAGCCTTGGCCTTCTTCGCTTTCTTCGCCTTGGGCGCAGCAGCGGGCTTCTCAGCGGGCTTCTCAGCGGGCGCAGCGAGGACCTCAGCTGCGGCGTCGGACTTGCGCTTCTTTGTTGTCTTCTTCGCGGGGGCCTCGACCTTGGGCTCCTCAGCGACGGGCTCGGGCTCGGGGGCGGCAACGGCCTTTGCGGCCTTCTTGCCCTTCTTGGCCTTTGATTCTGCTGCCGCCGCTGTCTCGGTCAAGAGCTGCTGCTCGCTGGCTTCGATCTCGGGCTGCGCTGCGGCCTTGACGTCCTTTACAGCCTTGACGCTGGGCGCGGTGAACTCATACCCGAATGTCTCCTTGAGGTCCTTGTTCCTGCCACTCCTTCGCTTATTCTCCTTCTCCACCCTCTTCTCCCAGACTTCCCGCTCTGCGCCCCTCTCCATGGCCAGTCCGGCCTTCTTGTTCCGCGGGTCGACCTTGAATCGTGTCCCTGCACCCTTGAAAAGGTTCTCGTGTACCTGCTCCTTGGGGATGAGCTTGCACTTGAGGATGTGGCCGAACATGAGGTAGTTGTCCATTGTGCGGGCGACGATGTCAGCAACTTCTGCCGAGGCGAACTCTACGAAAGCGTAGTGCTTGGAGGCACCGGTCTTCTTGTTGCGCGACAGGCGCAGGTTCAACACGCGGCCGAATTGCGCAAAGTACTGCTTCATTTGGGGTTCGAAGAAACCTCTGGGGACGCGGCTGTGGAGATGTTAGTGGGAGAGCAAGGAGAATGGTGAAGGGGATACATACCCAACGTAGATCACACCGGGCTCGGTGGCCTTGGGGGTGTCTTTGGCTTTGGCGATGGCTTTCTTTTGCGACTTTGTGAGCTTGGGGACGACGGCCGAGTCTTCGGGGAAGTCGAGGTCGTTCTCGCTATCGCTATCGTCGCTGCCGAAACCAGCAAGTAGTGCGGCCGTCTGGTCATCGTCCTCTGCTGCATCCTCGACATCGCCATCCTCGGTGACGACTGCATCAACCTCAACAACCTCCTCTACGGGCTTGTCTTGCGCCTTCTTTCCCTTCTTGGCCTTTGCGGCTGTGGGCTTGACCTCCTCGACGGCCTCCTCTTCCACGGGCGTAGGCTCCGCAACAGCCTCTTTCTTGCCCTTCTTCGCCTTGGTAGCCTTTGCTTTCGGTGCCTCCTTCTTGGGTGTCTCCTTCTTCGCCTCAATCACGTCGAAGTCGAGCATCGACTCGTCCTCGTCGCCGTTGGCCTCGGGAACAGGCTCGGCCTTCTTCTTTCCCTTGGTAGCCTTTGTGGGTTTCGCCGCGGGCGCCTCATTGTCGGAGAAAAAGTCCTCGGCTTGCTTGCGCGCAGGCTTCTTCGCAGGCTTTTCAGCAGCAGGTGCAGGCGCCGACTTGGCAGCTTTGGGGGATTTGGCGGGCTTTGCGGGGGCAGCAATATCGTCCGACTTTCTGGGCTTCTTTGCCTTCGGCGCGGCGTCAGATGCGACTGCGAATATTTAGCATAATGTGGAGCAATTTGGTAGGTGGCTGCCCATACCCTTGCGCTTTTTGCTAGCGACGTCTGCAGCGGCCATTGTGAATGTGTGAGGGCTGCTGTGTGGGAATAATCTCGAGTTTGGGTGAAAGTTGAAAGTTTCGAGGCTTGAGCTCCTTCCACTCTGAACTTTTTTGGGCGCTAGCAGCTACCCGCCAAGGCGATTGGTAGGCGGTGACTGCCTGCGACAACGCGACTATCAACAACGACTTTCTTGAAAACCTACCTAACTATCGCATTCAGCTAATTCCCTACCTGAGGCTTCCAAACAGGCCTTCGTTTAATTTAGTTGACGCACATCTACGCTACTGCATACTTTTGTTACGAACCAACGAAGGTTAACCTTCGCCATGGTGCCGGGAATTGATATGAGCGACAAGAACGCGTGGGACGACTCTTTCCTACAAGATTCCTGGAATGATGCCGTGGCTGAATACGAGGTAACTTTCCTGCTTCCATCACGTGTTTCACTGGCTGAATCAAGTCTAGAAGTACCACAGTATTGCCAAATCAGGCAAACGCCTGGAAGAGGTTCTGACAGAAGAAGAGTTGAAGGAGCTGCGCGAGTAAGTTGATTGCTTCATGCTCGACCGTGCAATTCTGATATTGTAGTGACCATGGCGACCTGATAGGCGAGAGAGAAGCAACTCCTGAAATCGCTGCAGACATGAATGGTAGCTCGGATCAGATGGACACCGAGGACTCAATGCAAGAGACGGAACGCATCGAGCACGTCGATCAGGCAGAGCTTCAGCCGCAGGTACGACCCCGGCAGCACACGCATGCACTACGTAGGCCATGGCTGACAGACGATAGGAAACGCCAGCATCCGAAGAGCAAAACCTACCCCAGTCAGCGAATGCAGGAACCGCACCGCCACAGGACAATTTCTTCGCAGCGATGCCTCAGGCTCTATCAGGCACAGGTACGTTTCGGGACTGACAGTTCTCACTTCGCTCTGTTTGTGGAGCTTGACAGACGGAGACGTTGGCTTACACTTTGGACAGTTCAAGACGAGAACCTCAAGAACATAATGATGTCGTGGTACTATGCAGGGTACTACACAGGCCTGCACGCGGGAAAGCAACTTCCGAAAGATGTGCCACCAAAACAATGAGAGTGACTGAAAATGACAAACGCTACAAACAGCGCATGTTGGAGAGTCGTATGTTGAGCATGCCCAACGTCTTGCAAAGAGCCTCGAAAGTGGAAACTCGAAGTTCTGAACCAATGGGGGGAAGAGTCAAGCTCTAGCCTAGCCGGATTGAGTTGTGGCCACCAACAGTTCGTGCCTCACACTCATCGGGAGCCCTAGGCTGCGAGATGAACGCCCAAGAAACTTCATGCGGCAGCTGATCTTCCAGCCTCCTCTTTCAGGCGTTCCCACTGGTTGTGGCCTTGCACCGGGAGCGAGATTGCCATTATTGGCCTTGCGACCAGGAAGCGAGACAGATCTGCGACGCTACCGAGACAACCTCGAACTCACCTCGAACACAACCAGCATCATAATACCCCGCCACGCCTACTGGCCTCAGCGCTCTGCCTGAAATCTGTCGATTCTTGCAGATGGATTCCCGTTTCGAGGTGGTTTTGCTTAGCCACAAGAGCGTTATGTTTCGCCATGTATCTGGCCTCTCTGCCGCCCCTAGACGTACAATTTCATGCAGGTTCTTAAGCACTTGATGTCCCAGGCACACATCACTTCTCTCCCTCAACCTGCCTCATAACTGTCTCGTTGCGCGTGACCCACTCTCCTTTCTAGTCTGTCTCTTCATACTTCTGTCCGAGCCGGCTCTCGTAGCGCCTTTCGATCCTTCTAATCAACGACCGTACTATTTCCAGCCCAGGCGGTCACATTCCTTTCGAATTCACGACATTACGAAGAAATAGTCATAATGAAGTACATCAGCGCATTACCCTTTGTCGCTGGCCTTGTCGCCGCTCAGATGCAGGTCATGAACCTAGCGCCGGCGCCCGCAAACGGACCAGCCACACATACCGTAAGCTCACCTCCTGTAACTCCATCGCGCACATTCTAACAAAGTGCAGGTCGTCGTCGGCGGACTGGCTGCCGTTGAGACTGGCATGGCTGCCGTCCTTGGTTACAAGCCAGAATCCATTACCGCCAACGTAGGCGATGTCGTCGAGTTCCAGTTCATGCAGAAGAACCACACCGCAACGCAGTCCACCTTCGCCGAGCCCTGCAAAGCTATGGCAGGCGGCAAAGACTCTGGGTTCATGCCTAACCCTGAAGGCAAGCCGGGCGTGACGTGGAACATGACCGTCGACACCACGGAACCGATCTGTACGTTCTCTGTAACTTTCAAGTGCATGAGCGCTGGCTAATTAATACGATAGGGATGTACTGCAAACAAAGGACTGGCGAACACTGCGGTAAGGGCATGGTCTTCAGCATCAACGCCAAACTGGACGGCGACAAGACAATGGCCCAGTTCAAACAGCTCGCGATCAAGACCAACGGTACCACTCTCCAGGACTCCGCTATCCAAAAGGTCGACCCCGCTGCTGCCGCTGCACCAACCACTGTAACAGTCGCCGCTGGTGGCGCCGTGGCCACCCCGTCAGGCACCGGTGGACAGGCCGCCGCGACCGTTGTTGCTGGACAGGGTACCGACGGTGCTGGCCAGGTCTGCTCATGCAGCTGCTTGTGCGGCATGAACTCGTTCCCCCCGACTGCGGCGATCAACAACTTCGGTGGATTCCCTGGCATGATCGGATAGACGACGAATACGCAGACTATGCTCTTCAATGGGCGGAGGAAGTTCACATCGATGGACTATCAAGATGGTGGAAGGATTGTATTAATTGACGGATTGGATCGGAGGACGATGACTTCTATTGATGGCTTTGGCTCGTTCAGACTGGCTTCTGGGATGCCATGTCGATATTTATACCACTTCTGATGAATGCATGGGGCGTTAGCATTATACCGTAATCCACATTTGAACGTGTGGTTCATTTGTTTAGAACTAGTATCGAATCCAAGAGATCGAACAAACTCGAATTCCTCTGTTGCATTTGAATGTTGCGCATTAACAAATCCGAACAAGTGGAGGACGCCAAAAGCCAAGTGTATGGTATGATTCTGAATAGTTGCTGAAGGACTTGCGCAAATTACTGTTGCATGCCTTCTGACTTGGCGACATAGGAGTAGAGTTTCGAAGTTGGCAGCAGGTTGGTTCAGGTGGAGTCGGAAACGAGAACTGTGACCGTTGTGAATGCCATGCCAGAGGAAATGAATCGCCAGGCCATGCTAGGAGGAATCAATCGCCAGGGTATTGCTGCATATGTACCGGTCTCGAGTGATGGCGTAGTTTGGTGTGATTCTCTGCAGGTAAGTACGTGCCTCAGATCAAATTGAACGCATTGCTGTCAGAGGTAGTTGGCGCAAGTGGGCAATGCATCACTGCATGCGAGACCGCAAAATCGTAGATTGGGGAAATGTCGTGTACCCAAGAACCCCAAAAATCATGCCGCATTGACTGCGAACCCTCAAAACTCCATCTCAAGTCTACTCCGTGCTTTCGCGTGCTTCCACCTGTCGTGCGCCCTGCATTTGCTGGTGGTCCGCCGCACGATCGTGCCTGCGCATCTATTTTCCGGCGCCTTCCGCCTTCTTCGCTTCGGCTGCGCGACTCATCAGCGCTGCCCACAGAACAACCGCTTTCGCCCCCAACGCGATAAGCGTCAAGAAAAGGCGAGAAGCAAACGAAACAGAAGGAATAAAAGAACATACCGGCGAGCTGCTTGGCGCGCATAATGGCAGCGGCGTTCTCCTTAGCCTTGGCTTGCTCTGAGCCAGACATCTGTACAAGTCAGTCACGATTAACCAAACCTCAGGACTCGATCCGAAGGTGTTGAGTGACGGTACGTACGGTGTTCTTGCCTTTCTATCACTGGCGTCAGCACATGCTCAGTGGGAAAGGCTGAGGCAAACTCACCTTGCCAGCCTGCTCCTTCAAGTTCTTCTCCCTAGCCTTGTCGCGCTGGTTACCACGAGCCATCTTGTCAACTTTATCCGCTGAAAGTCGCAAAGTCTGGTGTCTTGAAGTGCTGGGTGAGTAGTGCGGCTGTGGAAATCGAGGGTCAAGAGCGTAAGCGTGGACTGAAGGCGTTAAAAGCAGCGCAGTTTGCACGGCGGTGATTGGTGCGTGGCAGGGAATGGGCCAGAACGCAGGGGTGGGGAAGCTAGAATATGCGCCACGTATGAAGGCGCGTTTACACTTTCACGGCTGCACATCATAAGCTGCCTGTGATTCACTCTATGATAGCAACTCATCATGCGAGTGAGGTTTGATTTGAACTCTTTGATCATTGCTAACCATGGCGCGTGGTTCTCAGCGTACGCAGCTTAGATGATTCCGCCATCTGCCCGTACTTCAGCAGGAACTACCTAGGTGAACTGGTGGTGTCCCTGAGATGTCGGGAAGGCTCCAACTGCGATATCGTTCGATATGGCAGCACCGGTAATATGTGAAGGCTTCACCCACTGTCGGAATGTCCTCAGCTCCATGGAGTATATAGAATGGCATCAAGGAGCAGACAACAGCTCTTGCCAGGAAAATCCACACCTGCGAAAGACCGCAAGAGCAACGCGACTCCTGCCTGAACATACTCAATTGAGTAAACTTCTAGTAAACAACACCACTAGCCTTCTACTCTTGTTCCCACCAAGCAGCTATTTCTAAAGTCATCCACTGCTGCCATTATTCCTCTTCTATCTCCTCATTCAACGTACTCAGCATTCCACCTCCCATTTCATGCCATCATGCTCTGGCCCCTCTATGTCGCCGTTTTGGTGGCCACCGTCGCCGCAGCTTCGCCCGACCCATGTCCACCGAAGCCCACTTGTGGTCGGTTTGAGTGTTATGAAGATTGGGTGGATTGCTTCGACAATGCAGTGAAAGCGAGCGTGCCAACAGTGAGTCTGGACTTCTACCGGTTCTTGGCTGCATTCTGGGTCAGCGCTGATAACGTCAAAGGGTGTTACTGAATATCTGAATGGGAATCATGCACATGAGGCTCAGGCCGTTCCACCACGCCGCCAAGCTGTCAGCTATCCGAAGGAAGTCGCTCAACGCGCGACCGTGACGTGGCTTACAAATGAACTTAACCCTTGGAACATTCGGAACTATGTCCACCAGTTCAGCGTTATCGCCAACCGTATATATTTAGCCGGTGTCGGTCTTGAAGCTCACGATTGGCTCCACTTGCAAATATCTCAAATAGCCAGTGGGAAGAAAGTTGCGATCAGAGAACACCAACATGAGCATTTCCAGAAGTCCATCATTGCTAGAATACCAGGCCGTAGCAACAGGACCATTGTGGTTGGGGCTCACCTAGCTCCGAGCCACGATAACCCCTGGAACTCGACGCGTACGCCTGGAGCTGGTGAGTACCTTTAGGAACTCTCATTTGGACGCGAGTTAACATGTGCTAGACGACAATGCCTCTGGAAGCATGACCATTTTGGAATCCCTCCGCATTCTCTTGACGAATAAGACCATCGCGCAGGGCAAAGCGCCTTATTCAATCGAGTTCCATTGGTACGCAGGGAACATCGAACATCTCCTGGGATCCACAGAGATCTTTCAAACTTATGCTGCTGAAGGCCGCGATGTCGTTGCTATGCTGAACCAGGGTCAGACCGGATCAATCTCTGAGTTTGATGATGGTGAAAAAATATCCTTTCGCATCATTACAGACTACACCGACAAGCAGCTGACAAAGTTCGTCACCCTCATCATCGACGAGTACACAAACACGCCTGGTGCCTTAGCAGTATGTGGTAGCGATTGCTCGGATCACGTCAGTGCAACAAAGGCTGGATATCCAAGTGCATACATTGCAAAGTCTCCTGATGCGCACTTGGACTCCTTCAAGGAGACTAATCGCGACGAGACCCACATGGTTAACGCTACGCATATGCTTGAGCATTCGAAACTTGTGGTTGGTGTTATCGTAGAACTGGCATTTGCGAGCTTAGGTTAGCCTGGTCACAGGTTACTTTCGAAGTCGCGATTGTGTTCAAGTTCTGGTTGTTTCTTGCGTTCGATAGTTTTGTTATTGCGGCTGTTTGCTCTCAAGGTATCTTTGTCACATGAGCACTCTTGGCATTCCTGCTGCTGTCTGCCTCGCGTAAGATGTAACACTGTTCTTATTTAGTGCTTATGACCATGGTCGTACACAACGGGGCTCAGCCACGGTGTTGATCATCCAGCTCAGCCTCACGCTGGATCTTAAACTTCACATCGATGTCCACATTTCAACTCTGAGACTTTAATCATTTCTTTCGCTATGACGAGTAGTAAGTTCACTGGAAATTGTTCTCTGATATGTTGTTAAATCCTCAGTCGATCCCGAAAATATCCCTTTGCCAAGTGAACAGGCCCCAGTGCCCGAACCCGCGATCGAGAACCAGGAATCTGCCTGCGATTCGGTGCAAGCTGCACTATCCCCAGGCTCAAGCCTAGCGCCACCCGTCAGACATACCGTGCTTCCATTAAACATTACCGATGTACTGAACTATGGATCTATGCTTATACTGGCCATCGTTGGGCTTGTGGTTGCGATCAAATCGTACATCGCCACTGTGAACTCCAACAGAATGGCCCGAGAAAGCAATGAATTGGCAAAGGAATCGAATAGACTTTCGAGGATAGAGTCATGTAGAGGCCACCCGGTGAGTAGACGTGCTGCAGTACACGGCCCAATGGCATTCACTTCGCACTCACAATTAGGTGATTTCAGTATCAGACATTTACTGACTTGACTTCAGGACGATCCAAGGCTTAAGTGCTCCGATTTAAGTACGAGAGTGAAACGGGAGCTCGACCTTGATTACGAACCTCCTACAAGGAAGAGGTTTGTCCGCTGGGTGAAGAGAATGTTCGGCCAGTCGAACTTCAAAGGTGGTGGAAGAAGGCTTGGTGACGGCTTCAGCACTTTTGCGTAGTCTTCAATACATAGATAGCGGTCATCGGTCACGGCGTTCCTGGTGAATACTCGTGGTATCGGAAATCGTGCATGCAGGAGTGGGATGTATTACTAGTAGACGTACGGTATAAACTTTTTAGTCCGCGCCTTATGCACCCTCCACTTTTCCCCAAACTCCCTCTCCATCATCTCCTCTTCATCCCACACTCTCCTAACCATGAACAAGTAAATCGCACAACTAAATCCGACGAAAGGCACCAAGTATGCGTGCATCGGATTTGTAACTATCTTCTCATCCAACAACGGCGCCCAGCAGCTCACCAGACCTCGCTGGCGGAAGAACAGTGAGTACATTGCCAGCAGTACCATGAGAAGGCCTATGTATGACGGATGTCGGACGTATGCGTAGAATCCGGAAGTGACGAGTTGATCTGGTTTAGCGATGCGGTAGGTGAAGTTCGTACCGAGTTGGGCATACGATTGGAAACGGATATAGCTTCCCAGATAGAGCAACACAAGAGAAGCTATGGTAGGCATTGACCATGTGAAGAGGTGGCGGGCTAGGTACTGAGGGGTGGGACAGCTGGTTTGCATGACCTCATTGCTATTCGGTGATGTGTGATCAAGCGACACGGCAATGGCAACCTGGTAGATGGCAATGGCGAATGATACTGTTCGTGCGAAAACCATGCCAATGGGCGATGCCGCGATCCACATCAGCCATGATTCGGTTTTGGTCGAGATGATTTTGCTGCTGGGTTGGCGGAAGGAGAGCTGAATCAGGTAACCGGCGTGGAGAATTGTGAGAGCGTAGAGGATGGCTAATATATCCATGACAGATGCGTGCGGACACACCAGAGTCCAATGGATGGAGCTAGGAGACTTGCAGGATGATTGGAGATGAAACGTCGATGCGGTTGGTTGATTGGCGACGTTGGAATTTGAACAGCTGCCTACGTATGTCATTGGTTGGTACGTGCTGTTAGGCCCACTTCTTTCTTTAGCAGCAACGACTTTGTAGATGCAGGTATCTTGTCGCCATTGATTCAAATCAACAGCCTGATGACCCGATATTCAAGGTTAGAGGCCATATGAGTAACTTATCTGCAGTCTACGCTGTTAGAAGTAAAGAAAAATAGTATAAAATAATTATTATGTATTCCCGAGCTTTAACTACATGTTCTCGTACGCTAATTAGGCATACATTATTCTGACTACCTTCTCCTTCATCAGTTATTTCGCACACTTCTGCGACTTAGCAGCAGCCAAGTTTTTCTTGTTCTGCGCGGTTCCACCCTGCACCTCCGAGACAAGCTTCGCCAAGGTGTTTGCATCTCCGGCCGTTCCATTGAGTGTCTTGACTTGGTTTATTTCGAGGACCTGTGCCATTGCAACTGTGGCCAAGCCGGCGGAAGCGGGGCTATTGATCTGCTTGGCGAGCTTCTGGTTGTTTGCGCGGATCTTAACGCCCTGATTCTGGATGTTCAGGACTGATTTTTGCATTGCCTGGAAGGCTCCTGCCTGCGCGGAGCAGCCTTGGATCATGCCCTGGAGGGATTGGACACTGTGATTGAATACGTTAGCGGGTGCTCTACTTTCAATGTTTGATAGAGGATTTAATTCATCTGATTACGCGATGTATGTACCTCGTAAAGTAGCGGGGGAGGAGAGTACAAGATGGTGTAGAAGGAAAGTACAAATTTCACATACCCTTTCAGTTCTTGAGCCTGGATATTAAGATTCTGCTGAATTCCTTTCTGGAGTTGGGTCTGAATCTGGGTGCAGTTTGCAGCGGCTGCGGCAGGAGTAGCAGCACTGCTAGCCGGACCAGTTGATTTGGCCGGAGCCGCCAGAACGGCGGCAACGAAATACAAGAGGGCGAAGGTCTTCATGTTGGTGGATAGGATCTGTTTCTACGTTCTGGATTTTGAAAGCGATCGGACGGTTGGATGGAATTGGATAGATAGTGAGTCGTAGAAAATGAGGTTCAGTCCAGCTGAAAATAGACGAATTAGATGATTAGATGAGGAAAGTGAGTGGCGATGAGATGTTCTGATATTTAGAAAACTGCAGCGCCTCCTTGAATCTCTTATACTGAGATCGTCGAACACATCGGTCCTTTGTGAGAGATAGTTGGACATCTCGGTCCTTTGTGATGAAGCTTGCATTCGGCACACACGTACTCCGTCTGTCACCATGCCGTCAAGCACTGTACAGTACCTGTGCGCGGGGTTTCGTCATTGACCGAGAATACCGACCTGAACCAATATGTAAGTAAGCAAGAAGCAGATATGAAGCAACATGCTGCTGTTCCCCTTCAATTAACGAGCGCACGTCCGTATGTCTTCGACGGCTCTTCTCCACGTTGACATGGCTTCCCGGGAAATTTGACAAAACGGAGGTTGATCCGGCCCCACTAGTTCGCTGATCGGGCAATTGGTTGAAACAAAAGGACCGTGGACGCAATGAAACGTCATAGAGAAGGAGGTTCGGTGTTACAGATCTGATGCCACACGGCTCCGTGAACATGTTTGGGTGCCGAAGCTTATTTGAGCTTGGTGAGCTTAAATTCATTAGTGTCGAGCAAAATGCTCGCGCGCGCTTGTGCAGGCAGGGCTGGAAAAGGGAGAACGGAAATTCCTATGGGGGAAGAATAAAATTACAAAAGCTGCATTTAGTTTCTGGTGCTCACAGAAAAGGCGTGAGGATATGTATGGATAAATGTCAATGTATCAGAGACCGTTGTAAGTTTCATGGTAGGCTGCTCCGAGCTAACTAACGTGAACGGACGCGTACCGTGTCCGTGCCCGCAATGCACTTGTCACCTTGTCAAAACGATTCGGACAGTTTTCAAGCTCGGAGGAGGAGAAGCCGGCCGGCCCTAGTACCTCGCTAGGCTCAGCCGTATCACGGCACTTTTCTAGAACATGGAGTCTCTGGTAGTTTGTCTCCAGACGCAACTTCAGTCGAACACTTACTGACTCGCATTACTACGCTATAAAGAAGTGACAGGATTGCAGACGATGGATCTGGGGGTGAGTGAAGATGTGTCCTTACAGCTCGAGCAGTATTCGATAAGGATATATTATATGTGTTGTACAGCAGTGTTATACCTCTTACTTTTCGTCGGTCCTACTAGCCGTAAATAATATACATGTGGGAACTTTACAAACAAACCCCATGGGGACTGTCATCCTATTCTTAGCTCGTCGTCATACACAGGTTTAAGTGCTGATAACTTCCTGCTTCTTGATCTTCTCTTCCTCATCGTACCATCCGAGCAGGCGTGCAGCATACTCGCCTGCTAGCCCGAGGCTAATAGCACCTCCAGTGAAGAAAGCCCCGTTTACAAACCACCACCAACAGTTCTTGACTTCCTTGAGCTTGACACGGCGGATCATGGTACCCAAAGCAAGCGCCGCACCTCCGCAAGAGCCGACGTAGAAAATGGGACCAAAGCCTGCGGTGAATCCAGAGGCGGCGAGGAGTCCAATCTGTACGACAGCAAGACCTGAAAGTACCGCCTTGGTTTCCTTGTCATGCTTGAGCGCGATGCTCTTGATGCCTGCCTTCGCATCGTCCTTGATGTCCATATGGGCGTAGATCATGTCGTAAAGTACTGTCCAGGCGACATTGCTCGCATACAAGAAGGCAGCTGCCGTAAGTGCAGCCTGATTGGCAAGAAGGTCGATACCGAGCGCGGGAAAGCCCATCATGGCACCCCAGGAGAAGGTCAGGCCAAGGACGAACTGCGGGTAGTAGGTGACACGCTTCGCCAAAGGGTAGAGAGTGACGAAGATAAGCGAAGGTGTAGCGTACCAGAAGCACTCGAAAGGTAAGGAAAGCAAAACGGCCAGACCAGTGAACAGCTGACCACCGAGGAAGACAATGGCCTGCTGGGGTGTCACTGCTCGCCTTGCGAGGGGGCGTAATCTTGTGCGTTCGACGTGAGGGTCAAGATTGCGATCCCAAAGGTCATTGATAGTACATCCGGCTCCTCTCATAATGAGTGCTCCAGTGAAAAACAGTGCTGTGGTGCCAATGACAGCCGAGGGAGCCGCAATAGGCACGGCCATTGCGCCCGCCAGCAGTGTACTGAATAAACATGGCAAGAACAGGTAGTATGTTCCTGCGGGTGCTTGCAGTCGCATGAGCTCAGCATATGGAATAGCTTTCGGAGGTAGGTAGGAAATGAAGCCAGTCGTAGGTGGTTGATAAGCCGGTAAGGCACGGGGTGGTTCTTGGGACGTTGTTGCTATAGTTGAGGTACGTATTGTAAGACGTGTGAGGGTGTTTGTTGTTGGTCGGTATGTTTGAGAACATTTCGAAGCAACCAGCTGTGTTTTTCTGGCCTGATACCTCACAGGCAGGAGTGATGCTGATGACAAAGTTCTCCGCCAGGATGACTGAACTGATGATGTGAAGGTGCCGGTCTGGTGAAGTCGCACGCCACACCAACCAGCTCGGATGAATGGAGATGCCATGGCCGCTACGCTAGCTGTTCAAGGATCTGAGCCAGCGGTTGGTTTTTACAAGGCAGGTCCCGTGCCTACTGAAAAAGGTGTTTGGTGAATGAAGGACTTTAGACGCGCCACATACAGCTCCTGCTTAACGAAAAGACATCAATTGCACAACTCATGTACTTTCATGTGACTGGACGCGCTCAGCACCACCTTGGAACCTTGGCAAGAACGATGGTGAGGGTGAGGGTGAAGTCCGAGTGCGAACCCTTGAAGGCGAAGGTTGACTAGCGCGTCGCCCGTGCCTCTCCCGAGCCGAGCTCCACCTTGATGTTGAAGCTCGGTGTCGCGTCTACAGCACTGCCAGGCCACGTCCCCGCCGCAACTGCGATCGACAATAGCGCCGCTGCGCTCTCTTACCAGCTTGGTGCGCTCGAGGACGTCTGTCTGGAGCTAGCTCGTACCTTGGACCGCTTGCGCGACTTTGAGAATGCGCCTCTGCAGCTAAGATGCCCGCCGCACGACCTAGGGCCTCGTTCGAGCCAATACCACCCGACTTCGACGCGCGCACCTTTGTCGAAACCGCGGAGAATTTCCAATATGTGGATCGCATTTCCTATGAGATGATCGCCAGCAATGGCATGGAGCAATTCGAGAAGCTCGTCTTGCTCCACGTCATTATTGGTGGAAAGCCTCTGGTAATCGACGGGTTTGAAGAAGTCTTGGATCCCTGGACCTTCACGCCGTCATGGCTGCGCGACAACCACGGCGATAAAGGTGGGCTACGGGTGAAGGCGCTCTCGCGACCGTAGTGGCTAACATGTGCCCAGTTGAGAACGCCCGCAACCTCACCACCAAGGAGAACATTCCCCTCACAATAAAGCACTACCTCAAACATCTGACTAAGCTCACAGACCAGTATTTCGACAATCCAGACCGCTACAGGGACAAGACGCGCCAACGCATATACCTGAAAGACATCGACTGCCCACAAGTCTGGCAAGCCAAAGTAAAAGAGCATATTCCCCCCGCCCTCTTTTACCTTAATGAGAGCACTGGCGAGGTCGATGGAGCTGGAGCGCTGGAGGACTTCACTGGGCGCAAAGGCCGCGGCATTGGGCGTGCCGGAGATCTCATGAGCAGTTTGCCGCCCGAGATGCGCGCCGAGAACCTGATGTGTTATATCGGACATGAGGGCACATATACACCATCACACCGCGAAATGTGCGCTTCACTGGGTCAGAATATCATGGTGGATGCGTCCAAGCAGATCAGTGAAGATGGCAAGCCTGAGCACCCTGGATCGTCACTGTGGTTCATGACTGAGATGAAGGACCGGCACCTGGTCTCCGAATACTGGCTATCAGTACTCGGCCACGATATCGAGGTAGAGAACCACTTCGCCCAACTCATTGCGTGGAAGAAGGCACCCTTTAAAACATACGTCGTGGAGCAGCGTCCGGGCGACTTCATCCTCATTCCACCACTGGCTCCACATCAAGTCTGGAACCGCGGCACTCGTACCATGAAGGTTGCTTGGAACCGCACGACCGTTGAAACCCTCGAACTCGCATTGGCCGAAGCCTTACCGAATTCCAGGATTGTATGTCGTGATGAGCAGTACAAAAACAAGGCCATTGTTTACTACACGCTACTCAAGTACTCACAACTCATCAAGACTGCTCGCGCTCAGGTTGAAGCTGGTGGCGAACAAGCAGAAGCAATCCAGCATTCGGTCAAGGTTCGACAAGTACAACGAGACTTCAAACGACTCTTTGATCTATTCAAATCAATCATGCTTTCGGAGATGTTTGACCAGAACTCTAGAGAACAATGCGAATTTTTGCCGTATGACAGCAACGTCACCTGTGCCTATTGCAGGTGTAACATCTTCAACCGTTTCCACAGCTGCAAGACTTGCAAGAACCTGTTTAACTCCGAGATTGAGGAGCCGTATGATGTCTGCATGGATTGTTACTGTATGGGCCGCAGCTGCGGATGTCAATCTGGGTATCAGTGGGTTGAGCAGTGGAAATGGAAAGATCTCATTCATAAATATGAAGAGTGGCGCGCCCAGATCATTGACATCGACGGACACGTGACCGAGAAAACACCTCTGCCCCTGCAAGAAGAGCGGAGATACCTGGGCAAAAAGACGTTGGCCCAAGTATGTCAAGAGCAGCTGAAGATCCGACCGTTTGTGGACATCAAAGCTCCGCAAATCGAGGACAACTCCGAGGATGAGGAGGTCGAAGTCGATGCCTATGGTATCGCGAAGAAGGTTAAGAAAAAGAAGTCCAAGCAGTGGCAGAGGACACACAAGTCTTGCCACACTTGCCTGCATCGACACCCTAATTGGAAGATGGCATTCTGCTCGAATTGTGATTTGGCTTTCTGTTACGGTACCCTATTTCGAGCGCACGACATGATGCCTGTAAGCGTCATGGAGCAGTTCAGTTGGAAGTGCCCCCACTGTAGAAGAGTCTGCAATACCGGAGCCTGTCGACGTGACCCTCGCCAACACCCTTACGAGCCCAAGGGCACCCTTCTCGGCCATGACACGAAGAAAGTAGCCGATCCTCGCTCTGTCGAGTGCCTCGTCGATTTCAGTGTGTCCAATCTCAACTGGCTGCGGGAAGAGGAGAGCATGGGTCAGAGTGCCATGCAGCGCCGCATGCAGCAAGCTGAACAGGATCGATTGGCAGATCCATCGTTAGACCCTCGGTACATGGACGAAGATCCTGAATACTCGCGAAATGGCATTACATACTCTCCGGTCGAAGATGCGAACGGCAACACCAACGATAACGGCGATAGCTTCATGGACATCGACAGCATACCGAATGGCGATCCGAACAGCGATATTCCGAGACTGGGACAAAAACGAGGGCGTGAGGATGAGGAAGATGGACAAGGTGTTCGGAAGAACAAGAAATCAAAGAAGCAAAAGAAGAAAGAACGTGAGGATCAACCTCTCGAACCTAAGAATGTCTCCGGGAAGCAGTACCAGAAGGAGATGGAGCGCAGGCTCCTGGAAGAAGCCAAGCGTGAGGATCGGTTCATCCTCGTAGCAGCCAGGATGAAGAAGAAGTCGAAGGTTGTGAAGCTTTTCCTGGACCCCCAGATCCTGGAGAATATCAGCAATCGACCTGTGCCCGACCGTTATCAGGTTGCAGTGCGCCAGAGAACACCTGAAGAGGAAGATCAGGATGCCAACTTGGGATCTATCTTGCAATCAGATATTGTGCCGAAAGCCAATGCAGCTAAATCTGTGGGCGAAAAAGAGAAGGCAACAACAGTGTTCCGATACCGAGTAGAGCCTGATGAATCGTACACGACAAAGAAGCGAAACAGCGATGCTGGTGGACCTGCCAAGGCGCCAGGTCGACCTCGCGGTTCTCGACGATATGAAGAGATCACCGTCGACTCTGATGAAGAGCTTTTCGATGATGGTGATGGTGCAGGCGGTGCCTACCCAGGGCGCATTCGTGCGCGTGCATCGAACTGGCTTGCTCGAAAGAATCAGGATGAAGATGAAGACCTACCCACCGAGCTCCCTGCAGACTTCAGGGACCGTGATGCTCGGTCAGCACGCGAACGTGAACGAGCTGAGAAGCGGAAGTCGATGTCAATAAAGCCAAAGCCGAGCATCAAACCTAAGGGTCGGCCCTCAAAGAATCACCGGAGCAGCACCGGGAATATCACGGGCGAGCAAGATAATGAGAACAGAGAGGTTGCGCAAGAGGAGATTGGCCAGTCTGATGAAACACTCATCCTTGCTCAACAAGCTGCCGCTGCCGCTCTAGAGGCGCGAGAACAAGAAGACGAAGCCCAGCGTAAAAGTGCGGAGGAAGAAGACCGCGGAGCAGCAGCTGAGCGTGAAGTGCAAGAAAATCTGCTGGCAAAGATGGCCCTGTTCAACTCCGACGACGACGAGCCTATAGACGATTTTTTCAATGACCTCGCTGCCGAAGATACAGTCCTGGATGAACCACTTGTCGATCCCGAACCTGCACCTACTCAAACCGGGCCGCCGCAAGCCACCAACTCACTACTTGATCGGCCGGAGATGAACGGAAAGAAGATCAAGATCGTCTCAGGTGCATCAAAGCAAAAGGGCGGGATCTCTACCACAACCACTACAACGATATTTACTGCGCCAGTGTCAACCTTCACGAGCATCAATAAGCGGCCACAGACTGTCGACATGTCTGAATCAGAGGATGGTGATGATGAGATCCCAGCGAGTGCACCCTTACTTGAGAAGCCTGTCGGCCGATCGCGTCTTGTGCCAACGAGAGGGGGTATGGTACCGACCAGGGGGGGTGGTACACCAAAGCGAGGACGAGGCCGTCCCCGGAAGACTATGTAGGCGGTGGAGAAGATTGATAAGCTATAAATCATAGTGTCGGCGTTTTTCAGACGGCATGTTATGCCTTTTATTGCATCTAGCGAGGTGTCATGGAGGTTTTTATGGCACCAACAACACTGGTGATGGTTTCGATCAATTTATCTTGAGACGTTATAGGAGCGAAGCTTTACTGCCTTGTTTGCAGATTTCACATGCTTGCAAACGTCACAATATTACAAATTTCATACGCCCACCTCATGACTTTCCTCTTTCATTGTCAACGACGCAACACTCGAAGACTCGTCCCACTGTAATTATCATCGGATATGACCTCACACCCACGTGACCCCGCGTGAGCGTGCTTCGACGCGTCGCCCAACCTCACCTCATCCACCCGCATCAACATCAACATCCCCTCCACCATTATGCCTTCTCTTCGCATCGACAAGATCTCCCTCGCAACATTCAATGCCACCTTAAAGCGGTACCCAGACACAGCGCCCTCGAGTTTGTCGGAGCTAGACACACTGCGGTATGAGACAATACCTTCGAATCTCAGCAAGAAGACGAAGGATGTGCATCTGCTGAAAGCCGATGTTGAGAAGGTGGTTGAGTGGAAATTGTACGCGTCCTTTCTTTGTTTTATGTAGCTTTCGTGGCATAGCGTATTGCGAAAGGAGCGGCCTGGCAATGCGAGACGGCTCGAACAGAGCGGCTTCAGAATTTACACAGGAGTCTACCCGAGCTTCCCCAAACTCAGGCCCTGGGATCAAATCTTACTTCAACGACAACAAACCTGCTCTCCTCCTGAATCGACACTGACTAACCCCCTAGAAAACACGGCACTTTCCGCCCCGCCCTCATGAACCTCGTCAAATCCAACCCCGCAGACCTAATCAAGCAAACAACACACTCCGCATTCTCCTCCCTCACCTCCCCGGCAGACGCCCTCAAAGCCCTAAAAACACTCACCACCCTCCGCGGCATCGGCCCCGCAACCGCATCTCTCCTGCTAAGCGTGTACAGTCCCGATGAGATTCCGTTCTTCTCGGACGAGTTATTTCGCTGGACGCAGTGGGATGGACCTGGACAGAGGGGCTGGGGGAGAGGGATCAAGTATAATGTTTCTGAGTATAAGGAGGTGCTTGATAGTGTGCGGGCGGTGAGGGAGAGGCTGGGTGTGAGGGCTGTGGACGCGGAAAAAGTGGCGTATGTGTTGGGGAAGGAGGGGGCAGATGTTGATGGTGCAGGGGAGGCGGAGGAGGATGGTGAGGGCAGTGTGGGCGGGGAGGTGGAAGGTGGGGAGGCGGATGAAGGTTCGAAAGAGAAACGTGAGGCGCACGAGGTAGGGAAAGAAGTGCAGACTAAGGGATCTGGCGGCTTGAAAAAGGGCACGAAGAGGAAGGAGCAAGACGAGAAGCCACCTGTTGAAGGGACTCGAAGAAGTACGCGGCGAAAAGTCTGAACGTCTTGTATTGAACGTATGTCTCCAGACTGAAGTCTGTGTATTATGCGCCTGTATGAGCACAGCTTAAAAAATTTCTGCCACTCTCGCAGTTCATTTCGCATACGACGTCCTGAGCAGAATGTAGTATCCTTTTAGTCAGCGATGGATCTGGCGATGCACAGTCAACTTTGCTCCGCCCAGCCTTTTGCACTTGCTGCGTGTAGTCTGCTAACAGATTTATAAGGAATGCTCGAGGCAGCCGACGAGGCGAAAGCGTGTGAGGAGCAGAGATTGTTCGAAAGAAACTTTAATATTCATTTGAGTTAGCTAAGAAGCTACCGAAGATGGAAGCTTGAGAGTGCCTTCCGAAAGTGCAACTCTTGTGCTGCAATCCTTTAATTAGCAAACTGGGGAAGAGTATTACTTGGAGTCGCTATATCTGAATGGATGACGAAGACGATATGCCAATGTTGTTGCGGACGAGAATTTCTCTTACCCTCCTAATCAATGCTGGGAGGACCTTCAAGGTCGGTATTGAAATGGTCTCTTCGTGTGGCTCCCCTGATGTCGAGAACTGTCTGCACGTTGCCTGCCCGCCATATCCTTCTCGGCTATTTCGAGGACATTGATGATACCGGTTGGTATTGGCAGATCGTCCTCCACTAAACGCCTGATCATCTGATGACGAACTTGTTCGCTTCCTTTGGATCTTTACAAGGGCATGGGCGTACATTGTCACCTAGCCCGTGATCATGGTACCTTGCAAGCTTCAGTACCACCGTTTCACCAGGCCTGGTGTCGTACGGGTGTGCTTCGTTGTCCTTATGGATATCATCCATGAGTGGCTGGAGAGCGACATCGGCGACTGCTTCGGCTGGTCCCCGATAGTTGCGAATTTGGCTCCGCACCACATACATAGCTAGGAAATCCTTGGGCCACTTGTCTATCGAAGCCCACATAAACGGTGAGTTGATATCCCAAATAGGGTTGAAGAACTTGATGTGCAGGTCAACGAAGAGCGCCCTCAATTCAAGCGGGCTCGCCAGCTCAAAGGCTCGACGGATACGCTCCTCACTCGGAGCAATGCGCTGCGCCTGGTATTGTGTGAAGAGGAAGGTGATACTGTCGTGGAAGAGCTGCTGAGCCCCAATGCGGTACCCGAAGATGCAGAGCTCGATAGCCATGCTGCAGGCTAGTGGGCTGCGCTCACCGCAGCCCTTCCAGGCATCTGGAAAACTGTCACGTCGGATGAGCTTGTCGGTTGGAATCCCGTGCTTATAGAGCCAGTGCATGAAGCCTTGGAAGACACATGGCTCAATGTTCGTGCAAATCCAGGATCCAGGATCTGCCGAGTCTGCGTCAATACCCGAAAAAAGTAGATCGTACCAGGTGGGTGGAGAGTCAAGCATGGCTGTATGGATAAAGAAGGATTGGCCTTTGACAGTAAAGCGTGTCATATCTTGCTTAGGCGTGCTGTGGAGGTGTCAGTGAGGCTTATGGCTGTGCAAGCGCAGACTTACAAGAACGAGAATGGCTCTGGGTCCAGGTTTGGGCGGCCCTGAGCAGCGTCATTGGTAGTATCAATGGATCGGCTTGATGTGGACGCCATCCTTTCGATGATCTGTAGATATTGTGTTCGTGATTTGACGAAAGCTAACGAGCGTTATGAGCTAAAGATATATCTCCATGGACAGTGGGGTCGAAGCGTTACAAACCCCGCTAGGTGAGAGAGCTGACTGACGGCGCTTTGAATCATGGTGAAGCGAGAGAACGAGAGGGTTATAGTAAAAGACGAATGAGAGTGTCGTGGAAAGAATCGCATTTGATTGATATGTAGACAACGGCATTCATCATCGCGAAATCTGGCATCGTTAATAGCATCGTTAACAAGAACGCCTTGCGCCACATTACCCTGGGTATACTAATATCATGACGCCCGCTAAGCCCACATTGACGCGCTCAAGTACCAGGAACACCCTCTTTCGCTCTTATCCTTCCTTGCCTGACTGCCCCGATGGTCACGCCTGCCTCGCCGGTCATCCAGCCCGGCATCTTCTCGCCGTCGACGACACCTTCCTCAACCAGCTGCCTGATGCCAGCGAAGACGTGGGTGCCGGTGAATGCAATGCGTACGTTTGGTACCCAGCCGTCCTCGTTCTGAAGTTGCTCCGTTTCTTCCGCTGTTCTGTCGAGTACTGAGGGTCGACCTCTACGACCGCGATTTGAGGGTTGAGCGCTAGTTCTTGACGTAGTGCCGTCCATCGCTGCTGTATTGCCTTGTGTGGCGGGGAAAGGGTCGTCAATGCGGACCTCGAATCGCTCGAGTCCTTGGCCGTCGTCAGGCTGGGCAGAGGTACCGAATCGTCCTTGTGCGACTTCTTTCCTCCTCTTCGATTCTGGTGTTTCGGTGCTGTCCAGTGCCCTTTTCGGCCGCCCGGGACCAACTTTGGCTGATGTATTGGCAACGTTCTTTCCCTTGTGGTCTTTGTGATGCTCATCGTTCTTCTGCGTGGTGATAAAGTCCAGTGCATTCTGACTAAAGCTGTGGTCTTGGAAGATGCTCCACCCGCCAGTTGCGCCATTACTCTTTCCGGGCCCACGGTATGTGAGGAGAGCATCGAGGGACTTGGTGGTGAAGTTTGTGCTTGTGAGTTGGTATCGCGCAGAGGGTCGTGAGAAGGCTTTGGGTATCGCCTGCTGCACAATGTCCCTAAGGTGCCGCCCGTCATCCCCTACCACCTGGCCAGTGTGTGTAGCTAGAGATGAGTACACAAATGGTGAACCATTCGGCCACACGAAGAACACTGCCTTAGCGCTGTCTGTAGAGTTCGAGTCCAGGGCCAGTGAACTCTCATTGCTGTACGGCGAGTCGTGTATGTAGACGCGGAGAATAGTCATGGGCGATGTCTTGATCCTTGTAATCAGATAATGCGCCTTCATCAACGGTGTAAGCTCGCGGGCGAGGTTTGACATGAACGTCTGTGCTTGGAAGCGGGGGAGGTGGTCAGAGTCGTTCGTGACTTCCATGTCGGTGACGGCGGAGCGTGCATTGGGTATCTTCGTCAGCCTCCTCGCGGTCCAGCGCAGTGAGTTCGGATGATCGAGCAAGTACTGTATCTCGGCTGTCGCGAGCATGTACATGGAGACCCCGCTCCTCCAGTCGCCCTCAAGTATCCGGTCGAACACCTCTCTCCTCCCGCCCTTGCGCGCGGCTAGCTCCTTGTATGTCTCCAGCAGCTCCTCGTAGCTCTGAGCCGGCTCGTACAGCTCCTCGTTAAGGTCATCGTCCGCCTCGTCTTCGGCATCATTGCGGTCGCCGAGTAGGAATGGCTTGCAGAAGTCGCGGTTCTTCTTGCTCAGCCATTGCTGAGCGAGGGCGATGAGCGATTGGCGGGACAGCTTCGTGAAGGTGCGCTGGACATCGCGGTGGGCGACAGGCAGGCGGTGCGAGTGGGGAACGTTCTTGTAGTCCGGAGCGGTAGCCATGACGTGCTGCGCATTGATGCTCTACATGAGAGCTATGGGAGTTGTTTACGGGCTGGCTTCCTTATCGATTGGGACGCGTCAAGCGCGACCAACCAGCACGTGACATCACCCGCCAGACCATCCTTCGACAAAGCTGACATCTGTCGTACCAGAGCACAACAGCTGTCTTCACAGTGTCTAATCCAGTAGCTTCACAACCTCAATCACCATTCTAGAAGCTCGGAACATCCGGTTGCACAAGTCACGTGTCTCATCTTTCACAACAGCGCGCTCCTTGCGGTCCTCATCTCAGCTCCCGGCATCCCCCGCCGTCATGATCGCCCGTCAAGCGCCGAAACAGTCGCGGCGCGCACCGTGTAACATGATTGGTTTCCCTGCCTCCGATGGTTTCTTTGATTACAAACCTGGGCATTAGTGAGCAGAACGACAAAAGGGCGCCCACAAACAGCGCAGCAGAGTGCCTGCAGCAGAGACGATACTCGATGAAGCGCAGCCTGTTCGCAACCCCAATTGAACCATCGTGAACTGCCTGCCCCGACCTGGAGAAGCATTGCGAGCGTCGGATAGGCTCCCGAGTGCGAGAGCGTGGGGTGGGCGAACAAAGCGCGCACGATCTCGGCAAACGCTGCTATTACATCGGCAAAACTGTCACCCTAACAGACGCCCTGCGCACGTCCGATAGCGCGGGGCTTGCTCACAAATCCTCCCAGGCGCTGAAATCGATCTAACGTCACCACCTGCAGCCGACAGCTGTCACTCTCAGTCCACCACTGCACCATCTCACGATCACCATTGCACGACATTCCATCGTTGCAAACTACAGCACTCCCGCCCAAAGCGAACGGAGACGCCGACGCAAAATCGTCTGACACAAGCGGCTCCGATTCGGACCCATAGTTTGTTGCCTTTCACTAGGGGTCCGGCCGACTCCACGAAAACCCCTCGATATTGACTCCATCTCTCCGACAACTACTGTTCACGACCAACGCCAACCTCGATCAGCACGCCGACACTCATGTCGGGATACAAGGGACCGCGAGGACCCAATGTGTCCCAGTACATTGCCAACCTGAACCAGCTGTCGCCACAATCCGACACCATTGCAGAGCCGCAACCCGTCGCCGAGGACTTCTCCGCGTTCCTGAACACCGACTTCTTCGACATCAACGGCGGTACCAACGTCGATCTCAACTCGCCCATTGACTTTGGTGTCGACTTCGACATCAAGCCCTCAACCCAGGCCACAGCCGAGAGTACTCCGAGGCACAGCATCAGCGCCAGCGCAAAGCCCAACATGGACTTCAACCTGAATGGTACGTTTACATTTTGCTAGACGCGCTTGTCGCTCTGTTACTCCATTTCGCATCCTATTTTCTCCGTCGTCGTCCATCACAAAGGCTAGAAGTTGTTCACTTCGTGCTGGCCAATCACATGTGCAGCCTGGTCACGCACCCCACCGCCATGTGCAGCATCACCCCCACCCAGCATTACCCCAACCACTCACAGCGCGAGGGACAGCTGCAGCCCTGCGCTGAGCTTAACGTCCCCTCCAAGCACGCAATTACCCAGCGTGAGCAGCGAACCTCACGACTCATGTCTTGACCTCTGCACTTCTCCGCATTCTCTTGTTACACCATCCTGCACATCCTCAATCGTCTCACGACACAGCCATGGCTGACTTCGACTTCTTTACAGGCGACTTCCAGTTCACAGACTTCTCCAACTTCAACACGGCACCCATCCTCGACACCTCCATGCCCAGTCTGTCGCAGCCTCAGCACCCCAACTACCCCCTCCCGACCACATACGCACCGCAACCTAATGCTATCTCGCCCATCAACTATGATGATTCGGCCTCCAAGAAGCGCAAGTCGGATGACATGTCAGTCGGCACACCGATTCAGCACCTGGACGAGCACGCGCGCGTTGCAGCCGAGGAGGACAAGCGCCGCCGCAACACTGCCGCCTCCGCGCGCTTCCGCGTCAAGAAGAAGCAGCGCGAGCAAGCCCTCGAGAAGACCGCCAAGGACATGAGCGACCGCGTGCAGCAACTGGAGGCCCGCATCGGGCAGCTCGAGACCGAGAACGCATGGCTCAAGGGCCTGATCACCGAGAAGAGCGCGGGCAAGAGCTCGTCGTCCGATCTCAAGGCGATGCTGAACAAGCACGAGGAGCAAAAGGCCGGGCGGAGTAGCCCCGCGCACACCGAGGGCGTAGGCACCAAGGCGTAGAATCGAAGGCCGAAGCCAAAAGTGTGATTAGACCACTGTTTTCATGTTTTTACGTTCTCATATTTTTTCAATACCCCAGTCCTGGACTACTGAGGGTCCGCTGATGATTTGGACGAAGGGTTGGTAGGAATGGATGGGTGGGATGGTGATGGTGACGGTACACGAAGCGACGAGTAACAGCAATTGCGATACCTTTTTGATTTGTTCAACATAATTCAAGAATAACCCTCTTCCTCCACATCAACCCACCTCTCTCTCCATCTCTCTAAGTCTTTCCATCCCCGTTGTTCACTCATTCATCCTCAGACCCTCACAACGCCCGTGCGGCTACCCGCGGATTCCACACCACTCACGACATTCGAAAAGAAAATGACGCTATCCACCACCCGCCGAACGCAGCACTCCCAACCACTCTACGCGCTCTAGGCACCCTGGCTTGCCCTGCTTTGCACTGGCCTCGCATTCAATTACCTAACACTCCCTCCCGCTGCACCCTCCCGAGAACACCCTGCAGACGCACGCATCCCACGTAGAGCCTCTTCGGGTGCTAACCTGCTTGTGTGGACCCTGCATTTTGCGAGGCCGGGATCGGCGGCTGCTACGGCGGTAGCTGCGCGGCGGATATGGGCGTTGTCGGGTGAGGGAGTGGACATGTGATTGCGGTACGCGCTCGAGTTTGTGGCGGGTGCCGCGGTTTTGTGTGGAGGGGGTGGTGCGACGGCTGCTGGAGATTAGTCAGGGTGTTGGAGTGTCGCGTGTGTTTTTGAATGGTTGGGTAGCACGTTGGGAGTGTGTGGTTGAGTGTTTGTGATGGTGAGGGTGAAAGTATTGGGTTCGCGTCAGTGCAGTGTGTCTTGATGTATATCACACTTCGGTACGAAAGGCGAGCACGTCAGAGATGATACGAGATTAAATCGCAGAGTGAGTAGTTAGGCCACTTTCCGCAGATTTTCTCGTTAGAGGGGTGCTTCGAGATAGTCGTTCACCTCTAGAGTGATCGCATCTACACCAATCCCATCAGTACGCCGACACCACGTTCACAGTTATTCTATCCTCATTGCAACGACCATTTTTGTAGAGCTACGTCTCCTCCTCTGTTCGGCCCTGCGAGCATCACATACTTGGTCTGCAAGATGCCATGATATCTTCCATCAAACAAGTAACGCATATCGGTGCCAACGCCATCAACGAACCCCACTGTCCACGCTTCCTCAAGTAAACTTTTCCCCATGCTACATACATCTCGGGTTAAGTATATCTCGTCGCATATCAGTGATGATGTGAAGTATAATGTAAGTATATCTGAGTACCAAGTAGACCTACGAACCTCCTGAGTAGTTTTGGTGAGACTGCTGATATCCTTCTTGAGTACCTCAGTGGTGAGCAGGGTCTGCGAACTTGGCGCTGAAGATGGTCATATCCGGGGAGTATCCAGTAGTGCTGATGATGGGTGTTGTAGATAGAGAATGGTGATGACGTCAATAGGTAGCCACAATGTCTCACTGTTGTTGGCGTGTAAGTGTTGTCGAAGCTGCAAGTGTAAGCTGAAGACATAGTGGAGGTATCCAGTGTTGCGTGCTCCACATCGTGGTATACATCGTAGATGTGCGAACCTCAGCTGGTGGTGTAGGCTTCCTGCAGATGCGTGGGCGGAACCAGCGGGTAACCAGTGCACTCAAGTTATGTTTGAAACGGATGTATGAATTCGCTGGCTTATGAACATGCTACCAAACGCCTTTGTACAGATTGTTCAACCCCAGTTGCACGACGGACACTCTTCATGTACGTATACAGGAGATCATTCTGCTCCTCGCCGGATCCTGCAATCCCAAAATGCGCACTAATACTCAACTCACTGCTCATGTCTGAGCTGTGAGGTCGGCCTCCCAGGACACCCCCAACTCTGTCACCGTCATTGCTCGCAACACCCTATATGGCGATCCAGGTGATTGTGATGACGATGTCCATGCCCTTCTTCTCGGCAGCCTCCCACTTGTAGCTGTAGGTCCCGTCCTTCTCGTTGTTCCAGTAGGCGCCGACTGCGCTGTGCATACCGCGGCGGCCGTGCTTCTCCGGTTCTGAGGGAGAGCCAATGTGCTGGATGACGGTGCTGTTGGCAATGTACTTGTAGGCGGGCTGAGTGGGTTCGGCACCCTCGGTCTTTACTGATGTGGCGTCGATGAGGGATTTGAGGATGTTTTGCTGGCGATTGTGTTAGCCGCTGAGCCGCAACAGTGTCGTGGCAAATGGCAGTAATGAAGAAATCAGAGTTGCGACAAGCGCTGTGGTTTTGTATTCAGATGGCGGGGTCTTAAGCCGCTTCATTAACACGGACCAAATTTTCTCATCATGTAGGAAGGTGGGGTGGTGATGCAGCATAAACAAAAGCAAAGTGTTCGATGCTCGCGTGCGCTGTGTGACGGACGAGTGGCTTACGATGATGGCAGTGTTCCAGTCGGCGACCTTGGAGTGGTCGTAGAGCTCTGCTGTGCCGATGGCCTGTTCGCAGGCCTGTCGATGAGGTTAGTTGTGATTTTGGTATCGACGCCTGGAGGAACTCACGGTGCTGGCGATCTGCTGGAGCTGCTCGGTGGGAAGCGGTGTAGAGGCCTGTTGCTGTCAAAACTTCGTCCAGGAGATAGGCAGATGGAGTACTAACGGCCATTGTGTGTGTGTGTATGTGTGTGTATAACAGATGTGATAAGAGACTTGAAGATGTATTCAGATGCGGATGTGTGGCTGCTGTCGATAACGATTGCAGGCAAGCGTGTGTTGTCGTGAATGTTTGTTACGCCGTTAGCGTCGTTGCGCCGTCGTCCAGGCCCGTTTTGGCCGCGCGCAGACGCAGACAGGACTCTTGTCACGTGGGGTCGCTGATTGGTCGCAGGCGCATCGCAGGCCCAGGGCGTCGAGTGGATCGCCATTCCCACTGCAGGGCATAGCAGGAGCTTGAATCCTGCGCAAAGCTTTCCTCTCCAACAATCCTTGCGCCGCTGAGAAAGACGAGACTGCAGCCGTGTGCAACAGGAAGAAGTGCGTTGCCGCCAATTGCCCAGCACAACATCCGCGCCGTCACCTAGAGCGCCCGTCAACAGCAGTGGGGCTGCACAACGTCGTCATGTCTAGCCAACCTCTCCTCCAAACTGCCCCGGGTACGTCCCGTCCTCGAACCTACCCCTCGCACTGCTGATTATGTCTAGGCAAGCGCATCGCCCTTCCCACCCGCGTCGAGCCCAAGGTCTTCTTCGCCAACGAGCGTACCTTCCTCTCATGGCTCAACTTCACCGTCATCCTCGGCGGTCTGGCCATTGGTCTCCTCAACTTCGGCGATAAGGTTGGAAAGATCAGCGCCGGCCTGTTCACTGCCGTTGCTATGATGGCCATGGTCTACGCCCTGTTTACATTCCACTGGCGCGCAAAGAGCATAAGGATGAGGGGCCAGGGCGGTTTCGATGACAGGCTCGGTCCTACCATCCTCACACTGGCGCTATTCGCCGCCGTTGTTGTCAACTTCGTGCTGAGGTTGACCATGGGAGACAGCAAGAAGCATTGAAATTGCAACGCGCTGGATATTCATTTATCAAGAGGTGGGATGCAGCAAAGGCATTGGAAAGGACGCAGAATGATGTAGTCAGGAGTGGTATTGGAAGTGAATTGGAAGAATCGACGTATGATTGGATTGAAGCGCGCCGAATTAATGTCCAAATGAAGGGCCAGCCATGTTGTCTTGGATACTTGTTTGACGGTATTGCGGATCAGTATATTATTAGAACCACGCTGAAGGTGCGTTCGTAGGTTGTATTGACTAGCTGACAGAGAATCAAAATTATTATGCACTCGCTTCCCAGCCATGATGGCTGGCATGCAGTCCACGTGTAAAGAATCAGTATGTACGAGCAGACCGTAATGCAGGATCTTGGACGACTTCATTGTGACTATATTTGCCGGCCACTGTAGGGCATGCTCCTTTTATATACAACCATCCCGAAGGAGTAGTTCTACTCAAACTCTCTTGGCCATCTTCTTGGCCATATTCAGCCTCGCCAGAAGCGCAAACATACTCGAAACCAATGCCACTCCTCCAGCATAGAAGATAGCAGGACGATATACGTTGATGTTTCCTTGTCCCGCCCTCTCTTGTCCTCCTGAAGCCTGCAAGATATAACCTGCAACAGGCGCACCTAGAAGGTATCCAAACGACCATCCAGTGATGGACATACTCATCGCCACAGCTGCTCGTCCAGGACCGAAAATGCTGGCAACAACTGTAGGGAAGACGGTAAAGTAAGCGCCATTGGCTACACCGTTGAGGATGGCGAAGGCAAGCAGCGGTCCCAGAGTATTTGACACTGGCCAGATTGCCAGCATACTGACTGCGTTTAGCACCATAGTAATGACGAAGGTATTTATGGGTCCGATCTTGTCGCACAGAGGACCTCCAGCAAAGCGGCCAAGTGCATTGCAAGCATTGAACGCCGCTACCAAACCAGCGCCCGTCGTTGACGACAGACCGAGTGACTGTGCGAAGAGAGGCAGATAGTATGGCGGCACGAACAAGGCAAATGTCCCGATCGCACCCGCCGCAAACATAGCTGTGAACGGCACGCTGCGAAACATCGTCAAATCGACAAAAGGCGCCTTTCTCACCGATGCGATTCGATCCTTCATGAACCAAGCAGCTGGCAACCCCATACCCACTGTCAGCAGCCCCTGGATGCGGAACGTCCACGCAATACCCACGCGCTGGACCATCTTTTCAAGCGCAATCGCCATGACCGTTCCACCAATGCCGCCGCCCAGCTTTACAAGCCCATTTGCCAGTCCGAGACGCCCGGAGAAGTACTGCACTGGCAGCTGATTCGTGATAGTATACACAGCGTTCATACCCACGCCCGCAAGTAGTCCAATAGTGCCAAAAAGACCAGCGACATTCGACGTACATGATCCAGCAGCGATAAGACCAAGTCCCATCATCGTGATCCCCGTCATAGCCGTGATCCTGCTTCCAAAGCGCTGGCCCAGTTTCGTAGCCAGGATACCGAACGCTACTCCACAGCAGAGATTCAGCGAGCCGATGAATGACACCGTGGAGGTGGGTACGTCGGAGAGCGTGCTGTTGAGGAGTGCGGATTGTAGGATACCCCAGCAGTTGATCATCCCGTTTATCCAGAATGTTACGGTGAAGCAGGCGAGGACGATGGCCCAGCCGTAGCCGCCATCAGGGATGGCTGTTGTGCTGAAAGCACCTGGAGCGCTTGGGGTGATGGATGTGGGCGTCGGTGAGCGAGGTGGAGTTTGGGTCTCTTCGTCTGAGGCGGAATGACGTCGCGACTGATAGTGTGTGAGATCTAATTCGGAGATTGCGGTCGAGTTGGGAAAAGAGGAGAGGTCCATTATTGAAGTGTTCTTGGAGGTGGCATTGGAGTTGGGGAAGTAACAGAGTTCCAGCTCTGGTTGCTGGAGCTGAGTAGTTGTCGACATGTCGACGTTTCCAGCGTTTCTGGTACCAAAAGTTTGCTCGATTGAGGAGGTTTACTTCAATTTGCACTGCTGCTCGTGCAGTTGTTACTGGGGTGCTCGATGTTCAATGCTTGTAGTGAGCATTCAAGGATGGGCTTTGTTCCTCCTATAAGTGAACACTTGAAGGCAAAGCATACTGGAAGACGCGGAAGTCTCTTCAAAGGCACTGACCGCATGATGGGTCATCTTGACCTGCTGCGTAGTGAAATTCTATATGGGACGTCACTGAACTGCAGGCGCATGGAAATGCACCAATGAGGTTGGTTCTAGCAAGAGGCTGAGATGGATCAAGACTTATCCATTGCATTCGCCAATGTTCCTCCAGCAAAATTTGTGGGCAAACACGCCCTGTTCGAGTTTGCAACACGCCTTGTGCTGGTCGTTGACAATTTTGCGCCCTGCTTGTCGAGAAAGCAGCCAATCGGAGTTCGAGTGCACTTGCCCTCACTGCGTCTAGACTACGGGTGTGGTTAGCGCTTTCCCCACCCCGAACCTACAGTGTCTGTGACTTACACAAGTAATCTCTCCATGTTATCGTTATCAGCGCATACACTCGGTTCAACAACATGGATACAACCGCTGATGCCGAGTGGAATGCTCTCTTCGATTTCCCTTCAGACAGCGCATCCTTTGACTTCACAAGCTTGGACGCACTACCAGATAGCGACGGATTTGATTCACCTCTGCCATGTCTCTCTGGACAATCGACGCCTGGTGATGGTCAGCATGGCCCAACGCTCGAAGATGGACTCCAAAACCTCCTAGACGACACACCACCAGCAGAATTGACAACGAATGCAGCATCAATGCCAAAGAGCGGCGGACGCTTCTCAAAAGAAGTGGTCCGGATGCTGAGAAGCTGGCTCACTGCTCATAAGGCACGGCCATACCCATCAAGCGAGGAGATGGAGATGCTTCAGCAACGTACTGGCTTGAACAAGACCCAAATTGCGAATTGGTTCGCCAACGCCCGAAGGCGCAGCAAACTCCTGAGGCCCCCGTCTCCACACCCTTCGCCTGATATCTCGAGTAGACCGGTAGGAATCGCTCCCAGGCCAGACACCCCAGCTCCAATGCAAATGCGTAGTCTGCGCGCCATGAACCCAATGGAAAGATGGCAATCTTCGCCACCGGAACATGAGCCGGCTGCCGCCTCAGCTATCGCTCGTGCAGTTGAGTCAAATGGTGGTGTACCATTGAGTACGTCATCTTCATTTATTTAGATATATATATTGAGCCACTGACAGCCCTTTCAGTTGACAGTAGTCATTATGCCTTTGACTACAGAGACAATACCACGCAGTCTTGGTACCACACATCGTCAGCTAGCAGTGCTGGCACTTCAGCCTCCAGCGAATTCTCTGCAGCTTCCAAACACTCCACTCCGTCAAAACCTGCCGAGCCTGTAGCCTACTCTCGCCCGCTTCGGAAGCGACGACTCAACAAACACCGTGCGCGCGTTCGGCGGACATCTTTGATCGCATCTTTACTACCCTACCAATGTACCTTTTGCACAGAAGATTTCAAGACTAAGCACGACTGGCAACGCCACGAGAAATCACTGCATCTTCCCATAGAGCAATGGGTATGTACTCTGCATGGCCCTCGAGCTTTGAAACTGGACACCGGATGTATGTGCTGCGCATTCTGCGGTGAGCCCGAGCCGGACGATGCTCATCTCGAAACCCATAACTACCAACCTTGTCACGAGCGTACACTGGAGGAGCGCACATTCAACCGCAAAGACCACTTGAATCAGCACCTGCAGCTAGTTCACAATGTGAAATTTGACAAGTGGTCAATGAGCTCGTGGAAAATACCAATGTCCACCATAAAGACTCGGTGTGGTTTCTGTGGAATCAAAATGGAGACTTGGGAGGAACGCGTCGACCACCTTGCAGGGCACTACAAACAGGGACTAACGATGGCGAGCTGGCAAGGTGATTGGGGCTTGGATGATCGGCATTTAAGACTTCTTGAGAACGCGATTCCGCCATGTAAGTTCTTCGTCAAATCTTTGCAATGGGTGTTGACAGCCCAATTACAGATCTGATTGATTACGAACGAAGTACGCCTGCTCCGTTTGGTGCAAGCCAAACCCCATATGGGTCCCCTACTACAGCGTATGAGTTGATAAAAATCGAATTGGATCACTCTATGCAGACGCATTTCGACCTCTCTGGGAGGATGCCTGATAACTCCAGCATGCAACACGAAGCTTGTCGCATAATCTTCGCGGCCGAAGTTCTGTCCACGGAGCAGGACGCGCGACCTTCATCGTGGTTGCGCGACCTGATTATGTCGAGCGAACAGATCTCGAACGAAGCCAAGTTTGGCCCTCTACGTCTGCGTAATGAGTGTAGGTTTTCCACACTCAAGATCAATGGCCGAGATAATATATTTGAGCTTTGTCCGCTTGAGGCCCAGCTGTGGACGTTTGTCAGAGCTAAAGAAGCGCTCAGTGTTGCTGTTACAGACGAGAATCTCCAAGAAGAGGCAAGCAAGATTATTACTTACATGGAGCAGATCTCCAAGACACCATCGGATGTGTTTGCAAACTGGTTGATTAAGCTCATATACGGGAACACAGACTGGCTCCAAAGCTTCAAAGGACGTGCCTGCTCTACTCAAACTGGTCCTGCACCCAACCCAGGACCACGGGATCCCGGACCAAGCTTGGCTTATCATTCCGCTCCCGTGTTACGCCCTCTTCCACTGCGAATGGAGAGGATTCCTCCGCCTTCAGAGACAAACTTGCCCAACGTTCACATAGACGAGGCGACCTACGTCTTGGCCAGTGGACCCGAGACTCCGCAGGATGAAGCCAACTTGTTTCCCCCTGCACGGTCCAGAATGTTTATTAACAGTGCCAATTTCTTCTCTTGGCTTGTCCGCGATCTTGCTCGTTGGGCAGCAGCGACCATGTCGCCGAACAATCCAAACTGCCACATTCCAACCGATGAAGAACTTCAACACCAAGCCCGATGTATTGTATACGACGAGTAAGTTGCCTGCTTTCGGAATCTGCTGGAGGTGTTGCTAATCTCGCATAGCGATGACCCTTGGAACCAGACTGCAGCGGACAACGCGCAATGGCTGCGACAGTTCAAACGAGACGTTGGTATCCTCGATGAGCCCAACGACCCCAATGAAGCAAACTTGAGTGGCTTATACATATGAGAACGCCTGACCGGGGTGTGTGCTCCAAATGGAATGATACGAGAAAAAGGCCAGGTATTGTCGTCGGCGGACTTGGCATCTATCACCCAAGGAACGTATCTCAACCCCAGTCTTGGGGATTGACCTCAAGAACGGATCGACATGACGTTCTGCTTAGTCGCTCTGCGGAAGTCGTCGCGCAGAGAATGCCAGGAAATTTGATCGGGCCTTGTCAACGCGGGTGTCGGCTGAACATTTGCACAGCGCGACCCGCTAGATGATGTGTCTTCTCTATTGCGCCCGCGTACATGCTGCCGATCGGAGAAACCGAGAAACCCAAAGTCAGCCTTGGACTTTGCGAAGTGGAAATGCGGCTCAAACTGTCCCCACTACGTAACCACCAAGCCGCACTATCCCCAAAATGACGCTAGCCGGAGATATCGGCACACCATCTTTCATCGTTCCGGTCACGAGACCTTCGCAATGCTTGTCAGCCCAGACCACTTGTGTCATACGTGCAGGATACGCTTCGTGGCCTCGCACCTCAGGTGTCCCCGGATTCGCTGTGGCTGCTGTGGCTAGTGCACGGGCTGCCGGATAGCCGCTTGAGGCGTAAGGCTCACCAGTTCATGTAGGGTTTAGTGGTCACATGTGCGACTGCCCTTGCACTGATAGGGCGTCATTGCTTCCCTAGGCTTGGTGTTGGGTCTACGAAAATGTAAGAACTGGGTTAGAGGTCGATACCGGCGACCCACCTGGGAAGCTTGGGACGGGAATAAAGTCTTGACTGCGTGTGTGCGCAGGATAACACGGCTTGGCTATCTTGCAAGAAGTGGTACAGATGAACATATATACTTCGCTTGATCCCCGTGTAAGTTCCAGACCACAGCTTGAAGATCACCCCGATTGCGATCCCACCAAATCAATCGACGCAGAATACCGAACATCGTACAAACTACTACATCACCCCACACCACTTCAACCCAAGATAGTCGACCACACCTTCAGGTCGATATCATTTGAACACAATCAATACACATTGTCGATGACAAACTCCAACCACTCTATCGACGCCCGAGACTTGTCTTCTCGCCTCAATCGCCTTGCGCAAAACGACACCTCATCCACCCATGGCTCCATCTCCTATGACGCCAACAACATGTCTGGAAACCGAAGAGTCAACCGAACCACCTCCCTCGACTCACTCCCACGCTTCACGAAGTCTTCAACCATGTCCTCCACCTCAACAGGTTCGACCCAGTTCTCTGGCCTCCGCGGGTTCCCCAGCGCTGCCGTTCATCGCAAGGTTGTCGAGGTCAGCCCAGGCGAGTTCAGCATGCCGCGTGTGCCAAAGAGGTCAAGGAGGGGCACCAATGACAGCGCCCGCAGGTCGAGGAGCGAGGGAACGAAGAAGAAGGATAGCTTCGAAGCGCACGCGTATGGACGACACAGCAACCAGTGGTTGTTCAATGACTTCAGTATCACGGATGCTGTCAGGAAGGGATATGGCAAGGTGTTTGGAAAGGACAACTAAGTCTGAGGAGGGGGAATCCACTCGTTTGGCTGCACGTGTGGCGGCAGTCGAAGTATCTGGTCAGCTAGTTGGGCATGTTTTATATCAGTACGAAGAATACAATCATTTATCCGAGAAAGATCCACTTTTCATTCGCCGTGCGTTTGTGTTTCGCTAATTGTGGTGTAGACTGACCCTTGATATTACACACTGGCATGTTTGTACCAACTCCACGTCGAAAGTCGAGACTCTCATGCAATGTTAGTAGTATCCCTTACGGCCAGCCCCCTGGTCGATATCCACTTCAAGTTAAAGTCTTTATTTTTAGCGTATGATTGACATGAATACGTATTTTGCACCACTTCCGATATTGCACAGCTTTTACTCCACATTATGCCGATATTCGAAAATGATACAAGCACACCGCAAACCAGAGGATGGCATAACGGAGTAATGGTGAACAATGAAAGTGAAGAATAGCAGAAGACACCAAGAAAATAAAGACGGGTAACTATTATTATGATGCATTGATTCTACTCGTCGCGTCTCATACCGTTACTAGCAAAGCGAATGTATAGACAAGCCTTAAGAGACTGCTGTCGTGGGTATCATATTGTCTCATGACCACATATCATCAACGCCAAAAAACAAACAGCAGCCAACGACTCACAGACTCAATAGTCCCATATCCTCAGCCTGCTCATCAAAGTAGTTCGTGTTCCTTTGACCCAAAAACCTCATGAAGGGATACCTCGACACTTGCCTTGGCCATTCCACGTGGTGCCTTAGATGATGCGGTACGTTCCTGTATATTCCTTCAATCCAGCTCATTACTGCTGTCGGTGCGTCAACGCCTTGGAAACCAACGCGTTCGAGGTAGAGTATAGGGGTGAGGATTGCTTGAACGGCGATGAAGTGTGCTTGCAGGATCTGCGCAATGCTGTTGTTTGGATCGATGAAAGCTTGGAACTCGTCGTGCGTCCAGCGAGAAGGTATGTTGTACAGCGTGACAAAGGAAGTGTATGCTTCGATCGGTCTGTCGTAAGCTTGTTGTACCGTAGTGTCGAGAGCGCCCCAGTAGGTTTTCTCGAAAGACGACATGTTAAGGTACTCGAGAGAACGGAGAGATAGAGCGGCAAGGTCGAGGTCTTCGTGGTTCACGCAGCTGAGTTGCGAAGAGTTGCCCATGCGGGACTTCATTTGTTGGAGATGGCCGTCTTCGCTGAAGGCCTGCTGATGTTAATGGTGATGCACTTGTAGGTGCCGACGGGGAAGACATGGCTGACCTCAGTAATGGAAGTTGAAGAACTTACATTGAACGCAGAATCTGAACCTACTAGGGTTTCACCCGCTGCGATCAGATTGCACCCTCGAACCATGGTAAGGAATTCAGTGAGGCCATCTTGAAGATGGCTTGATTGGAACGCAAGGGCTAATGCAGCCGCCATTCTGGCATCCTTTTCGTTCCTCGACTTCGGGGGTACGGACAATGCTTCATTGAGGGATTTGACAGCTAAGATACGATGATGTATGGCCTGCTCAGCAGCACTCGTATTTGACACAGCATCCAAGTGTGAGGCGGCAAGTGCCAGGATCGAGTGTATAAGGTATTCATACTGAGAGAAATTAGCATGCTTAAATGAAATGGAGATTGCTTCCCACTCGATGCTAGTAGAGTAGAAAGCTACATACATTGTGAGCAAAACTTGGGATTACAGTGATCCAGATCTTGTCGGCACCGACAGGTAGGTGGGGATATGCGGTGATGAGAAAGTGGTGAAACAAGCGCATGTCGGCCATCGTCTGACACTGTTAGGCTTTGCTATAGCTGGTGCGTGCCTGGCGATCACTCACGAAAGTACCAGGCGTTGAACGTAGGTTCACTGCCTCTTGTGGATGTGGGGGACTTGTCGATCTCTGCGTGAGTTGTATGATGTTGGCAGGATAGTCACACTGCAATCCTGCCTTGATACAATGATTACATTCTGGATGTTTCTCATTGCACTTGATTCTGCGTCTCTTGCAATTGAAGCATCCGCGACGCGACTTGGTATGACCTTTTCTGGGTATTGGCTTGCGAGGCAGCGATGGTCGGCTGTCTGGCATATAGTCCGACGTCGGTGGCGAGTCGCTCGACGTGCTTGACGAGTCTTGCAGGCTGTTATTTCGAGAAGGCATTACGATGCTCACATAAGGAAGAGTCAGCACGCGAGACGCGAGCGACCTCCCCCTGGGACGATATATACTGCTCCTGGCGGTGACATGCAGTCACCCATGACAAGTGGATCATCAAATTTGGGGGCTTAGACCGGGAGCTTGGAACGAAACCCCGCGGGTCAGGGGGACGCCAGGTGCGGGAGCTGGAAGACGCCTGACTCACAGCCCTACACGGTAAGGATTAAACATTCCGGCGAGTAATATGGCAGGTCGTTAAGGCTTGGGGGAAACTAGGTTTCTGCAGTGAACAGAGGTTGGTCAAGCTTCGGTTAGCACCCGACTAGGACAACTCACCGGTGAGCGGCCAACGGTCGGTGGCTTGAAGGCTGTGCGGCTTCAGTACGTCAATTTCCGTAGTTAAGAAATGCCTTGCAGTCTGTTAGTCTCTTTAGGCTGCTATTGCGAGCGAGTGATCAGCATCAAGACAGCCTTGGTGCCAGTGCCCATCAAGAACGCACGACGGCGGCTTCGAGGTTCCACAAGAAAGCAACAATGTAAAGGATACCCTGCCCTTGCTTGCTTCTGTTTGGCGGACTATTTTTGTAAGACTGCGTAGCGACAAGCCTCGCCAAGCAGTGTGATTTGCGCCAACTTGGTAAATGGTAGCGATCGGCCGTCTCGTGAAGGGCGCAACCATGCGCATCCGGCAATCTTGCGTCACTGGTCCCTTAGGCAACAGCATTGAACCTATGGTACCACAAGCTGAAGTATGTCTGCTCTCTGTTTGACATCGAATGGTGCTGTGATGCATTGTCTCCAGAGGAAGGATCGAAAGGCTGCGAGTAGCGTGGTGCCAAGCCGCTCACCCCAGCAAAAGAGTGGGCCCTACGTTCCCAGTTGTCGGGCTGCACAACCCCTCCCATCTCGCACGTGTGGTGCACCATTGGTACTATATCAAGACTCTTTACGAGACAACGGCGACCATAGGAAGCGTTAAGCATGGCTGTTGTCGAGATTACCCAGCTACGTCTGAAGGGACTGGCCGTTGACGATCCGGCGTTGCTCCAAAGCCTATCGCTGGTCCGAGGCAAACTGCAGACCAACTCACGTTTCTTCAGCTGCATAGAAAACCCAAGCCTCATTTATATTTTTGGCGTCTGGCCGAGTCTAGATGCCCACCTTAAATTCCTGGCATCTCCGGCACGGGACGAGATTTTGGCTCCGCAGGAGGATATCCTCGACTTCCAGTGGACAGTACACCTGGAGCTAAGTGCCACCAGTCCACTTCTACTCGATGCGCCGTTTATAGCAATCGAGAGAATCGGACTCGACGCAGGCCAAGTTGATGCCTACACCAAGGTCATCGAAGGGCACGTGCGAACTCTCCAAAGAACTGGGTTCTTCAACGTTACATACGGATGGCGATGCGATATGCCAACAGGAAGCCACGAGGTAGTAATTCTTACCAGCTGGGACTCTGAAGGATCTCAGGCCATCGAGCCAAGCAGATATAATGCACATCGCGACAACGACAATGTGGAAGCCTACCAGGAGATTCAGTTCCACCGTGCCTGGAACATAGAGTACACACAATCTCGAGCATAAGACGGCTCAACGTTGAAGGCCGACTGGCGTGTACGTAAACCTCCGTCATTGGCTGCATCTATGATTGGCTGCATCTATGATTGGCTGCATCTATGATTGACTTCATAGCGACAAGCCTTATGCGTTGCAGCATTCCATACAGAAATGGATGACAGGGTGGAACAAGGGTCTTTCCATTCTTAGGCAATGGCCACGAGGCTGGGTCCAACCGGGCAGCGTCTCCGTTGATTGCCAAGAACGTGCCGGGAAGCTTTCTTAGGGTTCTCATCGTGGTGGTACTGCAACAGGTGGCTACGGCTCGAGTGTCACAAGAGCAGAAAACAATTGCGGCATGAGAGAAGAACTCGAGACCGGTAGATTGCGGCCACAGTATTCCACAAAATCTCGCTTGTTGCTTTAGTCTCAAATGGCCACGCAACCTGTGGTGTTTGGCAACCCAGCGCAGCTCCGGAAGAGACCTTATCCGCTTAGGCAACTTCTTGTTGGTATACAGAGCCACTGGTCCCGAAAGACGAATCTTTACTTCTTCGCAGATTCGTTTCCAGTTGACTCGATGCAATAGTTGGCCGCATTAATGAGTATAGGTCCTTGTGAACGCAGAGCGCGAGTTGTGAAGCTACTCGATCCCAGGACATAGTGTCGATGTCGATCGCCGCGGACCCTACGACCACGAAGTCAGTCTTAGGCTCAAAAAGAGGACGGCGGCGCACTTCTCTTGTGGCCGAGCATGTCACTGAAAACCCCTGAAGTACGTACCGCCCTTTCCTTGAGCATGAAGTTGACATAAACAGCCCCGAATCTTACTGTTGTTCATTGGCGATGACCTTGCAACGGTCGAACCTGGCACTCGAGACGCCCTCATATAACAGTGTACGCGACGTTGAGGTAGGACAAGAAGAAGAAATCGAGCTTGCGCGCAGTCACATTTCCACTGAAGGTCACCGGCTATGCACGCCGGAACTTACAATTGGGACCGCCTTACGCTTTGTGCATTGAGTAGAACCTGACTCAGATCCCTCGTCACTTACTAAAACGAAACCTCCCGTTCGTCGACGCCTGCGTATGCGTCCTTTCAACCACGCAATCACATCACCGCCTTTTCCTGGTGTATACGTTGGCTCAACACCAATTACCTGCATCAACGGCTCGATATCCAGAACAACGGAACAACCCTCCGCCACAGACGGTAATGATAGCCCAAACAAGCACAGATGAAGACTCGTAACGCGCCCCGTCCCGTACGCAAGCATGCTTGACCTGGAGTCAAGCACTCGTGCCAAGCCAGTCCACTCCGCCTTCTGCAGCCGCCATCAACGTTAAGCTCTTGTACCTGCGTAATCTGAGACGCATCAATTGGTTGTCCAGTGCAGCGGAGCGTCAACAAAGGTTGAAATTCGGTGTTGCTAGTCCGGGTTGGGCCGCCAAGGAAATGGTACGTAAGCCAAAGCGTGCAAGCCGCGTCACAACCACCAAGGCCCCATGTCACGATGGGCTTGTTCGCAGGGCTGGGCTGGGCTGGACTGTCACCATCTGCTTTGCATTGCAGGAACAATCATTGGTGTACAGCAGCTTACGTATGTGAGAGACGGGCAGCGTGTTTGAAACGAAACTAGGTGAGGAAAGAACAGGGGCACAATCGCATGAACAAACTTTTGTGCCTGAGCGCAGTCACGTTGTCATGCGCAATCGTGCCTGAGCCGTACGATGAAGCACAAGATGTTTGTGTCTGTACAAGAGTGCAGTATGCTGTGGTTTGGATTTGAAGATTACTTCCTCTCATGGATACAGCAATCGCCGCAAAGTCTGAACAACACCACCAAGATCTGGGGAACCCCAAAGTTCCGAGATCTCATCTCACGCTTCCTAGTATGCATCTGCCAAGCCGGGCGCCAGTCCTCAATCCAGTGCCTTGCGTATGCTTGGTGACGACTCAGCCCTGAGCATGGCTCTGAGCAGGGCGAAGTCACCACTCCAAGAATGGAAACGACTTCAAGATGCCCTGATATAAAGATTCAGACCTTAGGCTCCTATAGAACCATCATCAGCTCATTCGCTTCTTCAAACAATACATTCACTTTTCTTTCTCAGCTCATCTTTCAATATGAAGTTCATTTCCGCTCTCGCAGGAGCCGCTCTCCTCGCTCAGCAGTCCGCTGCTCACCCTGGCGACAGCCCTGAGGAGCATGCTCGTGAGATCGCTCAGCGCGCTGCGTATCTGAGCACTCACAAGCGCTCGCTCGCTCACTGCGCCGACACTCTGAGGGCTCGCGGCAATGACCTTGCTATGGCTCATCGCCGCAGCCTCGAGGTCAAGAAGATGCGTGCTAAGCGTGCCATTGATCAGGGTATATTCAAGGACTGCAATCCAGCTAGGTACAATAACTGACAATTATTGCAGAGAAGAACTACCTCCGTGCCCGTGACCTGGACACAGTCCTCGCCACTTCTCACGCCTCCAACCTGACCGGCATTACCGCCGACACTGACCCCTCGGTTCTCTTCACCGGCAACAACTCCTGCATCCTTACCCCTGAAGTCACCCAGGGTCCTTACTGGGTCCAGGGAGAGCTTATCCGCGAGGACATTACCGAAGACCAGGAGGGTGTGCCTCTGCACCTTGACATCCAGGTCATCGATGTCAACACCTGCGAGCCCGTTCCCTCGGTCTACCTCGAGCTGTGGCACTGCAATTCCACCGGTGTTTACTCTGGTGTTGTTGCCAGCGGCAATGGCGATACCAGCGATGAGTCGAACCTCGATAACACCTTCCTCCGCGGTATCAACCAGGCAGATGAGAGCGGTGTCGTACAGTTCGACACTCTGTTCCCCGGTCACTACACTGGCCGCGCCACCCACATCCACGTCATGACCCACACTCTCGATGCAACTGTCAACGACAACAACACTTTGACCGGTACTTCGGTCTCCCATGTTGGACAGATGTTCTTCGACCAGGACCTCATTGAGGCTGTTGACGCAGTTGAGCCATACGCCAGCAACACCCAACAGCTCACTGAGAACGCAGATGACTCCATCCTCAGCGAGGAGGCCAGCGATGTCGACCCCATGGTCGAATACGTCCTCCTCGGCGATGATGTCTCCGAGGGTATCTTCGGATGGTTGGCATTCGGCATGGACTCCGGAGCTTCTTACAACGTCACTCCTGCTGCGAACCTCTACGCCGAGGGCGGTGTTGCGAACGAGAACTCCGGCATGGGCGGTGGCGGCGCTCCTCCCGGCGGCAACGGCACTGCCGGTGGTCCCACTGGCGCTATGCCCTCCGGTGCTATCCCGTCTGGTGCTGTCCCCTCCGGTGTCACTGATGTCGCTGTCGGCTCCACCTTGACTACCCTCGTTTCATCTTCCTCGTCCTCTTCCGCTGTCGCATCCTCCTCTGCCATCGTCTCCTCCGCCGTCTCCAGCGCTGCTGCTTCCATTGCTCCCTCTGCTGCCCCCTCCAAGGCTCCTCAGGGCGGTAAGGGTCAAGGCCAGGGCCAGAACAACGGCAAGGGTCAGCAGCAACCGGGCCAACAACAGCAGCAAGGCCAGAAGCAGGGCCAGCAGCAGGCTCAGAAGCAGGACAATGGTCCCCACTACAACTAAGCTGCCAGTAGGCGCGTGTAGGTTGTTTCAGTGCTGAGCAGCGGTTAGCGAAGAGCATAGCGAAGGAGCGTTTATTTTAGACCAACTGTACACACTCGTTAGGAAATCTGGTATTTACCTGTACATTATACCCAAATGCAAGCATTTGATATTCAATGTCTCGCCCAGATTGTGACAGCTCCTCCAAGTATCTGTTATTCTAACGACTCGTTCAGCTCATTCCAGCCGTTTGCAGTACTGGCATCCGCTGCGCCCTTTGCCTATTGCCCTGCTGACCCTTAGCTTGTCCAGCGTCGACTGACTCCTCCTCGAGCACACTCCGCTGCTCTTCTTGTCATGACAATCTTCATGCATCTCTTGCGCACATAGCCTTCCTATACAAAAATCATAACTCGCTCTGCGCTTCTCTCCGCCTTCCACTCACTCCTCACACTCCTCCAACCCCTTAAGCAGCGCACTCAAACTCCTCTCCCTAACCCCCTCCTTCCCATCACTCTTCCTCCCCCCAATATCATCCGCCTCCTTCTGCTCCTCACTCTCCAACTCGCCCGCCATCCCATCCAACTGCCTCGCCACAGTCTCCTTATCCAGCACCCGTCTCGCCTCCTCAAACCCGCCGATATCCCTCACCCGGCTGTACCCCAGCTCTTCCAGCCGCCTCTTCGCGATGTCGCTGCGCCTGCCGCTGCGGCAGTACAGTGTGATGTGGTCGTCCTTCGAGACTGTGATGTTTTGCTGGGCGTAGATGTCGGCGAGCGAGTCGATCTGGGTGTACTCGATGTTGACTGTGGGTGCGATGTCGGAGACGAGAGGGCCGGTGGAGAATTCGAGAGGGGAGCGGACGTCGATGAGGAGTTCTTGGGGCATTATGGACGTGTATGCTTTGCGATTGAGACAAGTAGAATAGAGGCTGGCTGGGATCGTGGAAGCTGCATGTGCAAGGGCAGCTGGGGAGGGGTAGCCGCATGGCGGGGTTGCTAAAGGTCGCCAATATGCCCCACATTCAAGCTCAACACCAAGGTCCGTGTCACGATGCAGGTGAGCGTAATCAGAGTTATCTTGTTCATCGTTTATTGGTCGGCGGATGCCTCTTCATGTCCTATGTACATGGATACTATGAGTACGCAAAACTGCTCACGGCTGCTTTTTCAGCCGTTGCTTTTGAACGCCTGTGCCTATCAATAAATGGCTGCCATGTCGGCGTATCCCTTTTGAACTCCGTCCCAGTATCGACAAGTCCCATGAAGCAGTGGTATAGAACAGAAAAGCATATGAAAAACTGAAACATGATATCGTCAATATCCGCAGCATAACAGGAAAGGAACACTAGGTAAACAGGTGCGTGCCGCCTTTCCTAGCTATGAGATGCTAGTTCGGCGATGGTAGTATGATGGGTATCCAAAAGGTCAAGTAGCGCCTATGTGCGCCTCGAAGTAAGTCTATGAGCCCTTCATCAGGCTGTTGGTGGAAAAGTTGAAGTTGAGGAAGTCAAATTTGTCCCTCGATGTCGTGCGGCTCTCGGCCGTGAATGTGCTCTGAGCACTGTTGTCCACAGATGGGGAACCCCTGATGGAATGCTGAAGCTCTCGTGGCTCGAGCAGAAGTGAGCGGCGGTAGTAGCTCTGGACGTTGGCTTGGTCGCTCGATCGCACTCGCTGGATCTGCGTTTCCATCCAGTCCTGCATTTCAGGAATGGCAGATAGGCGGTAAGGCACTTGAAACGATTGAAGCTGACCGATGATCTTGGCTGTCTTCATGTGCTTGTCGAAGTTGATCACAGATATGCTATCAGACCCAGATTCGCCAGGAAGTTGACGGGTAGTGCCATTGCCGACGTCAATGAATGTAAGATCGGTGAGATAGATCCCGACAAATGGAATGCATGGTGCGATGTGGTTCTGGAGTCGCTGACGAAGGACAGCATAGTTGCGACCCACGTCGGTGATGGTCTTAAGCTCGTCTAGGCGAACCTTGGTTTTCGTGGAGACAAGCTCCCAGGTCTTCTTCAAGCGCATGACCATGGATGAGTTCAAAGAGCAGATGATGGCCATGAGCGAGTCGTAGTTATTTAGATCCAAGCACTTGCCGGCAATCTTAACCCAGTGCTTGATCATGACAGCTCGCTTCTTTGCATCCTCCAGGTGGAGGATCGTATCCGCGACCAAGTTGGCCAGGTCAGTTGACAGCTTCGACATGGCCTTGACATTGATGGCTTTCGAGTCACTCTTCTTAGTCCACTCCAAAGCCAGAAGCTCTTCTGGTTGGATAGCGCAGAACAATTTGGACTCAATGATGGTGAACTGTCTGGCCAACTCCATGGGATCGAAGTCCAGAATGCTGCATTGCGTACGACCCTCTTTGCTAGATCTGAGAGCATTAAGCTGGCTCTTAGTGACGATAGGTGATGGCGCATTGTTATCGTTGGCGGAGAACATCGTGTTCGAGACACCAGTCTTGCCAATGGAGGAGACGAGTCTGGGTACAAGAGCTCCAGCGCGAACCTCGGTGACCTTGGAGGTCAGTTCAGCAAGGCGCTTGCCTGCTGCTGGCAGAGAGGCCCGGAGCTTTCCAGTCGCAAAGGATAAAATCAAACCCAGAGCGGCGGCATCACTGTCACCTGACCAGTGGCTCTCCAGCCAGCCTTTGAAAACGTTATAGACCCTGAGACGGACTGGGACGCCAACTGTCTGACTGTCGCCGACGTAGTCGAAGCGATCGATAAGGCTTTGTGTCAATTCAAGCGGGGTCGTGAAGAGGCGGAATGTAAGGTAGAAGGTAGTTACAAAGACGGCATCTGGAGTAGACTCATGTGTGGTAAGTTGCTCGACAAGGGCGGGAAGAGAGCCGCCAGAGATCTGACCTTCCTTGTTGTACACAAGTTCGTGCACGTAGGTAGTTTCTAGTAGATGCTCTTCACCGGCGGCAACGTCTTCATTCACCAACGATCGAAGCTCAGAAGAGCTACAGAAGCTGCTGGTCAAAGTTTGGGAAGTCTCCTTCTTAGAGGGTATATGGTCGGGAGTGGTAGCTCTAGTGGATGTGTGAGAGGCCACGCTTCCGTTGCCGATGCTGAAGTGAAATGTGCTGCTGGAGTCTGCCACGGAAGCATTGACACTGTCGCTTCGAGAAGCCTTGGCAGTTGATGGGTGTGTGGCGCCTGCTGGACTTCCTGTTGAATCATATGTTGCCAGCTCATCTGACGTGATTGCGTGGTCCTCGTTGACAGGCTGCAATGATGACATGAAAGAGAGGGCTGTCGGGCTGTCTGGATTCTCCGCAATCGCGACTGGCATAGTCGGTGGCAACTCTAAGCTCTCTGTATCCGAGGGCGACTGTTCAGGAATATCCGGTAATGGTTTCGACTCGGAGATTGTTGAAGGGGCTGACACGATTTGTTCTTCGACTGGCGGTGCCGGCAATGGCTTATCGGTCTCGAAGACTGGCTCTGATGGCTTCTGTGTCGTAACGAAGGTCTCCTGAGCCTCAGTAATTTCGACCTGTTCGAACAAGGATGATGGCAGCCCCAGACCAGCTGCTTCGAACTCAAAATCTCCAATCTTCTCAATGACCAGTCGAGCTTTAGCGACACAGTCGCCGGCAGAGCGAACACAGCTAGTAGCAGCAGCGACAAGTTGCTTCCCGGAGCTTGGTGTAAAGAGTGCCTCATCCATGTCGGCATCTGAGGAATCGAACATGTCTTTGGTAGCCTGTACTAGCTCGGTAAGTCGCAAATACATGATGTCCCGTGTTTCTTCCAAAGCTTTGGACCTCCTTGAGTCGCGTTCCCATACTTCTTCAACAACGACGAGTAGTTGGCGACAGGCAACGACGGATTGTTGGGTGATATGAGCCAGCTCTTCGGAAGACCTCGATTGTAGATGCAACCCAATAAAAGATCCAATGAACCCTAGGAACGCGTCTTGAGCAGTGTTCAGCCGTTCCGAGGCAAGATTCTCCTTTCGAACGCCGGGCGGCGCTCCTGTGTACGACAGCCGGTGGGTGACAGAGAGTCTCTTGGCTTGGCTCTGGGGCTGAGTAGGTAGTATAGGCGATTGGAATGAATCTGATTCAGAAGGTATGGAAAATGCAACAGAAAGGCGGTTGAGGTTGCGCGCAGGCTGAGCAGTGGTGAGGTCCAGGTTATCGTGCGCTAAACTGGGCGTTTGCGTAACTTGAGACTCGCCTCCATTGGCCAGCAAGCCGTCATCCTCCGCTGCTGTTGGCGCTGATGACGGTAGTACGACAGTGTCAGCAGAGTCGGCCGGCGGTGTCAGTGGTCGTCGAGTGCTCCTGTCGTTCAGCTCAAACGATATGGAGACGGCGTCTGTGGCCCAGATATCGAGGAACCGGACCGCTCGTGTCACAAGCTTGAAGGATTTAAGCACGAGCTCATCCAGCAGCTCAAATACTGTCGTAGCATCTTCATTCGACTGCAAAGTCTCTTGCAGCTTCTTCGCGGTCTTGACAAGTGTCGAAAGATCGCCAAGGAGCCCTTTCCGCATGCGCCGCAAGCCAACGTGCGCCACAATTAGATGTGAGTCCCTTGAAAGACAATCGGTCCTTTCCTACTTGATGTAAGTGATCGTTGAGATGGGGGGACATAATTGCGGAACTTACCAGAAAGAACCGTATACCGGCAATCATCCCCCTAACGTAGTCTTGCTTGGTAAAAGCAACCAGGTTTCCACCTTCGCCGTCACGGACAAGGTCCCATAGATGCGTCAATGCGTTGAGTAGGTTACGGATTGTAGGGTGGTCGTAGGGTTCGCAGTAGTTGGTGGGCAGCCACCCCCGTGCTCCAGATCCAAGCAATGTGCCATCAGCCCAGCCATTGGGATGTACTGAATGCACCAAGATGATGTCGCCCTGCTTGATCGCTACTGTTATCGATGATTCCTCTGTTGACGAAGATACTGTGGAGGCTGGGACGTAGTGGTAAAAGGCGCGGAGGTAGTGGTGGAAGACCGGCTGCGCGGTGAATTGTTGTGTTGTTGAGTCACCTGATGTTGTAGGTGTCAATGGGGGAGATATCTGCGACTGTGATTGCGACCGTATTGAGAGAGCACGTGAAGACTGGCGGCTGTGGGCGTAAACGCTGGTGCGCGACTTCCTGGGCGATTTGGAGATGTTGAGAGGCGCAACCATATCAATCGAGTGCCTTTCCACCTCTTCCGAGTCCATGGTGTGGACGCTCATCCCCGAGGCGGATTGCAGCAGACAGTGGGCAGTGGCGGTCCGGAACGAGAGTCGTTAATTGGGCACCGCAAGTTCGGTGCGCCGCAGCATCGAGTTCAAACGTCTAAGGCCGGTCGAACCGTGGTTCTGGATGCTCTCGACCACACCAGCGCGATTCGATGGGGGTGTCACGGAGAGGGTCCGTTTGTTTAGACGATGGTGAGTGTTGATGTTGCTCGCTTGCTGTCACTATGTTATTATTGTGATCGAGGTGGTGGGTTGGGTGAGGAATGGTGCCACCCAATCGGGCGAGGTGAAGGAATGTGGTAAATGTAGACCCAAAACACGAGGCGGGCCATCCAATGCAACAAATAGTGGCGATTCGGTGATGGTAACGGCGGAGTGAATGCGCTTCAATGCCTGCTAAATGGCAATGCCAACGCGAACGGGCGGCCGAGGTGTAGGTCTTCACAGCGGAGGAAGTGAATTATTACCTTATTGGGCCGAGATGAAGTGAACGACCGGTGTCGGTGCAAGCCGTGAAACAGCCAGCTGTGTTCAATGCGCCGAGGAAAGCTGGAACAGAGGTTTTGGCGCGGAAAGTGAGCGATTGGTAAGGTCTCAGACGCAGTCTGTCTCTCGTGGGCGAAGCCGTGAAGCCGGATTGATAGTGAGCGTGGTAAGGAGGGGCAGGTGCTCGATATGCACCTCGGGGCTCCAGCGGTGACGCCTTCTAGTGCCGATATCTGAGGAAGGGACTGTGGACTTGCTGCAAGGGTCGGGCCTGCAGTCGACTCGCCGGGCAGGGAGACACGGCGTGGGTCCCTTCAACGGTCGTCTATTATGGTGATGCGCTCACGCAAGCCAGGGAAGGAACGACGGAAAACAACAGCACTCGCACACAACAGAAGTGCGTACTGGAAAGATGATTCTTCACACAACGGTGTGGCAATCAGTAGGAGGGAGAACGGCCATGATGCACGCAGGGCCACGGCACTATTATTGCTCGTCGGCGGCGGATCCATCGACCCACGACCTGCACCCAACTGCCAGCTTGGGAACAAGCTCGAAAAGCTCCAGGGCCCGACATGGGCGCGCTGGGCACGCCACATACTGCCAGGGCGCGACAGGGATGGGCGGCCAGGGAGCGTTGGCGGGCCCTGCGGCGTCGTAACCAACTTCGACCGCGGCTTGGCGGCCGGCCAGTTGATCACGATTCGCTCATTCCAGGCCGTGCGCCTGAGGGAGGCCAGTGAATTCTCCCCGGCCTCGTTCCCTTGCGCTTGCTCGCCAATAATCAAACGTTGAGCAGTTCGCGCACGATCGCGTATCGTCGCGTCTGAGCCGGCAGCGACGCGAGGAATCTGGACGCGAATGGCGTTGATCGTGAGCGCTCAGCACCGCGCTGCTCGAGGGCCAACCACCCTTCGCCTTCGCCATGGTGAGCAAAAGTCGAGCAAGACCGCGCCGAGCCCATGACATCTCGGACAGCAGCACCGTGACTCGACCTACCTGTCACAACTGCGGCCGCCTGCATGAGGCCCGCGCAGCAAGCACACGCCCCCGGCTCAGCAGGGTTCCTGGGCGAGGCTGCTTGTTATGCTCCACCAAAGCCTACGCCCGGTCGCTTTTCGCAGCCTCAATATGGCAGGGATCCACTGGCTCGCTCGAGCTGTCTAGGCCGTATTGGGCATGTCCCGGACGGCACTCGATCCCGGTTGCCATGGCGGACGTCTCCAATCGATCCCCGGGACTTTCTCCTGCACCCCAACGCATTGTGCTCATTGGCTGTCACAGGAAATATTCCGCAAAAAGCCGTGTGGCTGATGTGCTGCAAGCCGTCCAATATGCATAATACAAGGGAGTCGAAAGAAGCAAGCCAGCGTCCTCTGTTCTGCGAAGTGACAGTCTGTCGCACCATCAGAACGAGGTGGCTCTAGCAGATCCTCAGCTCGCCAGACGTCATGCCTTCGGCAAGGGACATCTCGATGCAGTGGGGATACGTCCACTTCGACGTCCGCTAGGCATTGCCTTCCCGTCAGTGTCCCTTGGCCTGGCCCGCCGTTGCATGCGTTATCATTCTGAACCTGTGGGGAAGATCAAGAGCAGAGTCCGAGGAGGCCAGGCTGCCGAGTGGGTATGGCAAAGCAGCTAAGGACGATCCATTCGAATTGTTATTACTCTGCCTACTGTGATGAGGCGAGGGCCGTCATCGCATGAATCTCCACCGGAAACCCCTCCAAGATTTTGGGGGAAGCAAGAGTTGAGAGTGTAACAAAAAGCACACGTGCACCACAGAATTCGACGGCTCTTGCATGGATGTTGATGCCGTGCAACCCACACCACACGCAGGGCACAATGACGCCCCAAATCCGCCTTTCGAGATCATGTAGGCGGTTCGAGGGAGTCATCGTACTCGTCCCTTGAAAAAGATACTTGCACAGGACTTGCCTACCGCTGCCTGGAGTACCGTGTATGGTTCAACTGCTGCGACGAACGTTCGTAGGCGTGGAGGCTCGACAAGACCCCGGAAACGGTTTCGCGTTCATATCGTAGACTGGTCATTGCTTGGACCAAAAAGCAATGTTCAACGCCCAAAACGGACCCGTTTATGGGTGTTCTCCTGGGCGACGCTCACGAGCGATTACGAGCTCTGGTGAACGATTACAAGCGTAAGTGAACGCCATCAACTCTCGTACCTAAGATTGTTCACATAGGATCTAGCCATTCGACCTCTAGCTTCCATAAATTTGCCCGCAGATCTTTGCGGCATGCTTGAAAAATGAGCATGGAGCAAATATTGTCAAGTATGGTGAAAGCGGAACTGGAAGATAAGTACGTTGATCATGCACCAGCAAACATCTGCACAAGCAATCCCTGCAATAAAGCGGCTCGTCCTCTAGGCTTGACCATAATGGGATGTGATCTGCTCATGGGTTGTAGTGGACCATGGACAGCCTTCAAGGATGCAAACACCATCTACCTAGACTACCCACCCACAAAGCACGACATTCGAGGAAGATCACCCGAGCATACAGCGTGTACACTTGCAACAGCAGTGTGTTGCCAACCCTGAACCCAATGCTGGCTAACAACCATGACCCAGCTAAATCATCCCTACGCCTATATTTCGTCCACTCGAATCAATTTAAAGTATACCTCCAGCGCGTTCGTGCAGGTGCCGACTTCGGTAGACTGCAAAGGCAAAAAGCAATGGCAATTCTGCACACAATCGCAGAAAGTTTCGCGGGGATTCCATCCGTCCGTTAGCTTACTCTGGGAGTGCACGCTCAAGCATTGTAAGTTTGCCTAGTCTGCGCTCTATTGCACCTGTTTAAGTTCGGTGGATTTTAACCCGTCACATTCACACAGGATACCCACAACTGTCATCGATTTTTTCCGAGCTGAACAATAGATTGTGGGCGTTGACCTCAACAAAGCTTCCTGCGTGGTGATGAAGATGGCACAACCCTAACGCGTGCGCCGTTCACGGGGCATTGCTTTAGCTGCCGCCAGGAATTCGCCGACCGCTCATGCCCAACCTTTCCATCTTCGCATCAACGTTGTATTCGGCGACCACATGTAACGCGTTTTATTGGCAAGAAGGGTAATACAGTCACGCCGAAAGAGTCGCGATATGGGGATCCTCTCCAAACTCGATAAGCGTAGAGCCCCAAGCTTTACCCTGCTGTGATTCTCGCAAATTGCATGATTCCCCTTTTGGACGCCTGATCCCTGTCTGAAACAGCCACGAGCCCTCCTCACCCGCGTTCAAGGGACCCGAGGACATGGACTCCCACAGCAGCCTTAATCAAAGCGGCACTCTGGCCGATGCATGCGTACCGAGGCGTGGGATGCGCAAAGGCTTGACACTGATCAGTATCTTTCGATGGTCATGTGCGCACCTCGAGCTGCATCAATGCGATGAACCGCACACCGCACGACCCAGGCAGCGCGTGCAATGCGAAAACGGACTTTTGTGCTTCTCTGCTCAAAAGTGAAGCTGATCGTACACAGCAAATTTGTCACTTGCGTCGTCAGTTTCACCCGCACCAGCTTGAGCTCGGCACAATCGGCTCCCAGTCACGTTCCAAGGCCATTTCAAGGATCTCATGAATGAGGATTCAGATTTAACTTCCCTGGCTCGTAAAATCGAACCTGAACTCCACACGGTACCCAAGCGTACGTACTTCTTGGAGATCATGGATGCAGCACGTATCGTTGACGCGTTTCCTGAAGCAACGCTGGCCACAGGTCAAATTATCGCTATTGCGCCGAGTTCCGCTGTTTACGCAATGCACTATGACGGATATTATTGTGCGACTGCGGAACCCTGAATCCACGGGCCTGGTTCGCCATCATAGGGCAATTAGTCTCACCAGGATTAAAGTGCATTCGTGTACGGCCCTGGTTCGGCATCACGTCGTTCCAATTTCTTCGCTGCGGCCGCTGGCCCCCAAACCTCTGAACAGCTGATAATCGATCGCAATTACGAACCCCGTCGGCTCAGAGGCGCAGTGCAAATGAACTGCGTGCAGAACACGAAACACTGTTATTTGGAAAGAGAGCGGAGCATCTGTCGGTATCTACTCGGGAAACCTCCTTTCACAGACGCCCCTTGCATATGTGGTCTGCCAACCGCTTCCGCGCCGTGAATATCGCCGTGCAAAATCCTTCGCGTGGGCACCAAGGAGCAGCAGTATCGCTTTGGAGGCGGAATTGCGGCGCAACGGACACAGCGGCAATCAGCACATTCCCTTACTGCGGTGATGGGCTTGAGGCTGATTACTTCCGGAGTTTCCGATCGATGGATCGTGGGGAACTGGGTTCACTGGGCTGCACGACATCCGTACGACCTGGGTCTCCCCAACTGGCAGCTCGAGATACAGACAGTTTCACCGAGTCCTGAAGCTGGTTCAAGATCACGAGGCTCACCCTCAGATACCAACTTCTCTGGAGGTAAAACTTGGCTACAAACCAGGTGCCTCGCCGAGCGCGATCGTGCTCCTAGCGCGATCGTACTCCATCGCTAGCCCTCGCCCCGACATCAGGCCTTTAGGAGACCTTCCAATACCTTAACATGGTATGCTTGAGAGCCACAGCGAATGCATTGTAGGTGCCATAGTAGGACGTACCGCCAAGCAGATCTTGCGTACTCCAACGACAAGGCGGTTACGCAACGACGACAGGGGCTGTTAACGTCCCTAGCACATAGATTGCAGGTCGTTTGTCAAATTACCATCTCCTCCATCAATTAGGTGGAGCAGCACTGAAAACCGACTGCGGGGTCGTATGAGGTGCTGTCTCGCCCAGCCGCGTGGTGTTATTCAGCGCAATTGCGTGTGCATGAATGTCAGGGAATTGCGGAACTAATGTCTAGCAATTCGAGACGTGCAGTGCCTCGGCTAATGGTTAGGCACGCCAATGCATGTATATGTCTCCGATACCTCTCAAGTTGCGATACGCATATGGACTATGCTATAAGACATCTAGTGTCACATGTTGTCAGTCAATTGACGGCCTACTTTCGGTTCACTCTCGTACTCACATTTGACATGCTCAAGATTACAATACGAGTATCCGAAACCGAACACCTGTTCACGAAACTCGATCTAGACATCGGAAATACCATGTTCCACTATAGGTCGGCATACCTATAACACCGTCTCACGACACCCGATGCACGTCACTTCCCGAAGCAAAATCGAAATCTGATTGGAGGAATAACTATTCCTACCCCGTCTCGTACTTCATCATCTTTAAAAATCCACGATGTTTCTATTCCTGGACCACATAAGATGAACACAGAAGCTATTGCGATAACACTGACATGCTGGCTGTAACATACTGCCGGAAGAGGTAGGTTTGGCAGCAAGACGTTGATTACTGCTATGTAGATCATATGCGTCGTATTGCAGCTACGACATACAGTGCCGTCTCGGAACGCGTTCCTGCACCTCCACAAAGCCTCCGTGCTCATCTCACAAGGACATTTAATGTCCTGAATATGCCGGAAGAGGGAACTTTCTTCAAAAGCATGTAAAGGTGTTATGGAGATCATGGAGATCATATTCATTTCACCACTCTGTTGCTGCTACATCTTCAGTCTCCGCTATAATCCTTCCAGCCGCTTCCGACGGCTTTTTCATCTTACCAAGTCATACCGCCTGTCACTGCCTGTCACTGACTGCCATAACAGGTAGGTTTGTGGCATTCTGTTGACAGCTGTTATGGAGATCATATTGAATCGTATTGATCAAGATACAGCTCAGCCTCCAGTCTCGACCCTTTCAGCTTCATCAGACGGGTCCTTCATCTTACAAAACTATACTAGATGTCACTCTTCTTGCCGCAAGAGGTAGGTTTGCAGCATTCTGTTGAAGGCTGCTATGGAGATCTTATTGAGCTTATTGATCATACCGATTAAGCTACATCTCAGCCTCCAGTCTCGAATCACTCAGCCTCCTCGGACGGGTCCTTCATCTTACGGAACCATACTAGCTGTCACTCTTCTTGCCGCAAGAGGTAGGTTTATATCATTGTGTGGACGACTGTTATGGAGATCATATTGTTCATCTCAATGAAGCTACACCTGCAGTCTCCGCTCTCAAATCACTCAGCCTCCTCGACGGGTCCTTCATCTTATTTTGAAAGCATACTAGATGCCACGTCCTGCCACAAGAGGTAGGTCTTCAGCATTGCGTTGACTACTGTTATGAAGATCATATTGAAAATGTCGATCAAGCTACAACTTCAGTCTCCACTCTCGAATCCTTTCGGGCTCCTCGGATGGGGTCTTCATCTTACAAGGTTCGAGCTACTTGTCACGCACTGCCACAAGAGGTAGGTTTGTGACTTTGCATTGACGACTGATATGGAGATCTTAATGATTACTTCACAGGCCTGGACTTGTCAGCTGTCCTCCTCAGCCAGGGTTGTGTTCCTCCACTTACCTTCTCATTTCGATATATTCGCTTCTCAGAGCCATGTCAACCACTGCGGCGGGATTGAGAAACAATTAGCGCACAGCTTGTATGGCTAATGGTCCAACATACATGTTGTGTGGCTGAACCTCACGCACCTGCAACCCGAGTATTGTTCCAGAGGTATGTTCAAGTAAAGCCGAATGCGGGAGATCGGATCGACCCACTTAGCTGCACCACGACTCAGCTGTACAAGCCTCCAACAATCCTCATGTGAGGGGCCTCGGGCCGAATTACAAATATCTAGCGTGGAGATAGATGGACCACAGGTCAAGACGACGATCTCAGGCGGTGGAAAATCACAATCGACGCTTGTATTCAGAGTGACACCGTGTCACGAGAACCGGCAACAAGAGAAGTTTGTACTAAGAAGAAGAGACCAACCACAGCGTTTGATAACCCGGGACATATTCACTCCCGGTGTCGCACACCAAACAGTTTCTGTCAGGAAGTGCGGTCTTCTGCCCAGATTTCGTACATCCTGCGGCTCGTACGTCAAGGTGGCACAGACTCTCCAGGTACTTGGCTTCCATACAACCTTCTCGGGTAGTTGGACGATCCTCCAAAGGCAGATCACCTACAATACGAGGTCAAAGCCTCCATGCAGCACTACCTCTCAAACCACCAACAACAAAGGACTGGGAAATCGAATTTCCGATTGCACAAGCACAACGGACCGAATACCCTTAAAGACATAAAACTACAACAAACACAAAATAATAGTAACCTGATCATTCGACAATTTTACTAGCACTCAATCCCCTTCCCGCAAAACGAACCTCATACCTCGCAAGCAACTGCGCCAAATACAAACACTGCAAGACTCTCAAAGTAGCAACTCGTGCACCAGCGCAAAAGTAACACGTGAGTTGCTTTTTTACCCATCTGCCGAACACGATGAAAATGGAATGCAATGAAACGCACCGACCACGCGTGTAAACGAGACGCGGAAACGACGTTGCCGTGCTCGAAACCATCAGACTTGCTTTTTGGAGGCTCGTGGCTCCGTTCGGCTGGGGTGCTGGCCTGCTGCTGTGCTATAGGTTGGCTGGCAGGCGGACACGTATCCCGGTGCATAAAGGTTTGGAACGATACTGGATGTGGGCGCGACAAGCGACGGTATGCCGTTGAGGGTCTCTACCGTTTCTGCCGTTTTCACGCGGCAAGTCTCATGTCACCTGCTGCTGCAGCTGTCAGTTTTGCAGGTATGTCCTAAAGTAGAGGTTCGTGCATTGAGGCGACATTGGTGTATTTGCTTTCTGCCATTCATTGACGGAGGAGCGATAAAGTTACAGCAGACGAGTCAATACCCAGATGCGAGAGTTTATCGGGGTACATGGCTCCGCGCAATAGGGAGAGAGCTGCAGTCTCATCCTGGGGTTATGTCGTTTACCCTGGCTATAGCACAGGCAGGCGTTGTTCCTTCTCAGCCACGGCGGATATGACCTCAAGCCGCACCCGATAATCCCCAATTTTCCATCTGCGACCAGATTTGCGTTGAGGAGCATCTCCATGTGGCAGCTCCACATATCCCGGCCGCAGTATGGCCGTCCAATATAGCACACCGCCATATATGATTGCCAGTGTCGCTCGTGTGTGTTACACAGCAGTAGCACGTTGCGGACGGTGGGTCTTTAATAGTTGCGGCGGTTATGCGTGGGCGAGCAGGGGTCGGGCCGTGTGCGCATGCAAGCGAGCTGCAATGCTTGCGAACGGTGTGAGGTCGTGTTTTGGGCGTACATTTACCGGTGGTTCCGGAGATAGTGAGGCTAGGCTTTGGGCATCATGTATAGGTAAGGATGGCATGTGATGAGCCCAGAGGTACGTCCAGCGTTGTCCATGCTGGGGATGATGTGCGGTTGTAGCAATGCAGCAAGTTGACATGCTGTCAGCGGCGAGCGCGCGCTCATTGCATGTCCATTTCGTCGTCACCGTAGTCGCCCGCAGTACCAGAGTAGCCGTTCTCTGCTTCTTCTGCGTCTCGGTCTTTGCGTTGCTGTTCGCGTGAAGCACCGATTTTCCTGCGAATTGTCAGCACGTCCTCCCAAAATCAAATTCTGGCATTATAGCATACCTCAGGCCGTCAATAACTCCTGTGATGAATGATCTTCCTTCTCCCACTTCCATGCCTCCCACTCCGTTCATCTTGATGCCTCCAGCTGCATCTAGTACTTCTACACCGCTCCGTAGCTTTGCCATGCGAACTTCTCGTAGTCCTCTCAGCAGCTTGCGCACATGATCTGGCTCTTCAAAATCATCTGCTGCCGCTTCGAGCAGCATCTCGCCCAGTTCGAGCCAATGATACGGTAATGCGTCTGGCGCGGCATCTGCGGTCGAGGTTGGTAGGAAGGGCGGCGATATTGGCAGTGTATTGTCGGAGGGTTGTGGGGGTAGTCGCGGTGGTGGAGAGAATGTATCTGCATGCTCTGTCTCGTGGTCGAGGATCGCAGTGAGGGAGTGCGTATTCAACCATGGTGGAGGTAGGATGTTCGCTCGGCGTTGGCGCTTGAGTAGGAGTGCAAGCCAGAGGGGAATGTTGCTTCGTTGAGGTGGGTTTAGAGGTCTTAGAGGCCCCTAGATGATGTTAGCCTGTTCTTTTTTTGCTCGTATCGTGGGGTAGGGAGTTAAGAGTTCTGGAGGGGTGCTGGAGGGGTGCTAGAGGGGCAGACATACACCAAGCAGCTCAAGGCCTTCGAGTCTTTGGCGCGGGATAACAGTCACGAGTTCCATTTCACACAGGAACGCGACTTCAGGAGGCGTTAGCCCCGGTGGAAGAGGCAATGCCATGTTTGCGACGCGTGAGTACGTGATCTCGAAATGTCAGGACGAGTATTGAACCGCGGACGCGCCCGAAGGCACTTTGCCGAATCGGCGCTAGCTTGATGAGGCTCTCCCGCGGCTTCTGTCCTCTACTATTCGATGCCGTCACTGTGTCAAGATCACCAACTACACCTTCACCTTGTAGATCACTGTGTACAGATGTACCAACATTGGCAGGAGCATGTCGCTCAAGCTCTCTTGGCGGCCAGCATCACTGCATGGGCCACCCTCGTAGACAACGACGTGCCGGCACCGTATCTAGTACGAGGCATCCCATATATCTAATCTGTGCTTGCTAATTTCGACAGGATGAATTCTTTCACGTTCCTCAAGCTCAGAAATACTGTGCAGGTGATTACACATGGGACCCGAAGATCACTACACCACCAGGCTTGTACTATTGCACTTTCCCTCCCTTCAACGAACGCTGTCTAATCAATGCATCGCAGGTATCTGGTAGCTAAGCTCTTGTCACCTGTTTTCGGATGTAGCACAAGAGCCTTGAGACTTCAAAATGCATTGGCACTCAGTTTCATCTTCTATAAGGTCCTCCAGATCAGACGCCTCGTACAGCCTCAAGGCCACAATCAGCGAAAGGAGGACGATGTTAACGGCACGACAACTTTTTCAACTACTCTCACTGCCTTCAACATTGCATGTTTTCCACCGCTCTTCTTCTTTGGCGCTCTGTACTATACAGACGTCATGTCGACAGCTGCGGTTCTCATAAATTTTCAAGCTTTTGTGGAGACCACTGCAAAGTCACAGAGAAGCATAAGCGACGACGTTGTTGCTATTCTCAGTGGTATTGTTGCCTTGTCCTTCCGACAGACTAACATTTTCTGGGTGGCTGTATTTCCTGCTGGTCTCACAGTAATTCAGATTTTGAGCAAGAACGGCCGTATTTCAAGCGGCGCAGCAAAACAAGGCTACTTGGCCGTTTTACAGGAGAGTTGGTCCAAACGCATAGTTTATGATCGTTCTTTGGGGGATGGAGGACTCGAAATCTCAGGTAAGCTACTCCCAAGCGGGGAACTAGCATAGCTGACTCTGTCCAGATACCGTCCTACTCTTGTTGACAACTGCAATTGCGGCTTTGAGTTTCCCAGTCAGAGTCCTCAGGTCGATCGTGCCTTATGTATTCCTACTCATCCTTTTCGCTGGCTTCGTGGTCTGGAATGGCAGCGTCGTCCTCGGTAAGTTATATATGTCCAGTCAGAAACACCAGCTTACAGCTGCAGGTGACAAATCAGCACACACCGCCACTATCCATACGCCTCAAATGCTGTACATATGGCCGTACATTGCTTTCTTCTCCGTACCCATATTCTTAGGACCACTGCTCTGCTGCGTGGCCCCCTTATTGCCATCTCACGTCAAGGCCAACATTGGAGTCAAACGAGATACTTCTTACTCAGTCTATCCGCAGCCCTTGCAAGCTATTCTATTCGTTGCTGTAGGCCTACTCGCAGTACACTTCAACACAATCGTCCACCCTTATACTCTCGCCGACAATCGACACTATGTGTTCTACGTCTTCAGGATCCTCCTTCGGCACCCAGCACTCAAGTATCTTGCTGTCCCGGTGTACTATATGTGCTTCTGGCTTAGCATACAATCTCTTGCACATCCAACTGCTGGCCCGGAAGTAACGAAACGAACAGTGCAGGCCGCGGCCCACGAAGAGGCACTCAAAAACACAAGGATGCCCGTTCAAATCAGCTTTGTTATCATATGGCTAATCACCACGGCCCTATCCGTCGTGACAGCCCCTTTGGTCGAACCCCGTTACTTTATCATACCATGGATTATCTGGCGTTTATACGTACCGCATACACCAGTCACCTTCATGATTCGGGGAAACACGTACTCGCCGGATCTACGTCTGGTTCTGGAAACAGTTTGGCTGCTCGCCATTAATCAGATTATGCAGTATCTGTTCTTGAAAAAGACTTTCACTTGGGCCAATGAACCAGGAAAGCTTCAGCGGTTCTTGTGGTAGGTCAACAACTCGAAACATAACTCTGTACGGTCTTCCTGTATATACCGCAGATAAGCATCACCGCAAAGAACAATTGAATGTAAATACAACCAATCTGTAACAAAAGGGCAATATGTGCAGCTGAAACATGTTTACGCAAACTACCCGATGTGCTACATGGACAAATTTACACAGTTTTGGTTCACCAGAGCAATTCGCTGAACACTATAATTCTTCCACCTTTTCCACACTCCTCTGCCTATCCAGCACAACCCTAACCATTCTCCCTTTGTCCTTGAAAAGACCTTGTCGCAGCGTATCCAGATAGATCTCATAACTTGGCATGTACCCATCAATGAAGGCCTTGACCTGATCATCTGACATCCCTGAGCCTTTTGCCGCTATCATCTTGTGCTCCTGCTCCAGACGCCAAGTGTACACGTTATGCAAATCACTCGTGTCAATGTGGACAAAGAAGTCAAAATGCTCAGGGCCCATAAACGCATTGTAATATCTCTTCAGGTTGTCGTTCACCTCCAATAGATGCGGTAATAGATGCTGTGCGGGAGTATTGATGGGCAGCTTTCCCGCAAGCGCCAGAGCGTGCTTCTCCTCAACCGCAGAGGCAGGAAGAGGTTGGAAACCGACGCACCATCCCTCGAAGACCACAACGTCCGGTTTTCGCGAGACTGAGTGCCACTCGGATACCGGTGCTCGATCGCCTTCGCCGTTGAACTGGCTCTTGTCGAAACTTGGGATCCTGAGCGAGCCTTCTCCGGTATAGGCTTTCAGCTCGTCGAAGAATCTTGCTGCTAGTTGCTCGTCATGGGTTCCTGGCTGTCCTCGCACACGGTACAGGCCGTTTTTGGGATCTTGGTCTCGTTGTGAGATGAGACCGTCGTGTGTTTTGTAGAAGTCGTCCAGAGACACAGTAATAGTGTGGAGCTGGTGTTCAGATGTAAGGATTTCTACTATCTTCGAAGCCCACGTTGATTTTCCCGATCCTTGCAACCCTGTGATACCAAGCAAGATCGGTTTCGAGGAGTTTTCGCGTTGCTTCTTGATCTTTGGCAGCAGTATGTCGAGTGCTCGCCTGATGTTCGACTCGAGCGTAGACATTGCGGGGTAAAACTGTCAGCCGCTGAAGATGTGAAAGTGCTCGTGGATTGATAAAGTAGTTTCAATTTATTTGCTGTCCCAGTGAGCTCCCGAGACTCTTGTTTAAGTCTGAGATAGTGTTCAGGACAAAGTCCGGTTACGGACAAACAAAGACCGGCTAGGCAGTGTCGGCCCGGTCTTCTCCCCGCATCTTCGTCGAGTGGGTAGACGTATCTCGGAGTTTGTCGCCGCACAACCCACAAACGCAACAAATGAATCGTAGACCCCAAATACGAAACTAGGCCGATATGGTGCTCAACCTTGAGGCTTGAAAACCGGGTGAACGCGACGGTGGTGTTGACGTCCAGTTCATGCCCGATGCTGGGCTTATCTCCGAGCACGCAACTGAGACCCGCAATGACTTGTCGCGAACATTTCTCAGTGTTTCTTACACTCACCTTAACAACCGAAGGTTACGATGAGGCGAGCAGATGCTGATACGTCCCAGCTCGGGGGTGCTGGTAGCGTCACGCTTACTGACTCTTCGACCGCCCTCAATGTCGAGGAGCATGCTTCCGCTCCAACAAACCAGGCAAGGACCGGATTTCCCAAGCAAGGCGGACAGTCGCTCTCATACTGGCTACAGCAAGTAAGGTCGGACCCACTGCTGGATCACCGAACCACAGAGGACCTATCAGACGACGCTGATACCGTGATTGTTGGATCCGGTATCACGGGGACACTTGCTGCCAGAGAGCATCTCCGCATATGGCCTGACAGGAGTTTGCTTATACTGGAGGCACGTGAATTTTGTTCTGGAGCAACAGGTCGTAACGCTGGTCATTGTAAACCTGATCAGTGGCGAGGGTTTGGCAAGTTTGAAAAGGTGTACGGCAAAGAGCAGGCTATCAAGATCCTAAACAACGAAGCCGACACTTGGAAATCACTTGTCACTTACGTTCGAGAGAACAACGTAGATTGCGATCTTTGGGTTGGGGACACTTTGGACGTGCCGGTCGATGACGAGGTGGCAAGATTGGCGAAAGAGACATTCGAAAGATACACAAATGCCGGCGGCAAGGTAGACCATATCAAGGCCACACAAGATCCTTCTGAAGCAGCACGAATAACGAGGATCAGGGATGCGAAAGCTTGCTATGCATGGCAGGCATCGACTCTACAGCCGTGGAAGCTGACAGCACATATCATGCGCAAGAACTTGGAAAACGGAGCCAACCTACAGACATACACGACAGCCACATCGATAACAGAGGCTACTGGAGAGCGCAGGAGATGGATTGTTCACACTGATCGTGGACGCATCGCCTGCGATAACATTATTCACGCCACTAATGCATATAGTGCAGCTCTTGAGCCAGCTTTGAAAGGCATTATTACACCAAAGCCGCACATCTGCACAAAAGTCGTACCCCCTCGAGCTGTCAGTGGCTCTCGAGCCATTCGCAATTCTTATGGCGTTCTGCTGCCAGACAGGGGTCTCTTTAGCATAAATACCCGCTGTAATACGGATGGCAATATCATGTTCGGCGGCTCTAATCCTGGACAGAAGGCACTTGACGACTGGGTCGAGAAGCATCCCGAGAACTGCATCAATGACGGATTCGGAAATGTCGAAGGTGTGACACGGTGTGTCCAAAACTTCATCAATGACAACTTCGAGGGATGGGGGAAGAATCAATATGGGCCAGGAGAGGGGATTGAGTATAGCTGGAGTGGTATCATAGGCTTAAGTCTTGACGGCGTTCCATTTGTGGGAGAACTACCTGACAAACCCGGCCAGTGGATATGTGCTGGACACCACGGACAGTAAGTTGATCAACGTCCTACAATGTGCGCACGTAAACTTACAATGAACAGTGGAATGGCACGTATCTTTACTGCGGGACCCGGCCTTGTAAAGCTAATGAGTGGGGAGCCGTGGGATGTGGTTGGACTTCCAGATGTGTACCAGATCACCGCGAGCCGTTTGGAAAGGCTGAAGAATGCATCGGTCCAGAAAGTTGCAACTGTCTAAAAAAAAGCCACAACATATCCATAGACATGTTGTTGGCCCCTGTGCTAGAAGTATCGCATGGCACGCCTCCCCTTAAGGATGATCTTAGTCATGACTCGCGCATCGCAACCCGTTCTTTGACACCTCTGTCCACCTCACCAGCAGCTTCTTTGTAACGTTTATTTACCGCTATCCGACAATAACAAAGCGTCGCGCCAGGTAATTTGCCACTTTCGCAGAAAGTGTCAGCATAAGCCGTTGTGCATCCGTTGTGCAGTTGTCAACCACGGTTCTGAGACGGCAAAGGCGTACACGGCAGGCAAATTGCGACACAATGTACCGTGGAACACGCGCAGCGTTCAACACTTGTGCACGCGACTTGCCTGACAGGGTAATATCGTAAGAACAAGGACTGCGCCGGAGAGTGGATATGTGGACTCGCGGGACAGAACCGTGGTTGGTTGTTGTAGCAATGAGAATGGATGTGTTCGTTGTTTCCCGCTTCACAGTTGCGTGCGCCGTCACTGCATTTAGGGGTCTATGACATCAGGGTCCAAACTTCAGCACCTAGTCACAACACGTGGCGAGCAGCGCCGCGTCCAGTTCGCACCCACACAGATGTCGCGAATCTAATCGCGAATCGGTCCCTCGATCGAATCCTAATCAGTATAGCTGACGAAACACGTTACAAGTTCGAACACGTCGAATTTGCGGAGCAAAATCACTTCTGCCGTCAGCGACAAAGGATTGTGATGATGGTCGGGGACTCGGAGACCAGTCCGGTAAGACGACTTAAAGCTCGAGACGAGCTGCATGGTATTTGCGGGGTAAAAGGAGTAGGACATCCGGGGAAAGCTTCAGATATAATGAAATACTATTGGCAGCGTTGCTCAGAAGGCACTTTGAAAGTCTGAAAACACCTCAGTACAATCGTAGCAGCAACACCGCGAAGCAGAATCGAAAACGAGATGACGAACCTCTCAACTAAACTAGCTCTTCTGGAAGAGGCTAGCAAACCAATACAGGTTGGCATCATTAGAGCCGGTAAATTCGGCTCCATGTAGTGAGTGGCTCTCTGATATGTTGTCAACATGATCTAGTACTTGCTGACGCAGTACACAGCATCTCACAATCACATCGTACAAACGGCGTACGACTAGCGGCGATCGCGGACCTTTCGCCTGAGCGTGCTCTGAATGCACTCAAGAAGACTGGCTTTCCGGAGGACAAGTATGACGGAACCGCATCTCTTTCACTCGAAGAAGGCCTGAAGCAAGGAAAGACGGCCATCACCACCGACTCCGCTCAATTAATCGCTACCCCAGGAATCGACGTGATTCTAGAAGTAACAGGAAACCCTGCGGCAGGAGTCAGGCATGCACTGCTGTGTTGCGAACATAAGAAGCACATTGTCATGATCAATGTGGAGGCTGACGTGCTCGCGGGTCCGTTACTCACCCGGAAAGCGAAAGAAGCAGGCATCATCTACTCCATGGCCTATGGTGACCAGCCTGCACTTATCGCTGAGATGGTTGATTGGGCACGTACTGCTGGCTTTGATGTCGTTTGTGCAGGTAAAGGTACCAAGTATTTACCTCAGTACCACTACAGCACCCCCGATACAGTTTGGGACAACTACGGGTTCACCAAGGAGCAGCTGGCGACTGGCGACTTTAATAAACAGATGTTCAACTCGTTCTTGGACGGTACAAAGAGTGCGCTAGAGATGGCAGCTGTTGCCAACGGATGCGACCTTACACCGCCCTCTGATGGTCTCGCATTTCCCCCATGTGGTACTCACGATTTACCAGACGTTCTTAAGCCTAGAGAGCACGGCGGGCAGTTAGAAAAGAAAGGTATGGTCGAAGTGGTATCATGTCTGGAGAAGGACGGCCGCGCTGTTTTTAACGATTTACGGTGGGGCATGTACGTTGTCATCGAAGCGCCAGGCGAATATCAGAAAGAATGTTTCAAACAGTACGGGCTCAAGACCGACTCTACTGGGTGGTATGCGGCCCAGTACAAGCCCTATCATCTCATCGGGCTCGAGCTTGGAATATCCATTGCCAGTATCATGGTACGCGGAGAGCCCACCGGTCAGTGTAAGACATGGTCAGGAGATGTCGTCGCCACGGCAAAGCGCGATCTCAAAGCTGGCGAGAAGCTAGATGGAGAGGGTGGCTTCATGGTATACGGTAAACTCATGACTGCTACGGACTCCTTGAAGATCGAAGGTTTGCCCATCGGCCTCGCACACGGAATCGTATTGAAACGAGATGTGAAGAAGGACCTGGGCCTATCGTGGGCGGACGTGGAATACAGCGACAAGAATCAAGCAGTGGCCTTTCGACGGGAGATGGAGGCCATCTATCGGGAGGAATACGAAACAACGAGGAGACTGGACAATAATAGTACCAATGGTGTGCGGCATTCGATTGTAGCGCCTTAATTCGGCATTCTTGGAATTATGACTTGCCGATTTCGAAACTGCTATGGAACGCGTGCAGCATTTTGTTGTTATTGTTTGAAATAACTGAGTATTATTGAGCGGAGGCATGAGTCATTAGAGCAGCAGAAACGCCTGGCTGCAAGGGCGCATTCCTTCAAATTAAAGCCGTAATCAAGCAAACTTGAAGCTGGTCACAGCGCAGACTGACAAAATCATTATGAAAGGTATCCACGGGCTTAGTCGAGCTTCTGTTATTTCGATCGCTGAATGGCTGTAACAATGCATCACTTCGGCCACGTTGATTCAAGGGGTGCGCAGGGACTTGGATTCAATTCAGACAATCCCTTTCCTCCATTGAAGCTCCAAGCGAAGATAGGTTGCGGATAGGCATGAGTTGTGATTGCGCTCTTACACTCATGGTTTTTGCACTTGCCAGTCATTTCCTTGTATCTCTGCATAGAACGTAGCTTCCCTGTACTGCGCACATACGCTATGTCTATCTTATTGCAATTTGTTTCGAAGTTGATCAGTGCTGTAATTGTCGTCGCTGAGAACGAGGCGACGATCTTGGCCGCATTCGTAATACTGTCAGGGTTGCATGGTCGTCAGTCCAGCTTCCGATGGCGTGCTTAAACACCGCAACGTTCTCCCGACGCCTATCAACCCCACACGAAGCTTCAGCGCCAATGATGGCGCTTTCTTGTGTCGTCACTAAGCCTTAAGAGCTTTCCCCAAGATCTTGGTATGGTTCTTGGGCTTGCAATGTGGAGTCGTCCGCTATTCCCATGGAGTAGCCGGTACATGTTCGCCCGGGGAGAAGATAGTATATAAAGAATCGATCTATCTCTACCGAGAGCCAGTCTATTACTTGGTTGACATCGCAAACCTCCTCTGCTTCCACTGAAGGCCTTGTGTTTCCAGATCGAATACATAGGCCTATTTGAGGTTCACTGATCGTCGAACCCAGTCCTCACAATGGCGACTTACAAAAATGAGGCCGACGTCATTCAAAACTCGCCTGCGCTCTCATCTGAAACATCATCCCAACTCGACGACACATATGAAGCCTACAAAAACAATCAGGGAGCTGACGCTGATCCGGCAGAAGCAAGGAAAACCCTTAGGAAGATTGATTCTCGCATAGTACCAATATTGTTTTTCACCTATCTCTTGCAGTACCTCGACAAGAATGGCATCAACTATGCTTCAGCCTTTGGCTTGCAGGAAGGCACTAAGCTGAAGGGACAAGATTACTCTTGGCTGGGTGCGCATCACACTGATACTTGAGAACACCTAAGCTGAGCAAAGATACAGGCAGCATCTTCTATTTTGGCTACCTCGCGGGACAGTATCCTGCAGGCTATCTGCTGCAACGGCTACCAATGGCCAAGTTCCTCGGTGTCTGCACACTTGGTGAGCCTTACCTTCGGAAAGGCAGGACAAAAATTAACCACATCAGGCTGGGGAGTCATTCTCATGACTACACCAGCGTGCCATAACTTTGCTGGCATGGCTGCAAATCGCTTTTTGCTTGGTCTCCTTGAAGCAACCGTTAACCCTGGCTTTGTTCTAATCATGAGCATGTGGTACACTTCAGCCGAGCAACCTCTCCGACTTGGAGCGTACTACTGCACTAATGGCATCGCCACAATGTTTGGCGGGTTGATCGGCTACGCAGTCGGGCATATCAAGACTGGGCTACCCCGATGGATGTATGTCTTCCTGATATTTGGGTCTGCAAGTACAGTGATGGGCATTGTCATCCTTCTGTTCCTGCCGGATCTGCCCACAACAGCAAAGTTCCTTACCAAAAGGCAACGTGGTATTGCAATCGATCGAGTCTCGGGAAACAGGCAAGGAGTCAAGAACAAACATTTCAAGGTCTACCAAGCATGGCAGACATTGTATGACCCAAAGACATGGATCTTATTCATCATGGCAACAGGGGCACAGATACCAAACTCGGCTTTGACAACAGTGGGTAACTTCGAGTCGGCATAGTTAAGATGAGCGCTAACACTACTTAGTTCAGCTCAATGATCATCAAATCATTTGGAGTCGACACACTCGGAACTCAATACCTGCAAATACCGGGTGGTGCTGTACAATTTGTCTCGCTGCTTGCTGGAAGTTACATTTGCACACACTGGCCGAATAGTCGCTGTATTACAATGACCGTTGCGAACATCATATGCATCATCGGTGCAAGTCTACTGGTAGCGCTACCTAGCAACAACAAGTGGGGTAGGCTTGTTGCGCTCTGGATGTGCTATTTCCAAGGACTCGGATTTAGCATGAGCTTGACGATTGTGTCCAGCAACATCGCTGGATATACTAAGAAACAACTCACAGGTGCAGCTCTGTTCACAGGTTATTGTGTAGGCAACATCATTGGTCCGCAGACGTTCAAGAGCAGCGAGGCACCTGGGTACAAGTCTGCGTACATTGCGTCAGTACACCAATTCATCAGTCACATAGGAGGCTTTGCTAATACTCTTCACCAGAATGCTTATCGGCTACAGCGTGAAGCTAATTGCTGTTCTTGTACTCTTTGCTTACATGTGGTCGGTCAACAAGAAGCGCGATCGGGAGTCCGCAAGCGGGATCCAGCTCACTGAGGAGGAAATGAGGGCAGCAGTTGAAGCAGGAATGCACGATGTCACCGAAATCGACAACAAAGGTTTCCGATACATTTTATAGATAGATATGCTGAGATGAGGCTGGAGAACTATGACGGCCAAGCCTAACGATAGATCTGAGCGCGATTACTGCCAACTTCATCCATGCACGAGATCGAATGGCTGTGGCTAAGGCAGGGATATCGAAGCCTTAGCGTGTATCATACAGCTTTCATATCTCAATAAGCGTCAAGATCCTCCAAGGTCGTGTATCCCTGCTTGAGACCAGCTATCGAACTACTATTGTTGAACCTGATTCCTTCTGCCAATAGCGCTTCGGCTCAAGCAGTAAAAATGACTAGACTAGGCGAACTAGGCACTCAATCGGAATCTAGGGACACTGTTTAAATATTTGCACAGAGGTGAAAGCTGCATATACTACGGTTACTGGCAATCGATCGTTACTTGCTAGTGTTGAGTCCTGCGCTGGCAAAACTGAACCGCAGCTGATATTTCCTAGTATCTCTTGCGGCCATCATGTATCCCATGAACCTTGATGTGATTATCCTAACACGATTGTTTTCGTTTTGAAGTATCTACGCCACCATTCTCTGTCCCTCAATGGGAGTTGCGAGGTGTCTAGTGGCTCAGTGTCCGGCTGGTCGGGGAAACCGCAACGCGTCTGTGTCACGATCGAAAGCCAAGTTTTTCCATTCCCGCTCCGGCGTATCATTTCTCCCGTAACGGCAGTGAAAACGGCAAAATGGGATTTCCGGGGGCGGAAAAGGCCAATTTAAATCTACCAGAGAGCACATCGCTAGATCACGTGGAAGATTCAGGATCCCTATCCCTATCCGTTCGTAATGGTCTCCTTTTGCGACGATAATCATCATAAAAAGCTCCAACGATAAATCTGGGAGCTCATATTGTCCTATTCCGTTCGATTCCTTGAACAGAATGCCTTTTAGAAGTTGACCTTCCGGTATATCAGAGGGATTTCTGTTCCAGAAATGCCAAAGTGATAGTTCAATGCGTTCGTTAAGAGCCAGCACAACAAATTTGGTGTCATGAGGCTGACCCAAGTCAAATTCGGTCGCGTACAAGTTGACAGTTGGTGTATCGAGCTTCAGGAACTGTGTGGTGTTTTCAGGTTTTGTGCTCGCTATTGCGGCCGCATCGCTCAAAGATACTTCTGTGGCCCCGGGTCTAAGGAACGTTTTCACACCATCGCTGTCCACGATTGAAGGATAGATTTTGATGCCATAGGCGAATTCCACGGTACAAACTTCGGCGATACTGCCGTCTGGGAGCCGTTCACGCCAAAACCACCGTGCGATGGATTTCCAAGCCAACTGCGACCAGCTGGGAAAGTTGTGCCGTCGAAAATCAGTGTAATGGACATACCACTAAAGCAAGGCAATCCTGCTATATTTAAATTGCTTGGCGGCAGCAGTTGACTCTTTGTGGCGTGCGGCGCACTGGAGTGGGACTCCCCACCAGTGATGAAGTCCATATCCTTTAAATGTATGCAAGGTTCCCAGAATTGCATTAAGCGCATCCGCTTCATGAATCAAGTCTTGACCACTGTAACCGGACAAAGCTCTCAAGAGCCTCGCAATAGGTTCTTCATGCACCAGCGGCCCGGAGTTCCTCAAGGTAAATCCCCTGGGAGTGCGATTCTGCATGTATACAAAGAAAACTTCTGCCACTACGCCGGAGTTGTAGGACAACCTTCTTGGTTCGGGTGGGAATCCGTCTTCGAACTGGGTAGTGTGGTTGCACATATAGACCATCTGATATTCACTGAAGAATAGCCTACGTCTTGAGAAGTAGCACTCCTGGAATGTCCAAGCACGACTGGATCATATAGAAAGCAACACCTTCAACAAGAACAATGGTTTGAGTGCCGTGAAAATATGTGTACCGTGCACTTTTCCGACGTATGCTCGAGCTGCTCGGACGCCTGGAAGTCCGTAAGATGGATTATCACCTGCAGCAGCTATGACGGTGATTTGAGCAGCAGCATAGATATCGGCTATCTGTATGATCTGATGATGGGTGTGTTCTGCGTCGGTTTTGATTGATGCACTGCTATAGATCAGTCTATGATCTAGGTGAGCATGGCTTCTGTAGGACACGGCCAACTCGGGCGAGAAGTTTTTTGTAAAGCTCAACCATATCTTCCACATACCATGACTTTAATTCACTTTGTACGAATGGTGTACTCACATATCTGTCTACCCACAAGTACTTGTAACCAAGTCGTAAAGTCACTTGAATGCTGTCCTCAATTGTGCGAGTGGCTCCCAGGTCGAGGTCATTTGCAGAAATATCCGATTAATCTGCGGACGAACCCCATACGTATGAAAGGGCCACATATGCGCAATCAAATGGTGCATTAATTATGACCCGTCGATCGCAGTCGATAGCCTTCAGGTTCCGTAGACCTGTAGGTGTCCTGGAACGACAAGTCGCCGTATGTGAGTGTTCACATTCTTCAATGTAGGAGCGAACAGAGCCATAGTCAAGGTTACATGGTACCAGATGGGGAAAGGCAGCCTGGGAAATATCAAGACTCAGCGAAGTCGCTAATATGCACCAGCGTTGACTATCACGTGGGTTGTCTGTGAGAATCCGTGATAAACCAGTAGAAGGAACATCATTTTTGCTCGATGCAGACTGCTGCAATGCACAAGGCCGCCCCTCGAAATTGAATTGAGGCAAGTACTCACACACAGAGCAACATATTTGGCAGCTTTTCCTCATTGGCCACTCGAATGGCAAGGGCACTCTAATGACTGATAGGGACCATTCGTTTGTGTAGGTCTCCAAGGTTTTCAAAAGAGAGCACTCCTACAGCTGCTGAATACTCATGTCGAGTATAACCTCTTCAATGACACTTTTCTTGTCAAGTTCAATCATCCAGTGTTCGTTCGCATCAACTGTTTCTGCGGCAGTACGTTTTCGGACGCGTAGTGTTGATCCTTCTCCAGTTTTCTCGTACACAGGTTGGCTAAGTAGATCCCATGGTATTGCTAAGCAGTCGGCGCATGTGAAATTCCGTTGTCGTTGGGGTCGGGTCTTGAAGGTATATCGAGAGCTTGAATCAGCCTTGCGGCTTCCGTGGTACGGTCGCTGCTGTCCTCACTATCTACTGTCGCCATGTTTACGGCGTGTATGGAAACAGGATATATGCAATTTTATAACTGGGTTCGTAAGAAGTGGACTGTTGACGTTGCTGAAACGATCGAGTGAGCCTGTTGCGCGAGAAGGCAACAGTAGTGGGTAGCAGTGGTTCGCTTACTACCCGGGACTGCAGCATATTGGTCATCCTCACATGCTTTTTTTAAGTCACAACGATGCTCTGCGCATCTCGCGCTTACCTGGCCTGCTAATTATCGATGCATTGGCCAAGTCACAGTCTCCGTTTCCTGCGGTTAGTGATGCAAGTACGATTTGAGTGATGGTGTGGCGCAGAACGTGGGACAGACATTGCAATTGATAATAGCTGTTGAATGGCTCTCTAGAAGACTGAAAGTGATATTTGACGGAATCCATGTCAACAAAGTCATATATCACTATACCAGGGTAATCGTTTCCACCCCAGCGTACCTCAACCACCAAGGCTCATTAGACCTGAAATCAAGATACGAGGCGTCAGGCACTTTAGCATCAGTCTCGCCACATCGAGTAGGATCCCGATTGGACAAGTTCCCAGTGGACTTTCGTAGCAAGGAGTGCTCGTGGGATGCTATCATCTCACATTTGCAGTCATCCTCTGATATGGGACTGAGATTGTTGTTATCGAGTAAGGCAATTGCCACTCGCTCCCAGTTACTGTCACATTCCTCTACTATGATCATAGCGTAGTGCGGTGAGTCTGAGCAGCAAGCACTCGAATTTGCGTCTGCGATGAGAAGTCCCTTGAGGGAACGGTCAGAACGAAGGGTCGCTGGGGATTTATCCCAGGCGGGAGGCAGAAGGATATCCAGGTCATCCTCCAGTGCTACGCAATATTCCCAGGGATCGTCACGCTCCTTATTAGGATCGAAGATTAACCGTAACCTTAGAGTAAATGTCTGAAAAGTCAGCTGTTGCGACGACGCTTGGTCATTGCTGCCTTCAGTCAGCGCGGTGCCGAGAGAAGCGATGGATTGAAATTTTTGGAGTGTTTCGATCCCCTGGCAAGATCCGAGAAGGGTGATGAAGTCACCGCCTGCATGCTGGGGAGTCTGCCGCGCGTACCATCCGATACCTTCCTCCCAACCGAGTGGTGACCAGCTAGGGAAACCAATACGGCGTCGGCAGGGATTGTGGTGGTACTATAGTAAAGCGATGCTACCTTCATCCTTCAAGCTGCTTAGGCTTTTTAAATCGAGCGTAGCAGGTGAAGCTCCATCTGAGGGCGTGTTGACCGATGGAGCATGCGATAGCGGTCTCTCAATCTCGCAGGATGTTGATGCTGTGTTCGTGCCTGTGTTCTGCCCATTTTTGGATGGCCAAAATGGTACGCCCCATACATGCAAGATAGAGTGGCGAAAAAAAGCCTTCAAGGTCCCTAAGATGGCGTTCAGTGCATCAGAGTCATACGACATCTGTCGGCGGCTATACATCGTGAGTATATCCATCACACTTGCCAGGGAATAAGGAACCGCCTCTAGCACTGCAGCTGGCACTGAATTTGGATCACTTTGTTTGATCCAGCCCCTTAGGTTTGTATGGATTGGGCTTGTACGTGAATGAGGTTTGATGCCAGTAGTTTCTTGGTAGACTGCGGAGTTACAAACGAGTGTGATCTGCTCAGACGTAAAGAACAGTCTTCTTGGTGAGTTAAAGCACTCCTGGAATGTCCAGGCACGGCTGGCCCACTTTGACTCATGGACGTAGTTGGGTGGATATCTGTCAGACCATTTCATGGACTGATTTGCGAACAGACGAATGGAGCGCACATTCTCATGACGGTGTAGACCACGCGAGCCCCGCTTTATGCCAGGAAGCCCATAGTTAGGATCTTCACCTGCAGCTGCAATGATCGTCACTTCTGCTGAGGCGTAGATATCGGCCATCTGTGCAATTTGTTCCTGTTTCTCTTGCTCGTCATTTTGGTTGATACACTGTGGCATGTCAGTCGCAGTTTTACTTTGACTTTTTTTTCAAGCGCGTAACCAGTTCACTCACATAGCGATCGATCCAGAGGTAGGTAAACCCTAGTTCTCGCGTCACAACAATGCTGTCCTCAATAGTCTGAGGCAACTCCCCTATAAGATCAGAAGATGCAAGACTTGTATGAGTGGTTGGAGGACCCCAAACGTACGAGAGTGCAACAAAAGGGCAGTCGGACGGGGCTAGAACCACAGCTCTCTTGACACAATCGATGACTTTCAAGTTGCGTACGTACTGTCGATTCTCCCGAGCGCACATTGAACTGTGATCGCGATCACATTCATGAATCCACCCCTTGATGATCTCGAAATCGACCTCAGTTGGCGAGTAATTCTGCATCGCGGACTGGAACGCTTCGACTTCTAGGGCAGTAGCGAAGAAGCTTGGGATATCAAAGGTGTCATGTCCATCTTCACTCTCTTCCCATATTGTGTAAGTCTCATCCTCACTGTCCTGCTGGTCATCCTCGTCTCTGCTGGTATCAAAATTCGCCCGAGTTTCATCGTCGCATGGTGAACCTCTTAAATCATCTTCGCCCTCGCTGTGGTCCCAATCATCACTAACGTCATCCCCATTCTTATTCAGCCGAAGAAAGGTCATCCTATACGGCTTTTCTCCATCCCATCCGCCACGAAGTTGACGTATACTTCTAGTGCTGTCATGCCCGTACTTCTGCAGTAAATCCCGCAGGAACCGACAGATTTGGCAAGCCGAGTTTCCAGGCCAAATGCGTCCCTCGGGAACAGTGTACTTCCACGACACGAACGGCTCTCGTGCGCTGAATGAGCCTGGATCATCCGATGTACCAAACTTTTCCCAGGGTACAATAAAGCAATCGTCACAGATGCCGTTGCGCTCATGGTCGGTCATTCTATTCTGGCAGCTAGCGCTCCCACTACTTCCCCTTCGCAAATCTAATTGTTCCTTGGAGGCTTTGACGTCCTCGCCCATCCTGGTCAGGCTGCTGTCGATGTTGCAAAGATGGCTGAGCTCCCTGCGCCTCAATGCAGCACCCCACCAAGGTAAGCAAACGCTCCACCTCTAAACGTACCCAATTTTAGAACGACCACGAGAAAGAATCATGGCGCTGCCAGTACCAAGGTAGATTATGCAAAGGAGAAACTAGCGTTCCATTTGGGGATTGAGATGCAAGGTGTTTCTTCGGGTCTGAAAGAAGTGTGGGGGAAGCTGGTCGCCTCGCCCAACGCTGACGCGCTAATGAACCTCCACAACCAGATCACGACACAGCAACATGTCCACACGTGAGCATCTCGAGATAATTGAGCACGATGAAGCGGGGAACATAACCTCTACATTTGTCGCTTCCGGTGATTCACGTGTCGATGTCATTGTACGTGACTTCCTCATCCTGGCAAGCTCGTCTGGGTCAGGAAGTACTGATCGATCGTCCTAGCATCCCAAAGAAACGAAGAGCTATGCCCAGCAAGTGCTTGATGTCTTTCTTCCAGCAGGATACCCGCATAGTGTGACCGAGGATTACATACAGTGCGTTGACACAATCTGAGCATACATCTGTACCAAAACTGATTCAATTCCCAGATACCAGATCTACGTATGTGCAACACCGCATTCATGATAGTCACACCTTTAATATATTTCAAAGGACTCACTGCAAGCCTTCTCATCCTCTATAGCGGGCCTCCTCGCCTCCCGCGCGGTCCTAGAAGGCGTCGGCGTAGGCGATTCAACCGCATCGCCCACATCCGCCCTGCTCCTCTCCATCCTCCAAGAGTCGATGGGCCGCCTCGCCACAATCTTGTTCGCGCACCGCCTAGGCACTTCCCTAGAGCCCGAATGTAAGATGTACCGCTTAGCAGCCGATATTTTCAACGACACCGCCATGGTCCTTGATTGCTTATCTCCCGCCTTCCCAAAGCCCGCACGCGTCATGGTGCTCAGCTTCTCGAGCTGCTTGAGAGCGCTGTGCGGAGTGTGTGCGGGTAGTGCAAAGGCGAGCCTCAGCGCGCATTTTGCCAAGAGAGGGAACTTGGGGGAGTTAAATGCGAAGGACTCGAGTCAAGAGACGGTCATCAGCTTGCTGGGCATGCTGGCGGGTAGCGTGGTAGTGAGTTGGGTGACGACACCCATAGCAACGTGGGCCACGCTCATTGCGCTATTGTCGGTGCATCTGGCAACGAATTATGCTGCAGTGAAGGCTGTCAGTATGACGAGTTTGAATAGACAGCGCGCCAATATTGTCTTCAGCCACATTCTGAGTACTACTACCACACCGCAAGTATTAAGCCCAAAGGAAGTATCTGAGCAGGAGCGTGTTTTCGAAAGAGACGGCGTGGTGAGGTGCAGTGGCGACGTCTTGGGGTATTGCAGGATAGGCGTCAGCATGCAGACACTACTGAGTCGCATCAACGTGGCCAAACGCACTCGAACCGGGGCATTCGACACGCTGCCCATCAACGTGGCTGACTTATTGGACGTCTTTGCTGGCGAAGGCTACATCCTATGGCTTCCCGACACTCCGTTCGCTGACATGTTCACGTATGAGGTTCTCATTGTGCTGAAGAAGGACTGCAATACGCTCGATCAGCTCAAGGCTTGGATGCACGCAATGATGCTCATACAGTACCGTAGGAAGTCCATGGTGCCTGCGACTTTCTACCGACCTGATAAAAACTACGCAAAACCACGACTTGATGAGCTCAGAGCAACGCTGGAGAACAGGCGCCAACTGTTCAGCCAGTACACCCCAGCCTTGAGGAGCAAAGGCTGGGATCTAGACATTGCCGCTTTAGAGACACGAGCGGGCGTCCGCGCAGTAATCGAGAGAAAGGGAGACTTCGGTCGATAAAACCACATCAGGATGCGCGCACCAGTCTGCAAGTCCACTGAGTCGCATGAGCGCTCATGCACAGCCAAACCGCATCCTCAGACCTGGGAAGGATTCCCCCTTCTGAATCATGGGGTGACCACACCGCAGAAGCCTACACCCTCTAACACTCAGAAAGGACTCATCCGGGGCACAAGTTGTGCTAAAGAAAGAGTGCACGCCTGTCGATCAACTCAGAGCTTGGACACGCACTGGTGCTTTTGCTCAACGGCGCAGGTTTGGGTCTGACAGCTTTGACGCGTCTGCGTCTGGGCAGCTTACGGAGCTCAGACGCACCCTTGCGGAGACACGCATGGTGTCTGAGGAAGAATGCTGTGTTGCTTGAACACAAATGATGGAATGCGAGTGTGGCTGCACTGGAGACATGGTGTGAGCACGAGGCGTGGTTGAAACGACGCCGACTCAACGAGACAACTATCTGGTCGCCTTAGGGTACCGAAGCCTGTCCATATGACTATCGCTATAGCTTCCAAAACTTCCAAGCCTTTTCTTCGGGTTTAGCAAGGTAGTCAAACAAACGATTTTGTGGGGGACGGTCACGCAGTCTTTCGGCCAGATTCATGTGCTGCTGGGCACGACGTCAACGCTGCCCAAGCGATCCAAAGGTGCCCGATCGGGAACAGCGACTGTCCCTGCACACACTGGTCGAGCTCAATGCCTGAGGTCTGACTGTGGTGAATACTTCCTATCGGTAGCGATCCGAAACTTCTATGTTCGTGCCTCAGACTGTCAGACGGTAGTGGAGGACCACCTGTCACGTTTCACGTTTGGTGACGTCTCTGGGCGGACCATGTCAAAGCTTGATTTGGAATAGGACCGCCGGAACAAAGATGCAATGAACGCGGTGCACACAAAGAAACAAGGATTGAAGAGGCACTTGTCAGCATTAGCAATGAAGATGCTTCGGCGCTGCCGTTGGGCAGGAAAAGTATTATGTTGAGATATTTGGGCTACGCGCCACGAGGCTATCTGCCCATCTAGACGCCAAGGGATCTTCTACATCTTCATTCAAGATCGTGAATGCGGGATGCGGCTGACCCCAGCGGCGGTGAGGGGCGGTTGAATTGCAGCGCTTGCTTGCGAGCCCCACTGGCTGCGTCATGTCTAAGGCACCGAGCGAAAGTTGGCGACCAAAATTTTCTGACTGTCCATTTGGTTGATGGGGCGCGTGGTGAAACGAAGCGCTTAAACACGGTCATCGATCGATCAGGCCACGATTTAAGAGGCGCGCTTCTAGAAGGTCTGCGCAAGCAGACTTCCGACAAACGCGAATTTCACGACCCGAAGTGGTCCCGTGGTGTTTTGGTGAGGTACTCAACACGCCGAGCGGTGGAAATGAAATGGAGACCGTTGTGCCAACATCATGCACGAAACAGGAGAGGATGGCGGAAAAGATCGACAGCGGCGCACTTGTGGTGAAGCTAGCAGTTTGAGGTAACCTTCTAGAATGCTTCTAGAAAAAAATCAGCGCGCACGGCCGGTGACTGGTGGGAGCACAGGGAACAACAAACGACCATCAGAGTGAGAAAATGAATAGGGCAGGTGAAACGTCAGCCCAAACCGGCTACTTGCATGCTACGACACCAGCGAGTCGCTGAGGCAGCAGGCATGTAGCGCTCGGGGTTGTTTGCTGCTGCGTCTTGCGTGAATAACCCACAATTGACGCAGCGCGCTGAAACTTGGCCCAAAGAGCCGAGCGTGTTTGCTTGATGCCACAGCGCGGGCAGCGGTGGATCGTCTGTGGATCTGCGTGATACTGAAGTGCAGGATGCGGCAGGAATAGATTACGGTAATCATATGTCTCGAGCGTCACGGGCAGAGATTGGCAGAGATTGGAGGATGCGCTGAGTCTCCCCAGCGGTAGGGCCAAAGCCAAGGTTTGTGGCCGTGCGATCCCCATCTGTGGGCAAAGGATGCAGCGACTGACCAGTCAGGGCGCGGGGCAGGACCACGCCAACCCAAAGCGAGCGGTGGCGTCACCTCGTCCGAGCACCTGGAGGGTGACATGTAGACGGCCGTCGGCGAGCCGAATGAGCACATTGCCGTTGTTGAACTTCTTTCATGATTCAAAAGCTGGCCGTTGGGATGGGTGGTGCTGTCGTGCGTTGCATCAGCGGACAAAGACTAGCTGACATGGAGGCTCAAAGAAGGATCGGCTGGCTTTCCCTTTGTCGCGGAATGAGAGTCATAGGGCGGATTAGCGAGGCGACTCAGCGTGTTGGGACTGAGGGACGGTCGTTTGCGGCGTGGTGAAGGGCCAGCGCCTGGGTCAGCGCCTAGGGCAGCCGGCCTGCTGGGATTGAGGTCGCAATGTCGAGGGCAACAGTGCACTGGGTGAAAGGGCTATATACAACTCAAGAGGGAAGTGCAACGCGCAGCATGGTAGTGCTGCGAGGCGCGGTATGCCCCATTAGAGAGAGACAGCAGCAGCGGGGCAGGCCGGCGGCGCCAAGGCGTAATCTTTGCAAAAGGGCCCGAGCAAGAGCCGGGGTCGGAGCGAGAGGCGGAATGCGTGCGAAAGAGAGCGTGACTGAGGTGGAGAGAAGACCGAGCGCTGAGCACGCAGGCTGCGGTGCAACGGCCCCTCGCAGCAGGCGACGCATGCACACGGTTTCGACGGCAACTGCTGCAAACACTGGCTGCGAAGCTCCCTTCTGGCGGCAAGCGGCCTAAAGCGCGCTGAACGGTGGCCTGGCCGTTCGTGCTCAGGCCGGCGGCGAAACGGCGGGCTGAGCACCAGGCGAAGCAGCGCTGGGGGGCGCTGTCTGTAACAGCAACTGTGATGGCACTGTCTGGCGGAGGGTGGCGAAAGAGGGAAGGGTCGACAGGGGTTCCTTCCAGAAGGCCGCGCCGGCAGCCAATGGGCGCGCGGCGGGCGGCGCTAGAAGCATCAGCGCCTGCCGCTTTTGCGCTGGAGGCAGGCCCGAGAATGGCCCCAGCATGCCTCGCGCACTGGCTGCAGCAGCCATCGCACCCCATCGCCCTCTGACATCGAGGCTATCCGCGTTTGCTCAAGCTTCGCCAACCGCACTGAACGCGCTCCACCAGGTGGGGCCTGGCTGGTGCTGACCTGCGAGCCCGCCTGCCCAGGGCGTGCTAGTCGTGCTAAGACTGCTTCCGCCCTCTCCTCATAACCACCGCTGAGCCGCACCACAGGACGGCCTCTTGTCTCGAATCCTGACGGCATACCTGAACCCACGTCTCACGTCCGGCCCGCCTGCGTCACCCTGCCCACCACCACTTCACCACACCGTCTGCCCTCTGCTCTGCCCACGCTCTGCAGCCTCCCACAGCACCCAATTTCCCGCCGCCTCGCTCTCGCACGCCCGCCCGCCACCTCAGCCCGCTGCACCGTCCGACACGCTGCATCACGGCCGCTCGCTGTACCACCGCGCCCCCAGCACGCGGCGTCTCTGTGTCGCCCTTCGAGAAGCACTGCAGAAGCCAGCAAACACCGCTCTAAAGCAGCCCTTGTGCGCGCTCTTGCCTCTGCATCACCGCCCACAGCCCTCGATGCTGCCGACTGCTGCTCAGTAACTCAATTCTCCACGCTTCCCCGTTGCCACTAGGTTCTCCCCGAACCTCGTGCCCTTGTCGTCAAGCTGGCGCAATCCGTACGCCCGCAATTTTGTCCTTGTGAGAGTCTGGAAGAGCAGAGCAAGAAGACGGCACGCCGTGTCTACAAACAATTCTGGAGGAGCGTTATGATATCCCGGAAACCCGAACCCGCAGTACTGTCGATACGAACCAACTCGACCGCCTCCTCTCCCGCCTCGTCGCTCGACGACTTTGAAGGCGAGGAACTCAAGATGGCACTCTCAGACTGCCAAAAGGCACCATTGACCGTGTCGATACCGAAGAACATCCCCAGCCCCCACAGCCGGAAACCAAACCTGGCCGAGATCCTTGCCAACAATGCACCGCCACCATACACATTATCGTCCTTCATGGCCTTCCTGTCGCAGAACCACTGCCTGGAGAACCTGGAATTCACCATGGATGCATCGAGATACCGCAAGCACTACTCCAAGATGGTCAACCGCCACCCAGGCACACCCATCTCCCCCCTGTCAGACGAGTGTGCATACGTTCTCATGCTCTGGCGCCGCTTAATAGACGCCTACATCCGGGAGTCTGGTCCTCGTGAGGTATGTTCCCCTTATCGTCATTTCACTGTCTTATACTAATCGTCACAGGTCAACCTCCCTGCCGAAGTCCGTGACAACCTCCTTGCCCTATCAGAGTCCTATGTGCCGCCCCATCCATCAACCCTGGACGAGGCCGTCGCCAAGATCTACGAGCTTATGGAGGAGGGTGTGTTACTGTCATTCTTGAACTCGGTTAGCCCTCAGAGTGCGCACCCAAGCATCATGAGCCATGAGAGCTACAATGCTAGCGTCACACGATCGTCGACACGCAGCTACGATGAGCGCAGCACCATCTCTCACAAGTCGGCGCACGTCCCTGCTCACCAGCGAGCATCGGCACCCTCATCTCTGACCGCTGGCTTCATGCACTCCCGTCCATTCTCTCACTCCCGCTTCCACTCCCAGCCGACCTCGTCTGGCTCTCCTGCGACCCGTGTTACATCTGGATACACTAGTGGCAGCGATGCCATGACCGACGACACTGGCAGTGCCAGTCCGTCCATGAGCGACCCTCTTACACCTCCGGGAACACCGCCCATGAGCGACTACCCTATGGCAGACTCCACTCATATTTACTACGAGAACGGATCCGCTAGCGGCACCCCCAGTCCCCGCACAAGCCGTGGAGACCACAACGGTATCGGTGCTGCCACTAGAGATAGCTGGAAGCGCGTCAGTAGCAAGCTTTGGCCCAAGAAGAAGAGTGGTGGCCAGCTGCGAGAGGACGAGCACAATGTTGTCGACTCACCCGGAGGCTTCATCTAATTCGGCTCCTCAACATACCCATGGAGGTTACGAGCACTTCACCCAATTTTTTACATTGAAAAGCGATCACGGTTACGAACATGAGATTTCAGCGAACTGCATACAAACAGCATTTGGGCTGCATACTTGGCGTTTCGATTAGCCTAGCGAGGCGAACAGGCGCATACCACAGCCACGACCGGCGTAGTCGTGGTTTCTTAGACCTTATTGGCGTTTGCAAAATCACACCTCTGGCGAGAGGTCACAACTTGGAAAGGCGTTTTTTGGGACTCATCACTCTTAGCATATGATGACACGAACGGACGATGCGACTGTATCAATACTTGTCTATTTCTTCTGGAGTCTCCAGATGGAGTTGTTGATATGATGGAGGCTTGGAGTAGATACCACAGCGCAGAGAGCGCGAAGCAATGAAGCACCTGGCAATGCCACCACAATTACCAATCTTCCTTTCTGTGATATCTCGATGTCTGCTTCCAAACAAACCACTCTCCATATCCCCACAAGCACGCAATGCGATCCTTCCAGCACGCGGGCCGGCAAATACCTACGCGGCCGGCAATCTTAACGTTGAACCTCACGATAAGGTAAATTACGGCGAGCTGCCAACCATGTCACGCGCAGCGGGCGCACTGTTCGATCTGTCACCGAGCCGGTCATGGAATATTCGCTGTCTGCCCATGCACGACTCGCTTGTACCCAATCGCTCCACACACTATCGTTTCGCGGGCCAGCAGCAAGGGAGACGGGCCGATATAGCCCCGTGCGCAGGTGTTCTAGGCTGTGATGCCCGAGTGACATAGCGATGATAAGCGCGTGTATACTTTTTCGCTATGGACATGGAAGGGCACCGACCGCACCGAGGTAAGACGGATGAGATTGGGAAAGGAGACATTGCGTTCTTGAAACGGGAGGTGCTTCATTGCTTATGCTTTTTATTTTATTTTATTTTAATTCGCTCCATATTCGCGGGTGCGCGGGTAGATGAGGTTGTGCGCCGACGCTACTGTGTCGACGTTACAATCGCGATGGCTTTTCGGGTTTGTCCTTTGCTTTTGCGGTTGGTTTGGGTTGTTTTTGCGCATCGCGCGCTCGGTACTGCCTCCTCCGACGGTTACCAAGATTCTAGCTGCGGAGTGCAGCATTGGCACTGGGCTGCTTTTCCCCCTTCACCGCAGCGTGCATGGCGGTCGATCATACAGGGTTTCGAGCCGGGCCGTCGTAACTGACAGCTGGGGTGTGTTCCATGGCGGGTTCCCCGGATGTCGATGCTTGGGGTGCTTGGGTTGTTCGTACAATGGTGAGAGACCGGACGGGACCCCGTCATGGCGAGCAGTTGAGCAGGACCGAGTACGCGGCTCCATCTATCTGTTCACACGGGACACGGGCGGGAGGGAGATGGAGTTGCGTCCTGGAGATGTCTTTGGCTGCGTGATGCGGCGGTGAAGCTGCGCAAGGCGAGCAATTTGATATCGTGGTGTTGCATGTACATGATAGTTCAGTTTGATAACAAGTCAGGATGCAGGGTTCTGCATATCACGGCCGATGTTTCCAAACGCAACGAGTTTTTCGTTTGTTTCGCCAATGTTGTGTCTACCTCTCAACATGGAAAGTTAGAACGCACCAACGTCGTCTATCAGACAGACTTCCAATCAGCACACAATGCCATGGTATCTTTACATTCGACGTCTCACCAAGCTTTGATCGTCACGCCCTTGCTTGCTGCTTTACTCAATTCCTTCCTGCCTTTTCGAAAAGCAAGCAAAGCCAAGACGAACTGACAGTAGCATTCCACGCGCGTAGCCCGGCAAACACCGCCGCCTGATCTCCCCGTAGCAAATGTTCCTTACCATGGCTCGTTACGCGTAAAGTTGGTACACGTGCTGGAGTACCATCATGTGCAACCAGGTAGTAGGTAGCGTAGCTGTTAGCGTAACCGTCTGCATCCGGTAGGCAGTGCAATGGAAACTTGTCCACTGGCGGAGCCCGCTCCGGCCAGCAGGACCGATTGAAAATTGACAACGAGCATGCGGGTTTTACAATTGCCAATCAACCTGTTACAGGTAGTAGTCATGGTCGGATTGGTAGAGAATAGGCACCTATAGGGCGTAGAATTCACGCTAACATGTACCCCATATTATGTGAGCCAGCAATTTGGAAACCCTCATCTTGCACGGCCGCAGATCCTAATTCCTATTCCACGCCGAACCTCACGGTGCGGGCGTGCGCAGATCGTGAGGTTTTTCGGAGAATTCATGTCACTCAGTAGCTTGTTGATAGGCAGGGCACGTGGTGGACGAATTCAACATTCACCAAGTGGAGCCCGACGATCAGAATACAGTACAGTCAGACACCAGAGCTAAAGTAGAGCCTCAACTCGGCCACGGGGCCCGCGCGCAGTCTATAATCGCGATCCGAACCAGCTGGATCTGCAAGCGTCGGGAAATCCGCAAGTTGCGCAGGCAGCGAGAACATGGTGTGAGCACCTCACCACCCTCCCGACAGGCATTTGCATTCATTCATTGCTCATGATGAACGCATCACCCCATCGGGTTAAAGAATGCGGGATCCCCACTGATTCGTGTGCGCACATTCGAAGCATTCTCGAATCCTTCTCGAAACGTTCCACAAGCCACAAACTCGCGCACCTACAGCACTGTAACACGTTGTGACGTCTGTCTTGCCCCATCAGTGTTACGCACCACTACTTGCTTGCTTTTACTTTGCCCTCCCTTGACAGACCAGACCAATCCAGACAGAAGAGTGGATCTGCACATCGCAATCTCTCCACACCATCACCTCACCTGCATCGCAACCGCATCGATACCGCGCTTCCAAAGCCACCTACTCAGCCTTGTCTGCGGGCGAGCCAATCCCCTCTTGCGCCAGGAAACCCAGTTTCGATAGCCTATTCCCAGACGCGCCGATCGACTTATCTCCTGACGCTCACGAGCATGTGGGCTTGTGAGCTGCAAAGCGGGCTCCACTTAAACCTCACTCCGTCACTTGCACCGCCGCAACGCCCACCCGTCTTGTGGTTTGGTTGATCTTCTGCTCACGCATGATTACTTGATTGTCTTGATTACTTGATTGTCTTGATTACTTAATGACGACCATGAAGTGAGCGACGTGTCGACGAGCGGGGTTCCCACCGACGTTCCAGACAAGCTTCGCACCCCCTCAGTTCCCAGCTTCCCCGCCTGCAGCTGGTACCACCATCTTGCCGTTCTGCGTTAGTTGTCAGTGTTGTCGGACACATATAGATCGCAAAAGCAGCGTCACGATCGACCACATTGCATTCGACAAGCTGCAGGGCGCATTTTGCGGGAGGATGCGATTGGCGGGTGGGTTTTGTAAACTCTATGGGGTTTTCGGATGCGTGCATACTGTAATGACTGGACCTGCGGCCGCTGCTCTATGCTGTGCTGGGCAGGTATCTGCGAGTTGACGAGCGTCGCCACCATATTTGTGGTGTTTATTGCAAGGGTGAGTTTGTTAAGCCTTGCGGAGGAGGGAGATCCGAGGTAATGAGTCGCCACATGGCGGTGACTCTCACGCGTGTATTGAAGACGTTTTGTTAGAGTTTGGCGTGCTGCAGTCCTGGTCTATTCTTTCCTACTACTGTGCCGTGCGCCTCATGCTGCTTCTCGACCTTCGATCATTACTAAGGAGCGCAGCTCATCTGACCTTTGACAGGGTTTCGCTACACATCATGCAATTCCTCCAAGATTTCGCATGGCAGCAATCAAGTGCTGGATGGTAGATCTTTCAAGACCATGCCTATATGTCGGTCGACATATGCTCGATCAAAGGTTTTCTCATTTGTTCTAAACATGCATGTGAAGGTAAGCCGGATATTTACTGTCGCGGTGGCCTTGGCCACTATGGGAAATATCCACATGCGAATCATCCATATGAGGCGGCATCCGACGGGAGTGGGTGATGTCGCAACAGACCAATCATGTGCGGAGCCATATTAAGGCACCAGACTGCGATCGGTGGTGAGATAGAGATCGTGGGCGCAAAGTCGAGGCCGTGAACATTGTGCCATAGATAAGCGGTATTGCACGACAGCGGCTGCCATGCTGCTTTAGACAAGGGACAGGAGGTCTAGAGCTGCAGTAATATGCAGACGTTCAGGCATCCTATTTCTGAAACCAGTCATCCTTCAACTTCAAGCGACGTAGCTTTCGACAGTGGCACAGCCATCGCGAGCGCATGTTCCTTGTTCATGCCGAACAACAATTGTCTGCGCGTGGATTTTATGTGATTGTCGTGGGGAGAGATCCGCTTGGTCAAGTCCAACGTCACTGGATCGTTTCAAGACAAGAACGTGTTCCCTGCAATTGGACTCGTCCATCTTCCCTTCCTAGCTGCCTTCATCTCAGCGAACAACGATGGGTTGATACCCTTCTTCCTACACTTTTTCAGCTCCTCCGGTGTCAGCCCACCAATATCGTGCGAGCTTGCTGTCCATGTACTACTTGACCGAGAGTTGCATGCTTCTGAGGGTGGATATCGCGATGGAGTACCTGACGAGATGATGTTGGATGCGCTTGACGAGTTTGAGCGGTACGAAGTCTGATCAACTGCGACCGATCGCTCTATGATGAGTCTTTCGGCTCCTCCATCTGTGCCTATTGAATTTTTCCTCTTGCAAGGCTTCGGCTTTCGTAGTTTCCCTCTCGATGGATGTGTTTCTGCTGAGCTCACGGGCGTTGTTGGATGCGTGGATTGCACGGAGCTAGCGCTGAATGTGCGTAACGATTCTGGCAGCGAAGGTGACTTCGGCAGGACGTCCATAGCCGGAGATCCGGAATCTACTGGGGTCATGGGATACCCAGATTCTAGGGTAGACTTGGACAGAAAGGGAGTATCCAGATTCTGAGGTTCGAGCACAGAGGTGGTCGTTGTCACCGAGACAATCGTATCCAGGGACGTTTGTCTACGCAACCGCGGGGGCAGATGGGGGTTGGCAGGTTTGTATGATACAAGGTTGGTTGGATGTCGACGAGGCGCTGGATCAGGCGGTCGTGAGGCAAACAGTTGTTCTCTGACAGGATGAGAGAATTGGGGCCGAGGTGCTGCTGGTGCTGGTTCTCCTGGAGAGCTATCTGCGTTGACGGGGTGGGAGCGTAATGGGTTCACGCGTAATGGAGAGGAAAGTGTATGTTCTCTAGGACTTGTCGCTGAAGGCTCATGGTGTGAGTGTGGGCCGCTTTGTGGTAGAGGTAGTGGAGTCTCCACATCGGAATCACTGTAATCATCCTCGTCCTCGTAGTCACGCTGGTTGTTTTTGAGCTGGAGTTGCTCAAAGGCTTGCCGGAGTTCAAGTGCGGCTCGAGGAGACCGCCGTAATGAGTTCGGGTGGTGGTCGTGGTCCATGACGCCGTTTGCGGGTGCGCCGGCCTGGTATGAGGCTCAGATCTTAGTGAACTGGAGTTCATCTCGGAGCTATCTAGATCGATCGACATGACGAAATGAGCTGCCAAAACTGCCACGACCCACTTGCTAGCGTGCCATTGCGTGGGTAGACGAGCGGCCGTTAAAAAATATATTTACAGCAGACTTCCTGCAGCTCCAAGTGGTCTGTTGGAAATGTAATTACGCCGCTGAGGAGCATTGTCCGAAAGGAGCTCCAATCAGCGGTGCCAGAGCACAAGGGGTTTCTCCCAGAGGCAATGAGGGCTGGCGTGGGAGGTGGGAAGGCAGTCCGGCGCGCGTTCATTCGCAGGACCCTCGACGGGTGGCTTCGCTGGTCGAGGCTTGAGCATAACGGGCGGAGTCACGTGAGGTGGTGTAGATTACAGCACTGCAACACAGCGACGCAGGAAAGGCAGCGGTCGAGCGAGTGGGGCGCACTGCCAGTGCAGAAGGACACGGTGTGCGCGCAGAGTCTGCGACGGACGGGGCGCGGTGGTGGTGTTTCCGAGGGCGAGGCAGCGAGGCAGCGTTTGATGGTCGCCAGCCCATGTCAGGAACACAAGCCGCAGACGAAAGGCCGCGGCGCTTGGCTGCTAGCGCAGGAACACGGTAGCTCCTGGCGTCGTCGACGTTGCTGCTGCGTCTGCACCCACAGCCGCGCACATGCCCTCGACCGCTGCATGAGCATGTCTGCGCACCACCCACTCGCCGCCGCCCGCCTCTCCGCCCGCCGCTCGTCATGAGCAACGACGCGCCCGTGCCCATCTCGGACGACGAGGTCGTCGCCCTCGCAAAGGCCGCCTTCTCGCACTCGCGCCAGGACATCAGCCAGCGTGGCCCCGATGCCCCGCGCGAGCTGCAGCAGCAGCACGCCGGCATCACCATCGACCTCGGCCACAAGAACATTGCGCGCCTGCCCGACGAGGTCATCGATGTCATCCGCGTCGAGATTGAGAGGTGCGCCCCCAGCCCCGCCGCGGCACGGCGACGACCTGTGATGCTGACACCGCCAGGCTCGCCCTCTCGCACAACCTGCTGTCGACGCTGCCGTCGCGCCTCATAGAATGCAAGCGTCTGCGCTACCTCAACGTGCGCTACAACGCCATGCGCGAGATCCCCAGTGCCGTCCGTTGGCCCGCCCCGCCTGTGCCCCGTGCAACACAATGCTGATACCAGCCCCAGATCCTCGAGATGACTTCGCTGGAGATCCTCGACGTCAGCAGGAACAAGATCCGCTTCATACCCGAGAGCATCGCCAACCTGACCTCGCTCAAAGTGCTCGCCATTGCCAAGAACAAAATTGAAGAGCTGCCCCTGTGTCTGGGCGACATCAACAGCCTGCAGGTCCTGAAGCTCGACAGCAACCCCCTGACCTTCCCGCCGCCCGAAGTCTGCACCATCAAGGACAACGCCCCTTCGCCGTCCAACGAAAACGAACGAGATGCCGTCATCGCGACGCAAGTCAAGAAGTTCATGCGCCAGCAGGCCTCCAAGCAGCGCCAGCGAGCTGAGCTGGAACGCATCCGGATCGAGTCATCGAGCGACGAGAGTTGGACAGAGAGTAACCCAGAGACGCCCCGCCCTTCGAAACGAGCTGCCGGAGGTCGATTTCCCGTGCGGCCCAGTATCAGCACCCTGGATGGTTTCGCAGAGGGTAGAGCAGACTCCCCAGGAATAGCAGCTCCGCCCATACCAACTCGATCGCACTTCCGTGTCTCGTCTCAAACCAGCAACAATGGTACCACCAAATCACGGCCTCCCATCTCGCCCTTGGTTTTGACCAACTCGTTGAATGAGCGAAATCGAAGTCAAAGCGAAGGCTCAGGTCCCTCAACACAGCGCCAGAAGCGCATGGGCATCTACACCAACAAGCACCAAGCCTCTGAGCAGCTTGGCTCGGTCGATGAACTGCGACGAACTAGTCACTTTCGAGGCTTTAGCCAGGGCATTGTTATTCCCTCGATCACAGCCAACACTGTCGCTGGGCCTGCTACTGCTATAGGATATGGAGATACGGGGACCGTGAGATCGCTGGCGAACCGGCCACTGTCCGATGTCCGTGAGCATAGGCGCGGCTCTCGTGCTCCCGACATCGTTGTCGAGGCCGCCAGGAACTTCCTCTACGCCATATCACAGCTTCACGACTGCGTATCCCATATGGTCCGTTCCATCAAACTGACGACAAGGCCGAAAGAGGCACTTCGCCGGAAAGAAGACTTCTACCGCCGCTTCTCGACCACCTATCTCAACATCCGGGCCATGAACGATGTTCTCGACAAGTTCAGCAGTCTTGTTGAAGAAGACGAGGAGGAGGCCCAAAGCCTTTCCCGAAGTGTATACATGTACGCACTGCGATGTCTGGAGTCGTTCATGTCGATTACTCTGTCGATTGCAGAGAACCGTGCCGAGATTACCCAGAATGCAAATCCACAGATGTTAAGGACGTTCCTGTTTCTTCAACAGGGCAGTCTAATTGAGATGAGGAACGCTTGCTCTGTGTTGGGCGCTCACTTCAAGGACACCTCTGAAACGTCACGCAGGCCCAGTACATCTGATGCACCTGGGACAATACGCGCACGCCCAAGAGTTCGACGCTTCCCGACATCACCGCCACAGCGAGGTCAATACCAGGTGCCTCCAACTGTGATACTGCACAGCAACGACAATAGCAGGACGAACACAATGACAAGCATCAGCGCTGCAACGCCCAGATCAGGAGAGTCTTTCTCTACTTTAGCTACCAACATGACCCGGACCAACACGATGACCAGCAGCTTTGATGAGTCGGACGAGGACGCTCAGTTTGACCGGGTCTACCAGAAGCTTAGGAACGCTAGCGAAAGCTGTAGAACGTCCATTCCTCAAGTAACACGTCTTTTACGAGACCAGTTCGAAGTCTTGCGGCGGGACCTGGACTCTGACCATCCCAGAATCAAAGCGCTTGCTAGTCTCATTGATAAGAGCAATGAGGTTCAGCAGATGACGGTTCCGCTTGCGAGTCGCTTATCGCAGATGCAACTCAAGGATAGCTACACGCGCAGCCAATCCGAGTTCTGGCAGCAGTGCATGGGTTTCATCAAGGTTTGTTTCCCCGTTTCGTTTGTTTCAATCTGAAGCACCACAACTCACATTGTTTCAGGCATGGGGCGAACTAGCCACCGCATACACGCAGCAGGGCAAGGATCACAAACTGTTGAGCCCTGAAGTGAAGCAGCTTCTGAAGCCACTCCACAAAACGGTCAAGGAAGCCAGCTCTGCCATCTACGGCTCGCCCTGGTCACATCTGACGTCCAACAACCCTGGTTCGATGGGTCCACCCTCCGCACTGTCATCGATCACATCACGTACGCAGCCGCCCAAGTTTCTCAATCGGCCAGGCATGAGTAGTGGTGGCTCCTCTTACCTTGGACCCATCAACACGCAGGGTCCATTCATGAACTCGACCTTCTCGTCGCAGCCCTACTCTTCCTCGAATCACTTGTCACAGAACTCAGGCGGGTATGGTACCCCCGGTGTACCCGCCACGCCATTAAGTGCTGCTCTTGGGGCTGCAGCACAAGCCACCGTACCCAACACTCCCAAGTTTGCCCCGGGCCATGGGTCAAACACTCTCAATGTCTTCGAGCGCGCAGACCGGCTGCTCAGTCAGACCTCACGCCGTATCTGATCCTCACACTGCACGCCCACTGTTTATCCCGCCGTCCTACCTTCAGGACCTCCCTTCCTGTTATCTGTACGCCATCATTCTGCTTTCATCTCATCTCATAATCTGCACATTTTAGCGACGGTGTTTGTCCGGGTTCCACTCATTTGCATGGCATTTCAAATTGCATCTAGTACTGGTGTTTTTGGGGTTAATGAATCGAAGCACAGCGCACTGCATAGTTGGAGTCACGGCAAGACACGGCACGACAGTATGTATGTATATGTATGGTTCGTGGTCATGATCATGGTCACCATGCATCGGATTAGTTTCTGCATCTTGTTTGAGCGGTATTGCGATAGATTGCTGAATTTCAATTCTTTTGCTGTGGTTATGAGTCAAGAGCAGAGATGTGGTGAATGGTGATTATGGGTTTGTCGCTGTTGTTTCTGACCGGTGTGTACTGATGCTCAAGAAGTTGTAGATGTACTACGGGCTAGGAAAGAGTGCAATGATGAGATCTCAATCGTGCCCATTGGGAACATTATGCCAACTAAGGTGCCTCGAGGGTGGCCTTGGCGATCTCATCGCTCATCGGGCCTTCTTCAGCACGTCTGCCCGCGATGAGTTCTGCGTCGAGTCTGCGTGGGAGAAATATATTGGTGGATGTAAAGGCCAACAGTAAGGTCCTTTGTAAGTGACGTGATGTTAAGATTTGGAACTACCAAGATAGCTACCTAGAGTGGTGTTTCGAATGATGGATTTTGCGTACCTAGTTTTTAGGTGAGCGGAGGGGAGGATGGTGGATCTTAGATGGAGAACGCTGGTTTCTGGTGGTGATTAGGCGGAGTTGTTGGATTTATGTGGACTTGCATACTGATAGTTGATGACGCGTTCAACTACTGTGGCTGTTTTCTTTTTGTTCAAGAGGAGCGTGAAGTGCAAGAACACAAAACCTGGCGGAACTACCTTGAGACCGGCCGTTGACCTCACAAGTTGCCTCATTCTTCCTCAAAGACTTCCTTCTCTGGAATAAAGAATTGCATACATTTCAGTTTTGGCAGGAAATAGGGTTAGAAAGGCAAGGTTGTGAAAAATGCCCAATGGAGATGATATTGGCATTCCACACTCCATCTGCCGCTGACATAAGACAAGAGTATGTGTCGGTTCAGAATGTCCTGTGCACAGCAAATGTGGTCATGCACGCACCAAGTGTTCGCCGGAGCAAACACTACGATCACCAGCCCGTTGAAGACTGTCATAAATGACACCACATTAGGACAGGATATTGTAATTCCTGTATCCAAGGAGTGAAAACATTCGGAATGCCAATTTCCAGCTTGCCCATGCCTGTGTCGAATATCCAGTCTCCGACATACTCGATAGGACTCCACCACATGCCACTCAAGGTGGTGGTGGCTCATGGCCACTAGGTTGCACCTTGGCTTTTGTGATGTGTTGGAATAACCGTGATTTTTCTTTTGGGCTTTCGACGTTCGTGTTGTGTGTTTCTGATAGCACAGACGATTCTGTGATCTTGGTTTCCTGACAGGCTACGGCTGCGTTGACAGCTTGCACAACTGTCTCCTTTGGAGGGATCGAGATTGAGCACGATGATGTGGTCTGCACCGATGAAGATCGTAAACCCATGCAGGTGTCACCGAGGCTGATTATTTCATTCTCGTGACCCTGGTCGCGAAGACCCTCAGTGTTGTCCTGTCTGCTCGCTCGAGGTGCAGGTTCTCGGTCGTTCTCAGTTCTGGGGCCAGCCTGACTTGGGAGGTGCTGCGCTGTCGAACAATCAGTTGATGTTCGCATGAAAGTCAAAATGGAAATGGTATACCTTCTATGTCCTCTTCATCTCTTCGGTGCCTTCTAAGCAGACAGGAATATAGGATCGACTCGCGGTAGTGCAGTCCAATGATCGTAATGATGAGGGTTAGGACTCCGAAGAAAATCTGTAGGATCAGTTCGGTTGAGCTGTTTGGCATCTTCTACTTTGGGTAAGAATCAGACCGAAGTTGAAAAGTGACCAAGCCTACGGTGCGCAAAGTGATTGGACGGCCGTCCAGAGCCTTGTCGGTGTGCCTTGTTAGTGCTCTGAGGTATATGGAAAGACTACGCAGCACAAGATCGGTTGCGACGAATTTGTTGTGTGGTGGGTTCATTCATGGCTTCAGCGAGTAGGCCAACTTATATAGATAACTGCTTCATGATGTTAAATGGACAGGTGTGTTAAGTTAGAGGTTCGGTATCGTATCTGCAGGCTACTACACAAGACGCCTTTCGGCGGATCTGAAAATTCACATTTTGCCTGGTCGGACCAGTGACAATGATTGGGTGTAGGCTTCTCAGCCTACCGAAGTCAGCATTCTGTTTCCTGACTTTTGTAGCACAAGCCCGCTCAGCCTCCTTGTTTATTGGGGGGCCAGCGCTGGATCTACGGTCGGCCCATGATAGGCCGCCCAAAATGGCTTAGTGTAGGTGGTTTCCGCAGAGATCAGTCTGATAAATAAGTCTTACTGCACCTTGAACCATGGCTGCCAATCATCGTTTATCGAAGGCGGTTGAGATGCAGGTTACGCCCTTAGCTCCATGTCGAGTGTCCCGGCAGCACCACCATCCTACCAGAACACTCTCTTGAACAAGGAAATAATGCAAAGTCTTCTATCACAGCTCCCGGACTTTAGGAGTCGTAGTGGACGGATTTACGCTTGGCTGTTGTACGTGCAGGTCGATGTCTGGCAATGTAATCCATCGATTGATCGTTACCTCAACGTCTGAAATCTACCCCGTCGACATGGCTTGCAGTGTCGATTTGCGGTTCAGACAATTTAATCACGAGATACCCCACAATGTTCCAACACGTTGTGCGAAGAAACGAACCTTGGATTACAACAAAATACTGCTCCAGATACACAAGCTCATGAAGGTCTAGTAAATAGACACTCTCCTATTGAACATACGCGTTGAAAGATCTCCTCACACCATGCAAGAGCTGCACCTGTCTCTTGGTTGGTCTTGGACCATAAGATTTATCTGTAGGTATAGTTATCTTATAGCTAGAAATTATGCGTCTGCAATATGTGGTAGTGAGCTGGCTTGTCCTAGAGAAGCCAACTTCCTGGGCCCCTCTCTTGATCTGCCTCAGTCTCCAAAAAAGCTGCAGACCAAGGATGTTTACGAGATTGATGGACAGGAGACCATTCCGTCCAAAGGTGATGTCATTTGCAGATCTTTACGTTAGAGGAGATCCGATCAGAAACAGTAATCACAATCCTAATACTCCAGACCGAGTATGAAGTATATCAACTCACTCATTACACTCAAAACGAACACGAACAAGACAAGCAAAAGCGACACAAATGGAGTCGTAATGTTATGTTCGCTAACACAGTCTACGTTACCGATCGACCGAAAAAAGCGCCCGTACCTCAAAGAAAAGTCATTCGAATCCATGTAGTACGTAAACCCTCAGTACGAATTCACCGAACGCCACGCCTAACCAACGGGTATGAATGTGAATGTGAAGCAAGCAAGCCATGAAAACAGGCTGTGTACTGAAGCAACCAGATGCAAACGCCGTACATCCTTCAAACCGAAACCACTGATGTTAAACAAGGAAAAGGAAGTAAAACAGCAATCTAATGCTCATGTTTAAGAAGAGGAAGAACCACCGCTCTCCGATCTACTTAGCTCGTCTCCCTCGCCCTCGAGGGGCTCGTTATCCATCTGCTCGGCAATCTCCTCGTACCAGTTGCCGTGGGCCTTGCGATCCACCTCGCCGAGCTTGCTCAGCTGCTCGCAGATGTCTGCGACCTGAGGCACGAACTCTGCGAGACCGGTAGTTGCGAGGCCTTCGGTGGCTGTGCTGGCGGCCTTGACACGCTCGCCAGAGCTACTAGCTGACACGCGGTTGAAGATGTGCGTCTTGAGGCGCTGGAAGAGGACCTTGGTGACTGGGTCCGAGAGCTTTCCGGACTCGGCTTGGGTCAAGAGACGGGTCACTGTCGAGGACAGTTGAGCGCGGGTAGACGGTGGCATGTTGTGCGAGGATTCAAGGAGGGAAGAGATCTTGGAAGGGGTGGTGGGATCCTTCATGTAACCGTCTTTGAGAACCTCCCACATACGTGTTGCCTGAGGCTTCCATTGTGAGCGAACGTCGCGTTTGAGAAGATTCTTGGCTGTAAGAAGAATGCCGCCAATGGTGGTAATACGCAGGGCGTCTTCGCGGATGCGGGAGATGCGAGCTCGGTCGAGCGCAAGGGTCTCAGGGAGCTCAGAATCTCGTAGCGGTGGGACAGAGATAGCAAGGTCAACGAGTCCGCGGGCGTAGATCTTGTGAGCTGTCGGCCGGTTCATTGGGTTAGGCTGAGCCCACGGGTCGCGGCGATCTGCTTCAGTGTGCATGTTGATGGCTGCACTACGCCACCAGCGCCGCGTACGATCCAGAGTGATGTTGCCTTCTTCTAAGTCCTGTGCAAACATGCGTTGCTCGTAACCAGTAGCTTCCTTGATCAAAGTCGGCGCGGCGTTCATGAGCAGGAAGTTCGAGTAGTCCAGAGAGAGGAGGTCGATCACGTGGAGTAGCTTGAACAGCTTCTCAACCATCTCAGGAAGCTCGCCTTCCTCTTGCAACTCATCTGCCAGAGATTTGACTTGAGTATCTCGGAACGGAGCGCAGAGCTTGGGTAAAATGTTGGCAATGAAACCGAAGAACTTCTCATACGAGAATAGCCCCTGGCTGCATTGCTTGTTGATGTGCTCCGGATCCAGGGTTTCTGAGATGAGAGTGTGCATCGAGTTGCCAGCCTTTAACAAGCGCAGCAACTTTGCACGGATGTTCTCCGCCATGGCTGCTGTCCATTGTGCACTGTCACCGTCCTCGAAGCCCTTTCGCATGGCGTCACAGAGCTCCCGGTTGAGGGCGTCTCTTAGATCAGCAGTCGGTGATGCATCGATGCGATACTCTTTATCGATGGATAGCTCGTGGACAAGCACGCGGTTGTCTGGAACAACAGTAAAGACCTTTGATAAGGAATGGGCCTGGTGGCCTTCTGTGGCGGACTCAAGATGTGCCGTTTGACCAGAAGCTGCAAGCTCAGAAGCTGCCTCAGCTTGCATAGCAGCACTTTCACCTTCGATTGGTGAACCAGAAGCCACGTCAACAGCGACTCGTGGTCGAACTGTTTCTCCAGCAGGTCTCTTCTTAGGCCTCGACCTGCGGCCCTCGCGAATAGCCTTTCGGATCAAGGTCAAAGCCTTGTCTGGCCCGGCTAGCTTCTTGATTCTGCTGAGCAGGATAGCTTGGTTGTCTCGAATGCCCATTCTGTACTCGTTTGCAACCTCTTCTACGGTTGCGTCTTTGACGCTCTGCCAGATCTCGTCGAGACTGACAAAGGAGGCAACCATCGTCTCCACAAGAGCCGACGAATCGCGTGCTTTCCAATCGTTGAAGGCTGCCACAAAAGCGCTATGAGCCAGCAACACTGTTTCGGTTCTGGTTGGCGAAGGAGTGTAGTAATTGAAAGTGGTGAGCTTCCCGAGGGCTGATTCGAAGGAGATGACCAGATCCTTGGCCTTTGTGATGAGATCCTGCTCCTGGTCGCCGTCGCGGCTCAGTACGTTCGTAGGGTGCCCTAGAATGAGATAGGAAGAAAGGAAGGTTCGAACAGCAGTACCGCGGGCCGCTGGATCTGGGTCTGGTAGCAAAACGAATAGCTCCATAACCTTCTCGGTCATCTTCAGGAGGTTCTCATCAGCAAGCATGCTAGTGATATCCTCGAAGCTTGTGCTGCTGATCTTCTCGATCGATAGTCCAGCCTCCAGCCATGAATCGACGACGTTCTTCCTAGTCCTCGCCCTCCATGCGGACTGGATGCGCTTAGCGGCGTCCTCGGAGGTTGGGGCTGGCGGCTGCTGGTCTGTCTTCTTTGCATCAGCAGGAGGAGAGCTTGCCGTTCTCGGTCTGCGAGGGCTGCGCTTGTACTCCAACCGCCTCCGTTCTGCTTCTGCATGTTTCTCCTCCATTTCGAGGCGGTATCTTCGCTCTTCGGCGGCTTTGCGCTCTTTCATGTCCTCTGCTATCTTCTTGGCCCGGCGTACTTCCTCGGCGCATGATGCTGCAACCTGCGCAAGATGACGCTCACGAGCCTCCTTGGCAGCCAACGCCTTCTCTTCACTGTTCGACACACGTGGTGTTGCTTTGGCCGCTGCGGCGCGCAGACGGACTTGTTCGGCATGGGCAGCCCGGTCAGCCAAACGTGCCTTCCGAGTCTCGAGGATGGATACGCGACGGAGGTGCTGGGCGATGTGGTGGCTCTGGCAGCTGTTGCGGATGGTAGAGCGGGTCGAGGTGTGGGAGTGGGTCGAGGAGAGCGAGTTGCGGCGGGATGACGTCGCTGACGACTTGCGGCGGGCGTTGGTGTGTCTGTAGAAGCGTGCGGCAATCCGCGGTGGTGGAGCGAATGTCTGGCCGTCGCCGGCGTCGTCTGAGAGCAGCATGTCTGGTTCCTCGGGGATGCCGTCGTTGCCCAGCTCCAGCTGCGAGGCCGCCAGCTCGACCTCGGAGTCGCTGAAAGACATGGTGATATAGAAAGTCTCCCTGAATTAAGGAGCCGCGCGATTGTGTCGAGTCAGCGCGGAGACGCAGGCGTAGCTGGTGTTGACCGAGATATGAAACAAAGCACGTCCGCGACGATGACGATGTCCGTGTGTAACAAGCCGCACGCGGTCAGGGGAAAACGCAGCACGAAGCAGAGCGCATGCAGCAAGACTATCTATATTAGAAGCGAAGGGACACCCCGTGCCTTGGTCAGCCGGTTGTGTTTATCGACGGCTGCACGCAGGATGGAAGATTGATAAGCGGTGGGGTAAAGGCGCTGTCCGTTGCTCGATCGCGCCGTGGACGAGCGTGACGCAAGGATCAGATAAAGGAAGAAGCGCTCGACTGAACACAGCAGCCGTCGCAGCAAGAGAGAGAAGGTGGCTGGGATGGCGTGCCTTCCTCCAGCATGACGGAAGTGCCCATCAGCCGCCTTGCGCTAGCAGCAGCCTAATGGAAGATGGATGACATGCCCGCTAGCCATGGGAGAACTCCATCGAACGTGATCGACGTCTTCTCGACCTCCACTCATCAGCCTTACCAACCGCGTAGTCACATGCAGCCGCCGCTAGTGACAACGTCTCGTCCTGCCTTTCCATCACTGCCTTCATCATGGGTCGCGCACCTTATAGCGGTTCTTTGATGCAACATTGAAGTACTCAGAGATACATCTTGATTGGCTGCTCACGTGCCCACAACAACACTGCAGGTCTCAGTCCAGACAACCAACAATGACTATGTCCATGGTCTGCGTACGGTTCCTCGTTGGCATGGTGCCAAGACAATTGCTGTGAAGAGCAACGTGCAAGACCTGCGCCTTCCTTGAGCCAAGGCCAAAGCATGAACAGTGAAGGTACCCGCACATGCTAGTCACAACATTCAGATTCACAGTCCCGGAAATGCAACACACGCAGACGTTGGTCCGCCCGATCGGGCAATTGCTGCACCCGCCCTTCCAATTCCTGGGCTCCGCGGCTGCAGCCTGACGCCCACTCAATGCCTGCGCCCTTTGCGACGCGTGCAACATGAGCACTTGGCTATGCATCCACGATGTACCACAATTGGTGTCCGGGGAAGAGGGAAGAGCACTGTATGGCTGTATGAGTTGCATCGGACGGCTACGTGCAGGACGCCGGTCACGGTGCTTCCCTCAAAAACTGCAACTGCAGCCATTGCTGCTAAGTTCATATAAACACTGCCCCTGTCATATTCTCACATCTTTGTGTCAAAACATCCCGTCCCCTCAATTGATTCTCGACGTCCGTGGAGAGAGCCTTGATCACAGCGGCAAACTTCACAGAGCCATCATGACTCTCGACACTGAAACAGCGAGAATGAGCGCGGGTCATGATGGGCACGCACCGCCAGCCTTGGGGCGCAAGGACGCCCACGAGATAATAGCTGCTTCAAAAAGAAAAAAGGTTGCAGCGTGGTTTGAATGGATCACCTCATGTCCCTCATTCACACGAATTTCGCGATCACTTCACATGCGTTCACGTCACGAACACTCTAGTCATCAATACGAGCCTTCACACAAACCCAAAACCGAAGGACAAATATCCGCGATTCGCCTTTACAATGCCTCGCAGATCTCTATTGCGAAATCATCGACTAAGGACAGCATCAAGGCTACACCGAGTGACTCTCACAAGAGCGGTGACACCGAAGACGTGCTTAGCGGGTCAATCACAACACTATATAAAGCTATGCCCTGCAACAACTCCATACGGCTACTACGCATCTACAAAGGCGCTCAAAGTGATCCCGTCGAGATCGATCTTGAGTTCGCCCGGTTGGACGACACGACTCCCGCGTACGAAGCGCTTTCGTATGTATGGGGTTCAAGCGCTCTCGTGTCGAGTGTCATAAGTAGGACCACGCAAATTGCTACTTCTATCACAAAAAATCTATACGATGCGTTGAAAGGCTTGCGAAAAGCTGAGCAAGACCGCATCATCTGGGTCGATGCCTTGTGCATCAACCAGTACGATGGGACAGAGAAAGGCACCCAGGTCCGCATGATGAACTCCATATATGCCCGCGCAACCCGTGTCCTGGTGTGGATTGGTACTGATGACGCAGATGTTGCAAATGGTGCATTTGGTATGCTGTGCTCACTTGCCAACACCATGGGCGAATCAGCTCACTACGAGGCTAAATCACAGCGACAAGCACCTTTTGTTCCTGAACGACTCGACCTTACAAGAGACAACTATGATCACTGGTTCAAAGTCATGACTTTCTTTACCCAAGAGTGGTTCTCTCGGATCTGGGTTCTACAAGAGATTGTTTTAGCTCAAGACGCTATCTTTACATGGGGAGATTGCTCTATAGCGTGGAAATACGTGGGCTCGGCCGTCATGGCCATTCGAGCAAATCAAAAATTGCATGGCATTCTCGTTTCAAGGACCCTTCTGCACGCATTCTTCATGTGGCATTTGAGCAACATCCACCATAAACCAGAGCGCTCCGCGGATAGTGATGGCCCTCAGCACGGCGTGTTTTCATTTCTCAACTTACTCGACCTCGCGCGAGGCTTCAAAGCCACAGATCCGCGGGACCAAATCTATGGGCTACTTGGTTTTCCGGTAAAGGACGCCGATATGAGCGTGAGCTCGATCGTACCAGATTACACGCGCAGCGCAAGCGAAATTTATATAGAAGTGACTCGAAATTTGCTCGAGTCGGAGCAGAAACTCGACGTGCTGGCCCTCGTGCTGCATATACCAGACTCACCACCAGCCGAAAACCCCGTCGGTGACTTACCATCGTGGGTACCAAATTTCCAATCAACAGCCATTGGGATGGTCATGTCGTGCGCCAGTACTGAACACCAGTACTCCGCCGGTCTCTCGCGCCCTATCTGTCTGCTACCATGTCCCAATGGCAATACACTGCGACTCAAAGGCCTTGTGCTGGATACAATTTGCGCAACTGGACCCACCATTCCCTATGCGTTACCACACGAATCATTGCCAAACTACACCTCGATAATGAAATGGTACTTAGACGCCGGCATCTCCACACAGGAACTCGCCACAACATTAACCGCAGGCCGAAATTACCACAGAAACCTCCTCTCCCCAAGCCAGAAGGAAGACGCTCTAGCAGCAATGTCAAGGTTACGAAGAGACCTCGGTCTCGACCCATCGGACATCCCCACCAAACTCCCAGGCTTCAGTTTCAACGTGGATTTGGAATGGAGAGATGCGGTCTGGCACTACACCACGTATCGACAGCCGTTTGTCACGCAGCAGGGGCAGTTCGGACTTGGACCTGGAATAATGAACGAGGGTGACAAGGTGGTAGTGATATGGGGTGGGCAGTGTCCGTTCGTTATCGGCGAGTCTGGACATGGCCAGTGGGTTTTCAAGGGTGAGTGCTATGTGGAGGATTGGATGGATGGCGACGCCGTGGGCAAGCTGGTAGGTGAGGGCGACGTGGAGCAGACGGTATTCGAGTTTGTTTGAGGCGCGGTGTAAGGCACAGATATGCTTCGTCATAATTCGGACGGAGTGCTCTCAGCACGTATACACTTCGCATATCCGGCTGACGCCGTGGTCAAACGGGGCTACGTTTGACCGGCGACGCGACCTGGAACGACGGCAATACAGCCTTCAACATCCGCTCTGGCTCATTTGAATGGCTACATACAGTAATTGACTAGACGAGGATGAGCTTGAATATGGGATATACTAGGCGGCTTAGATAGAGTGCGAGTAAACTCATTTCAAATTCCCAATATAGACAGTAGTTTAAAAGCATAGCACGAAGATACGTGGTTCATCGGACTTGAAGTTGACTCCTCATCGCTCCTAGGCCACTGCAGTCCTACTTTCTAGCCTAGTCTGGGGTGCCAATGGTACGGACACCAACACCACCTCTCCCCGAGGTATCCGCAAACTGCTTCTCCAGCCCACTCATCTCTTCATTCAACTCCTCCTCCAAGGCGTTTTGACTCGCGTTATCGAAATCAATCAGCGTCACACCACGTGTGTGAACAAAGAAATTGTGCTTATTCATATCCCCGTGCTTAATTCCAAGCGCATGCAGTCTACACAAAGCCTCTAGACAAATACCCACATCATCCGGCGTCGCATGCCGAGCGTCTTCAACCTTGCTCATCGCAAAACCAATCACCCTTCCATGTTCCGTCACATGCCCGAGGAATTCAGGACCAATGTTATGACCTTCGAGCCACTTGTATGCGCGTGTCTCGTGTTCCAGCCATGCGATTTCCCAGTCGAATCTGGCGAATTTGATGATAAAGGCGCGGGGGAGTTTCGAGGATTTGGCCTCGAGTATGTTGCTACGGAGACGATTGCCCATTTCCAGTTCGAGATAGTCGATGTGAAGGGGATGCCATGTTTCCCGAATCCCGGGGAGTGTTTTTATGGATGTTTCAACTTGTGTTTCGACTTTTCCATTAGAGGATTCGTCTGGAGATGGGCCCTGGAAAATGCGCGCATGGTTCCAATCTCCAACTGGCAACAGAGGGCGGAGGATATCGATCAGGGTGGGCTCGAAGACTAGATCCAAGGTATCGTAGATGTAAGGGTCGACAGTGACATATTTGATGTACTGGTTGTCTACGAGAATACGGAGTTCGCTTATGTCGTCAGAGTCGGCGCTGGCTTGGAGAAGTTTGATCTCGTCAATTTTTGCCATGGTTGTTGTCGAATTGTCGAATACCGTTGGATGGTGTCAGGGAATGCGGCGGATATACTAGATACACGGGGGATTTAACGAACAGTGCTGGTATTGGATAACTACCACCAGGATTAAGCGCGCGCATACAGCTTCAGCCTAACCAACTACACTCCCCCTCTAGTCCAACATCAGTGACTAGTCACTGTACACGCCATGACTGGACGAACCTCTACTCACCGTAAGTCGTGTTGTATGACTAGTATATGGTACTAACTTTCGACAGCCTACAACAGCCTTCCCATACCGAATGGCGTGCCTTTCAAACTGGCAGCCGCACCAGGACGAGGCTGGGGCGCCTTCGCAACTCGCAAGATCACATGCGGCAGCACTATCCTGAGGGAACCAGCACTATTCACTATCCCCAAGCCACCTGCACAGTCCTTCGTCAGCGAAGCCGGCCTGTGGGCTGCACTACATCTCCTACCACCGTCTTCGCGACAGCAATACCTGCACCTCCGCGACAACGGTGGAGCACAGTTCCGTTACCTCACAGATGCGTTCTGCGAGAACTGCTTTACGCTGCCGAGCACCTCGGGCCTAGAAGCTGCACAGCTGGGCTGTTACATCCTGCTCTCGCGCATCAACCACTCGTGCGTCCCTAATGCCAAGATCCCCGATACCAGCATCAAGGGCAATACGATTGCGTGTTTTGCGACCAGAGATATTGTGGAAGGCGAGGAGATTACTACGTGCTACAACACAGATTTCATGTACAGGACGAGTCTTGACAGGCATCGCGAGCTGAGGTTTGTGTGCGAGTGTAGGGCATGTAAGCCTGGGACGGTGTTCCATCAGCTTAGTGAGATGCGGAGGAGTCTGATTAGGGGACTGCGCTATTTGCTGTATGGACGGGATTTTGATGAGATTCAGCCAGCTGAGAGAAGACAGGTGATCGTTGACTGTGACTTGAGGAAGAGAGCAGAGATGTTTGCCATCAGTACTCCGCATCAGCTGGTGTATATTCTCCTGATCATGGTTTTGCTAGAGCAAGAGGGTCTGCTGGACGGATTTATGCTTAAGAAGTGGCAGCCGACCATCGAGCGCTTCGTCACGGCACTCAAGACGGTGGAGAACGTGGTCATTGTCGGAGAGAGTATGGCGAGGGCTACGTGGGCGGAGCGATTTGGTGCTTGCCTGAGGCTGTGGGGGAAGATCGACGAGGGTGATGAAGCTCGGAATCTTCTGCTCAAGGAGCTGAACAGACTCCGTTTGCCAAAGTAGCTCATCAGCTATACCACATGGCGTACAAGGGGGGACCAGATACGAGATTCTGGGAACTGGAAAATACACTCGCGACTATGAACTTTGTGAGCGGGAGCGAAAGCGAAAGCCACATCCTCCCAAAACTGCAGGCAAAAGCAAGAGGAGCATTGCTCAGCAATTCTGCCAGTGCCTAGGTAGTGGACGATTTGAAATAGCAGCTCAAATGGTCAAGCCGTTCTGCACTGACATCGTCGATTGGAGTTATTGCCAATGTGGGGCTAAGCTATTAAAAGAGTTAAGACATTGAGTAAGCAAATGTCAACACGACGACACACCAGGGTGCTGCTTAACAAGTACACCATCTCCAGTGCCTTCACTGAGCCTGTTGGCTCAGAAGCATTATTGTCCAACGAGGAGCCTCTTTGTTGACGCCTCTGGAGCATGGGACAAGCCACTGAGCCGTACACGGTCATCAGAACATGAATGACCATATTGGACAAGTGAAGTCAGGGATCATGATTTGGCTTGATTGGATAATCGTCTACTAGGTCTCAAGCCGTGTGGCGGTCTCTCTCACTTGGGCAAAGCCTCATCGTGAGCCTTGACCGGGCGCTCGGATGGCCATGTTTAGAGTTCAGAGACTGGTTCCATATAGCTGACATCTATTCGATGTCCAATGTATGCGAGTCATTGCAAGCGTCAGTGACCGTGCTGCTTCTGTTGATCTCGGAAACTACGCAACATGAGCCGGCCCCCCTTGTGGAGTTTCGTGTGGAAGACCATGTCGAAGCAGCCTGTCATGAGCTCCGGATTGGTCGCCATCACGTTGTGAGGCGTTTGAGGCGCGTGGTAGTTGACTCAAGTGGGAGGTTATCTGACCTGCGGCGATCAGAGATTCTGCCGTCCTGCGTTTTGCGTTGGCAGAGGCGCGCCTGGTGCACCTGGTGGCCGACGGATGCCACTAACTCCACCTTTTCTAGCTTCGTCGATTCGTCCCTTCGCAAGGCTGATACCTGGCACCATCCAGTCTCCACAACTGCACTGCATGCCTTGCCAGGCATACTTGCCTACGTTGGAGTGACAGTTCGGACATTCGATCCGACCTTCCAGCTTGCCCTGTTCAAGCTCGGGCCGCATCCAGGAAAGAGGATCCACAAAGTAGTGCGCACACTTGGTCTTCAGTATGTCTTGGCTGTGCGATGTGAGGTATTGGGATGTTGCAAGTGGTCGTCTACTAGTATTAGTGCTGAGCGACTGGAGGCATGGCATGACAATGCAGGGTAGTATCAAAACGTTCGGAGCTCCACTCACCTGCATTTACGACATCTCATCTCAAAGCCTGACGTCTGCTCTGTAACGTGTTCATCTTCAAATCGGATCTTGTCAGCCTCAGGGGCCTGAGAACATGCGCGACTCAGCTCGAGCTCGCGCTGATAAACCCAGCGTTGATAGGCTGGAGTCTCTTCCACGTTCTCGGGCGTTTGCATTTCGCCGTACAACTCGAGCTGCCTCCAAAATCCTTCGTTTGGCTCGACGATTGATCGGGCTTGCCGAACATGGGACAATGCCTCTGACGGAGTAATGTTGTGCTTTTGCATCAAGTAGGCGATGACAACAGTGGCGGATCGCGATTTACCCATCGCGCAACTAGATGGAGGAATGTGGTTGGCATATCGAATGAGTGGCTGAAAATAGAAGTGGCAAACGAGCGGTGTGCATGGATTTTCAAAAGTAGGAAAGCAGGAAAAAAACAGAGGAAAACTCTGTGCCCGATGAATGCAGGACGCGCGGAAAGCAGGGAACGACTGTATGCATTGCAACGAACGAGCTGTTAAGCCCCTGCGTCGTGAAGATGGCAAAATTGCCAAGCAAGGCAGTCTGCAATGCAGATCGAAGGTTGTTCATGCAGGTTTTTCAGCTGAGCTGGGATTCTAACTTACTGGACCAATACTCCGCCACCACTGTCAAGTCCTTCCTGGATAAACTGGTTGGTTGCAGGAAAATGTTCTAGCAGGTTTTCGTCTTCGACGTCGTCAACTTCCACGACATGATGCTTGAATGGCTCGAACAGATCCTGATCTAGTGGCGTACGCAGCACAGAAAGGACATGCGTAATTTTGGCTTGCTGCAGTGCTTCACGTCGTCGAAGAGTGAACATGCTGCGCTAATCAGCCTCAAATCAATAGCCGCACAAGTGAGCGGTATCAAGCATCTCGACACGAGGGGCCGCAGTCACGTACCCACCAATGTAGAGATCCAAGTCCCCAGGAACTCTGTCAATGAGGGCCATGGCGCCCAAGAAATAGATGCAGAGTTGTCCGAGAGTAGATGATGTCGTGGAGTTGAAACCGAGGATTGTGGTGCTCGTTTGGTTGAGGCTTCGAATTTTGACCGAGGCTCTGGCGGTGGCCAAACATGGACGAATGATCGAGGTTAGTCAGCGGCGATATACTCGTTTGAAGGACAGCGCCAACACGACAGCCTCGTTAGGTTTTGCAATTTGCGATAGGGCTGACAGCGACTGACAGCGTCTCACTGAGGTTCTGGACTAATTGCTCTTGGGCTGCGCCACGCAGCCTTACGCAGGCAGGAACATTCGAGGATCTGCGGTACGGCAAGACCTGCATCTTGCAGCAGCCCCCACTGGCAAATGGGAGTTCCAAAGCGATGGTCCGGCCTTACAAGAGTGTGTGATATGTCTGGGAATTAGATAATGAAGGCGGTAAATAGCGCAGATGATCGATCCAGAGCATGCATCACGTTGAACGGGAATTGGGATTGGGGCTGTAAGGCTTCATTGGTGACCACGGTTCCCCTGCAACTGCCTCCGCGGCTACACGGAAGGTACCGTGCACATTGAACCCACATCAAACAATCGAGCCGCTCTGGAGAGCTTCCTCTGCAGTTCAGTCCAGGTCTGCTCTGCCGCCGAGCTCAAAGGACCGCGAGCAGCGGCTGCCATCGTCGGCACGCTGATAACTCCTGACAAGACAGGGGTCTTCCGTGGCCTGCCAACTGCCATCAATACGCATCTCCTCCCGACCAGGCGCTTTGATGTAAGACGCACCAGAACAGGAAGTCAATCATTTTAGTTGACAGACCTGGTCGCAATACGACCGAAATCCATGGGGCCGTTGCATGGGCAAGCGCACCTTTCTAGCGTTGGACGTGTACCCAGGAAGTCAAATGCTGCCTCTAAGTTGGCTCCGACTTCTGGTGTGTCGTATTTAGTGATCGGAGCTTCTGCGCTGCAACACATACGAGCATAGCAGCACATGGCTGACCGGCCTATTCTCCGAAAGACAGCTGCTATCTGTAATTGGCTTCTTCAATCAACAGATCAACACGGCCAGGAATTATGCGATGTTCAAAAAGCTCTCACATGTAAACATTGGTCACTGGGCGGCAAGCGAAGCGTGGGGAGGCGAGGTGCCAGCCAAGATTTGACAAGGAGTCGGCTCGAGTGGTAAGGCTGAGAGGGGCTGGCGTCTCGGACCATTCCCGCTACACACCCTACCCGTGTTCGAGGAGTCCAACCTTACACGGTTCTATCTGACGCATGCATTGTGTGCGGAGGTGCAGCATAGCATGCAGGATGACTCGTCAGATTCCCGGCATGCATTCAGCGTGCTCTCCCACGCTGCCCGCCCACCTGGCCATAACTCACCGTTAAGAGGGCCGATGTCGATCGCAGACTGGCGAACAGGATTCTCACAACGGGCGGAAGAACGGGCTGCGACGTCGCCATCCATTGACCACGGCGGCCAATCCTCGTTTCGTCTGAGTGAGCTCTTATCCACACTGTCGGGAAGACGTGCTCCACTGTCACTTGGACTGCTCCCTTGTGACAACTCATCTAACAGAAAGCATAAAGCAGCGGCAGTAACCCCGGAGACAGTCTGCACGAGGCATTGTCGATGTGGAGCGGCGTCGGAGCTGCCAGCGCTGAGGCCTTCGGCAGACTTCTCGAAAAGCGCCAGAGGCATGGTGTCGAGTAAGGGCTGCAGATGAAGACTATCCCTGTCGAGCTCCACAACGCCATGTCCGTGCTAGCAACGGCCAATCAGCGTGCCTGAGCAGCGGCGGAGAGTCGTGGTTAATGCTGAGGCAGTCCCCAGTGTTTCGCTCTTCTGCTCGCTGCGGTTGCTGTTGCTGCTATTCCGACGAAACGGCCGCGGCCTTCACCAGCGTCTGTTTAAACACCTATATCGCCGGTGCCAGTGCATGGACCTTTTTCCTCCCTTTCGACTCCACACTCGCCCTCCGCTCCTTCTGCGCAACGCTGAGTAGAGGCATTCTGCGTAAGGGCTGCGGTGGTACCATGATCACGACACAACCTGAGGCCCGCGAGCAATATTGATCATATGTCCAGCTCCCTGCCTCGACCTACCTGAGCAGGAAAAGCATTGCGTGGCGGTACCGGCCAGACGTTCTAGCTAGGTCGGAGCCTCACCGTTCGTCTGAAGAGGGTTCAGCCCTACAGCTACTGTGCAAGGAAACGAGCGCTAGCCCGAACGCTGCTCGCCCTGCCAGCCTCGTCGCCGCAGTCACGCCCTGTTACCTGTGCAGCTCCGTGACACGTACGTCCCTACGGTGAGCCGCACTTTATTACGCACTGCTCAATAGTCTTTTCAGCTGCTGCTGCACGCTCTCCCGGCGACGTCCCTGCCTGTTTCGGCCATTCCGTGGTGTGCCCGGCTAACTGCCCACCTTTAGGCTCCTGCGTCCGTGCGCGTTCCGCGTCCACTATCCAGTAGCGAGCATCATCCTCACGCTCTGCACGCAGCGCTCGCCACACTTGCGGCGCACGTCTGCTGTGAGGGCACGCTTCAGCTGCCCTTCAGTGGCGGCCCGTAGCGACATCATCGTCCGCTAAGCAGTTGCTAGCACACGACGATGTCTTCGACCCCAAGTATTCGGGTATATGAATCATCACGCTATCAGCGGCCCTCCTATCCAAGCCCTGCGGTCGCCATGGCCATTCCAAACGCACGCGACGACGTGCCTCCGCCCTTGCCTCCTCCACGTCACATCGAGGACCTCAGGGCCGGGCACTCTGATCCCGGCTGGCAATGGGGTAACACAAACAATCCCAAAGAAAACGGCTTTGGCGGAAATCGGCTCGCGACAGTCAGACCTGGCTCGAGCTTGTACGGTGGAGCTCGCGGCGGCCAAGTGCATCATCAGCGGGACCTGTCGGCCGATTATCTTTTCAATGGTCGCGAGCCCTCCATCTCACGGTCTCTCGACGACATGAGCTCAGAGGGCAGCAGGGACCACAACAGTGACGAGGATCGCAGTGGCAAGACTCGGCCGTCGCTCGGCAACCACAGGTAAGAGATCATATGCCCCATGCGTTCCCTGTCACCTCTCCTCCGTCTCCTACTTGCCAATCACAGCAGACACTCGCCTCGCTGGCACCCAAAGCGTGGCATGGGCCATTTCATTTCTTGCCTGTCTCGATGCTTAGCCCACCCTGTGTGCCTGTTTACAATGCATGCACTACATCGTACGTCGACTGACCACAACCATGATCCACAGATTTACAAGTGAACGACAGCTTGGCCAAAAGGCACTCGACCATTCATCACAGGCCTACGACAAGCAACTTCTCTCCAAAATTGGCGGCCCGAACACGCCAACGAGAACCGCTGCACCGCCACTTTCGACCAGCGCCCAAGATTCGCCTGCCGACACTCACCCGCGTAAGCTCAACGGACAGCAACTGAAGCCGCTGTCTGTACCCGATCGTCTACATCCAGATTCCCCTGCCACCAAGTGGCCACAGTCTGGCGCAATCTCTCCCGGATACACAGGCTTTCGCAGTCCTGTCTTTGACGGGACGGATGCACACAGGGGCAGATACGGTAGCATCTCTACGCCCGGCCCTTTAGATGAGAGCGCACCCCATCATCGCGGTAGCTACGACCACAGCATATTCTCAGATCACGAGTTTGGTGGTATGGAGGAGAATGGCATGCGCAACTTGAATATCGACGACCGCAGTCCTGCTGGGTCTGATGAATATCATACCTGCCCAAAGGGTGGCTTGAAACGGCGCGCCTCGTCCCCCCCTCCGGAGGCTGTGCGCGATGACCGGCCTACTACATGTGGCAACCCCGACTTATATCATCGCCGTTCAGCGCAGATGCTTGTTAACCGCAATACTACGACCTCCCGCTTTCAGATGCACCACGGATCGCTGTCTTCAGTGTCATCCTCAGGCCCTCGCACTGGCTCGATCGGCTCATCTCTCGGTTTTACCACGGCGGCAAGCAGTATGACGAGCTATGGCGGAGATCAACGTTTGTCACCCAGTGCGTTGTCGCCCTCGGGGCAAACGGAACTAGGGCCTGTCTCTCCGTATGCAGCTAGCAGGTCGCTAAATCCTAGCCCCCGCAGCTCTTTATCGAGACCACAGCACCAGCGAGGTTTCTCGGAGTCCGAGCATCCTTCTCAGATCCGTAAGCTCTCGACAGAAAGCATCATCCACTCGCGACAGAATTCGATGGCCAACCGTATCCCCGGTGCCTATATCTGCGAATGCTGTCCCAAGAAGCCTAAGAAGTTTGACAGCGAAGATGAGTTGCGGTAAGTCACATGTGTACTTCCCCACCGCTAATCTGCCCGCCTTCTGCAAACATGCGCTGACTTGTGAGCACAGATCACACGAGCTAGAAAAGCAGTACATTTGCCAGTATTGCCCGAATCGGTTCAAGAACAAGAACGAAGCTGAACGACATCAAAATTCTCTGCATCTGCGGCGACATTCGTGGTCGTGCGCTGCGCTTGCTGGCGTTCAGGCTGCATTCCACCCTTCCCCGACTCGTGCAGCCGCGGCCGACGTGTGCGGATTCTGTGGCGATGAATTCCCCAATCCTGCAAACTGGGACGTCCGAGCAGAGCATCTGAATCATGTCCACAAGTTTGGCGAATGCAATCAAGCCAAGAAGTTTTTCCGTGCAGATCATTTCCGACAGCATCTGAAGCACAGTCACGCTGGTACGAGTGGAAAGTGGACTAACATGCTGGAAAACGCGTGTATGAGGGACGAGCCACCACCACAAGAGCGAGTCGGCTCTATTGGCTCCATCTCTGGTCCGTCGGTCTCTTCTCTTTCAGCGAAACCTGGGGTCATAAACGAAGCACATGACGAGTCCTGAGGCTTTGTACTGACCCCTTTGAGCGAAATTTGACAGCATTTTCGGTTCAGCGACGCCTTGTAAGCATCGATGCTCATGCATCTTTACGGTCGAGCACTGTATTACAGTCACCAGCAGGTATATTTTCGAGATTGGCACAACTGTCAATCCTATTTCCAAAGTTTGAACATTTCCATACTTTCTCGCATCTGGGCAGCATCTAGACGCGTTCTGTGGCGTTGTGGTTGACGTCTGCATTTTGTCAACCTCTTTCACGATATTCATGATGGCATCATGTCGCACAAAATTCAAGCTTCGGCTTGAGGCATTTCAGGGGCGTTCTTTCAGTCAACAATCGTGGTCGAATCTTGCATGAAGGATTATCAGATGTGTGTATACAACGGCCAAGGATCTTCAACGCATCCTCCGATAAGCATAAGACATCAATATGAACATCATCAAACGTGCCAGACTATCGTGATCAGTTCGCAGCCCATGAAAGTATCTGTATCAATCACATACTACACTCCGGTGCAACGGTCAGTGCTTCCTACGAAATCTATATAGGCTATACGATAGGATCTGCTTCTCTATTTGATTGCACAGCAGGCTCCACTTCCTTGCATGGGTCATCGGTATAGATCGCGGTGAGACGGCCCTCCCTGAATATTTCTAGTAGGAAGCATACCAATTATTGCTAATACCAGCATCAGCAATCCGTACGAAGGTCGTGCAAATCAAGAGTCGCAATAACACAACAGTACCGGTGAAGCTGTTGCTTGTGTGATGTGATGTAATCGCTGAGCAACTAAAACCTATATATAGCAGAGCAATTGGAAACTCATGTGACGCCTAAAATGGTCATCACGTTGCGATGCGATGGTATTACAGACGTTGTAGTGCAACCAGACACAGCAACATGGATGTTGATTTCAGATCGAATCGCAGCCTAGTACTAGTATATGAATGATGCTCCTTAAAGTAGGAAATTGACGTTTGATCACGGTCGCTTATCTTCAGTAAGCAGTCGTGGTGGTGAACCTTTGGTGTCGCTAATAGTATCAATACTGATTGGGCTTCGTCCCCAAACACTGAACGTCTATATGGCGCGATATCGGCTGCATCTCCAGACCGCATTGCATACGACATCATTACAGCCATTGATTTCAGTATCAGAAATTCGTCAATTCCGACGATTTATGCACCTTGCTGAGATCTTGTACCCGAAGAAGCAAATGCCCAGCTTGAAGCATGCAGTCTTCGCATGCGCATCGCGTTGCGCGGCCGGCAACAGCCGCACAGAACGACATGCCAGCATGTACGTGTACATCATGCGCATGCCGCCAAGAACGAAATTTCCATGGTCGATATGCTCTTATAGGAATCGTCGCCCACAAACAAGAAATCGTAGCTCAAATCCCTACGGAGAGGGGCAAATCTGGAGTCAGATCGGAATCCGGCAGGTGGGGGCTGACAGCGAGCATAAGCATGGACATGCATGCATTCACAACAGCCGTGTTACTCACATGTAATCTCCAGAACGGGTTGTGAGGATGGATCGCGCGGGTACCGATAAGTTAGCCTTGCGAGTCGTGGGATACGAAATGTACACTGTGTCACCGCGGTGTACTGACTCGCTCTGGGAACGCCTGAACCTGGATGAAGTGAATCCCTCTGAACATGACAAGGGTCGGTTCCAATGTCCAACCAGCAAACACCCGCATGCGGGAGAGAGCCTGGTCGGAAGAAATTGTGCAGCAACTTTGCTTGGCCAACGTTTCCGGCAGGATTTCCACCAACACATTGTCCATATCTGCCGTTGAGAGGTAATTTTGATTTGTTTACCGTCTAGCTTGTCGCTTTCGCGCGGTTTCCCTTAAACGGATGTAAACAGATTCGAAACACCTCACCCCCCTCATCATCCACGCTGACTGCATCCCTCAAACAAGATCTCCTCGCATGATCTGCATATGTACCACCTGATACACGCCCAGAGACCTTCCCGTATTTTGCAGTCAGTGCCACGGCCGCTAATTGCTGACTGCGTCTCCAGGACAAAGTAAGAAGCTAAAGCTGACTGCAGTAAGCAGTCACGTAAACCACACGTATCGTTCTTGGTACGCCAAATCTCCGAATGCCAGCTGAGTTGAAGAGGGAACGGTTGGATTGGGAACCATGTGACGAGACAATACGAACCTCAGAGATCGAACATCGGTGAGGCTCAAGGAAGGTTTTTCGGGACAGAGGGGAAGTTTGCCGGGTTCTGAAGGCGCTCACGGTTGCGCTTGGCGATTTCCGCGTTGCGGAGTTTGTCGAGACGCATTTGGTAGAAGGATCTGTTGTGGTGTTGACCATGGGGCTCCCTACGTGGCCTTGAGGATTACTTACTTGTTGAGATGGTAGATTCGTGCGGTAGGCTCGGTTGACGCTGTATCACTTGTCTTGGTGAGCTCTTTGATCTATTCGGGAGTCAGTTACGTCCACATCGCCTGGTACATGGAGAGATACTTTGTCGTCCTTGGCTTTCTCGTCCTTCTTATCCTCCTCCTCTTCGTTACTTTTGGTCTCCTTGTCCTTCTCTTTGTCTTTTCCTTTTCGCTTCTCTCTCTTGAGTCTCTGCTTCTCCTCGTACTCTTTCTTGACTTTCTCGATCTCTTGGTCCATCTCCTCTTTCTTCTTACGCTCAGCTATCCCCGCGGCTTCGTCCGCATCGGGCTGGGCAAACCCTCGATCGGACAAATGGCCAATGCATACATAGAAGAAGTCCTGAATTTGTTTGAACAACGCACGAGGTCACGTGTTCGGTTTATCGTACCTTGTTGTTCGGTGTAATTAGAACGCTTGATGTAGGCTTGAAGCAGATGTTGCAGGGCTTGGTTGCATTTTCTGCGACTTTTCTGTGGTACCAAGTGTTTTCAAATGGTGCTTTCGACATGATGGACGTCGATGCCAGCCGTCAGGCGCAACTTGGTGCAATAACAACCTGGCCCAACGGTCCACGTGGCCTCCTAGATATACCAGTAGCTTCAGATATTGGCAGTGCTTCGATACAACAAAGTCGTCCACACAGTTTTTGGGTGAAATCAAGCGCTACGTGTTGAGTTGCGAACCAAGCGAGGATGGTTGATGGTCTCAATGTCGGGAGGCGTGTTCAGCGAAGCCTAAGCCTATGCTCCATTCAGCCTAGTGGCAATGCGCCTACTTCGAACATGACGCAGCGACTGGATATAAATCTCTAACCAACACATATGTTATCAAGAACTTTGCGAGTGCAAAGAGCCCATACGATTGCAATAAATTTTAAATATTGTCTTCCGTCAACGCCTTCGCCTCGACCGTTAGTCTTGCTGCCTGGGCAAAACAACGACTTTTCAAGCACGCAAACCGCCCTTTCGCCCTTCGATAGATGTCAAGTGCTAATACATAAAAGGGCATTTATCTCTCAACACGTCGAAACACTCCAAATCAACCGCGATGGCTGAAGAAACCAGCAAGTTAAGATATGTTGATGTCGGTCCGCAATACTTTCAATCACACCCAACTCCATACTCACGCACACCAGATCGGCATCAACTTCACCGACCCCATCTTCCGAGGCATCTACCACGACAAGCAGCGCCACGACGATGACTTTGAAGACATCATCCAGCGCGCCCTCGACGCCGGATGCAAGAAATTCATGGTCACGGGATCCGACCTCGAAGAGTCCAAACATGCCATTGAAATCTCCAAAGCTCACCCTGGACTGTGCTACGCAACAATAGGCGTCCACCCTTGCTCAGCGAAGAAGTTCGACGAGTACCCCGGCGGGCCGACTAAGCTCCTCGAAGCGCTGAAAGAGCTGGCGACGGAAGCTAAGGCGGCTGGTCATGCTGTTGCGTTCGGCGAGTTTGGACTCGATTATGATCGCCTGTTCCTGACGGGTAAGGAGCAGCAGCTCAAGTACTTCGAAGCACAGCTGGAGATTGCTGTTGATGTGGGGCTTCCCCTGTTTCTGCACTCGCGAGCTGCGAGCGAGGACTTTGAGAGGTTGCTGAAGGCGAAGCTGGAGCAGTTGCCGAAGAGAGGGTTGGTGCATAGTTTCACGGGGACGGTGGAGGAGATGCAAAGACTAGTTGATATGGACTTTGACATTGGAGTCAACGGGTGTAGCATGAAGAGTGAGTCTGCTGTTCGAGAAGTCATGGTTTACCCGGCTAATCTATTGTAGCGGACGAGAACATCGAGGTTGTGAGGCAAATACCGCTCGAGCGATTGCAGATTGAGACAGACGGACCATGGGTAAGCAGCATTTAGACGTCGTGCTTCTTATTACTGACGTCAACACAGTGCGAAATGCGACCAAGTCATGCCTCGGCAAAGTTCCTCAAGGATGCCCCGCCTTTGCCCAAGGCTGTCAAGAAGGAGAAGTTTGTTAAGGGTGCCATGGTCAAAGGGCGTAATGAGCCTGCGACCATTCCGCATGTGGCGTACGCTATTGCGCAGATCAAGGGCATTACCGTAGACGAGATGTGCGCTGCAGCGTGGCACAACTCAGTGACCATGTTCGGCCTTGGTGAATCAGCATAGAGTGGTGGTTTGGATGTGCATATAGAGCGCGTTTAGATTAGCCAATATAGGCAATTCGGCAGTGGACTGGATATTGCAATGTGTTGTACTGAATTTGATTTGTACAGACAAAAGAAAATGGTGGCTCTGGCCTGCATGCAAAACGACCTCCTGGTTCCCTTTCCAATCACGTGCTACTCTACTTCCTGTACCACATCCTTGTGATCTTGGTATGCCTCATCTTCTTCTGGAGCTGGAAAATGCCGTACATGAGCGCCTCGGCGGTGGGCGGGCATCCAGGGACGTAAATATCGACGGGTACAATCCTGTCGCATCCTCTTGTGACCGAGTAGCTGTAGTGGTAGTATCCACCTCCGTTCGCGCAGCTGCCCATGGAGATAACCCATCGAGGGTCGGGCATCTGATCGTACACCTGTCGCAGAGCGGGGGCCATCTTGTTTGTGAGGGTTCCGGCGACAATCATGACGTCGGACTGGCGGGGCGAAGCACGGAAAATGATACCGAGGCGATCCTGATCGTATCGTGGGGTGGACAAGTGCATCATTTCGACGGCGCAGCAGGCGAGACCGAAGGTCATGGGCCAGAGGGAGCTCTGACGAGCCCAGTTGGCAACTTGGTCAAGGGTGGTCCTGTTCCGGCGAGTTAGCTTCCATTGACTCCGCAATTTCCGCGTTTCTCTTATCCCCCTAGGGCCCTAGGGGCAGCACGTACAGCGCATATTGCATGGCGCCCTTCTTTCCCTCCTGGCTGGGCAATGGCACTTCGCGGCGCGCCTGCTTCATCGGGGGCGGTGTTCCGGGGTTGCCCACAATGGTAGCGGGGCTCTTCATCGTGGTCGCATTGTTGGCGGAGCTCGAGGACAGGAAGGCAGCGCTGCCGGCGCGGAATGGCAGCAGAGCTGTTGCGGGTTTGGCTGGCCAGAAATTAGCTCCGGGGCGACCGCAGCGCTCGCAGCGGTGGCGACTCACCTCGCAGAGCCATTGAGGCTCCGTACCGTGTTGTCGACAGCATGTTGGCGACGGGTATCCAGGAGCGTGTCCGGGGGAGAGTGGAGAGGCGGGCGTGCGGTGGCGTTTGGGGAGTGCAGTCGCAATCAATGATCGTTCTGTGACGAGCGGACAAGCGTCGATTAGCTAAGCGTCGATTACTTAGCTAGAATCTGATAGGCTGACGCTGAACGAGGATGGATCCTTGCGGCTACCCGGCGAGACTGCATCACCAAACCCGTGATATTTCAAAGCCCCAGTGACAGCAGGCAAACCGTTTGAGCAATTCGTAGAGATCAATCGAGATGGCGGGTAAAGTGCCTTCGATCTGCTGTATAGGTTACATCGGCAAACACGTACGTACAAGCTCTAGGGGCCACGGTGCAGCATCTTGAAATGCGGGGGTTTACTTGTGCACATTATCAGAGTACTCAACTGACTGATTCTTCAGAACAACCCGTTACACATTTCGCTCTTTCCGGCGGAAGAAAGGGCACCCCTGGAGTTTCAGTTCCTCCTCTCATCATGCCTGGACATCTTTGAAGCCCGTCTTCCCTATAAGACAGTGGACCAAGACTTTGGACTTCTCCAGGCAGTCGATGAAAGACTGGCCATGTACGGATGGCTGACCAACACTGGTGTCAAGATTGTCATTGTGGTCGACATGGAGGGGCGGCCAGCTACTGCCTTGGATAGCAAAGCAGCAACAGCAGTGGGACTGCGAGACGCGGACCTTAAACCTGTAAGTCTGATTTAATCCACGAAAGCTCGCAACTGATAAATTTCAGGCATTCAGGGCATTACAAACGGCGTACATCAAGTTGCTGAGGAATCCTTTCTACAACCCAGATGAACATTCACCAGTCACAGCGGATGCCGAGAAAAAGATTGGATCGACACAAATCACAAGTCGCAGTTTCATTCAGGATGTAAAGCGGATTGCAGAAGCATGGGTGCCTGGCGTTACCAACATCTGAGCGCTCGTTGTCCCCACACGATACCACGATACCAGAGCATGAACGGCGTTTGGCGTACAGAAGTCAGTCTTATAGAGAGATCAGCAATTGAACTTCACACTACTCCAGGCCATTCTTCAAACCGTCATGGCAGTTCTCGATTATCAGATCGAACGCGCTAATGTCCGAATCAGGATTAGATCAATCTGCCATCTTGCACCTCGGCCTTGCAGACTTCCAGCATCAACCAGCTTCTACCTCATGTCTCCCAAATGCCTCCCAATGGAACGAGTGTCACGATAACGAATCCACTGGTTCTTTATAGGAGTCTGATAGCTACACAGCAAATTCGCCCTGACCCAGGACAACATCGGCTAGCTTGTATGACGTCTACCATATTCAAATGCCAAGACAGTACATCGACTAACGGAAAGAACAGTACATCTACAAAACCTCTACGACCAACTTAAAGACTATGAGCCGGGTGTAACGTATTCTCAACGGCTCAATCAATTGAGCCGAACTGTCAATGCTGGCCAAGATGTCCCGCCGGCACCGTCCACTGCTACTTCCGAGCTCGGCAGCTTCGACAGGAGCTGGATATGGAAGACTATCGTGAACCAAAAAGAGCAGCGCGACTCACGGGCATTGACTCGAGTTCTAACCGACCATGATCAGGCCATGGCTCTTCAGAGCCCCAGGGGCCTCATGCTCCACGGCGAAGTAGGCACCGGCAAGTCCATGCTCATCGACCTATTCCAGGAATGTCTACCGAACCGCAAGAAGAAGCGCTGGCACTTTGACACCTTCATGCTGCATACTATCTCTCGCTTGGAAAAGCTTCGCAAGTCTCGCGCCCTCATACGTGCCGATGGGCAGGATGAGTACTCGCTGCTGCTTGTAGCACGAGATCTAATCGAAACAAGTCCGATCCTGTTCCTGGACGAGTTTCAATTTCCCGACCGCGTGGCAAGTAAGATCCTTTCGAATCTGATGACGAGCTTCTTCCAGCTTGGCGGCGTGTTGATTGCGACCAGCAACCGCATGCCAGACGAGTTGGCCAAGGCGGCGGGCGTTGAGTTTGCTAGACCTGCACCAGGCGGCGCATTCAGCAAGCTTGGCTGGGCGAACCGTATGCCTGGATTCCGCACGAATAACGATGGAGCCGGGCAGAAGGGCGAGTTCTTTCAGTTTCTTGAAGTCCTGAAGGCGAGATGTGAGGTGTGGGAGATGGAGGGTAAGAAGGATTACCGGAAGCTGGAGGTTGAAGAAGATGGAGGTGCTCGAACGTCGACGTCTGGGTCGGAGGCTGTCTCTCTCGCAACCGCAGGTCTACCACCAGTGAACGAGCCTGAGAAAGATGTCACGACCGCCACGGAGACCACACTCCCAAAGAACTACCTCATTCAGCCAACCAACGTCGAACAAATGACCACTTTCGCTGAAACCTTCAACTCCCTCATCGAGCGCGCGACTTCGCACTCATACCCCATCCCCTGGGAACCCGCAACCATCACCGTCTACGGCCGCCGCGTAGACATCCCCGCACAACACAACGGCACAGCATTCTTCACCTTTGACGAGCTCTGCTCTGCCGTCCTCGGACCCGCAGACTACGTCTCCCTTGCCTCCACCTACCATACCTTCATCCTCACCGACGTGCCCGTGCTGACATTCCTACGCAAACACGAAGCCCGGCGGCTCATCACGCTGCTGGATGCCCTGTACGAAGCGCGCTGCCGACTTCTCATCACCGCCGCCGCAGGCCCCGACGACATCTTCTTCCCGGCGCCCAAAGGCGTGGCTGAAGGAGAGGAGCTGGTCGACGACGCAGTCTACCCAGAAACATACTCTGAAATCCACCAAGATCTCACCTCCCCCTTCCGGCCAAATGTGTCTTCGTACGGCGCTATGCGCGATGACGCGCTCGAAGACGATCCGCCGAATCGTGCGCGGCGGATGGCAGGGCGGAGTGCCTCGGATTTCGACGACGAAGACGAGCGCATGCGCACTGCGGCCGATACGAAGAAACCCAACTTTGCCAATCTGCGCGGTCTCACGGGTGAAGACGAGGTATTTGCCGTTAAGCGCGCACAGAGCCGGATATGGGAGATGTGCTCTGCGCGGTGGTGGGGGAAGACATCCTCCCCGTCATCTGTCGATGGCGATGGTGTTGTGGAGCAGGAGAAGGAGTCGTGGTGGCGCCCTCTCCCGCGAGAAGCAAGACACTGGGAATACACATCCTCCGCCTCACCTCCAGCACCGACGACCATCCCACCAAACACCGCTATCCTAAACACCGAAATCCAAACTTCTTCCAGCTCCCTCCCTGTGGAAAGAGAAAAACCCACGCGCCCAGACACCGCATATCCCAGTACACCTGGTGTACCCCGCGACAACGAAGTCTTCACCGATGAAGAGATGGATAGTATGTTTCCTCACGGCGGCAGTCCATTTCGCAGCACTGGTGATGCGCCGCCGAAGTTTAGCGAGGCGCATGTTTGGGGTGTTGCGAGGTGGGGGAAGAGGGCTGGTGTTTGGGGGAGGGGGGTTGAGGGGTTGGGTGAGAGGGGAAAGGTTGACAATACTACTGCTCCAACTATGGAGGAGGGCGATGAGACGAAGGAGAGGTAAAGTAAAGAAGAGAAGAGAAGACGTTGTTTATTTATTTGTAGATGCATTCAAACTCGCTAGACTACACATACACCCATACACTACATTTCACCTATTCAAACCACGGATCAAGTCACATAATCTTCCCCTTATTCACAACAAACGCCTCCAGCACCGACAGCGCAGACCATAGCCTATTCTCCGCCTCGCGGAATACCACAGAGCGCGGCCCGTAAAACACCTCGTCGCTGACCTCCTCCGGGTGCCGCGGCAAACAGTGCATAAACTCCCACTTGTCCTTTGCGCCGGCGCGCTGGGCAAGCTCGGAGGTGATTTGGAAGCCTGCAAAGGCTTTGAGGCGCTTTGCGGATTCTTCTTCCTGCCCCATGGAGACCCATGTGTCTGTGACGAGGATGTCGGCGTTGTGGGCTGCTTCTTCGGGGACTGTGGTTTCGACGAGTTTTCCTGCGTGGGGGGAGGTCTGGGCTGCGTGGGAGATGACGTCGCGCATGGCTTGGGGGATTTCGTAGCCCTTGGGGGTGGCGACGCTGATGTCGATGCCGAGCTTGACGCAGCCGATGGCTAGGTCGAAGAGGACGTTGTTTGCGTCGCCGATCCAGGCGACTTTCATTCCCTCCAGGCCGAGCGAGGTGGAGGAGGTCGAGGGGTGCGACTCGGTGATGGTGAGCAGGTCGGCGATGATCTGCATGGGGTGGTAGAGGTCGGAGAGGGCGTTGATGACGGGGACGGACGAGTGCTTGGCGAGGTCGGCGACGTCGCTGTGGGGGCCGACGCGGGCGACGATGGCGGAGGTCATGGAGGAGAGGACGAGGGAGGTGTCGTAGAGGGACTCGTTGACCTGCAGATGTCAGTGCTGCTAACTCTGTAGAGAGAGGTGAGGAGAGGGAACCGGCAGAAGGCCGACGCAGATGAAGAAATACTTACACCCAACTGAATGTCGTCCTTGCCCAGGAACATGGGCGAGGCACCCAACGCTGAAATAGCGCCCTCGGTGGACACGCGCGTGCGGGTGCTGCGCTTGCTAAAGGTCATGGCGACGGTGCGGCCGGCGAGCGACTGGCGCAGGCTGTGGGGCACCTGGCCGGTCGACTTGATGCTCTGCTTGTGGGCGTCGGCATTGCGGACGAGCGTGGTCAGCTCGGCGGGGGTCAGGTCGGCAATGGAGAGCAGGTGGCGCGGCGCAAAGGGCGACGTGTGGGTGCTCGACGAGGGAATGTACGAGCTCAAGCTGTAGCTGCGAGACCGGAGCTGGTTCGCGCGGCGGGCGGCGGTGCACGCGGGGCGGAAGGCGTGCATGGCGGTCAATTGGGTGCAGGCCGGTGGGGAGAGGGGGGGATTATATAGGAGATGCAGGAGCGGGCGGGCAGAGTCAACGCGCACAGTCACGGCCTCTGTGTCACTCTGGAGTTTTTCTGGTGGAGCCAGCGGAATCCGGGGTCTAGCGCGGGAGTGCGTCAGGCACAGCGATAAGCGCAAGGGCCCGCTGATTGGCGTGGGTGAGCGGGAGCCGCGAACGACATCATGACCGAGCAGGGCGCTGGCCACGCACTGCAGACGGCTCAACACTCTGCTGCATCGACTCCTACCTCCTCCTGCCGCCCAGCCAATGTGCCCCTAGAGCCCCATTGCACCACCTCACCACCTCGCCATCCACCACCCACCACCACCGCCACCACCACCACCGCCGCCATGGACACGCCCGACGGCCCGTGGGGCTCGACCCGCACGCCGAGCTCGCGCCCGACCTCCCAGAAGTCGACCCGCTCGTCGCGCTCGCGGCAGTCGCAGGCCTCGAGCCGCACCACCGAGCAGACGCCGCTGCTGGCCAACGACGACCGCAGCGACCATGGCGACAACAACGACGACGAGCGCACGCCCGCCCAGACCCGCCTGCTGCGCTCCCTCAGCGCATCGTCCGCCAGTGGCAAGACGCCCGCCTGGAAGCGCAGGTGGCCCAGCATCCTCGCCCTCATACTACTATGTCTCGTCGCCATCGCCATCATGCTCGGCTTCCTGGCCAGCGAGGGCATCGAGGAGTACGCCATGCAGGCCGCCGACTTCACGCCCACCAAGCTGTCGCTCGACGGCCTGACCGACCACGGCGCCCGCGTCCAGATCGAGGGCGACTTCAAGATGGACGCCTCCAAGGTCCACAAGCAGAGCGTGCGCAACCTGGGCCGCTTTGGCACCTGGTTTGCCCGCGAAGCCGAGTCCGGCCCCATGGACGCTGAGGTCTACCTGCCCGAGTATGGCGACGTCCTGGTCGGCACGGCCCGAATCCCTGGCGTCAAGGTCAACATCCGCAACGGCCACACCACCCACATCTCTCTGGTCGCCGTCGTAGAGCCCGGCTCGCCCGAGGGCATCCGCAGCGTTGCCCATGACTACCTCGACGGACGCCTCAAGCAGATCCGCCTCCGGGCCACGGCGGAAGTCCCCGTCCGCTCCGGCATCATCAAGCTCGGCAAGCAGACGATCGAGCACTCGATGGTCTTCCACAGCGACCAAGTCCCGGCCCTGCCCAAGTACAACATCACCAAGCTCAATCTCCGCGAAGCCGACCACGGACGGAAGGGGCTGGGCGCCGATGCCTCGATCCTCGTCAAGAACAACTTCCCTCCCGTATCGCTCGACGTGCCTCCTGTCGCTGTTGATGTGTTGATCGACGGATGCTCACCCTCAGACAAACACCTCAAGGTGGGCACTGCCGAGACGCCCGAGCTGCACATCAGGCCCGAGACCGATCTCGAGGTCAACGTCACTGGCCATGTGGAGAAGCTCGCAGATCCCTTGACACAGGTCTGCCCCGACTCAGCAAAATCCCCCCTCGACTCTTTCATTGGTGACTACATGAAGGGCGAGGATGCCACCATCTACATCAACTGCTGCAGATTCCCCGACCCAGCTACCCCCGACTGGGCCCGCGATCTGCTCAAAGACATCACAGTCCCCGTACCTTTTGCTGGCAAGGAGATGGGCAACATGATCAAGAACTTCTCCATGGCAAATCTGCACTTCTCCCTGCCCAGTCCTTGGGCCGAGCCAGGCACGCCCGAGTCCAACCCCTCAATCTCGGCGACTGTCAAGGTCGACATTGGGCTTCCGAATGAGATGAACTTCCCCCTGGATGTCAACCAGATCAAGGCGGACGCAGACATCTTCTACAAGAAGAAGCTGCTCGGCAAACTGAAGCTCGACAAGTGGCAGCACGCCAACTCGACTAAAATCGACGCCCATGGCGAGGAAGGCCCCTCTCTGCTCGTCCAGTCCGAGATTGAGAAGGCCCCAATCGAGATCCAAGACGAAGATCTGTTCAGCGAGGTCGTCCAAGCCCTCATCTTTGGAGGAAAGTCAATCAACATGGACATGAAAGCAAACGTTAGCGTCAGCGTAGACACACCCATGGGCAAGCTTGCGATCCGAGGCATTCCCGCTAAGGGTACCGTGCCTGTCAAACGTTAGTCACCAGTTCGTGAACCTGCGTTCCTCGGCTGTCAATCGCTAACGTCTGTGGTTAGCAATCCGCAGCGGCAAAGACCATAACGGCACGGACGGCAAGTCGCCCATGGAACGCTTGAACTTGAAAGTCGGCGACATGGCGATCTTGGATACAAGCCCTTCTTCACTCACACTGCAGTTGAAGGCCAACTTCACGAACCCTACCAACTACACCGCCACCATCCCCTACTTCAACATCAATGTTCTTGTAAACGGCACACACATCGGATCAGCAACAGTAGAAAACAGCACCGTCCATCCCGGCAACAACTCTGACATCGCCATCACCGTGCTGTGGGACCCGTACAGCTTTGGTGGTGTCAAGGGTAAAGATGTTGGCCGGGAATGGCTCTCGCAGTTCATCTCAGGTATGTTCATCTCCTCCGTCTCACTTCAAAACTAACTCAACAGGCTTCAACACCTCCCTCACAATACAAGCCCACAACGGCACCATCCCCTCGCAACCCGCCCTCGGCCACATCCTCTCCCAATTCCCCATCACAGTCCCCACACCCCACATGTCTTCCAAAGACCCCGACGACGACGGCGACGGCGACGACGACGACGCACCCCCCGACGACTCAAAAAACACCCACTTCATCCGCAGCGCAACCATGCACATCATCTCCTCCACCGCCCTCTTCACCCTCCTCTCCCCCCTCAAAACAACAACCATCTACCTCACCTCCCTAAACGCAACTTCCTACTACGAAGGCCACGAAGCAGGCAAAATCCTGTACGACCTGCCCTTTGCCATTCCCCCGGGTCTATCAGAAAGTCCGCGGTTGCCTGTGGATTGGAGTTTCGGATCGCTGGGGTACGAGGCGATTAAGAAGGCGTTGGGGGGACAGTTGAAACTAAGTGCTTTTGCGATTGCGGGCGTGAGGGTTGGGGAGTGGAGGGAGACGGTGTGGTATAAGGGGGGGAAGATTGGGGCGAATGTACGATTGTAGTTGTGTGGGTGGAGATTTGTGTGCACGGAAGGGAATGGGTTGGGGGCGTTTTGAGCGTGTGCGTAAAAACTTTTCTTTGTGCTACTGTATTTATGAGGTATACAACATTTCTATATATCAAGACTTTTCATATATAATTTATCTCTGTCTTCACTTTTGTAGAGCTCGTTGTTATTGCACTCCTACTGCAGGGAATTCAAAAGGCGCGGAATTTTTTTTTTTTTCTTTCGAGTGGGCTTGAGTGTTTCCCTTCTCCTTTGTTTCTTGCCTGAATGAGCAGAGTAGTTACGTACTACAATGACCGAGTCTTTCTTAAGTTATATCCTTTCTTCCTTACTTGGGTACTTTATAGTTGAATATATTCAAGCGGTGGATACGCTGTGCGTGTATATTCTCTTCCATGCTAGGTGTAGTTGGATATTGTAGAGCGCTTCATCATGCAGGAGTTGTTTTTCTTGTTCTTGTTCTGTGAAAATTGCAAAAGATTGTGTCGATGAGTGAGTGGTAACGATGATGGGTTAAAATAAGATCTATTCTTTCAATAAAGGTTATCTGGGAGAATAACATATCATTTGGGATGTTTGGAACAATACCACGCGTCGACGTGCTCCAAACTAACCGGTTTTATGGATCCTTGCGGCCCTTGTTATGCTGTAGGGATGTGGGTTTAAGAGGCGCGGGCAAGCTTGCGTAGATCTGTTTGGGTGAGGTTGGCAGGGTGGATGTGTGGAGGTGACTATCGTCTCACGGTCACAGAGTGTTGTAGAGCGGGATCGCTATACCTCGAGCTTTAATTGTATACTATGAGTGATTCCTTGTCTGAAATGCTAGAAGAAATGATCTCACTGCTTCTCGGAGACACGAGCGTACGCAACTAGCACGCCTGGCGCTTACCCAAATATCGTGCCATCTTGAATCGCCGCTGTACAATTTACTCTATTAGAGAATTTGGAACATCATCCAGTCATCGTGAAAGAACGATATGCAGAAATACGCCAAATCTAAGACCACTCTGCGCCCACTCACATCACACACTAGCTCAACTCGGGCTAGGCTCAGTGTAATGAGGCTACCACATCCATCAACCACCTTCCTAATCGAGCATCACGATGCCTGCGCCATGCTCGCACCGGTATATGCGAAATTGCAAGGCCGGAAGAGGCTGAATGAAGGTAGCAGGCGGAATTATTTTTATTCGTATCTGCCCGTATACACTCACTCACCCGCCGCCTTCTCCTCCTCCAAGTCACAGAAGATCCGCCTCTCATTCACTTCTCTCGCACGACCTACACCCACCATCTCCCAACCCACATCTCTCCACCATGAGAACCGCCATCCTCACCGCTCTCGCAGCACTGGCCCAAAACGCCCTCGCCTCAAACCTCCCAGTCTACCCCTTCGACCCCTTCACAACAAAAGACTGCGTAGAATGGGACAACATCTCCCCTGACTCCACCCAAACATGCGAAGCCACACTCCGCTACTGGGGCATCAATCCGTCCCAATTCCACGCCTGGAACCCCTCCGTCGGAACAGACTGCACGCCCTGGGTCACCGGGCAAAGCTACTGCATCGTCACGCGCGAGCGCATGGAAGACAGCGTGTACTACACCACGCTCTCAGACGGGATGCCAGTAGCGAGCATGACGACGGACGCGCAGGGGTGGCGTATCCCCGTTACGAAGAGCGGGAGTAAGACGGCGGGTTCAGCGACGCCGATTCCGTCGCCGAGTTCGTGGCTGGAGAAGGGGTGTTATGTCCCCCCTGAGAGGGAGACGGTGCTGCGGATATGGTTTGGCCCTGATACAAAGATGACGGTTGAGGTGTGCAAGGAGAAGTGTTTTAACGTGGGGGATAGCGTTGCGGGCGTGATGGACGGGAATTTGTGCAGGTGTGGGGATGAGATTGAAGGGACGAAAGTGGATCAGAAGGAGTGTAATATACCCTGCGCCGGCGATGCGAAGGAAATGTGTGGAGGGAAGGTGGGGATGAGGGTCGTTGGTGCTGGGCAAGGCGTGGGAGGAGCATCTAGTAGTGCGGCGATTGCGTCTGGTGGTAGCAGTACTGCGACGGGGACGAACAACCAAGCAGCAGCGAAAACAAGTGCTGGACCCGCAGCGACGCCCACCTCCGGAGCAAGAAGAAATGCAGCGCTGTTTTGGAGCAGGTAGATAGCAGCATGAATCAACTAGTATGTTGTTCGGATTAAGTCTTGGATGGGATAATCCGCCGTGCCGCAAGCCACAAATGGGACGCCTCACTGAAGAGATGATTCCCCTTTTATCTCGTATTATCAGCCACCAACCGTCAAATATAGCGTGCAGCTCCAAGGTAACACCCACGAGCAGAGACTTGATGATATGGAAATCTTGGTACGTGACTCCTCATCCGTCCGGTGAATGCCGGTACCACTTGATCATGGAGAGGGCTGTTAGTGTCGCAGCGTGGGAAAGCACTTCGCTTTACCAGAACACTCGTTGTCTCTGGTAGTTTGGCTGTACCTAGGTAAGACCCTGTGATCAAGAACCAATTACGGATTGACGAAGGCAAATTTCAGCTGGCGGAAAGAAAGCATAGACGGGTCTGGAAGCGGCTTCGAGTTCCGCGTAATACAGCATACTGGGTCCATCAGATGTAGAGGTGTTGTGTAGATGGGATGGTTCACCTTGTACTCTGGAACGGAGAAAATCTTGTCTAGTTGTATCTTCAGTCTTTAGTTGATTGAAATGGCATGGAAGCCATGAACTCAAAGGTATATATCAAGTGAAGGCACATGTTATTCAAACAGGTTGACTCGGGGCTGCAGCATTGTGCCTTGTCACTCAACCTATATGATTTGTTTTGGTCGTGGAAGCAGTAAACCAGTCTGAGTGAAGAATGAATATTTGAAACGCTTCTACGTCTTGAAGATGACTTAAGAACAATTTGGTAAGATTCGTACTAAATGTGAAGGATGCTAAGGATGCTATGCAAAATGCAGGATTCTAATGCAAGGAAGGGAAAGTGTCAGAGACACTGCAGTTGCCCTGTCTGAAATCTTTCGTGGACCATGGTATCCTATGATGATGTCGAGAACGCATGTAGATATGCTGCTCAAGCTTATGTAGTCGCGATTCGGCGTGTGAGACGAGGTTCGGGGGTATGCTGGCTGCCATCGCTTTGGACTATGTTGGAGGCGGGTTCAGAGGTACTGGATCTCGCACATCTCTATCGTCTCCTATGTTGCTTTAGATAGCAGTCTTTAGTTTTCTCAAGGCGGTTCGAACACGTACACTGTCGAGCCAGACGGGTGCCAAAAGGTACCATCTGTGGAGCTTATACTGTCTACTGTGAGTAACCAAGCCCAAGTGATGTGTAATAGCAGGCTACCTACTCTCAACCTGTAGTTTCCCAAACCGAATCTTTCCTTACAAATCTCTATAAGCTTTTCGTCATCAATGTATCTATTCTCGATGATTTGGGGGGTCGCATTCTCGATGGTTTGTGGGGACGAGTGCGTCGGCGATGCAGAGGGAAACGTGGAAGGCGGCAATGTGTGCACTGGTATGACTACGGGGCCCATCTCGAAGGTAACTAGGAGGGTGCTAGAGTTCTCTAGAGTTGTAAAGTGAGGTTTGGTGGGCAACTCCTCACTAGGATGGGGGTGATTGCCCGGCAGGCCACGGGTCGGACCACTGAAGTCAGTCACGCGAAGGATCTTGCGGGGCACTGCCCCATGGCTGTGTAGAGGCAGCCTGATAGGAAGCCCACGAGGCGCATTGGGCCGGGAAGGCTCTTGGTCTCACGTCGTGCAGCATGGCTGTCAAGGGAAGGCATCCAGTCTGTACTTTGCCGTCCTCAGTTTTGAGGCCATTCTCAAAACAGTAAAGCTCCCGTAAATGCTGTAATACAAAATCTATCCATACATATGGGAAGTACTCGGTAGAAGACGTTCTTTGTACATCTTGTGGATAGCATTCGTAGTCGGAGCTGCTCAGTGTCACCTGAGTCTTGAGGGGTAATGCCAGGAGGCTGGGAAACGCAATGCTTTGGCTCACTTTGACATGTCTATGGCAACGTAGATTGGCTTCTTGGGACATGATGGAGCCATGTTGATGCGTTGGCGGTGCATGAGCATGTTGTTAGTCTGCTAGACCTGCAGGTGCTGTGCATGCTTCCGGGTGGTAAAACACAGCGACCGCGAATGACACCTCCAGATCCAGTCAGATTGAGTCCACGCTATGCTAATAGCGCGGCCTGAATGCGTATGCACTCTTGAGATTTGGTGGGCTGGCTGTGGTTCAACACTCCGCTCCTACGATGATGATATCTGGCGGGACGCTAGTGGCCAAACTGGGTTAGCTCTTTCTGCGGCTACCCCAAGTGCCCTCAGCCTTCGCCGTTTACGCCCACACCACAAGCTCATGTAGCATCGAAATTCAGTGCCTCGCTTCAACAAAATGTGATTAATGGTTACTACTACTACCCTGGTCCTGACCAAGGACATATACTTACACTATGGCTGTGAAGAAGGTGGACACCCCCGTTTGTGTCTTCGCTCACACCTCATCCTTAGTCATGGCGGCTACTGCCTACTTCGAGCGCACACTGTTCTACGACCGCAGTCCAGCTGCAAATGATCACTACGAGCTATCTACAGAACAGGTATTTGAAACTGACTCTTCGAAGACTCGAATTGCAGTATGTGTTCAAACTCGCACCAGTGCCGCAGAATCTGGCGAAGCCAAAGACACACTGGGCTCGGCCGATCACAATAACAAGAATGCATCTGTCAAAGCATGTCAAAATCAGTATATACATGAACATGGTGACGACACCGACAATGAGGACGACAACTGTTCTGTGTTAAGCCAAGCTTCCAGTACCGCTTTACCAACTGCAATGGACCAGCGTCAAGCAGACTTCGGGCCTCCGCTTTACCCTGGCCCTCCAAAGTTATTGTTTCGTGACCTTTATCATGGCGAGATCAAGGATTTCACCAAACGCACGAAACACGACTTTCGAGTTTTCTATCTCAGACAAAAGCACTCGTTCAGCCGCCTTCACATCACGAAAGCCGATTTTGAGATCCTAGTACAGTCATGCCATATTTTTCCTCGCTTTAACGAGTATGTGATTGGATTTAGCCGGAAGAGCAGCGAGTCTGAGGTTGGACCTCCCCCGCTGAAGTTTCGCCCGTTGTATACGACTGATGACAACGGGTATCGTGGCTTTGGTAAGTCCGAAAGGCCAAGTTCTTGTTGGTAGAGACTACTTACGCTCTTTGACTGCAGAGTGTGCCTACATACTGCGATATATCGAGAACACCAATCGAGGTGGTCGGAAGAATCCGTGGTCGTTGCGACAATTTGGCGTTTACCATCGCTTCAAGCCAGAAAATCGATGCTCTACATGGATTCTTGTTGGAGCATCGCAACGAACGGAGAGTCGTCTTGATCAATACACAAGAAGTGTAGACGACATAATCGCCGCAAATCCATTCGAACTGCATATCATTTTCCTCGACACCGTCATCAGCAGTTGGCGGCCCTATTTAGTCTACAAAACACAGCAGGTTTTGGATTTGGTAACCTACATCTCCTCGCTTCAGATATTTTTGCTGACTACGCATAGTCTGGTAAAGCCACTGGCGTGTGCATTAGTACCGGGGACGGCGACGAGGATTTCGTCTCAATCACGGTCGAGGATCACCAGCAACTCAAACAGATCGAAGATGAGGTGGCTGATCTAATTTTATGTCTTGATTCGACCCTGGACACCCTAACAACTTTTGAAGAGTTGTATGACCGATTTTGTCAGTGCCGAAACGACTTCACATCAAAGCGCCCCTTTGATGCAGTTGCCATTGCTCTGAAGGAAAAGGTGAAAGAAATTCAGTATACTAGGCGCAAAGCAGAAGCGCTACTCTCAAGAGTCCAGAACACCAGAACACTAGTAAGATCCCCAACTTGGTGAGTGCCAGTTATGTAATGCTAATTGCGTATATAGATCTCCTCCCTACTCGAAAGACAGAGCGGTCATAACATCAACCATCAAATAAGTGCACTCCGCGAAGGGAACACAATTATGCAAACCATTGCAGAGAAGAACAGACAGGATTCATCCAGCATGCGAGTTCTCACAATCATTACGATGGTCTACTTGCCGTGCACCATTGTCTCCAATTTCTACTCCACGCAATTCGTCAATCAGACCGAAGTCAATGGCGGTTCTACTAAAATGGGCTACGCCCAGAACGCTTGGGTCTTCTTCGCCATTTCAATCCCTCTGACCATATTTACCTTTCTGGTATGGTATTCTTGGGTTCATTTGGAGTACATACGGAGACTGATAGCGTCTCAGTTATCTGCAAGGAAGAAGGCTGGGTTGCCACTATGACTTGCATGTCATTTCGCCATCATACCTGGGCCTCGAACTTGTGGGGCGCAGTGGAGCAGTAATAGCCTATCGAAGCCCACCTGCAGCCTTTGTGGCTGCAGCACACTACGTTCACGCTGTACTTGATGCTCGTGCAGCCAGGTTTCGTTGTTTCTGCGCCCATCAAGGCTGACAGGCTGTGAGAAGCTTGCGCAGCTGCACTTGATCTGTGCCCGCTCGGTATCGGCTGGTCATCTTACGTTTCGGCATGTTCTGTGCCTCGTACTCTCTCCCGTGCCGGCTCGCTTCCACCACCCGCACCCTGTCAGTAGTAGCGACTCCGTCCCGGATTGGTCTGCCCCCGATTCGGTCATCAGCCCCGCCTTCAACAGTCTCGGCATTCCACTGCTCGCACAGCCGCCTTTGTTCGAACATGTTTGACCGGTTCTCAAGCACTTTACCTTCTACCACGGGGCGACCAATGGTACCAGCCTTTCACTCAAACGAGAGTTCTGAACACTGCAAACTGACCCCTCACAGGTTCTCTATCTGAATGCTGACCGGAAGCAGCCAGGGCTTAGGTGCTATGGCTGACGGTGTCGAAGGGCATAGGACGATTGCGCAGTCGGGAGACACACCCATCGATCTCATTTGCTGTCGCTGAATTGCCTTATTGCCTTCTGTGTCGATCGGAAGATAAAGTTTGCAAGAGTTCCCACCGATTCCAACTCGTTGGAAGCCTTGATCTTCTTATTTCATCGCGGCTTTCCGCCCCCAGGCATACTCTGATCTGAAGCACGTCACGTGTGTTTCACCCAGGTAGCTTCTGTTCCTTTACATTACAGTCTCATTACAGAATCAGAGACCACGGTATCACTCCAACATGGCGGCGGTGCCTCTTAAGGACGTCGACTCCGTGCTTGCGTATATGGATGCCAAAATGACGACGACATTGTTCAGGGGTGAAGAACAAAAATTCTTACCGAAACTGAACTTCGATTATGTTACCGCTGAGGAAGTTATTCGTCAGCTGGTATCGAAAGATGAAGAACTGTACTTGGGAAACGAAGAAGTGGACGATTTTGTTAGGAAGATCGTTAGCATGGGCCGTAAATTATTCGCCACATGCGTTTATAGCGAGATGCCTTTGACGTGCGTCAAAGCCTTGTTCGAGAATGGCCTCAACGACGACAATTTCCCTTTAAACGAATCTGCTTGCCCAGGAATGAAAAGTAAGCGAAAATTCTGCAATACTTTCATCCCAAACCAGAGGCTTTTTAACCCGGCATTCTTTTTTATGGACTCGGAGCTGCACTGGGACAATCGTGTTACAAAACCTATCAACTTCGATGAGCACACGAATTCGCTTCTTGGCCAAGGAACCTTCGGACAGGTCTACAAAATATGGCTACACCCTAGTCAGCATGCATTTCCAAGCGTATGTCTTCATCCAATCATTCTAAAGCTCCTCTAAAGTTCTTTCCAGGGTGCAAGTGAAGAAGACCAATTTGCAATGAAGGTCACGGAGCATCACGGGTCGCGAGAGGTATCTTTCCATCGCGCTATGGCAAGCCTACCTCCACACGACCATCTTCTCAGATGCCTTGCAAGCTTCACATTTAGTTCAAAGCATCACATGATATACGAGAAGGCCAACAGCGATGTTGAGAAATTCATGGAAGAGAATCCAGATCCTCGATGTCGTCCTTGCATGGAGTCCACTGATCTTGCACAACAGCTCTTTGGACTGGCATCTGCTCTTGCCGCCATACACACCCATGGTCAACACAATAGTAGTAACACCGCGGGCTTGCTGGGTGTGCCGAAGTCTGGGCCACACAAGACCGGTTACATTCACGACATCAAGCCAGAAAACCTCCTTGTGTTCGTCTTCGATCCTAAAGGCGTCAAGAAGTACTGGTTTCGACTGTCTGACTTCTCATGCGCCAAAGTGGTGGACATGCAGACATCCGTCAGTGGGAAAAATAGAAACAGCTGGAAGACAGTGAGCAAATCGGGAACTCCTGTATACCGGGCGCCTGAAGCGACTGGGAAGGGCAGCACAACATCTCGACCATACGACCTTTGGTCACTAGGCTGCGTATACTTGGAGATTTTGGTGTGGTTCCTAGAAGGTTATTCGTCGTTAATGAGCTTCCGCGATAAGCGGGAAGGTCTCGTTAGCCCTGGTGGTCGAGAAGACGAAGGGTTTTACTTCAAACCGAATGACCAAGAGGACTTCAGGCTCCGCGAGGTCGTCAAACAAAAGATTGAAAGCGTCAAGAAGCAGTGCCAGGGGCCACTCAAGGACATTGCAGATGTAATCCCTAAACTGCTAGAGATTCAACCCAAACAGCGGCTGACGGCTGAACAATTGGTCGCAGAACTCAAGCATATCGACAATGGCGCGAAACCACCAATTGCAGCCGGGCCATTTAGGCAGAGCGATGTTACGCGCCCTCAGGCACTACAGGTTCCGAGATACGAGTCAGATTCAGATTCGGGCTCGAATACCGCAGGTGGCCCCACGGTCAAGGTGCATTTCCCCACCGACAAATGAGACAACGACCGTTGTCAAATGCACTAATGTATTCCTTTGTACATTTCTTTGGTCTTTGATGTTATTTACTTCTTTTGTTTGGGTATTAATTTATCTGTTGTAATGGTTGTACATCTACGGTTGTAACGATGTACAAGTACGGCAATGAAACTATCCATGGTCAATTATCCTCTGGAGGTCTGTTATCGATAGGATTCAAGTTTATTTGTTGCACAATATGCACGCTAGAAGACACGCACAACGTGAATGTTACCCCAATTCGGACGCGAGAGCAAACCGATGAGTCTATCGTAACATGTATACTTTAGCTGAATGAGCGAGGTGTAGGTGCTACAAAGGCTATAGTAGAAACAATGGCTAGTAATCTGCTTGGTCCGCGTTAGAGCGCACTAGATTAAATGCTTTAATTAACGCATTGCGGGAATGGACACGGCAGCGCGGAACAGATTTGTTGTGGGTCGCGCTACGATTTACGTTTTGCTGGCGTTGGCGGCTATCATTGCCCCGCCTCTGGTGCTTCCGGTTCATGTCGGGTCACTCGAGCTTGACTGCTTGTTTTCAACCATGTTCGCTTCCGAGCCGTTTGATGCAGATAAAATCGTTGCTCTCTGGACCAAGCTTCTCGCGCTGCAGATAGACCTCGGTTTCTACTCAGGTGACGAGGTAATCTCATTCCCTCCCCCGGAGGGTCGTCCCATAGACGAGGCAGTGTGCCGGGATTTCCGCCTTTCTAGTGATGTCATCTTACTCATGAAGAAACTACCTTGCCCTTCCACATTCGATGAAGCCTGGGAATCAACAGTTTTCAACGAATCGATAGCCATACCTTTTACCGACAACGATTGGATCCGAAACTCTCGCGATCCTGATAATTGCTGGGGCGGATCCATCCGGCCAGACTACATGAATCCTGAGGATCTAGCACTTGTGCTGGAGAAGGATGAGACAGGCTACAATCTTATCCTTGATACTAAAGAAAGTAGGTTGCAGCGTCTCTGGTGTTCTGGCGAAATGTACTCCTGCTTATCCTTGCTCCCTAGACACTGCGCGTTTCTTCATGGCCATGATACCACCTTACAACTCGTGGGAAGAGGATCAGTATAAGCCTGAGAGGCCGGATAATCGCATGCATTATCGCAACTACCCAGCTAGGCCTGCAGTCGAGGTTTTGGAAGAACTGGTGGCGAAATTCCGTGACCTGGAGTGGATCCCTATGAGGTATGAAGGTGCCGAGCCAGGAATCGTCGACAGCTACTATGATGATGACGAGAACCATCCAAATGCAGTATGTGGATACATTTGCTACAGTCATTTAGAAAGATCACTAAGTGACCTAAAGTACACCAAAGCTAAGAACATCCTCCGCAGCCAATTTGGCTGGCCACACAATTTCGACAAGGAGGAATGGAATATGCAAAAAAGCGATATTTGGAAGCAGGTAATGAATCGATGATAATAAAGGCAAGATAAACAAAACGTAGATGGATAACATATGTGTCCCTGCTACTCTGTACTAGTTGCGTCACTTCTTTTCCAACTCTGTCCTTACCTTGAATGCGGTAACGCTTTGAAGATGTTGTCATTGGAGAATCGATGTATCCATGCTGGCGTGAGTCGATCAGGCAGAAGGTCAATGAGCGATGATGCGATTCCACCACGATCCAAGGCTTAAGCTCGAAAGCACTTGATAACGACCTACACCATGCCTCGCACTGAAATCATCATTGATGGAAGTTGCAGGTCACATCATCCATAGTGATTGTTTAATGATAGTCTCTATCATCTTTCCAGAATAGAAAGCCAGGTCGTGAGAGGTACTACATTACAGGTGAATATGACAAGTCTGTTGTTTGATGGCGAATTCTTTTTTTCATGGATTTATGTGCCGCAAATAATCTAAATTTCAACACCGACACCGTTAACAATGGCGTGATCTATAAATGTTGATGTATTGCATTGAGGGCACAGGCAGGTCAGCAATCGTGACTACCTAGGTGTAGATGATAAATATTGAAAGCTCAGATTAATGCTCATTCCTATATCCCTGCTCCAAGGATCGGTTGTTAGGATCTCATGTGTCTCAGTCGTGGCCAAATACCGTGGTCCCATATGACATGTATACCTAGGTATATCCCGAGGTCCGTCCATGGCTCAGTAGTCCATGATCTGCAGCGTGGCGAAAATCCAAGCAGCTTCTACCAACGCACGACATGGCCCCTCACACGAAAGTCGATACTATTGCCAGACTGATGTCTACAACCAGCGCAAGCGTCTGCATGGCCAACGTACGAGTAGCCGCTCCCAAGGCTTGCACGACCTCCACATCGCGATGTACTGAAAGATGAACCTGCCCGTTTTCCCAACAACTGACCTCCCGAGGCCTCAAGGTCGGTCGTACTGACCCTCGCCACAGTCTTGTAGCCACCATCGTCCTCAAAACGATTGATTCTTCCCAGCTGTCTTCTCAACGTCTTGGAAATCCGGCAAAACGTATAGAGACTCTATCTTTGCCCTCTCCCCTTTCCAAGCTCTGCCCGCGCTATGCACGAGGAAATGCAGTAGCATCCCGATCGTCAGGCACCACGGAATATCCGTCAATATGATGGTGGCTACACCTGAGCCTTCTAATCCTCCAACCACGATTGCAGCCAGTATGCTTCCAATAAGGTATCGTCTCCGATGGCAATTCCCGAGCCGGGTTCTATAGTATGTGGTGATCGCGATGGCTAGTACCGTCCAGCTGAGCAACAGGGCCTGCGGAGAAGGCCTGTCTAACAATTCAGCGGGTGCGGCTTGCATCGAAGATGGGAGAAGATGTAAGGGTTCCTGAAAACCGTTTGTCAGTATGAGCTGCTCGTTTGGAGGACATAACTTACCGTCACCCAACTTCGCAACCGCCAGAAGATAGGTTCTCGCCAAGTGCTTTGTGGACAACTCTCTGCAATAACTTGTGAGCATTTTTCGGTCACCGTGAAGTCGCGGCTGTCGCTTCGGGGACTTGATTCTGAGTCTTCAACATCCCACGTATGCGATAGGCAGCACCATTGTCGCGTGTACTTTTCGCTCTCAATCAAGCTTGTATCTTCCCCCGCGATTGTACCAAAGCCCTCCCAACTGAGGTTTTGCTTAAAAGCCGAGTCCCATACGGATCGATGGAAGCGTTCGACATCGTATCCACTCGAAATGGTGGAGATGATTGTTGGAGTGCATCCTACAAATGCAAAGACCAAAGAGGTGGTCTTCATAGATGTTGCGTCCAGCATGGTTCTATGTTTCGGTCTCCAGGTCCCTTTTTATGCCAGTCTGGGGCGGTTCATGGGCGCTCGCCCAACGTCTCCGTTGTTCACTTCAAATTCGTATCGGTTTGCGTCGTTCGTTAAAGCGATTCGGGTGCCAAACTGTACGCACAATCGATGGAAAGGTCTTTGGGGAGTCGAAAGGTCAGGAAGATTGATCAGGCTGAGGCTCAGCCTGATTACTGAATGCGAGGTGACGTGGTCGGGCTGTGCTGAACCTTGAAAGCTACCCAACCTGACCGGTGGTGAGCGCATCGCCCACAGCCTTCCGACCTTCAACTCTCTTCTTCTCGACTATCTGGTGCCTTCCTCATGCGATACCTGTAAAGTCGGGTTTATCACGAATTCGAAACTCAATCCCATCGTCACCCGCAATCTCTGTCGCCCACCCACCCCAGATCGGCTCTCCCAGGCATGCCACTCCAGTCTTCAGACTGGTTCACACAGTGACCTTCATCGGAAATCTCTGCACCGGAGCGTCGAATCTTGTCTGGAGCTCGGCTAACCTATTGCCCCAGTTGGCATTGTTCACCACCAAGTATACTCAATTCGAATAACGCCCTCGTCAGAAGTTCACCAATGTCTTGAGCAATAGGGGGGGGTTGAGAAAAGACACAAGTTTCCCAAGCTCGCAAACAGACAATGAATCCATCCAACGTCGACATAGATTCTCGTTTCGTCCATGTGCTGCGGAAACAAACCAACCCCAAGGCTGAGAGTCGTGTAGTCGGTCCTCTTCCTTGTCCATATTGTCATCATGACAGAATCTTCCAAAATGTTGATCAGCTGCTGGATCACGCGAGAGCGGAACATTCGCCTGAACTGGATGGTCTAGGAGAAGGTCAAGCCCGCAACAAGGTGCATGAAGCAGCCTTTCAATTTGGGTAGGTGTCAGCGTTGCACAATGCTCTTGTAATTCCTAACGACAAGACAGGCAAAATCAGGGTCAGAAGCCAGATTCAGACCGCCTCTCCTCGCCTGACATATCCGCCCTATCGTTGGATCTGGAAAGCGGACACCGAACGTGGCCTTCTGGGAAGAAACGACCAGCAGAATCTGAAGTTTGCAAACGACCCTACAGAATACCCTCAGATGTTGAGATTACCGACCCAGACTATTCTAGACATCTTCAATCCAAGACGTTGTCCACAAAGCGACAAAGTCAGCGCCGTAACTACAACTTTCGACCCAGTGCTGAAGGTACTGTGCTGCCTGGGCGATATGCTGAGCAGCCGGGAGCAACACTCAATGACAATTCAGTCGAAAACCTCCCGGCCCAAAAGCAACCTTCATCGCCAAATCGACGAAACACTCCCAGATCACCGACGTTTGGGCCACCGCGCCAGCCTGGACTTATTGAGCTCCAGAAGTATGACCCCAGATACCCTGGTCTCTTGCTCCAACCTGAATCTCGTCCCATCAGTCAAGAGCAACTTGCATCAGAAGTTAAAAGCATATATGCTGGGCTCACGATGGTTGAGACGAAGTGTATTCATGTTGATCGAGCACAGGCTGCTGCGACTGCGCATGACCAAACTCAGAAGTTGGCTCCCGACCATTGGCAAGCCCTTATTGCCCTACATCGTACGCTCCTCCACGAACACCACGACTTCTTCCTAGCTTCTCAACATCCTTCTGTAACCCCTGCACTGTGTCGACTGGCAGCAAAGTACGCAATGCCAGCGCGTATGTGGAAGCATGGACTAAACAGCTTTCTCGAGTTGTTGCGGCGTAAAATGCCTAAGAGTCGTAACTATGAGATAGCATTCATTTTCCTTTCGTATCAGATGACGTTGCTGAGTAAGCTTGTTCCACCTTTTGTAGATACTTATGATGAGTGTTTAGACGGTTTACTGCGTCATATCATGTCCTACAAAGATGGAGGTACGGATATTCATATTCAGCGCTTCTCACTATACCTTGATCAAGGTAATGGGAGGATGGGGATCTCGTCAAGTATGACCTCACTGTTTGGTCAACCGCAGACCAAACACCCAGCAGAGGAGGATATTCAACAGAGATATGACCATGGACAGTCAAAGTGGTGGTTGGAGTTACGCTGGGGCCAGTGGCTTGGTGCTCTATTTGCCGACCGTTTGGTTCAACTCCAGTCACTTCTGCTACGTATACTCGCGCATGAACGTACTCCATCTGGGTTCTGTCGAGCCCTAGCTTCATTGCTGTTTGTTTCGAAGACAGCTACAGCAGCTGAAACTCGGCCGCCGCAGCCTTCTCCCGGCCCTGGGCTACCGCCGACCAGTCTTGGGCCTCTACTTAGGGACAAGACACCCTTTGATTACGCCATGTATGTTCTCTTGGCACTGTATCTGCTAGGTGCATGCGTTGCCCCACATCTGGTGGGCCGTGTCTTCGGTCAACTCGCGGGTGATCAGGTTCGTAATGCCGCAAAGTGGAGCTCTTTCGCTTTGATGGCGGCAATGGCATTCATCTGGGTTGCAATAATGGGTGACATTCTTGCTGCTGGGATCTATATATCGTAAGTTATCCCCTTCATCGCTAGATCACACTAACACCTAGCCAAGAGTTCTCAAAATTTGGGCTGTCACCGCTTGCCACTTCATTGTTGTCGACTGTGTCGATGCCATCGAACCAAGATTGTGAGTGTTCTAGTGTCAATTCGATTTGACTGCGAGACTTACAATACACTAGCCATGTTGTCAAATTCTTGGGGTTTGCGGTCCTGACTGAGTTCTTTGGGTTGAGCATGCAGCAATTTGCCGCCCAAGGCGCCCTCAAAACTCTTCCACCATCGCTGACAGCTGCTGCACTCTTGAACTGGGGTCTCTACCAGCTCGGCAATCATGCACCCTTAAGTGATGTTGAGCGAGGAAATGGAGGAACGGTTGACAGTAATGCTCATGGTGAAGAACAACTGGCGATCGAACTGGCCGCTCAAACCCATCGCCGGCAAACAGGTCCCATTGAAGGTGCCAGTCAGCCGAGACGTCGCAACTCATTTCACCTACAGGCTGCTGAGCTACGCAGTGAGGGCCCCCAAGCCAACGGTGCTACCTCTAGTAGCGACACTGGAGCCAGCAGCGTGATTGCTGGCTCACATCATCAACAGACCGGGACGGTCAACGAAGTAATTCGATCAAACCGCCGTAATCGCTCCGATTTGCAGAGCCACGCTGCGAGCTCTGATAACTTTTCTATCGGCGATGACTCAGACGACTTGTGTTCGCTTCTCGACCAGAATACCCCCCTTCAGTCGATGCCGTAGGTCACGATCTAGGGAAAAAGAGAAGCCACCAATCCAGACGTGCGTCCTGTGGAACTGACGGGTTATTTGTAGTTAAAGCGACCTGGATTTCTTTTATGCTCCAGAACTCTGTGCGCTGCTGGCGCTCGCAGGAAGGTCGAGGGCCTGAACGCGAATCGCCACGCCGCAACTGACTGTCTGTATAGTCACTGACACAGAGGCCGAATGTATTCGTTACCAATAAAAACAATTAATACGTTCTGCTAAAGTTACCCACCTCATTTTAGTGCAACTATCTCGGCATATCAAATTCTGTAAGCAGGCTTAATAGCCCATCGTTTGTTACCTTTCGTACAGCTTTTTTAGTCTCTGTAAAGGTTGACCATAGGAAGCAGGTACGCAAGACTGCGGACCCTGCATGTCAGTACCTAGGTAGGCTGGACTATACCCGTTGTGCTAGCATGATCATCGACATCTGTAAGCACAGACTATTACAGATGTGCGAGCGAGGGATGCTCTGGGGAGCATCGGAGACTAACGAGCCTGTTGTTAGCAAAGCGTTTTTTGGTCCGGCATATCTGCTGTAATCGAGATTTTGGCGAAGGAATATACTCAGGCATCGATAGCACCTGTCGAATAAGTAACAACAGGGCACCATTTCAGCAGAGTTACAACGTGGCGACTGCCCTGGAAATGTTAACTTCTCGCTCATTTGGTCTGGACCGACCCACGCTAGAACCACAGGCCTGGCACGTTGTGGAACCTGATGCGCATTGCGGAACAGCATACAGCAGCTTTGGCCGGCACACTTGCAGCACAAGCAGGTGAGGCTTCAGTGGCTTGTCCAAAACGTTGACTCCAACTCTCCACCAAGAACCCAAGCTGAGTTAAGACATGTGCCTGGGGAAACTATTTTGGCCTTGCTCCGTGTCTAAAATTTACGGTATGGGCGTATCTGTACGCTGTTGACGTGTGGTGGCTAGAATTCGGGCCGTAGTGTTGGAGGACCTCACAACTGTGTCGCTCAAACATTGCCACCTACCTCTTGCTTACGCGCCCAAAAGGAGGGACCGCAGATCCGCCGCCACGATAACTAGATCATAATCACGGTTTCTTTCAACTCTTCGAACCGAGCAAAGTAGAGTTGGGTTGGTATTGCACAGATCATATCTATTCACGCACGCCATAACGGTGATCATTATTGTCAGCGGCAACCACAAGGCTGCATCAGCGCGCATTTTTTGTTCACCAAAATTGCCCAGCACCACCCAGCACCATCGTGATGATCGTTTCAAGTTCCGTGCATTTTCCGCATGTGCTCGTTTCTCTTATCTTTCCTCGGAAAGGGATAACCGCCCTCTGCCTCGCTACGACCACAGCCTACGGCAGTGCACCAGAATACAGTTGGGTTCCCTGCATGGGCTCCGTTATAATGTCGATCATAGTCGTAGAGACGACCGAACTGTTGGCCGCTACACTGCGGAAACGGACATCTGATCTCCACTTCTCCGGATGCTAGATGTACTGTACTGGGTCGGACGATAGGCCCATGTGGACAACCACGAGTCGATGTACTCGGCTCAGCATGTATTGCCTGTCCCTGGGACAGACTTTTATGTTCCGTATTGCGTTGGTCGGGTAAGTCTGGGCTAGCGAGACCTTGGTCTTTTGTGAGGTTTGGTAACGGCGCACATAGCGAGGATTCGGAGGGCATTTCATACTTCGCATATGATGATCGTGCTGATAGTGGCGCTGATGCTGAGTCTATTGGGTCTATACGCATCTCTCGTGTATCACTACTGCTTTTTAGTTAGCTCGTGGGTATAATTCAAGATCTGGAGGCCCCTACTCAATGCCCAATCCAACCGTTGCCTTCACACTGACCAGGCGACGACCCAGTCCATTGTCATGAGTCTGCTCTAGGCACGGAGAAGGAGGTTGGGTTGGGTGAAGTGGCGATGCGAAAGCCTCTAACAGCTCGTATCCATTGACTGGAGGTTGATCTTCGATCGGCACATATGTAGAGGGAGCGTCAACTACTGGTTCTGCTCCGTGATCAGTCGTATATTGACGTTCTGTGAAGTGAGATCGAACCTAAGCCAAGACTCCTGGAGTACTCATGAAGATCTTCCCGACAAGCAGAGCACTCACAACCAAATTGCCAGCAACAGGGGTAATTCATCACTGGGTGTCTTCAGTGGCCCTTCATGAAGAGGTTCTCGTGGTAATGTCGGCCGAAAATGGAAATAAGTGAACAGTAGAAGAACGATGATTTCTGCTCATAAGTTCGAGTAAATAGATTCAACGCAGGGATGTTGATGTCGCTATAGTCAAGTACACAGCTTAAGCATGGCGAAAGAGAGGGTCATAATTATATGTGCTAAGACATATCCAGAAGAAAATACAAATTTGCCCTTCGACGGCCCACCACGAAATCGAAAAGGTTTTTGCTGCTCAACTTCTGGTGATGAATTGCTCAAGTTGGATCGCTAATCCACGAGATCGTAGCACATCCTTGTCCAAAGTGTCCCCTGCAGGGCCCCTTTGCTCTTCGAGGGACCTTGTAAAATGATCCTGGTTGACGTCCAGCCGACGAGGCCGCGCAGGGTATGCTGTCAGTCCGGGCGGTTTCGATGCAGCAACGGATGACACTGAGGTTAAAAGTGCCTGGAAACGATCCGTGCGCAGTAACAGCATGTACAGCCAAGGTGGCTTACCGCAAACCCGCTGCTCTGGAGGGAGTCGTCGCCCATGATGTGGGCCTGTCCGGCGCGGTACCGAGAGTCATGGCTTGTCCGGAGAGCGGTAACAGGTAAGCATGCGCATCTAGTGTCCGTATTTGTGAAAACGCCAAACATTCCACTGTAGAAGCGCAAGGTACCTAGGTAATCCTCTGGGCGGCGCACTCAACACGCTCAAAACGACCTCAGGCTGGGCAACAGGACGCTTCCTGTGAACAAATGCCGTTACGGCTGGGCATTCTCAGAGAAATCAAGAGGACATGAAGTCAGCCGTTGCTATGGGCTGGCTGCGACCCAAGAATGGATGTATCAAACAGGAAAATGGGTGAGATGCCACGATTCTAACGGCGTGGTCGAGCAGGACAGAGAATCCCCAGCCGCTCCCGCCGCCAGCCAGAATAAAGTTCTCCACGGCCTTTCCAAGATTCGAGAGGTAGGGAGCTGGGTAAACTGCCCCATGGACACCAGCTGTAGGCCTGACTCGTGTGGACATACGCAATGGTGGGCGGCGCTCAATTGCCTTACTTCGGCGTGCCATCAGGCAACCGGGCAGAATATGGCAGGGAACCCATGTCTCATACGCCATGTTGTAAACGGCCTCGAGGAAGATGCACCGGAGCGCGTCAGGCAGGGCTGTTCATGTCCGCCAAGGAGACGCGCTCCACTGTCGCGCCGCCCCAACTGTCGGCCGCCGCCCCCAACTTTCGCGCCGATCCTGACTTTCGCGCCGACCTACCTTGCGGACGGACGAGCCGGCCGCGGCGGACCCTACCGTCGCGCGCCCCTAGTCGTTGAGTGATCCCTGGTCGTCCAGATGCGAGACAATCGGATATGTGATGCTCACGCGGGGGGTTTATTTCTATAATGAAGCTAATCGCACGTTTGACCATCAGCCAGTGCACGAGGGGTCGTGGAGCGACGCAGCTGCACAAAAGTAGAACAAGGTCGTGGTGCTGACCAGCTCTCGTTGCGGTAAGTGTCGATGACGATACGACGCGCCTTGCTGAGCTAAATAACAGCAACAGGAAACTGCAGCGTCCGTAGAGTTTCGTACGGTGCACTTGGTGGTGCTTGACAGACTTACCCAGACACATTGACTGGACAAGGCTGAGAGTGAGCAATGGCCGCGGCTATTTGCACCCGTCGTCGTTCCTGTTTTGGCTTGATGCACCTCGCCGTAAGTATCCACTGCAGGTGCGCGGTCTCGAAGCTGACGCTCGACGAGCCGACAGTCTGTCCGTCCGACCTGTCACTTTCTCATTTTTTCGTGTCGCGTGTCGCTTATTCGTGGCACGGGCGGTGGAGAAGGCTGTATAGAGTATACCCACGTTGATCAGGCAAGGTTCTAGCGCCACCCCAGAACAGTGCCAGTAGCTAACGATGGCACTCCTTCCGCGAGTCACGGCACCTTGAAACGTCCTTGGTATTGACATACTTGACTGGTGCTCCTCTAGCTTGTAATTAACACAGGCGCCACGACGGCGTGCACATCGCACAGACAGCAGATGGAGCCCTTCGTTTCACCCTAACGGAAAGTCATGTCTCGATGCGTCGCTGCTTGAGGATCGAAGCCATATCTGCCCGGGCAAGGCTGCCGTGCCGACACTTCAGCATACAAAAACACCCTGGTTCAGGTTCAAGCACATTGATTTGGAATGACCTACATAAACCCTGAAGTCTGTGCCTACATCACCAAAGTTTAGGAGCGGCAAGCATCTACATCTGCCATCCAAATTCCATGAACACTGTAGCTCGCGCGGACGAGCCGGCTGACGGTGCCATCTAATCAAGTGGTGTACCACGCCTACATTTGCTATAGCAAGCCTTCCCTTCGTAGTCGATAGCTGGAAGGTGGCTGCCCGAGAATTGTCAGATCAAAACATAACGGTGCGGCTGCGTGCTTGGAAGCCCTCCACGGCCCCAGAGAAGGCGGTACAATCTCCAACTCGTCTGACCTTTGATCATTGGATCTGCATGTAATTATTGGCTTGAGTTGGGATGGAGGACCAGGGGGAGCGAGTGTTCCGGGGATCTGATCAGCCCCTGTAGCTAAGTTGGGGCTGCGTCTGGGAGCTAGGCGAATATGTTCCACTGAACTCACAACCGTGGGCCTTGTACCTGCAGGTGCGCGACAAGGGGGTGGACCAGCGGCTGCCGCTGACGTGCGTTAGCCGGTGGACAGCATTAAGCTGGCTTTGCATCGTTCAAGTCAACGCGCACCCATTGCAAATGTCGTGTGTTCAAGGTTCTTTGCAAACGATTCGGAGCCAATCCCCAATTAGTCCAAAAACGGTCTGTGATAGCTACACTTTATCATGTGGCATGTATAGTCATGTCGATGCTGGAGCTTGATTTAAACATCGACAAATGACTCGGCCAAGCTACAGCGTTTCTGTGTCGATGACCTCGGTACACCCTGTCAGGCAATGTGTACAGTAAAACGTTTAGCAAGCCGAACGCATCCCCTGGTCAACGGAAACCACATTGAATTACCGTGCCCGCTGCAGAGTCATGGCATACACTGTGCACAGTCAGTGGTTTCTCTTGGGTCCTTCGATCCGACGTACACTAGGAGCTTGCACTTTAGACCTTGGGTACGAGTCGTCAAGCCTTCCACGTGGTGATATGGGGAACGCAAGCCGTAGCGAGCAACTCAGCTGCACGCTTCTTCCAAAAGAGCTTTCCGGACGCTGATCGACTGCGCATCGACGTGCTAGAAGCCGCGGAACCCTTCTCCCCAGCCACCCGTGGACACCAACGGGCACTCCTTTATTCAGGATTCCGTTCCCACCCACATGCACATCAATCTTACCCAGGTACGCAGCCTGGACCAGGACCACACCGCCCAAATTTACCAGCACCGGTGAAGTACCGTCGCCGTATCTGTCCGCAGAATCATCCTGTTGTGGCGTCATCTCATTTCTCGCACGCTGCGCCCTCTGCATCACGACTCAGGGGAATAGGAATCTAACTGCGTTCGCCAAATACCGCCCAGCGGAAGAGTTTCTAGTCCCATCTCTCTTCGGCGCGTGGGTCTGACATCTGCCATTCCGTGTACAGCTCAAAAATCGCGTCGTCGGAGAACTGTGGTGTCACATCATCACCTGTTTCGGCCTGCACTTTATGGTACACTGTAAGTCAGGGCAGGCTGACAATCCGGCGAGTGGACAGATACAGTAGGCGACCATGACTTGATATGACAGCGGAGGGGCGCACTTTCGCTCCTGCTTTGGTGCCGCTCCGGTTCGTGCGCGCTGCAGCCTGGTGCAACTTTCAGGACTGCATATTTAGGACACCCGACAACACAGAGTTCTGGGTGAGGCGCATGTCGGCATGGAACAAGTAAGCTATGCTTTCCATCGACATCAGTAATGATGTCACCATTGTCTCTTGAAATAGGGACGTCAAATGTAGGATAGCAGTAAAAGTCTGTTATACTGGAGAACCTCGATAAGTGACGCAGTCACCTGCTCTTTAGTTTGATATCCTGGGCTTCGTCACGACAACTAACGATACTTCAGGCACCATGTGGGCTATGAAACTCCTTCATATGTTCACATCGTTCGTTGTTTGAAAGACGGATTTTGTTCCCGAGAGAAGCGCTTCGATTCCAGACCTCCTAGGGGCACTAGTACTGCAATGGCACATAACCGTACCGCGTGAAATCTGTGTAGCACCCAGAAGTATACCTGTCACAGAGAGTGAAGCTGTATGTCAGTGTTTTATCCACAATTACGCTCGCACTAGTTGTGAAGACTTCTGCTAGGTGTCCTTTTCACTAACAACAAATCAATCCCGTCAAGACCTCCCATGCCGTGGTGAAGGACAGGAATCAGAAGCAGGATGCTTGACTGGTATTTTAATCAGCGGAGCATCGACTTTGCGAGCTAGAGGCAGCCATTAACAGAACCCTCTACAGTGTCTCACTCAAATATATACTCAATATAGCATATCCACTGCTATAATACATACTGATTAAGACGTTGGCCTCGTGGTTTTCTATTCTGGATCCAAGTTACAGTTCTTAGTCGTCTCCATCCAACGTCTATTTTTATTACGATGGTAGGGTGAAGTTAACGCGAGATATTGGCGGGCTTTCTAGTCCCAGTCAGAACCTCTCGCAATGCGATATCTTTTTGGTGTAATGCACGTCACTAGCCTGACGAGTACGCTGTAGGTTACTCTTGTAATTACATCTACGATGCCCCAAAAAGCGCGCATCCAAACCCCACGGCCTCGCTGTGTGCTGCATAAGCATCATGCAGTCATCAGCTTACTGAATCGAGACATCTCGGTCCCTGTGACGTGCTGCTTTGGTAGCACTGCTCTCCTCACCAGCAGGTAGGAGGTCAGACCACCACTGGTGGAAATCCGTGGTTCGCAAGCGCACAACCAACGTGGCTTAACTTACAACGATGTCGGTGTTATCTTTCTTACTGCCGCAGTCTGTTACAGCCGAGCTCGACTTGATCTCCAGGATGTTTTTGGTTCCGCGGCGGCGGGGACGGGTGGTTCAAGGATGCTTTGTCGTGGAGCAAGCCGAATATCGAGGGCGAAGGAGTCTTTTACGCTTCGTGAGGCTATTGCGTTGGAAACGACAACGAGGGCGCATCTACTGTGTGCCATGTGTTGAAATTACGTAGTGAAGCGTTAAAACCGAAGTGGAGCTCAAGACCGAAGTGGTGGGGAGTGGTGATGCTGGACGATACAGACTTGACACTCCACAGGACACCAGACATTGTATACATTGGGAGATAGTATACTGCGAAAGGTGCTAGTCTAAGTGTCTTACAAGAATATTGCTAGATAGGGTAGGCTGTGCGCTACCACTGAGGCTAGTGCGTGAAGAGGAACACCTGAAACGTGTTCTGGTAGACTAGCATGCCCCTAGCTCATATCCTAACCACAACTTTTCCTTACTACCAAATTACCAAGTGCAAGGCACTTCATCCCACCATTGTCGGGTACAACGGAGAGTAGTATCGGTGCAATCCCCGTCGTAGATGTCCGTTTCAGCCCTACTTAAGCACCTCTTGTTTTGACCTTCAGCATTGAAATGCGCCATGCGGTTGTTCCAATCCATGCAGGCGTTATAGATATATGGGACACCTGGATTCCGACACTCATCTCTTGCATCATACCAATAGTGTCCATTGGAGTCGTTGATCCATCCTCCAGTGCGAAAGCACCCACCACGCCCAATGTAGGGGCAAGATCTGGTCACCAATACACGATCGGCAGCGGCGCCGGTAACTGGGCTAGTCTAGCGATAAATAGCGTCTGGGTTGCATCTTTGTATATTGCTGAGGCTTTTGAGCTTTTGAGCGTGTCGTGGAATTGGGTCTTCGTGACAAGTCTTCTTGTAATTATCAGTATAAAATTGTCTAAGAGCCAAGGTAATGTAGGAAGTCTATTAACTTACCGATGTTAGACCTCCAGAGTCTCGTATATGAATGTTGGACAATGATCGAAGAGGATTGATTGTGTTGAGGAGATGAGGAATGGAGTTTGGATAGGTCACTTCTTATATACATTTCATCCTCAGGAGGCTCTTCTTGGCTACGTGTACCGTGATAAGACCTTTCATTCCTTCATTTCGAATTTTACATTCTCTATTACATTCTCTAATATATTATCCTTGCATTCTCAGATACTTTGGTAAAGCGCCCGAATGTATATCCCTGTACTGTTGTACGGAGCAGCCCCGTGACAAGGCCTTTCAAGCCTTCTGATAAGTTCTTGTATTATCCAATGCACTGAGAACGCGACTCTGCGAGCAGCATACTGGAGTAGGAAGGAGCTCAGATCTTTCAAGAGGAGCTCGTGTCTTTTCAGTCAGGAGAAACAGCATTGTTGGCGCTGCAACTTGATAAATAAGAGCGCCGCAAAATCAACTAAATATATCTTAACAACAGCAGTCGTTAGGGAAAGCGTGAAGGGAACCCTGCAAAAGGCAAAAACCAAATGACATAGTCTGCAGATGGCTTAGCTAACGCATCCAGATTTGCCGTCAATTCTCTCCTTCGTACAGAAAATCCGAAGCTTCTGCACTTATCCTGTCTGAAAATAAACCTTTGCGGGTCAGAGCATATATGACATAGATTGTGAAGAATGGGAAAGGACAAATTAATGGTCGTATGACCTTTATACCACTTCTTAACGAGTGCCCGGCAGATTCAACACCATATATGTTGGGCCAAAAACTCCATATAGTATAGTTGAGAGATATGTCTAACAAATCTTGGTGGATTGTGTCAACATAGTCGAAATTCCCGTTTGTTTTGAAACGGAGCCAACATGTAGTTTAGTGGATCCGGTTGACCTTCTCGCACATTCAGCTTGAACATTCCAAGTCTCCTCCACAAATTGTCCTTATCAGATATTCTGGTCAAGACCAGACCGTACGCCGCACAACTGCCAGAACGGGGCGTCAGGCTAGAAGGATGGAAGAGTAGCACAAAATCCACCGTAATGGGACCAAAACCGTTGTAATCCATAAAGATATTCGTTTGTACTGCGCGATGATATACTTTGTCGAATAACTCATGCTGGTTATAGTCAGTCCAAGAGCCATCTAGGTTCTGCACTCGAAGCGCTTCGCGAAGATTTCGCTTGATGCAGCCAGTGTCGCTTTTGATCATCCGGGAACCAGAACTCCTCGCCTGGAAGCTAATCACCAATGTTTTCTCATCTGCTGAACATTCCAAAACACTAACTTTTTCGCTGATACGGGACCACTGGAAAACACCATCCCAACTACCGTCTGAACGAAATGTGCTAGACCATGATGGACCAGTATATGGTGAAAACATCGTGAGATCTCTAGGCTTATCCATGGTCCAGAGCAGAGAGTATGGGAAGAAATCTTTGCAGACGCCCTGCGAGAACGAAAGACCAGTGTACTTAGACAGGACTGTGATCACGCCGGTTAAGGCATCCTTACGATCAATCTCTCTGGTAAGAGCTGACCTTGTATATTGTCCTACAATCTCCATCCATAAGTCTTGTCCTATACGTTTCTCATGCTCTGTGATTTGCTGACTGTGCAACTTGAGTAGCTGGGTCCACTCGGCTGAACGGTCGGCTGAATGAGGACTATTTTTCGTGTTCACAATACCTGTAGGACAACAACACCTGATTCCTTGCAGAGTGTACTCCAGGGTACGGGGAGCAAGAATTCTTTCCTGGACGACCCAAGCCCGTTCATACAATGGCGCCGGGCTGTCGATTGGATCTCCTTGCATGATAGTGAGCATATTTCCGGTTGATGAAGACCTCACCCTGAAGTCTGCAGAAATAGTGCTGAGTGGCACCAGTTTTGTGAAAAGTGAAGCGTTACTGTCGGGAGCGGAGACAGCGGCAATGTTGCAAATAGATCCACTGTAGATGTCACCCATCCTTTTAATCTCTTCAGCCATCTCCTCGGCATCGTCCTGCCGAATACACAAGGAATCTATCCACAGATATGTATAGCCTAGCCGACGAGTAACATTGACGCAGTCTCGCCAAAGCCGCGGAAGTCTTTGGTCATTGAAACCCGTAGTAAGCTCATTGTACGTGACGGAATTGAGCATAAGGTTCTTAACCTTACCCCAGCAATGAGATACTGTCAAGTACAATGCATGCGTTGGTGGGCATACAACTTGAAGGTGAGGGTTGGTTTCGTCTCCTACGTAGAGGAGTCGTTTAGGAGACTGAGAAGGTATGTGACGATTAAGCTGATGTTCATGTTTCTCCAAACAAGACTTGAGCCATGATGAAGCTGATCGGAAAGTTTCTTCCGAAGCGCTGGATGCACTCAGATCTCTCGCAAAAGCCTGCAAGTTTGGACGGTCTGGCCACGAGTACACTGTGATCTTGCTATTATCCAGTTTGTCGCACCTGTATTGGCGCATTTCGAACCCTCTGACTGTTGTGCTGTCCAAGGTGACCCACGATTTCAGACCATTCGGGATGGAATTTGGTAGCCGGGACGTCCCATTATTGCGAAGCTTCTCAGTTGCTAGGAAGAGAGCACATAAATGACAACCTCTTCCAATAGAGTCCCTGATATCAGCCTCAGATGCATGGAAAGGGATGACCATAATGTCTTTCTGGGCTTCACGGCCTTCCTTAAAGCTTGGCTCATTAGACAAAGCCTCAGCCTCCAACATGATCCTCTGGCAGGTGTCGCAGAGTAAATCTACTTTGCAGATCATGTCTGGATTTACCATGTTGCCATTCTTATCCAAGTTTGACAGAAGAGTCATATCGTCCTGAAGTATGTAGCCTGGGAAGCCGCATCCATAAGATCCAAACATGATAGTGCGAAGGTCCGTGAAATAGAGAGTACTGTAGCGTTGCACGTTGAAGTTAGGATTTTGGTATCGTATACAAACTTTTCAAAACAAATCCTTCAACACGGAAAACCTATGCGTATATAGCTCCCCTGTTGCCTACTTAGGCATCTAATACACGGAGGCTGAGAAGAGCTCTACAGCAAGCCACATCAGCTGTAATGTCATACGATGTGCCAAGATCATGCGAATAGATCCGGGCACATCACTGAGGATTGGTCAGCCCTGTAATCTCGTGTAGAAACGACATAAACGGTCGGCCCGTCGATACCTACCTTGGTGTTAGTAGGATCCAATCACAAAGCTTCAGCGGCGACACAAAACTTTAACCATTACTATTACACTTGGCGACTTCAGTATTAAAAGCGTCCTCGCTGGAGATCTGAATGCAGTGCATGGGATATGCGTCTAAGTTCTGGTTTTTCCATGCATGCGGACATGGCAATGACGTGGTCGCCAAGCCTACTGGTGAGATCGTGACAGTAATATGCCGCACTGCCGCTTCAACATGGAAGAGCAGAGCCTTTCGCTGAAATCAGAATTTAGTAAATGAATCACTTGATCTTTTTTCCTAGCAAAAGCAAGCTTAGTCACCATTATTTGAAGGCTATTTATTGATTGAACTTGAATTGCTTGGAATTGCAGTCAGACGTTAGTTTTAAAATTTTGGAGTTATATATTGACCAGGGGATCAAAGTATTCATAAAACAACCAATCGCATCGGTGGTTTAGTGGTAAAATTAGCCGTTGCCATCCTTCAGTGGACAGTTTCGGCTAGCCCCGGGTTCGATTCCCGGCCGATGCATCGGATTTCTTTTTGCTTTTTGGCTTTCTTTTTGCTTTTTCTGGTCTGTGGCATGGAGCGTTTTACGCTTCACGACTTCCAAGATCAGGATGCTGATGGGCAAACTCTTGCTGCGGCATTAAAGATGCGTTCTGGTGCTTTCCACGTAAACCAAGAATCGAGAATTGATAAAGGGGGCTCGCTCGCGATAAAGGTCGAGTTTCAGTAACGAGAAATCGAATACATCATTTCTTTTTGCGTGTAGCCATACTATTAGTAGTAGAGGCTGCTTTACTTACAGCCTTGACACAAGCGGCAAGTGCGAATCTCCCCGTGAGGTCTACATGGCTTTGTTTCGGTACCTCACAACCCGCATCCCATGGATAATGGTCGCTGTAAGATGTATGGAAGTTCGAGACGATAGAGACGAAGAGGCGCGCCACAAACCTTGCGCCACACCGGGGCGTGGCTGACGGCCCGCTTAAACAAGGCTGTAGATCTGGGGTGCATGTCAACGCGGTGTCATATGATGAATAGCTCAGCGGTCCAGGATCTGTCCAAGCAGATGACAAGAGCACAAGTAACGAAGAATTACATAGATAGGTAGTAGTAGGACGATTGCTTTCATTACCTGTGCCCTGCTTGACGACATTTATGTTGATGCAGTGGCCTGTACAGGCGCGGACGCCACGAGTTTGTGTCACAGCGTTCGCGGGAGGCAGCGCGCCTAGCTGAGAACAAGTTGTTGTAGAAGTTGGAGTCAAAAAGTAGGCTATTCCATACCTGGGAATTGGGGCGGTGCACCAGGCGCGGTCGAGCCAATCGGCGATACCTGGGTTTCTCTAAGGCCCCACGTCCCAGACGAAGCACTGCTCAACTGTTCGATGCGGCAGTCTATCGCACAGCGCTCAAGCGGCCAGATACTTCACTCACAGTCAGGCCGTACCCAGGTTGAACGGCAATTATTGTGCAACTCACTTCTACGAGCGAACAATCTCCGACTAGGTTTCCCCTTCCGCTTTCTCCACCACGCAACATTCTGGTCCACGCCCTCGACACCCCGAGAGCTGCAACGACTGCAACACCTGCGACGGTTGTCACGCTTGTGATCCTTCCGTGTCCAGGAAATAGGAGCAATGGTATACAGCGGGAGGTCTGCTCCAATCGCAAGAGAGAAATGCGGCCAAGTACTCGCTCAAGAGAACCCAGCGGCGAGCAACGCAACTTGCTCGCAGTGCGCGCCGCACAACCGGGACTCTACCTCAAGTGCAGTTGAGCTAAAATCGGGAATGAGCTCCGAGCCTTCAATGTACAACACCCCTAAGTCTGCTGCTGGTAGTAAGTGTTCTTTGTTCGTGTATGTCCTTTGTCCCCCGCACGTGCTAACCTCCGGTTATCACAGGGGCTATCGATACCATCGACGGGCTCAGCCATGCCTCAGCACCACAACCTGACATCGATGCTGCCGACGACGACCCCACGACCGATACGACCGAGGGAAAGGATCTATACACCGTTAGCAGCCATGACGAAAGCTCGCCTACCCGCGTCTCAGTGCGCTACAGGCTTGGACGCTGGCTGTCGCGCTGGTTGATGCGTGGTCCGGAAAGTACTGAAGAGGACTTCACCAGACACGTGCGAATAGCGTACAAGGATGACGATAATGACGAGAAAACATTTAACGCCGTTGCAGCGTTCGACTCCATGTGTCCTGGAGACTGGATATCTTTACCTCTCTTGGCAGATTTGGGTGTGGCCTTCAGAGGCCATCGCCCAACGCGTGTCGGGGCGACCGTTCATGGTGCTGATGTATTTTCCGTTGGCCACATCCAGCTGAGGTGGTTGTGTAGGAGCACGAAACCTAGGCGACCGCATAGAAAGCTCTCGTTCGCACCTAAGTACTACCGTGCTCAATTTGAAGTGATTGACGCCGATTACTTTGAGGTTATCATCGGACAGCCTTCTATCACGAAGCACAAGCTGCTCACATTGAGCAATCGTTTAGTTGGGTATTCCAGCGCCCGCCGTACAGCGATTCGTTCCGGTGAGTGGAATCATTGTGTTACTTGTTCTTGGACTTGACTGAATCCGCAATCACAGCCACGAACGTTCCCGAAGTGCAGGCGCAAGCTAATGTGCGACGTGCCCAGGCAGAATTGAGAAGGGCAGAGGCTGAAATGCAAACTGTAAGCTCTTTGAAGTTCATATAAGCGGGGGGTGATACCCTTGCTGACTGATCACAGCAGGCGCAGGCCAAAATTTCTACCAACACTACCGCCAACGCTTCCGCCAACGCTTCTGCCGGCACTACAGCCAACAACCGCCAATGAGAATGACGTACATGTGAAGTCACACATGAAGTCATGACTTCTGGTATGAGACGCCAGAAATAGCCCAAAAGCTGCATTTTTTCATATTTGTTATCTTGCACGATCAGTCACGACCAAAGCCTCAATCGAGGAATCTCATTCTTACTATGTTTATATGTTACCACATGTACGAAAGGCGTTTTCATTTATGATTATAATGTGTATGGGAGATAAGATACGAGCATGGCGTACCATCTAGACGGGCTTTTCATCAAGAGGGAATTTCAGTCTTCACGGCCTAATTTAATATTTAACTGGGCGTTCTGACCGAAGGGGGCTTTAGTTAGCTAATACACCCAAAACAATGACGCTACTCACACGGAATCTATCAGCCAATGTTGTATTGGATTATGAACCTCGTACAATCGCACGCTCTGGCCTGTTCATTCACCTCAACCAACAAATTTCAAACAGGGAAAAGAACATATCTTCCCAATCCTTGCGCAGCCTGCAAACAACGTTTTTTGGGGAAAGAGCGAAAAGTTTGGCTTTAAATCAACCTAGAAAATTTATCGGACCGCCGATTGCCACCAATTATGTGTTAGTGCTGGGAGGAGAAGGCGCAAACCATGGACGAGAAAGAGTAATCATAAATTCATAGAAGTAGCCGCACTGCTATGAGGTGACGAAGCGCAGCAAAGCGGAGACTAGGACAGTCGCGCATCCAACACCAGTCCGGACGCTGCAAAAACAAAAAGTCTGGTTATGAATGTCAAAGCCGTCCATTATCCTTGCCTTGCCAAGCACCAGGCTGTCAATGCTTGCAAGAAACAATGGCTTCAAGTGTACGCCTGCCATGGTATGTTGAGGTGAAAGTATTCTGCAAAGTCTCTCTACATTCGTGCCAGCCGCGTGGAAGGTACGTGTGAGACTTGTACAGAGTAATTGAGCTATCCACGCACTTTTATCGGGTGCTCACATCTAAGACTTGTAATGGCCGTTCACAGTCTGATAGCGGCGTATGCTAAACCTGCTCAGGTTTTTGATATTCACATAGCATCCCGAGGTTGCCATTCTAACAACGGCAACTAAAGTAGTCGACATTCGATAATCCGCCTACAGCACAACAGATCTTTCACAATTTGATAAACAGCTATATAAAACTTCAGCGAATGCGACGTCCATCACGTACACATCTCTTACTCGCTTGCCTTTGCGCCGATGACTTGTACAATTAGGAGAGCGTAGAACATCTGTCCTGACTTACGAAGACCACTTGGACTGCGGCAAAACTGAATGTTGTTAGCGACTTCATCACAGGCCTCCTCAGGCAGATATGTACATACGCAGCGTTGATAGCGAATACCTGATCGCGATTCGCATTCGCAAAGCTGATCAGAGAGACAGAGATCAGAATATTGAATGAGGCAATGATACCCAACCTTGCAGACATAGACTGGACCTCATTCAATACTGCAATTGATGCGATTGGTATTAAAGCGGCCAGAACGACCGTGATCCAGTAGGTAATTTTGTAGATTGTGCTGTCCTTGTAAGTGATAGCACCATACCTTCGAGAAGGCTTTACGAAGCGAGCGCAACCACATTTGAAGAGGTTGAATATCGTGTTGTCCGCTGCCCATGTAGAGAACGGGTCTTGTCTGGCTCGAGGTCGAAGCGCCACAAGGTCAGCCTTGTGCGATTTTCGATCATGCACTGACCCCCAGATCGTCGAATCCGGGCCTTCCAAGATACACTCTCCCATTTCGGGAAGCTGCAAATAATCCTGAACATGATGCAAGTCCCACTGTCCAGGTTCGGCATAATGAAGGATTGTGGACTGCTGGATCAAAAAATTGTCTTGGACTGTAAGCGTATTGGCAGGCGCTTGGTCTGCCCAGTGAAATCTTACTGTACTCTTTTAGTACTTTCCTGATTTTCAACACCAGTTCCAATTGCGGGGCATTCTCTTGCTCCTGGGACTTCTCAAGCCAAAACCAGTCGATGGCATACGCCTTCTCTCGTTCATCACCGTGGTTGTTGTCTTTAATTTGTTGCGCCTTAAGTTTCCGCTCCAGGTATGTTAGTTCGGCCTGATAATATAACAAATTCTGTGCGTTGAGAGCACCGAATCTGCGGAAAATAGCAGCCTCGGGGAGAGTTTCGATTTTTGCGGCAAACTTCGGATATCCAACCACAATATCTGGGAAAGGATCGGACGATGACATAAGGGCGGAATGTAGAAGTGAGAATACCTAGGTGATACTTCCATCTCATGAGGGCGGTGTTATTTTATCATATGTGCTCATCGAGGTCCTTCGTATTGAGGTGCGCATGCAGCTGTACTTGACGTGGCTATGCGAAATGCCATCGTTCTCTAATCCAATAGTCGTGCCTTGTAGCAGACCTTTGCAGTGACATCTGCAGTGACCTCTGCAGTGACCTCTGCAGCAGGCTGCATGAGTGGTAAGTGCTGGCACATGCTGTGTATGCACATCCGACTCAGCCTTGCTTGATTTATTGCCCTTTTCAAGGTCTGCGCCTTCTTGGATGTAATACATCAGTATTGTTTCATCCGTTGATGTGATTGTAACAGCGATTAACAATCACTCTACAGACCATGCGTGGTCATGCGGATACCCATCAAATCTGTGATGTAGTATCCAGAGCTGTTCGCAACGCGCGGCATATTGCGCATTGATTGCGGTTATTCAACTCCAACCAGCAAACCCGACACTGGAGGTGACTACGGCATACGGCAGGATAAACAATGAAGCCAAAGAAGGGAGGCCGGCCGAGAATCACGAACGCAACACTATGCATACAAGTACCGCTTGAATGAGCCGAGAAATCGAGACAATGCAGATAGACACCCTGCCTGACCCATCAACCGATATGGTGCCGACAAGTTCTTGAACTCAGCCCAGCACGAGAGCGAAGACCGGCCTGCGATTGAGTAAGTTACATACTCAAGGCCCGACCTTTAATTCGGTGTGCTACTATACAGACATTGCAAACTCAAAGTTGCCTTAACCCAGCTTGCTGGTGTCATGTTTCAGAAGCCTCCTTTGGAACCGAAAAGCAAACGTCCCGAAAGCGGGACAGGGCCGTGCCGAACCAGACTGCGCTAGTACATCGGTACCACTTCCCGCAGTCTCGACCAATGTTAGTGGTCGCCAAGCCTGTTGCCTCCATCTACAGGAATGCAGGCGTGGGGGCCTCATGCAGGCGCGGGGGCCTCGTGGGGCTTGGAAGGACTCATGCGAGGCATGGAGGACTCTTCCGAGGCTGGAGGACTCTTCAGCATGCGCTCACGACGAGTCGCGGAACCAGAACCTCGACCACATACTATTATAATTAGACCTCTAACCCATCTATATTTTAAAAGATCTATTTGTTAAATATTGTACACCAGAGCAGTGAGAATGATTTGTCCCTTCTTGGGAATAAGTGGTCCTTCCCTGTTGGAAGGGCGCGAAGGACCGGCTGGTTTGAGGACCGACTGGTGAGAGAGTGCCCCGGCTCTCTTCGACCGTTCGGGCCACAGCCTTCGGAACACAGCGCTCAACCCTCTTACCTTCTCACATCGTACCTACGACTCCTCACGATATCATATACCACCTATACTTGTCGCGTTCGATTTTGATCGCAACAGCTTACGTAGTTCTCACGCCTCGATCAAACAGCATTGCTCCTGTCTTCCGCTTGAGCGGACCGCATCTGATAGCGTCGCAATCGCCCATGCCATGTCTACCATATGAAATGACCGGATGCAACCCTTTGAGCCTGTTCCTGCCTGGCAACAAGGTCAGAATTCTAACAGCTCGATACTCCGTGGCTATATGCTTATGAATGTTGTTAGCCAAACCAAAGCTTCGACATCGAAGTTCGCCCCCAAACTACCAGCGACACAGCGGCATGGCGCGTCGCCGTACTGTCATTCAATCGGAAATCTAAAACGAACGTTATATCGCAAGAGCTCGTCACAACAGTCCTCGGGACGCCAATACAACCTTTCGATAAACACACTACAAAGCCAGGGAAGAGTCTCAAGCATCAACACGATCTAGACGGGTACGTCGATCTTGAATGGTGCTTCGAGGATACAAAGACGACACACAATACTCGATTCTTCGTAACATCTGCACACAACCCACCTTACGATGCAGTGCTAGGCAGACCAGACGCGGAGCGATATGGTATCCTTAAACTCAGGAAAACGCGATGATTGTATCGCTGCATGGCGGCCATCGTGCTTATGTGCTGGAAACCCTGATTCCACCAGTGCACTGTATGACAGCGTGCGATATTCACTTAACAGGTCTTAAGTGCATGCCTAAAGTACTCTCCAAAGTTGCGTCGTAGCGCTGCTTCTCTATTGGCATTTACCGCGATCCGAGGTTCAGGGGGCCAGCTTTGCCCCACGATACTCAGGGTTTCCTTTATCCTTTTTTATGATGAGCCTTATGAAACATATTGGTATCCTAATGCGCTGTAGTCCTGGATACGTTCTCCTAGTTCTGACATTACGTTACGCCCATGTATCGATCGTGTTTCCATACACTTTCTCAAATTCGCCAAAATTAAGTGCGTTGCGGCACTTCCAGCGCCCTCGCGTGAAATTTCACCACACACGCTCATATATATACAACCTTGTGCTGTTACTTGCATTTGATGCTCGTCAGTGGCAAAATGGACATTTGCACTAAGAGGCATGCAATTATGAATTGCAAGGCATACGCGTAACACCTCACTGTATTCCTTTAGGGTCCTGAAATTTGATAATGTTAGATACTACCTGTATTCGATTCGAGAGTACCAGGGAATACTTTCGCTCGACTTACCAAGGTTACGTAGAATCCTAGCGTGAGATTATCGTACATTTTGACCCTCTCCATGTTGATCCATTATGGATTAATTATGCCCTATACTGCAACACTAGTTTTTGAGTGTACGTCGCAGTCTGACCAAAAGAGGCAGTGGCTTCCAAAACCCCCCTTCTCGGCTTATCGGCCCGCAAGAAGTTACCAAACCGCCATGTCGTGTCGATGAAACTTTGCCTCACAACGCGACTACCGAAAAACCTCTGCCTGATGCTCTTGGTATGCACTCGATGCTATGGAGAAGCTGACGAAAGATGGGACCGTACGAAGGAGCTCATTTTGATTGGCCGACCACTTTCAGCAACAGCAAGACTTGCCAACCTCCATCTACACTGTAACAGTACCTGGAAATACTACGAGCAGTTAAAACAAGAAGCACAAACGTAATGAAGTTGAATTGTAGACCCGGTACATAAATTCCGTCATGGTGTAGGGTTTTTGTGTTGCTAAGTTCGATGGTGTTGGTAGGTATTCAGGTGCAAGAAACGAGTTACTTCGTAGGATGATCACAAGACATATTGCTGACAAGTTGTCGATGCTACTTGTCAGGAAGCTTAAAATTTGCATTTCATCTCGAATCCACTTCTCGCACAGACCTTGCAGTACTATCAAGCTCCACCCTCACAGGTGTTGAGTCAAGCTCAACAGGTGCGACAGGCTTCCTGTTCACTCTCATCATACCGCCCAGTTCACTGACCTCACTCGCGCCTCCCGGACTGGATGCAGCATCACTACCACCACCTGCTGCCGGGAACACACTCCCTTGAACCGCCATATACCGTCTTCGCTCCGCTTCGACGGCATCGAGTTCAGCATTCCATTCAGGCGTCTGCTGACCATCCTGAGTCGCACCTACTTCCTGAGGCGCCGCGATAGCAGCAGGCACGTCCTTCGACCCAAGATTCGAGTTGATGAATGTTTCGTGGGGAGCTTTTTCGTAGCTTGGTTTCGCATCATGCCCATCTGCAAAATTATTGGACAGCGCCGCACCACCTTTCCTATGCTTTCTTCTTCGCCAAAGCAGGAACGCTGCCAAAGCCCCCAGTATAAACACCAGAGGAACCACAGTCCCAATCGCAGCCTTCGCACCCGTAGAGAGTCCCCCACTACCACTCCCAACATCACGAGCCCGATACCGCAACTGCAACGCCGTAACCCTCGCGTTCATACTCGCAGGCCAATTCCCCGCAGGAAAAAACGCGTTCTCATTCTCCTCAGCATCCGCCTCACCACACATTACAACCGGCGTCGTCCCACTGGTTCCGGGATTGCACATCCCACCAATTCCGCCCACAAAGCCCGGTGGACAGCATTCCAGCGCTGTCTCGCCGCCGATCCAATCGCTCGCGCCCTCAGCCGCTGTTCGCGTCGCTACGGCAGTCCAGGACGTCGGGCATGCGGTGGCAGGGGAGTAGAATGCGCCGCTTGCAGGGGCGGAACCGGTGGCCCAGGGGAGACAAGCGGTGTTGATGGAGTTGGGGAGGGGATCACCGTCTTCTTCGGCGAAGACGCATTGGAGCCCGTACTCTACTGTGTTGGAGAGGGCGCGGAGGGTGGCGCATGCAGCCGGCGGAGCGATTTGGAAGGGTGTTATCCAGGGGTGTTGGTTTGGTCGAGATGATGACGCCATGGCATCAGTTCAATTCAATTAGTTCCAGCTATACTTTCAAAACAACTGTGGGAATGAATGTCGTGTGAACGAATGAACAGTGCTGACGCGCAAGGTTGTTCGACGCGGAAAGCTGGGGAAGCTGGGGAAGCAAGATACTTGTCGAGGTGAAGTACCTCGAAATATACCAAGCAAGCACAGCCTCGCCGGAATGTACCGCATCTACGCAACGACTGTGCATCGACGTCGTAGTGTCATAGGGCGAGCCGGGAATAATACCCACAATTCCCCCATACCAAGCCCACGACCTTGTGCTAGGCATCTTGGCTTCAAGAATTGAGGCGAATCACCGGATCCGTAACAGTGGAGTGAGTGATTCTTTGTGATTAAAGGGCAAGATTACACACTTGGTGTGGCCGAGAAAATAGCCACATCATTCATCATCACTGCATGGCTCGAAATGGGGTGGTCGAAAGTGATGCTATTTTTGTCGTAGAACTCGATACATCGTCTACATACAGCCGATATTTTGATCTAGCCTTGTGACGTATATACAATTACTTGGGAAGTCTTACATCTATGCCTTGTGTCCAACCTCTGTCAACGCTTCCTTCAAGCTCTCGACCGCCTTGGTCAGGTCCCTGCGGTTGGGATCTGTGACGCTAACACCCATGTGTCCGCATCGGATGTACTTGGTGGCGATCTCCTTGTGCAGACCACCAGCGAAGATGACGCCCTTCTTCAGGAGGTTAGGGAGGACGTCAGGGGGTGTAACACCCTCAGGCAGGTAGATGGCAGTCATGCCGTTTGCCTGGTTCTCAGGCTTGGAGGCAAGCTGCTTCAGACCGAAGTCGGCAACGGCCTGCTTGATCTTTTGCGACGCGGCCTTGTGGTCGGCGAAACGCTGCTCCAGAGGTCGCGACAGGATCTGCTTGAGTGCAGTATCAAGGGCGTGAACAAGCTGAGGCGATGGTGTGGCAAAGTACGATGCCTTCTTGGCTTCATAGTTCTGCATGACTATGGTTGCGTTAGTCTTTCAATACCACAATGACCTTGGTATGCTTACTTGGCAGCCAGTTCTTCCATGAACCGAAGTAGGATGTGGGTCGTGTCTTCCTGTTCTTGAAGACCTCAATCGCCTTGCCTGATGCCATCAGGATGCTGAGACCAGCAGGGCACCCAATAGCCTTTTGGGATGCTGTCAGGACAACATCAAGCTTCCAGTCGTCGAAGCGGATCTCTTCAGAACCAACACTGCATACACCATCGACAACCAGCAACGTCTCAGGGCTGACCCTCTGGATGACGTCGCTCAATGCCTTGAGCTCGCTGAGCACACCAGTAGATGTGTCGACGTGTGTGACTGTAAGGATCTTGTACTTCTTCTCCTTCAGGGCCTTCTCGACCTCGGCAATCTGTGGTCGGTCACCAATGGGTGCCTTCAGCTGTGTGACGTTTGCGCCGTATGTCTCGAAGCAGTCGGCGAACGAGTCGGCGAAGTATCCAGTGTGGAGGACGAGGACATCGTCACCAGCCTCAGCGAGGTTGGCAGCGACCTGATCCCATCCGAGTGTGCCGGAGCCGGAGATAACGAAGGGTTGCGAGGCAGGGTTGGTGGTCTGGAAGAGCTTGCGGAGGTTCTGGAGAACTTCGCTGAAGCAGTTGACAAAGGGTTGGCCAACGTGCGATTCACTGGAGGTGTGTCAGTACACGCGAGCGAGTGCCATTGAAACTTGTTACGTACCTGTAAAAGCTCATAGACTTGAGAACCTCATCGTCGAACTCAATGGGTCCGGGGATCATAAGAGCTGGGTGAGGGGGCTGGGTGGATGCCATCTTGGGAGCTTCTTCTTTCTTTGGGAGTGGTTCTGGCTGGGGTTTCTTAATTACTTGGGGCTTGTTGCGTTGGATGCGGTTGCCGTGTGAGTCTTCGAGATGTCCGGTGCGTTCCGTCGAAAAGGGCGTGTTCAGCTCGAGGAATGGCTTGGTGTCGAGGTGTTTGGAGAAAAGATTCAGGCGGGAGTTCGCCGACGCCCGTGAGGTCATCCTAGATATGGTGGGGTAGCTCCGCTTACTGACGGAGCTGAGAAGAGCGGACAACTGCCTCGCGGGGTACGCCAGCGTGCCGGTTTCGGAGTCAGATTGTCGGGAGCGATGCCGATTGTCAGCCTTGTGCAGGTACAGGGAGCAGTAACAATCCCCTGGAATTCGAATCAATTGACGATTGAGGCCTTGTGTAGTTGGCTTTGCGTGTGTGAATGATGACTTCTGATGATTCGAGTCACTTTGATTGGTAAGAATCGAGACGGTTCAGCGATGGGTCAAATGAGTGCGAGAAATTCGGACGAGCTGTGGTAAATAATTTTTTGGGATCACAGTCAGAAGTAGGGAGAGGAAACGTTTACGGATGCGGCTCCGCATTCAGAAATGGGAGTTCGCTGCGACCCGGCAGATGGCTTCAGAGCGCCCTCGGACGCCGATGCGCTCTGGCCATGCATTGTGGGGAGCTAGTCCCAATGAGGACATTTGTTTGGGTTTGTGCTGGAAACACAGCTGCAACGCCAATTGATCGCCTCGAGGATCACCAACTGCGCCCACCACACCAGCAAGCCCCGCCTGTCTGCTGCACATATGTCTTGTACCAACACGTAGTCAACTCGACAGCACTAACCGAACACCACCCGTCGACTTTTGGAAGCCATCACAATGCGCGTCACTCGCGCCGCGCAACGCGCCCAGCAGGACGTGGAGGAGCCGGTCGAGGCGCCTGAAGCCGAAGAACGCGTCTTGCAAGACATCGAACCGAACGCATCGCCCTTGGCGCAGACCGAAGAGCCCCTGCCGGCAAAGGCCCCAGCGAAGACTCCTGCAAAGAAGGGCAAGGGCAAAGGCGCGAAGAAGGGCGCCAAGGGAAAGAAGGGGAAAGCAGAGGAGGAGGAAGTTGTGGAAGAAGCTGAGCAACAAGCGACTGCGAGCCCTGCAAATGAGGACGCGGACCAAGAACCGGCCCAGGAGCACACAAATGGTGAGCGACCGGGGTGCCATTGTCATATTGCAGGCAGGGATTAAATACTAACACCAAACCAAGACATCGCCCAGGTGTCCAACAGTGATGAGCCATCCAAAGCCCCACAGACGCCAGCAGTCAGACTTACCCGCCGCCAACTAGCGAAACTCGAGGAGGAAGAGGCACTTAGCAAATCTCAACGCGCACCGTCTCCTCAGCCAGAGGAGCTTGTCGCCGAAGATGCTGGAGAAAGCGCCCTTGAGCATGCCGAAGCAGCCCTTGGGCTAAAGGAAGACATTTCCACTGAGAAGAACGACGGTGTCACTGAGGACGAGACGCCAGTCGCAGACGAACACCCCGCAAAATCCGAGCCTGAACCAGCGTCAAAGCCAGTGCGACTTACGCGGCGCCAGCAAGCGAAACTCGAGGAGGAACAGAAGAAGCTGCAAGTTGAGCAGCAACCAGCACAAACTGAGCCAGCCGAAGAACAGATACCTGAAGAGATAGCTGCAGAGTCACAAGCTGAAGCAGTGACCGAAGAAGAAGAGCTGCCCAAGGACACTGTTGACAATGAGACCAGTCAGAGTGAAGACAAACTTGCGCCGACGGTTGCAGCTGACGAGCAGTTAACCGTGCACGAAGATGGAGCTACAGAGCCGCAAGAAGACACAATTGAGATGGAATCAACGGAAACGAGTCAGGTTATGGACTCCGTAATATTTGAAACCGCCAATACCAAGGAGGTTCAGAGCGAGACTGAAGTCCGGCCAGCAACACCCACAGAAGCCGAGTTCGAAGGGAACCTTGATGCCGAAGCCGACGATCCATTTTCTGATGAGATCACACCATCAGTTGAAATTACATCAGAAGCAGAGCCCAAGATGCTCTCCGCCGAGAAGCCCTTTGATGGATCCATGACTACTCCCGTTAAGAACCAAGGATCAGCCCGACGTATGTCTCGAAGCCCTTCAAAATCTCCAATGCGCCTTGAAGAGTCTATTTCAGCTATTGATAGGCTTGAAGAGGATCTCGAATCTATTGGTAAAGCCATTCAGGACTTTGATCATTCCGATGATGAAAAGATCCCACGAAAGTCCACAGAATCCACTGAGGCACCAGTCGCGCGAGGGAAATCCTCAAGCAAAACACCTGCGAAGACACCAGCCAAAACTGCTGCTCGGACTCCAGCCAAGGTTGCAAGTAAGACTTCCAGTAAGACACCGATCAAAGCGCCCGTTGCCGCAAAGGCGCCAATTGCTGCGAAGGCAGCTCCGCCGACGAGGGTCTCGCGAGTACCAAGTGCAACCGTTAAAAGCGTGAAGCCCACAACAACATCGCTTACTCGTGCGTCCAGCGTCCGCACCGCACCAAGCAAAGATGTCAAGAAGCCTTCGACAGAGACGGCTGATTACCTGGCATCTAAGCGTCGCCCCATCAGCCTGTCCTTTCCCACGCCCCCACCGCCACCAAAGGGAAGAGCACCAACCAAGCCTACGTTCCAGTTGTCGAGCGACAATGTGGCAGCAAAACTCAAAGCGCAAAAGGAGGAACGCCTGAAGCGGGAAGCCGAAGGCGCTGCTGCCCCGAAACAGCGACCCATCAGTATGCCACCACCACCGAAGTCGAGCAAGCCGCCTACAGTACCGAGCTTTCAGCTCCCTGGTGAGGCGACGGCAGCAAGGCTGAAGGCCCAGAAAGAAGAGCGACTCAAGCGGATGGAGGAAGCGGGAGGAGAGAAGCCTGCCACCCGACCCATCAGCATGATACTGCCGCCGAAGTCAACGAAACAACTCACCAAGCCTAGCTTCCAGCTGCCGGGCGAAGCGACCGCTGCGCGCCTCAAGGCACAGAAAGAGGAGCGACTTAAGCGTATGGAAGAAGCCGAAGCCGCAAAGAAAGCAGCACTCGCCGCGCCAGTTCGGAAACCCCTCGCTCATCGCCCACGAGATTCGCTGCTGGTCAGAGACGCACCCGGTGTCAGCATTCCGCCTCCCTCCAACTCCGACGCACCGCAACGCTCAACATCTCTCGCAAGCAAGCGCAGCAGTATCGTTGGGCCTTCGGTTTCACGCTCCACGTCCACATCGTCTGCGAACCGCAATAGTCTCTTGCTTGCTGCGGGTTCCAAGTCCACCGTTACGCCCGTCGATGCCGCAGCACTAAAGGTCAAGGGCAAGCAAGTCTTCAACCGCGATCGCATCGAGAAGGAAGAAATGGAGCGCGAAAGGAGAGAGAAGGAAGAAGCTGCCAAGAAGGCGCGAGCCGAAGCCGCAGAGAGGGGGCGGATAGCCTCAAGGGAGTGGGCCGAGCGGCAACGCAAGAAGATGATGGGCCATTGAGCAATGTGTCTTGAATGCAGTGAGTGGATTTGTTTTGATAAGGTGTTGGGTTTGGGTATATCCGGGTCTTGGTGTGGCGTTTGTATTGGTATTTTGGATGTGGTCCCGATGGGTACCTTTCGTCCGTAGTCAATGAAGCTTGAAATCTTTGTACGACTGCTCTTGCCCGCTCTTGAAGCTATGAATCGGTCCGGCTGGGTCGGTAGGGTTAGTGACTGTGCACCACCTCAAGACCGCCTCGCCTCGCCTCTACAGAATGTACCAGGAAGGTGTCGTATTAATCGTCACATAGCAAACACACTCGCACCTCCAAGAACTTGCGATCCACCACAAATAACCCTCCCGCATACTCAACCTGAACAAATCGAACCGCCAGTTTCAGAGCTAATCAAAGCAAGCACACTCACCTCCGAACCATACAGCCAACAAGCCACTACTTCACTCTATGTTAGAACTGACTACCCAAGCTAACCCGGCTACTTGAGCCCTTCTGAGTCGAATTCTCCATCCATAGCAGATAGGAGGATCTACTCCAGCTATATCCTTCCCGCCTTAAAAGTAACGTGTGTTCATTTGAGCGGGCGAATGGGTAGACTCGAGTTTTGGAATTGGGGTTGTATGTAAGCGTATGTAAGTTAGTATAAGTGTAAGTGGGTGCTGCGCGCGTACCGAGGAACAGGGCGAGGTGTTTGGGACTAGTGGGTAAGTGTAGTGTACGGGATGAATGTGTCGTCATGTTCGATAGTCTGGTCACTCAAGGTATGGCGAGATGGTTGGAGTATGGTAATAGAACGAATGGATGATATGGAATCGAGAATTGGGTCGCGTGATACGCAGTACTGTAATGTGATATGAATAGTGATGTACTCATCTTGTCCTTGCCGTATCTTCAACATTCAAATATTAGCGATTGCTATCTCCACAAATCAAATGTTCTTCTCCACAAGTAGCATGCTCTTTTCACGAATGCCTATGACCCAATGGCACGGGTGACCTGTCTCACGGTATACCTTTCACGTACAAAACACTCTACCGAAACTCGTTGTATCGCCTGCACATACAAACCATCTCGTATCCTACAGCCGACTACATCTCGGTCCGACACATCAACCACATGCTCGCACCCATCACTCAACACTCCGTGTAGTTTGGCATTACCGGTGTTCTCGACCTACACGCTCCCGCCGCTTTCACTCTCCCGCTTTCACACGATCTAGACGTCTAGTCTAGTCTTCATCCGCGGAACCACATCAAATCCCGAGCATCTCAACGAGCGCCAACCGCTAGACCCTGTCGATCCGAGCGAGGGATCCAGATCTTGGTTTGACCCCGGGGGGATATGATAGGTTGGTGTGAAAGGGTACACATCATACATTATGTGGGACGTTTTTGTTTTGGATTTGTGTGCCGTGTGTCTGGATGCTTTGTTGGGCGGCGGCGGCAGCCACTTGCGGTACGTGAACTACGGGACGGATGGGAATAGTAGGGAATAGTAGGGACAATGGGGAATAATATTGTGTGTGTGGGTGGGTGGGACAGGAGAGGATTGGGTGGGTGATGGTCGGGAATGGGAGGTGTATGCATGTCATTGTAAGGTGCCTGGCATGAAGATAGGCAGGTTTGCTGATGATGAGTAAATCAAAAACAGGGTGTTCCCGTTGAATGTGCGCAAGATTGGCGAGACGTCAAATCGATCTGACTCAACTTGAAGTCTGTTTGAGAAGGTGCATGACAGCACTTGGAAACGTGTTGAGTGCGCCCATGAGTTGCTCGCGAGTGTAGTGAAACCACGTGCTGCGATAGACGACTCCTGGAGGTACCTTGCGATGCGCGATCGCGTCAACGACATTGCGCGACGCCGTCAACAGAAACTTTCCAGGGTCAATTATGGGGTTTGCATCCTGCGCTTGTCCCTGTTGACTCATTAATCAATCTGATCGCCATTGAGCCTCATAGCACGCCACATTGAATTTTCATGAGGCTCCTGTCGGGGAGCAATCTGTGCGCTCCGATACGGCAGGCCTGAGCTTGCTGGGAGAGCGCAATCGGCCCAGAAGGAGCGTGCAACGTGGACAGCATCGCTTGTTCATTTGGTGCCTGCATCCTCCCGTCTGCGTCCGCCGACTCGGTGCTATGGTGGAGCCTTCGCGGTGATGGAGTGCAAAGTTGGTCGAAACTTCCGTTAATCGTGAACGCACATCTCGCTCGGAAGCAGCCGCGGAGCCCCCTGCACGGGCCTGCAAGAAAAATTAAGCCTGTTTCCGAGCGGGTTTAGGATCACGCCGAGGTGGTCAGAGGCCAAAACAGGATTTGCCCGCGACCTACGAATCAGCAGTGGAGAAGACTCCGTGCCCGGTACATCCGATGACATAATGCATCGGGATTGCCAGGAGCGGAGCCGTCGTGTCGTGATGACTCGGGATCCGACGGGGAAAGGGCAAAGTCCGGTTGCGCTTGCGCTTGCTGAGACGAAGTGGAGCTCCGAGTGAGCTGGCAGCTGGGAATAGGCGTGCAAGATTCAAGGAGTCAGAGAGAAAAAGATTTGCGAGGCTGCACAGTCGTCACGGCGATCAGTCAAGTCCGGCGCAGGGTGGTGCGGCACCTGAGAAGATGCTCTCATGCTGCGTGTTGCGCCATAACGACGTGCCCGCCGATCGCAGAACTTGTCCGAAATGCCGCATGACTGCTCAGAGGGCGTGGGATGATTGCTGCGCTTGCTTGCTTCCTACGACGCTATTCGGCGGCCCATCGCGTCCCCTGTCCAACCCCGCATTCAAAAAGAGCGGGCCCCTTTGTAGCGCAGGAGCAACGACCACTCAGCTGGAGGCCCGCAGCTTGGAGGTTGTGCCGAACGTCAAGGGACTGCAGCACTGGGGCCCAGAGGGGCGGACGAGATACGACGGCCTGTGGGCTGCCACGGCTGCGTCCCGTGTTGGGTCGTTGAGGGTGTTTTGGCATTTTGCCTCCCTCTTGGTGGGAAGCGTTGAGAGGTGATGGACGTCTGGATCGTCGCGAAAAATCTTCCTGGTCGAAAGGGGACAGGAAGCAGCAGCCACCACTTTGCCTGTTGTGGTGGACATGTAATTTCGCACGCTGGGGGCGTAGAGGGGAACGGCAGCGATGGGCCTGGACGGTGTTCGGAACGGCGCCCTCCAAGGGCCAGTCTCGGTGGCTTTGGGCATCACGTGCGGAGAGTGAACCGAATTTCCAATGACCGCACCATAGTTTTAGGCGTGGACATGGCGGTCAGTAAGGCTGTCATGCGGACGTCACGAAGTAGCAAGAAGATGGCTAGGAGAGGGATGATGGTTGTGTTCAAACTGTAGCCATGAGGGGTATCATGGCTGTGGTTCCCATTGGAATGCCGAAGCAGTAACTACATGAACAATGCTAGAGTAGAAGATGGTGCGCTATGAAACGCCCGTATGATTGAGGGGATATCCGCGAACAAACACGCCATGCTGCATGTCAAAGCCGCCCATGATCCATGCCATGCCAATGCTCGTAACCAAACAATGACCTCTGTTGAGGTGGATATATGTGCTTTTGATCGTACACCGCGCCGCCATATGATAGGAGATGATACAATGGTAACGCAGAGCAGCGAAGGATATGATGAGTGAACTCCGAGGACCGCGCCGGGTCCGATGGTTACCGCGAGACCGAGAGAGAGATGCAAGCCAAAAAGCAAAGGGTATGTGCGCCGAGTGTCGTAGTCATCCGGCGGTCCGTGATTTTCGTGATGCCAAACTCCAGAAATGATGCCGTTTTTGCAGGAAAGAGAAGAGGAAGGGAAGAGAGATTAGTACTGGGTGTACCGCCTCTTCTGTTCTCGTGTCTGGTCAAAGGATCGCATGTAGTTGTTCAGTTGCGATGCGGCCTGGGCGGTGATGCCTGACTGGGTTGTTGACGAGTTGGATGACAGCGACGATCGTGACGACGATGGTGTGAGGCAGCGCTGGGCGGCTGTTGGGGGAGCAAAGTACGAGCCATTCGCCGTGGTGTGGTAGTGGTGCGGGCTTGCGGGGCTCATGTCGAAGCCTCGCGAGGGCGACGGGGCCTTGTATTGCGAGAAGTTGACGGCCGGGGGCAGGTAGAAGCCGTTGTTGGACGACGACGTCGACGAGGCCGACGACGACAGCTGGGCCGACTGCTGCTGGCCGGCCTTCTCCAGGTCGGCCAGCCTGCAGGCCTGCGAGCAGTAGGTGCCGCCCTCCATCTGGCGGTCGCAGGAGAGGCAGAAGTCGTGGGACCACTCCATCTGGGAAGTCATGGCGGGTGGAGTGTGGGCTCGGTAGGGTCGAGTCTGGGTGGCGAGACGCTGACTGGTGTCGGCGGCTGGGTGGGGTGGGGTGGTGGTGGACGTGGGCAGGACAGACGAGGGAGCGGGTGTTTAAGAAGCAGAGCGTCCTAGGCAGGAGTCATGGAAGGGGTGAGTCTGCGGCGGAGCTGGTGGAGACGGTGTTGCGGGAGCAGGCGATGAGCATCGTCTTAACTGAGCGCTCAGGCACACAGCACACGGCTGACGGCCTCTCGCACCCTGGCCCTGCAGGCGAGCTAGTCGGCAGGGGTGGCCCCACGCACCTCCGCACCGCACGCAGGCGTGAGCATGGGCCCACGCTGCAGGCCAAGGGAATATTTCTCGCAAAGCCGCCGCAAGCTGTGCCCTTGCCAGCTCTTGCTCATGCACCCCTCTTTGCCCGCCACGCCCAATCCGGCATGGCCGCGTTTGCGTCGAACAGGTGCAGCGCAGCGCCCTGCCATTCGCTCGCGCGCAGAGTTGGCCACGGCCGTGTTGCCAGCTCTCTGGCGCTGCGCGGCGCGACTCGTCTCAACGAAGGGCCTTTTCGCTCGCCCGCAGCGTCGAGCCCTGGATATTCACGCAGCTGCGTCAATCTCTGCTCCGGCACTTCCACCAGCGCACTCATTCTGTCGGGCACACTCGCTGGCAGCGTTTTCTTTGTGTCACCACAGCCAGAAAGCGTCATGGCACGACCAGCCTCCCAACATGACCAAGGCCCGCTCCCCACTCGCTAGTCATCTGCTCTTGCAGCCATGGCGGATGACGTGCAAACCTGGGTTCGCACGCTGCCTTTCCCAGAGTGCCATGCTCCCAAAGAGGAGCAAGAAGCTATCGGTTTCAGCGGTCATGCGTCTCCTCACCCTCATGCAATTGCGACGCGCCGTGGGGTGACCGCGCTTCGCCCCTCAAGGCATCAATCATCGACCTGCTGGCGCAATGAATTGCGTGCCTGTGCAACATTCGCACCTTCGTCCTCTGCGGGACCCCACTCACTGAACTAAACTGAGCATCCGTGTTCGCCATTTTGGTCGTGATGGCGAGCAATTGCGATCCGTGAATGCAGGGACCATCCATCTCACCTGTCTCAGCCCTGCATCTGAACCCAAAAGTTGCACGTCTGACAAAATCCGTCTCTCGTAAGCTACAAAAATTCTTGCTGGAATGTGCGCCGAGCGCTTCCAGCCTCGTGCAATCAAGCCAGCTTTCATCTGGCGACATCCGACGACGTTTTCTGTCGACATCACGACAATGCTCGCTCCCAGCGCCACAAAACTCCTCCGTGGTTATTTGAAGCACATGATTTGGAAGTCTGGCCAACGCCGCAATGTCGCGAAACGATCTGCGTTGGACATGCCATATCCCGTTGCCGTCCCAATCATCCACAACAGTCCCTCAACATCTTCAGTGTGCATCCTTTTCTGTGAAGATCTGCCTCCGCGAAAAGTCTGCAACGCCTCAGGCATCGGAGGACGTTCTGGCTGTCGCCTGGCTTTCGTATTGCGCTTCGGCCGTTCATACCAACTGGGCTTCGCTTGACTCCTGTCGTCCGCTTCAGGCGCACGGCGAGGGCGAAGCAGTATTGATCGGTGGTCAGAAACGAGCACTGTTTAACGAGGGCGCCTGTTTGCCAGGCCGTGCTCCTGTTCGCGCCTAGCGAGCTTGGTCGGATGCTCGTCGTTCGGATGCTCGTGTCTGAGCGCGCCTCGAGCACTTCTCGCTTCAGGAAGCGAGATAACGATCATGCTCATTGCCTTTACCATCTGACCAAACGAGTGAAGGGCACAGCGACATTCGTCCCTGCAGCCTGTCAATGCCTGCAAAGTTTAGTTCCCACAGGAACGCCATGGGAGTGACCTGCAGGTGAGGTCGGAGTGCTCATTCGTCCGTCTGATACGAGGGCTGTGCAGGCGACTGCCCAGGCGCCCCCACGTTGCTCACTGGAGAGTTCAGCCCGCAACCATTAGGGGAACCATCGTGATGTCGACAGCCTGCAGGGACGGCAAGCGCAATCTACCTTATCTTGATATCAATTGCTCGCGGTTAACGAGCTTCACGACTCGTGAACCCCTCACTTGGAGTGAATGCCGTGGACCTCGACACAGATCAGGGCACGACTGAGCAGAGTCCGCGTGGCACACATGCAAGAGCAGTGCATATCTGCCGCGGTTGCCAAAAGAAACACCGTGATGCACGGATGTGCGAATCACGCATTACCCCACAAAATGCGGCGGCCACCAGTCTCATTGCGACATGGCTCGGCGACATATCAGTGGAGCACCATGCACACAATACACCAACAGCGCCTTGAAACGTTGAAGGACCTGTGTGGACATGGAGGACTTGCAGATGGACTCGATACGAACCCACACGGCCCAATCCACGGCTGCAGGACCATGCAGCTCGAGCAAATCGCGAGTTGTGTATATGAGGACTTCCAGAATGCACTCTCCATTCGCAATATCAATGTATACATACAATAACAATGCGCATTGTGAAGACGGCGACCTCGACCCACAAGTCATCTCTTCTGCACAAACAATTCATACTTTCCAACGCAGTGTCACCAAACATTGGAGCACGGATCACAACTTTCTCTTTCGAGCAATCAATACCCAGCCTCGCAGCCTCGCCTGTACCGTGAATCTCCCGACTCGGGCCGATCTTCCTTCATCGCTCCCGTCCCCGTTCCCGTTGTAAGGGCGACCCTGAGACCGCAAAGCAGAAGCGTGCCTGACCGCGCTCCGAGCATCCTCACCCGATGCAAAAACAAATCCTCAACGATTTGCATCGGCGCTTGGCTGCGCGTGTTTGTTTATTGCGGCCGAGGCTGACGCCGAAGCTTGGTATCACTGCATGTTGAGGCTGCGTCTTTTCTTTTTTTTTTTTTTTGGCCTGTGAGCATGACCGCACGAGCCAGTTGTGCAGTCTTTGCAATTGAGATCTCGCAAACCGTCGCCCGATACTGCAAATTGTATGAGCAGAATGCTCAGCGTAGAGGAATCGGGCAATTGCATTTTTTTTGCCGAGCACATGATGATGATTGACCTCACGTCACCACCAAAACTCACAATCGCAACCGTGAAGCTTAAACAACCCATCTATCAATCGATCAATTGCAACATACACACTCATATACACACATACACATCACAATGACACCCCCCACCTACACCGCAGAGCTCGCGCTCGCCCTCTCCGCCGTCCACAACGCCAGCATGCTCACCAAATCCGTGCTCCGCAGCCTCAGCAACTCCGTCTCCGCAGAAACAAAACCCGACTCCTCCCCCGTCACAATCGCCGACTTCGCCACCCAAGCCCTCCTCATCAGCACCCTGCACGCTGTCTACCCGTCCGACGCCTTCCTCGGCGAGGAATCCGCAGACGCCCTGCGCGCCAGTCCCGCGCTCGCAGATGCTGTATGGGCTCTTGTGCTACGCGCGAGGGAGATGCATGCGGTGCGGAGTGCTGGAAGGGGAGACGTGCAGGGCTGGTCGGGTGCACGGACGTTGGCGTTCCCCGCGAGCAAAGAGGAGATGTTTGAACTTATTGATCGTGGGGGGAAGGGAGAGGTGACGCGCGAGGGGAGAGTGTGGGTTATGGATCCGGTGGATGGGACGGCGACGTTTATGCGCGGGCAGCAGTATGCGGTGTGTTTGTGCTTGTTGGTTGATGGGGAGCAGGCGGTTGGTGTTATCGGGTGTCCGAATTTGGCGTTTGATGTCAGTGGCCCGTTGGGGCAGAGTAGGGTGCATGAGGATCTTGTTGATGAGGATGGGTATGGGGTTGTGCTGTCTGCGGTTAAGGGTCAGGGCACGTATGTTAGGGGTATGACGGAGAGTGGGTGGGGGGAGCCGCGGAAGGTCGATTTGAGCACGCTGCCTGAGAAGAAGCTTGAGGAGCTCAACTTTGTAGAGAGCACGTTGGGAAAGACGAGTCTCTCGCAGGACGAGCATAAGGCTGTGTGCGAGCAGCTTGGGGGTCAATGGCCGGGAACCGTCATCTGGGCGCAGCAAGTCAAGCACGTCGCGCTCGCACTTGGATCTACAGATGTTATGGTGCGGATTCCAAAGACGGTCGACAGGTTTACGTGTGTATGGGATCACGCTGGCGGCCACATTCTCTACACCGAAGCGGGTGGACTGATCAAAGACTTCAACGGCGGGGACATCGACTTCTCACAGGGCCGTCACATCGCAGGGGAGCGCAACTATGGCATGATAGCCGCGCTACCATCCGTGTTCGAGAAGGTGGAACGGGCCGTGAAGGATGTCCTCGCTCGGAGACCGCAGTGATGCGGAATGGAATGAAGGCCCGGAGGATTCCCACGCGGTGCGAGGCGAAAGCTTGCTTGCTCGAGCCAAGTTGCACAGCTGTACGACCAGGGCTGCGCGGTTTCACAGAGCCTCACCGGACGGTCAGGCCACCACCACTATTCGCCAGGGGACGAGAGCACCGCAGCAATGACAGAATGTGGGGTAAGTCGGAAATGGAAGCTCGCATGAGCCTCAGCTGAGCTCCATGCGCTGTTTCAGTGGTGACGAGTGTAGGATACACAAATATGCACAGGCATGCAGTGGCTACGTGTTTGAACCTATGCCCGAGGTCCCGCAATTATGAGCTAGATCATGCGCCTAACCGTGAGCAATCTGCAGTGCAGCTTCCATAGCACTGCAGGAAGGACTCGACACGTCCTGCACGATAGGTTGGGCAATTCGCAGGACAATCGCCGCGACTGGAGGGTTTTGATGATGGACCATGCATGCGCTCAGACGGGCATTGATTCGTGGGAATGATGGTTGACGTGTTATTCGGAAAACGCATGCTGCATTATGTAGGTGCTCAGTTACCGCTCAATTACCGTCTCATGACGCTAGATCGTGTCTATGCTGCACCACCGCCATTTTTCCTGAACGAGACCTTCTCCACTGCGACGTTCTCATTGCCTTCCGCATCCTTACGTAGCTGATAGACGTATAACACAAGGACGTCACCTTGGACCTACAGCATTGTTAGCAGTTGTTCTATCGCTGGTTCGTCTCCGCTAGGCCAACTCACGTCCATAAGCACGAAGCTTGGTGTAGGGTCCTCATCCTCTGTCCACCACCCTGTCGTCATTGCACCTGTTGCACTTCCGGGGTTTACAAAGAACTTGCCCTCCATCTCATATGCCTCGAATTTGTGTGTGCCGCCCCATAGCAAAATGTCTACGTCCATCTGCCGTGCTGCGATCAGCAGGCTGTCGCCATCGCCCGGCGGTATGATAGTGTGACCATGCGTGAAGCCTATGCGCAGCGATCCGTGGGTGACGACCTTCGAGAGGGCGAGGTTTGGTGCTTCTACGTCGAAATCGCCCTTGACGATCTGTAGGTCGGGTGCGATGCCACGCAGGAACTCGTACGTTTCGCGATCTGTGATGTTTCCCAGGCAGAGGATTTGTCCGATCTTGCCAGGCGCGAGTAGCTTTTTGAACTATCGCGAGAATAAGTCGGGGCTCTTGCGGGAGGATGTGGGAAGGGTGGGTCGTGGTTGGTGCTGCATTGTTGGGGCAGTTCATACCTTTGCTGGAATGTCCTATGTAGCCTGTAAGTTTGTGAGGCCCAGCATTATCAACCAATAGCACATGAACATACTGCAGCGCGATCGGGGATGAACAGGTCGCCGAGGACCAGCACCAGCCGCGAAGCCATTGTGGCTGCCTAGACTACTTTGGATGCTAGCTCGGGGTAGGGTTTGACAGCGAGTATGCAGGCGACTCAAGATCTTGGAACAGACTGTACACTGAGTACTTCGGCGCGAGATGGTGGGGTTGCAAGTGGAGGGGAGGCTGAAGCTTGGGGAAGCTATGCGGTCACGGCGGTGGCAGAATCGCTTGGCAAGGACGCCTAACAGTAGTTCCACTTCTAACTGACATCTCCGCAATTGATCTTGTGTTACTCTGTTCAGCAGCTCACCATTCATGGCAATGATGTCGTAGTAGCTTTTAAAGGTATGTGATAGCTGTACCTGGGCATGCGATGGTTTGTTAACTGGAGTGTCGAGAGCGGTCAACTCAACCGTAAGATTTCTACAGCAATGTGTGGTATCTCATTGTATCGAAATCGATAAACTAAGATCAGTGCAGCTGCTCGTTGCGACAACCGCAGCCTTTTTGACCTCTGTCCCCATACTCAACGTTCGGATGCGTCCCTGGTTGTCCTGTCGCAATACCGTACATTGTCACCGCAACTTAATCATACATTCTGACCTTCAAGGCCTATTCCTAGTCTTGTGTGTACTTACGTCTGTTTCTGAACTACATCCAGGACCAATATAATTCCGATATTGCCGGCACAGCGTTGTGGTCTTCTTCCACCTAGAGCCTGATCTGACCGCGGAGAAGCCAAGCAAGATACACAATCGCATGATCCCGGCTTCGGCTTTAAAGGGCTGTGTAATATTGGTATGACGTAACTACAGTACAACTTATAGAATGACGAGGTCACATGGCCTGCATCCTGATGTCGAGGTCTTAGGAGTCCATGCTCAGCCTCGCTCAGTGCAATTCAAAACTCCTGCGCAATTCGGGTCGCGACATCGAGCCTCCATCTAATTCTTGTTTTCCCTATCTACTACGCCAGACGCCATTAATAGAGTGAACTCTGCACTCTAATTCAATAGTACCTTCACTTTGAAGCTCTTCAGAGCAGCACCGAGTTTCTTCCGTTATGTAAGTGCCATGACTCGCAAGTCAGCCTTGCCGACCTCTCCAGCCTGCGAACCATCAGGCCTCCCGCGGTGGAGCCGCATAGCCGTTGCCTCAGCCCAACATTAAGGCACGTGAGCAATGAACAGCCCAATAAGAGTGTGCTTCGGTATCTAGAAGCCTCAAACATCACCCACAATTCGACATCGGTGAATGTATACGAGAAGTTCTCGGCACGATGTAGCCACCGATCTCGGGGGCCTGACCTCGATTCTGTGTAGAGAAATGTATAAAGACAATGCATGCGCACTATCACAAGGAAGGTATCACTTGGACTACATGGAGCAAACTCCCAACTATCGACTACAGCTTCATATCGCGCTATCAAACAATTATCCTTCATTACCAAAATGGCCACCATAATGTCATCCTCACAGCTATTTCCACGATCAAGATTCCACAACAACTCAAGAACCCCGAACAGAACACCAATCATCATTGGGGTCATCGGCTGCGTCTTCGTCTTGGCAGTATTGACAGCCATATGCACCCACACAAACAACAAGAACCGCCGGCGACTCCACAACCCGGAAGCCGCACTGGCAGAGCAAAGGCGCGTGAACGGAGGAGTGTGGGGACGTGAGAGAACAGTCGAGACTGCGACACAGAGAAGAGCAAGGATTGCCGAAGAGGCCAGGCTACGAAGGGGCCAGGGTGGTGCAGTAGACCGGGAGGTCAGGGAGCATAGGGCTCAAGCGGGAGGCGGTGATATGATTGAGATACCGGCCCCGGCTTATCATGCAACACCGGAGCTGAGGAGACAGTGGATGATGGCACATCGACAGGTGCCGAATTCAACAGCTACGCACGAGAATGATGCGCCGCCACCGTATAACTCGACGGCGGTGTGGCCGACTAGGGGCTGATTGATGAACTCGAGAACGCTGGAAAGCTCAAAGACGTACATCAAGAGCAAGGATTCAAATTAAGACGTGGAAGTTCCCGAAGCATTGTGCAACGGAGATTATTCTACTCCAATGAAATGGAGAAAATGCCAAAGGTCTCTTGAGGGGAGATCTGGGCGATGCTATTCTGGCCCAGGCACCCTGTCAACGTCGAAGGGAGGATAGCAGACGCAGTAAATCGCCTCTATTAAACTGCCAACGACAAGCCGGGGAAAACAGATTACGGGCATACTGACGGGGTTGGAAGGATTTCAACCCTTTTCAGTCGCTGCGGCATCTAGTCCAGCAATCGATCAGACTATCCGGAGGTCTGTCGGGCTTGCAATAGTCGCAGGATTTACGAAAGCTGGAGCTGTGGAGGTATAGCTCAAGCCAAGAGAGAAGGATTCATGAAGGTACAGTTAGGAAAGTGAAGGAGTTTACGTAGACTACACCAAATTCCGACGTTCATGGATGGTGGAGATATGAAAGATTGTCTCGGACACGGCTTTGTCACAACTAAAGGCATTCTATCTGGTTAATCACGAGCAAGAGACCGAGACGGTGGATGTAACAACAACAATGTTCAATTAATACACTGTATAAATCATAATGGTCGTCTGACTATCGTTTCATCGTTCCGTGTAATCGTTTGTCTTGTATGCAACTGGTATGCAACACATCTCGTTTCCTCATGTCCATCTATTACTTTTTGCGAACAGGGAGAGCGCAAAAGCTCTTCAACCCATTTAAGCATCAAAGTATCTATGCAGAGGGAGCAGTCTGGTCGGGACGAAGCGCACATCCAGCGTTCTTGAAGACTGGGTTGAGCTTGCCGATAGACCAGTTAAGAAGCGTAAGAGGCAGGGTGGTAACAATCGACAGGCTGGATGGAACAGGCTGGGTACCGAGCTGGTACAGCAAACAGAGGACATCGGAGGCGGTAGCAGCGTTGGGGAGCTTGCCATCACGGATGACGCCGAAGGGCGAAGAAAGAGCATTGAAGTTGTTCTTGCCGACGTTTCCGCCGAAGAGCTTCGGATACTGGACGTACTGGGCAAGGATCTCGAGAGTAACGTCGTTGTTGGTGTAGGGTGCGCGGCGGTTGAACCAGTTGTCAGGGATGCGCTCCGGGCCAGCCTGCCAGTTACCGCTAGCATCCTGAGTGGTGCCGAAGAAGGAGGAGATAGTCTTGAGATCTGGTACACCCTCGGGTCCGTAGCTGGGGAACAGCTCGTACAAGAAGGAGGAGGCTCCGTAAAGTAGGAGGGCGAGGGGACCAAAGAAGAAGTTGTCGTTCTCCTGGACAGACTCGTCGTATCGCTGGCTGCGATATGCGGCGAGAGCGTTGCGGTCAAAGTTTCCGCCCGACACACGGTCTGCAACATCCTTCATTCTCTTGAAGAGAGTGCCGTTGAATGAGTAGTCATCGCCATTGTGAGTGAAGTAGTCGTTGCGGGTGAGTGACGAGTCGCCCTCGAACTTGTTATGTCCATTTAAACCTGGCTGGCGGCCAAGAACACCTCCAAGTGTGGCAGTGCGGGAGGTAGCATCACAGCCGATGCTGAGCTTGCCGGTGATGATGTCGCCGTCAGCGACCACACCGAGAGTAGCCAGGAGCGTAGCAAGATCCCAGCCAACATTATACAAGTTCTGTTGAGCATCTACGAGCTCAGTGAAGGTTGTAATACCATCGTGAGCGAGGAAATTGTGATTGGCAGCGGTGTTCAGACCAGGGCAAGGGCCACGGATATCGTTGGGCCCAGGCGCCACAAAGGCGTGTGCGGTGTCGCCATCCGCCGGGACCTTAATGCCACCCTTGCCTGTTCCGGGCGCGCCATTTCGCGCACCTGTGTATGGATATTTTGCGTTATATGGAGCTGCAGGCTGATGATTCGAATTGAAAGGACAGTTATCCTGTCTCTTGACATTACGAGCACGACCAAGCAGAGAAGAGTCGACTCCGGGTTGGTTAGCCACCCATGGGTATCCTGATGCGGCAGAAGCCGAGAGAAGGAGAAGTGAAAGAGTTTGCATGCTGGAAGGCTGAAGCCGCTCAATCAAGGGTCTTGCGATACTCCTGGTTGCCAAATGGTAGTGATTTGAAGCAAGTGTTGAGCTGATCCATTTGACGCTGTAGACATGGTTCTACTTATACATTGACTTGTATTGCTTCCGCTCATGGTTCCACGTTCAAACGACCGAGGCAGAAATCCACATGTCCGTCTCCTGTACCATTGTCAGGTAGACTACCATCAAATCGACAATTCGTTATTGGAGGACGCAAAGTGGGCGAGCCCCTTACACACACGGCGGCGGGTGATCGACGTACCCCATGGAGATGATCACAAACCTCACGAATAGCGCTGAGCGCAGCTATGCTAGAATTAGAGCAGCCCCGAAGTTGGTGAGCGGTACAAAGCTTGTACCAAGGATGTACGTAGGTAAACCTGAGGCCGAGGCAGTGGCGCTGGACGGAGGATCTGCGTTCCGCCAACGCTAAGGCACATAATTATGCCAAATCGAGAGAAGTTCCTGTTTGTAGCGTGTAGCTTGGCGATCATATTCCCAAGGTGGTAGGAATCGAATCTAACGGATCCGAGATGGCGGAATGCGGGGTGACATCGCCCAATGGCGCGTGATTTATTTCCCCACCTAGCAGCCACCTTGTCGCACCTTTGGGAAGTGATTGACATAAGTTTCCTGTTTAGTCCACGATTTGATATCTCAGGGATAAAGTCTCTGGTAATAGCAAAACATAGTTTCTGAAAGACGGCGATCAGAGCTGAACACAACTCTCACTGGCAGGATAGCAACCGGGCGAATCTCCGCAATCACGCGTAATTCACGTTGCTTCGTGTTGGTGCGACGGAACCGACCAGAGTGTGACTTGCAAATGCAGTACTCAGGCCTCGGCAAGACTCGTGAACATCCAATCTGACTTCCGCTTGCTACATTGTGGTACCTATGTATTTTAGGCGGATATCACACGTATACTATCCATCTGAGCGGACTCTGGGCTTTTGAGTTTACCAGGTATACGGCGTTCTAGGTCTTTTGGTCATGCGGTAGCGAGACATGGATTGTAAATCTTCTGTTCTCTCAACCATCAATCGAGTTGATGGAGTAATGCTTACAAGGCTTTGCGGGAATAACCAAAGTTTAGCCTAATACAGAAGTGGGTGCGACGGCTGTAAACTACGCTAGCTGACCGGGCTTGACCAAATTTCCACGGTCTGTATATACGTACAGTAGACTCGGCAGTGTGAGTGGCGTTTAGGGTGAACCCGAATACCCTACGGCAAGGGGTAGGTGGGGGACGGTGTGCGATGTTATTACGCCCCGTACTCTCCGCGCCGCACTTGGCTGGTATCAAAGACAACGTTAGGTTGTGGGGATACCGAGGCAGGTTGATGACGCGAGTGGCACTCTTGCTTCTGATTGTACGATCTCGATATGCGTAGATGGTGAATTGAAGAATGTATTTCGGGTAAGTGGACACCTACTCAGTGCCAATCCTCAAGGAACAGCCATGAGCAGCGTTGCGTAAGAGGCTTTCGTGGCTTAGGTCGGAAGGAATCAGTGGCATGTTCGTCAAGGACAACCGTCAATGCGAGAAAATCAACAGCTGGATGAAAGCAACATGTATCTGCACTATGACGTTCCCTGTCACCTTTGGAATGCCGAGGTTCACTGGTCTGTAGTTGCTTGTACAGATTGCACACAACAAGTGTGGCCTAAAAATTAGTTTTCGAAGTTGACGATGGTATCGAGCAGGCAATAGGGCGGTGTAGAGGTTGAGAGCTTAGTCAAACTGCCCTAGAGTAACAAACAATCTCGCTCTGTATACTAACCGGAGAAGGCTTGTATGATCATCGGGAATAAACTTCCATGACACGTTTACGAACGTGTACCGTGCACGTGGCCCTGGGACGGCCTGAAAATGCTTCTAAAAATGCTAGCAACGGTGTCGGTGGAGGGGGTAATCCCAGTAACGCCATTGCAGCTCGTCGATCTCTCCCACCCAGTGCTTTTCAAATTTCCGCTTTGTAGATATCAAGAAACTAGAACATCCATCAGTCATTTGGTACGCTCTAGTATTGTGGCCAAAACCCCGATCTGTTTGTTACTTTACCCCGCAGCTTCTGCAGATGCTACTGAATTCTTGCATTAGGGACTTCAGAGCCAAAGAGAACTCCTCAGCGCTTGAACATACCGAGGCACTTCATAGTTCTACGTCACTGGTCTGTATAGTAACAGCAGATCATTTTTGAAGCCATGCAAACGATATGCAGTTTGCAGATCTGATGGTATGTGATATCTCACATACTGTACACTGTTACATGAGTGGTATGATACTCCAGTTACCCGGTCTGTAATATGCTATTGACAATTTAGTTGCGATAGCTGTGGCCGCCACTATCATTGGTGACGACTTCGTAGCACTCGTCAGTCGAACATCCAAATTTAAGATGAGATTTCAGAGTTGTCAGAATCAGATGATTCAACCTATGTCAGGACAAAATATGCGAGTTTTGAGGGCTCGATATCTGATTTCGGATGTTGACCTTCGACCAGCCTAGTATATCAGTTTTGTGCGTGATGTGCGGGAACGCCAAAGTTCAGAAGCACACAAGTCATTAACATGGGCCGAGCTAAATCTTTCTCGTATCTTTTGGCTTCTATGCATCGTTCTCGTTTGTTTCTCATTATGTATCACTTTATACGATCCATCATTGTCATCATTGTTAATGTCTTGAAAATTGACTGCATTCACGCTCAAAATTAATCTAACAACGAACTTCCGCAGCCCCAAAGATTTGATACACTTAAAGCTGACGGAATACCTGTCTCTAATTGATACAAACGCTCTTAAATGTTTCCAGCCACGCTCTGTAAGATGCCACCATCGATCACAAGATTCATACCCCAGATGTAGTCGTTAGTGGCGAGCATAAGCAGACCCTATCAGAAACAGGTTAGTGAGGCTGTTATGAGCGGTTGTGTTTTGACCTACGCTTGCTAGATCCTCAGGCTTGCCCATGCGACCAGGAGGCACTCGAGCACCGATGGCGAGCATCTCCTTTTGAAATGCCGAATCCTCCTGCGAAGTGCTCTCATTATTGTCGTCTGAGCCTCCAGTGGTCATCTCCGATGGAAACCATCCTGCAAACATACTTGTCAGCTTCTCTGTATCTCTGGGAATACAGGACTGGCAAAATTATTGAGGATGAGACATGTTTACGTACCTGGTGCAATGCCGTTCACACGAATCTTGATGTTCTCGTGGCTGAAGTCAAAGGCCAATTGGCGGGTCATCTGCACCGACGCAGCTTTGCTAACCTAATCGAAGTGTGAGCGCTGAGGTAGGGGGCTGAGAGGTGTTTAGTAATATTGACTTACGTTGTAGGCTAGCTGCGACGCCTCAGACCTTGATATTCTTAGCATCTATTCGTTCGTTCAAAGCATAATGAGACTCACATCCTAAGCTGACCACTGTTGGAGGTAGTGTTGATCACACTGCCCATCTTCCCAGTCGGGCTAGAGATAGACTTGGCTAGCAGTGGCAGAAACGCCGCTGTTACAAAGTAGATGGAGGTAGCGTTGACGAGGAAGGCTTTGGTAGATTTTCAGCACCGGACAGTATGTTTTGCACCATACGAGAGCTTGTGAAACAACTTACCTTGCTGCCAAAGGTCAATAGACTGGTCAAACATAGAGCCACCGAACTTCTCGGGTCCATCCTCTGGCCCCGCCTCTGGCTTTGTGGTCCAGACCCCGGCATTGTTGACAAGCCTATTTATGAGATGAGCTTATTCCTAACCAAGGCCCTTTCGTGCGCAGTGACATCACCTCACTTCGTATCCTTCCAATAAGTGGATATAGAGACTTACACATTGATGTAGCCATCGGTCTCAGTGATGTGGTTGACAGCGCTCTTGATGCTGTCCTTGCTCGTCACATCCAGGACAAGGGGAACGATTTGACCCCCAGAAGAGCCAATCTTGTTTGCAGATCCGTGGACGCGGGCACTTTTTTCCAGGACTTCTTGACGTCTTCCGGTGATGTAAACTTTGGCTCCGTTGGCGGCCAATGCTTGTGCGTACACTTCATAAATACGTTAGCGGGCCAACGATTCCGGTTTGTGGCATGAAACTTGGCCGCGTAGGTGATGCCTCGGCGACCGGGTAGGAGTGGTTTATATGATGAAGTCGTACTCAGACCGATTCCGGTGCCTCCGCCGGTAACTGATCGAACAAATCAGTCAGTAAGGAAATTTCTGAATAAGGGTTCTATTTATCTCCACTCACCAATAACAACCCAATTCTTGACGGTGAGCAAAGATGCTGATGTGAGAGTTGGAGCCATATTGTAAGATTGTAGAACGGGATTTCGCAAAATTGTTAGGTACTGGGCGAAAGCAACGTGCTGGGAATTGTTTGCTTGATTAATGGGTGATTTGAATGTATCTAACAGGGTAGTTGATCTTGGAATCTCAGAAGAATGCCAGTGTGCGGCTTGCACATTAAATATCAGCATCTCAGCACCACTTTCTCCATCACGGCCCTCCTAAAGCAAGATTCATCTGTTTTCTCGGTGTAAACACACCTTGATACTTCCCCGAGACGGAAACCAGAGCAGACTGAAACGAAAGCCCTCCCGCGCCGATGACGCCAGGTTCGTTCGGGCCTCGGGTGCCGTGGCTAACGCCAAGATGCCGCCTTGTAGACCCTGTAGATCACAAATGGGGTCCTGCATTCAGGCAGGTAGGCAAGTGTCTTTAGTCTTGGGCGGATGGCAATTGTCAGCCATTTGCGTTATTATTGTACCGAGTTTTGGAGGTAGATTGGCGCCTCGTGTCTCAAATACAGGTACATTCGGTGTCTTAGCATGGGTGGCGATGCCAGGGATGGTTGCATCGGATAATGGTGGGTCTATAGCACCCGCTAAAAACGGGAGGTCAGCCGCCTGCATTAGCGTGGCAGGGATTTGCGAACATAACATTTGGTTAATTTTCTGGCATCGCTGAATAATGCTCCTGAAACCTCATTCGAGAATCACCCCGCGCATACAATGCTGGCTCAGGCTTGAGACTAAGCCGTTATCTTTGTTTGCGCATTGGCGGAGATCATCGTAGTTGGTCGCGTCCCTGAGTCGCCCTGTACCTACGCAGGGCGATACCCGACCAGGGTCACTAAGACAGAATCCCAAGAGCAAGGCTGCCCGTCGATCATGTCCCCCGGAGGCGGCTGACTTCTGTGGCTCCCTCGTCGTCTTCCAATTACATATGGATGTTGGCTGACCCTTTGTCCAGGCTTGGCGGGTCACCCACCTGCATATCTTGGCACACAATTACCACTGCGCCCTCACTCACAGGTGTCAGTCGACTAATCGTGTTGCATCATCCACGGAATGTGATTTCCGCAAACATAACCTGCAAAATGCTTGTCAGTTTGAGATAGGACATAAAGGAAACGGGCTGGCCATCCCCAAATCTCATCACCAAACGTTGACTGAACATCCAAACACCTTACTGTACTTTGTCTCTTCACTTCTCCACCTCCTTACCTTGTGGCTTGCAAAAGCCCTCTGCGTCCCAATCAAGAAGACGGAGCACATCATCCTCGGGCCTCACTATTACAGCGTCGCTGTCGAGAAACTCTCCCTGTCCCTTTGGACCAGCTACATCATCTTCGCTGGAATTTTAGCCGTTCAACAGTCGTCAAGATGAGCGACAAGGAAACAGCGTCCACCCTTTCCGACAGTCTGGCCACCAGCAAAGCGGAATCACAAAGACGCTCCGAGAGCCCGGCCATCCCTGCTGAAAAGCCAACGGACACGACGGATGCGACAGATGATGCGGGGCCAGAGTATAAGCGCGAGATCCATGGCATCAAGTGGGTCTTGACCGTTGGTGCCATTCTCTCATGCGTCTTCCTGTATGCCCTCGACACCACTGTGGTGGCTGACATCCAGCCGAATATCATTGCATCTCTTGGGGACTTCCAAAAGTTCCCATGGCTCGCCACCGCCTACGCCCTGCCCGCTACTGCGCTGGTGCTCATTCAGTCCAAGATGTACGGAATTTTTGACATCAAATGGCTCTACTTCGGCTATGTCGTCTGCTTCGAGGTCGGCAGTGCCATCTCCGGTGCATCTCCCACAATGGACTCTCTCATCGTCGGGCGCATGATTGCTGGCGTTGGTGGTTGCGGTATCTACGTTGGCTCCTTAACGTTTTTCAGCGTTGTCACCACTCCCAAGGAACGCCCTCTCTATATTGCTCTGATTTCTCCCACATGGGGAATCGGTACCGTCCTAGGCCCAATCGTAGGCGGAGGATTCGCTGAAAGCAGCGTCGGGTGGCGTTGGGGCTTCTACATCAATCTTTTGATCTTCGCAATCGCCGGGCCCATCCTGGTCTTCATCTTGCCCTCCATCGATTTCGCCAAGGGCCAGTCCGCCAAAGAGAGATTGGGCCAGATCGACTGGCTCGGACTGGCCGTCTGGACCGGCTGGTGCGTCTCCTTCTTCATGGCCATCACATACGGTGGAACCCTGTTCGAGTGGAAGTCTCATAGCATGATCATTCTTTGGGTCTTTGTGGTCGTTCTTGCCATCAGTTTCCTCCTAACGCACAAGTTCCACCCCTTCGTCGAGAAGAAAAATCGACTCTACCCTAGCCACATGCTCCGAAACTTCAAGTTGGGAATCTTGCAGGTCGCCACGTTTTCCGCCGCATCGGCCGTATACATTCCCATCTACTACCTCCCGCTTTTCTTCCAATTCGCGAAGGGTGAGTCGCCCGTGGAGGCCGCCATCAAACTCCTGCCCTTTGTCTTCATGATCTCCACCATTGCCATTCTCAACGGCTTCTTCATGTCGAAATGGGGCTACTACATGCCGTGGTTCCTCCTTGGCTCGCTCCTGGCCGTTGCTGGAGGTGCGCTCATGTACACGGTCACGGTCGACACAGGCGTCTCAGCAATCTACGGATACAGCGTATTGCTGGGCATCGGCGGCGGCTGCTTCATGATCACCGCCTTCGGGTGCGTTTCGGATATTGTCGAGCCCAAGGACATTTTCAACGCCATCGGTGTCATCAGCCTGGTCCAGTGCATTGGTATCACGTTCTTTCCCTCCCTCAGCGGCAGCATCTTCCAAAACATGGGTGCCAAGTACATCACCCCACTCCTTCCATCAGACTTTTCTGGTGACCCGCGCGTGATTCTCGCTGGTGCGAGTGGTTCAGAGTGGCAGAGTTTCTCCGAAGACGTGCAGGCTCGGCTTGTTAACGCCATTGTCGACGCCATGAGTAATGTTTACATCATGATCATTATTGCCTGTGCTGTCACAGCCCTTCTCTCACCTTTCCTTGGGGTAAGTACGCTTCTGTCCCATTAAGGTTGTTCACAATGTACTGACCTATGTTTAGTTCCGTAAAGTTGGTGGTTCACAGGTAGCAGCCATGGCTTAAGAGGTTATATCAATCGACATCTTCTGTTACAGTGTTTATCGCAACATGAGGTAGAGCTTGCAAGTGGATTTGCAGCAGGATTTTGCTTCCCTTATACTGAATCTGGCCTCTATGGCTTCTAGAAGCTTGCTATGCCTTTGCTATCGTTTATTTTACACAGCATTAATACGCAAGTCATCTCTACCACTTACGGCATCAAGTGGTTGCGCCTGAGAGGATTATGGACATACCCTGGAATATAGACATGAATGTAAAATCTATCAATAACACTCAAGCATTTTTCGAACCCGACATATTGTGATTGAACTTGGGCTGATGTACTACGTGGGTGGGTGGGTGGGTTCATTTCACATTCCGCAAACAAGGAAACAGAGTTCTCAATTATACATCCAGATTCGACCAGTTTCAGTTTACCAAAACAATCATCATTCGCTTTTTGCCTAGCTGGGTGTTTCCAGACCTTGAAGCGCGCTTCATATTCGTCGTTGCCATAGAATAAAGGTCCTAACAGCCTGGAGCCGTCTGAGAAATGATTGGCCCCGGTGAACCTTGGCGTGTTACCTTTTATAAATGGTACACAGTCCAATCCGCAGGTGCAATTGTCTATAAACATCTAAGCAGCCAAAGACGTCTTTGATTTTGACATTGTGGCTTGAAGATGGGCGCTTCATCTGGAGCTCACGATCTTGTGACGAACAAGGCCCGATCTACGTTTTCCATGTAAATGGCTCCTTCATAATCAGACAGTGGAGAAGTGCGCATATTCTCCGATATATCTCAAAACGGAAGGTCGGTTCTTGGCCAAACAGACACTTCGGGGTCTTGGCATGACTTGTGAAGCATTTGGAAGACAGCAATGACCCAACGGCTCCACACGTACCGTTGAAACTCTGCATGATAGATATGCAACTAGTGCCACCTAGTGCTTGAGTTTTGTCATGATTTCCTTGGTTCGACGTGGGGTGTATGGGACCTCTCGGGGGTGTTCAAGGACGGGAGTCGGGTGAGGGATCGGAGTCCGGGAACGTAATTTGTTTCCCTGGAGTGACGTATGCTGAATGTTACCACGAGGCATGACTTCTGTACTACCAAGGGCCCGATGAACCGACTATCCACATGTGCGTACTAGCATTTAGAATGCCGACTGCCAAGATCCACTCAACCTTGCTAAGCTCAGTCATGATACTAGACTGGAAAGGATCGCATGTCATGACAATTTTGCTGATATATATATCGACGGGACCGCCACTCGTGAAGACTCATGTCGCCTCTACAGTTAACCGTTTCAAGGCCGCTTGAACGCTTCCTCACTTCGTTTCTTGTTTTGTTGTCTGCCTGTACCTCAGAGTATCTATCCTCCATTCCGTTGCCATGTCAAAACCAGAGGAAACGCACGATGGCAGTATGGCAAGCTCAGAATCTGAAGGCAAAGGAAGCCTAAGTGGTCACGCAGCTAGGTATGCCAAGGTGTATCGATTCTTTGGGTTCACTCGCGGATACAATTTCCCATTATGTAAGTACATATCATCAATTCATAGATTGAGGCTTACACATCTGTGTTCAAGGGGTGATCTTTGCCGGCGGTATGCTGGGCTTCTCTCTTTCTCGTCTCCCTGACTTGGACTACGATAACCACTTCAAGGAGAGCTTTGCCTTGGTGCCAGGCTACTGGTACTACTTCCACGGTGGGCACTACCGATACGGTATGCTCATCCATCTCGCGTGTATATTGCCTGCTGGCATCCTCATGGTGTTTCAATTCACGCCAATCATCCGACACAAGTTTCTCATGTTCCACCGCATCAACGGCTACATCGTCCTGCTCCTCTGCCTAGTGAGTAATGCAGCGGCCTTTGTCATCATTCGACACAAGCAGGGCGGGAACCGGACCGCCAGCCACGCCGTTGAGACCCTCATGGGTATTATTACAACCATTGGAATCATGATGGCTTGGTGGAACATCCGCCGAAAGCAAATTGACCAGCATCGGGCTTGGATGCTACGTACTATGTTCTACATGGGGGTTACCATCACCGCCCGCCTTCTCAACCTGGCGGCCAGCCCTCTCACTACACGCATTGGCAACTACTGGTCAGTCTGGATGTGTGACGAGATCAGTTTTCTGTACACCAACTACGGTTTGGGATTTCCCAAAGCCGACTACCCCGATTGCTTTCTTCCGGACGGATCTCTGGACCGTTGGAAGCGTGTCGCTGTTAGTGCCGTAGAAAACCCGGAAAGATTGGAGCAACTGGGCGCGAGTTACGTTTTATCTTTTGGAACGATGGTAAGCCCGTCAACCCTTCATTGCATGATAAATTCCGTTCATCTGACGTGTTGCGAATAGCTATGGGTGTGTTTGTTCATCCACATAGTTGGTGTGGAGATGTATCTCCGACTGACGCCTAGAGAGTCGGAAAGACTCCGCCGCGTAAGCTATGAGAAGCAGCTAGAGGCAGGTTACCGTAATCCTGGTAGTGCTGGACTGGTCTTGGATCGATGGGGTGATGCGGATGCTTGGACTCCTGCGAAGTAGGCGATATCGATCGGCAGGGCAAATATATCTTCCACCTTGCAATCTGAAAAAGGTACTCGTTTTTACGTAGGCGCTTACTAGACTTATCTTAGAGTATATTTATACTATGTACATTTAAAAATTCTTAGTTGCTATAAACATTTAACCGTTACATCCTCTAATACTCTTGAATACTGTTCTTGTGGTCTATAACCTAAGGCGTTTTTCTTCTAGTCATATCTTTTCAAGACCATATGTCTTAAGGTTTACAGAGATAAGATGAATCTCAAAGATCTTTCAGATGTGAGGACAGATCTTACTTGTTTCTGTTCAGTGCGACCCTTTCTTCGTTTTTTTTTTAATTGAAGCAGAACCTACAAGTCCTTAGTCTGTTTAACCTGGTAATGGCCTCTCTACGCTGTTTACCGTTCACGTGTATTGAAAGAGAATATCAGTACATAAGACCAACTTGTACCTCTATGCACGTGGATTGCTCTTTGTCTCTTGAATTAACTTTGTTACTAGACCCCTCTCCAACAGATGTGAGGTCAGTCTTACAACACAAAGCTAAAGGAGGAATTTGCATCCCATTTTGATAGCTTTTGATAATATGACTTGAGAATCAAGGATAAAGAACTGGAACTTCCAAATATAAAACACTTCATTTGAAGATTTCCTATCTAGTACTGAACCAGAGTAAACAAATCTAGGTGTATCTAATAGACAGCCTCGCTCTAAATAATGCGGGAAGGAAATTTCATGGAATTCAATCCATTGACCAACGGAGCCATCTTGCTGGCGCTGATGCCATTGATGAGGTTGCGGCTACCAACATCCTTGCTAAGACCGTTGGTGCTCTCGAACGCAGCGCCGCTGGCCCCGTTGGTGATATGCCTGTCACTCTCGACGATATCGAATGCGAGACGGGCTGCGGTTGGAAGCCTGTTCTTATCACCGCTTGCTTCAATTTCAAACATCTCTTGGATCCAGCTGATTATAGACTCGATCAGCTTCTTCACATCTTCTTTGGTGTTATGGGCGTGCAAGAACAATCGCACTCGATCCTCCCCCTTGCCGACAATGGGAAATACAATATAGCATCCATTGAACCCGTCCTTTGTGAGGTGGAAGGCAAGGTAAAGCGCATGCTTGGGACGACGCGTCCAGAGAGGCACAATGTGGGTGATGGGTGTTTCGTGCCAGGCCTCATCCTCATGAACTGGCATATCGAGCATGCCTTTCTTGCATGCCTTCTTGTAGATGGGATGGGACGTAAGTGTATCCAGGTAGAACAAGGTGAGCTCATGCAGATAATCGCGAGCCTGGGGTAAGTTAGTCTGGGTTGCTCCTAAGGTAACGATTATGGAGATCTCACCTCTTGCATCTTCTGGGACCGCATGAGTCGGACTCCCGCACGGCTTGACGCCAGTAGTGTAAACGGAGGTGCAACAGAGCAGATGAATACTTTAGCCTGGTTGACGAGAAGAGAACGGATTGTATTGTTCGACAGAATGCATGCTTCCTGGAGTGTCAGTGCCATTCATAGAGTTAGGATTTCGCGATGAACTCACCGCCGGCTCCGGAAAGAGCTTTGGTAAAGGTGACCATAGTAATAGCCACCTCATCATTCAAGCCTTGTTCTCTCACAAAGCCTGTTCCCTCCGGGCCGCATACGCCGAAGCTATGGGCCTCGTCCACAACGAACTGAGCGTTACCATGGGGAAAGATCTCCTTGGCGGCATCAATGAGCTCCCTCAGAGGGCAGATATCGCCATCCATACTGTAGTAGCTCTCAACACCGACAATGACGCATCGCTTGCCCGCTTTGACGAGAGGGGTGGATTCTTTAACGGCTTCCATGACTTCGATGAAATGCTCCACATCATTGTGGCGAAAGGGTCTTTGATCTAGCGCCAGACTGATCTTCATGCCCGAAAGAGCTGTAGCGTGCATGAGCTCGTCGTATACAAGCACATCTCCTGATCTTGGGACGGTTGAAAAAATGGCTTGGTTGGCAGTCCATCCGGAGTGGACAACAAGCGCCGACTCAACACCCATGAGCTCCGATAGCTCCTTTTCGAAAGAGTCCTGGTACTTTGTAGTTCCGTCCAAAAGACGCGATCCGCCTGCGCCCATATAGAATCCAGGGTTGGCCTCAAGTTCTTTCAGGAACTCCTCCCTAAGTGCGCCAGTGTGGCCCATTCCAAGAACATCGCAAGTGGAGAAATCCGTAACGTGACTGGGAAGGTGAATTGGGAAGCAAAGACCAGGTTTTCGGGAGAGATCTAGCTCTTCTTCAATGTTTCGGTAGAAGACGGAGCTGTTCTTCATGCTGGGCCCCTTGATTTTCTGAGCAACGGCCCATTCTTCTCTCCATTGGGCTCCCAAGTCTTTCGTGGCCTCAGTCATCTTTCTGGTCGTGATGATGAAACAAAAGAGCAGAATGATGTAGGAACTGATGAAGAAGTTCGTGGCGGCGTGCAAGATGAAAGACAAAGAGTTGATTGCAAGTGCTGGTAGGGTTGAGTGTTGTAGCAAGTGGCTTATACCTACCGTGGTCAGACATTGACATATATATACTTGTGGCATGGGAACGATGTAAAACACTTTGCTCTTTTGAACAGGCAAATCCACTACCCATTCACGGCCTCGGTACACGACTTGGACGGGATGTTCCAAGGTTCCAGTCAACATGCAAAGCCGACGATGCTTGCAAGCCGCATGCATACATACGCTGGACTCGGGAGAATATCGCTCGGATCCCCAAAAACGTCATATGGATTGAAAGCCGAAAACCACGAATGTCCTCCGGAAGTCCCATTGAATATCACAACGCAGCGTTAGCATTGCAAGCTGCAGAACATAGCTAGTGCGAAAGTCCAATCCTGCGGGGCCTTGGCATCATGCGTCGGAGTGGGTATCCGGTTTAGTCTCAACCTGAGCTGCAGGGTCAGCTGCAGGGTCAGCCATTAGCATTTCGCTACCCATTCGAACCTATCAACAAGGACATAAGATGTCGATCTTCAGATCGCCTCTCTAAACGTTTGTTCGGAGTAAGACTAGGCGCCTGCCTCCTGCCTCACAACTTTGTGTGGCCACGACGTCATTCGGGGTGCCCATGTCTCCGGGGACGGGCGGGCGTTTAGCCGAATGCTTGTCGTCTGGTGCCTGCAGCATCTCGCATAGAATCTGACTTCGAAACTCAGAGGCCTAATAAAATTGATGATGTCGGCTTTGGTCTGCTTGCATTCACTCCGGGAACCGGCGTTGTAGGTGTGATTTAATGGCCCGATGAACTCTACGAGCTCGAGTAAGATAAGTAGAATAGGAGACCCTTTAAATTGAGAGTATAACACATCGGACTCATCGTCGACATTCTCCTGCAACAGTTCTCTTGCAAACAATCTTTCACAAACATTATTCATTAACAACTCTCCAACAATTCTCCCGCGAGCATCTATCTCAGCCCTAAAAATGACGAACACAAACCGAAACAATCCTACCAATGGCAATGGTGTCGCGCACACCAACGGAATTAACGGTACCAACGGTTATGCCAATGGTAATTCACTTGAGAATAGCACCAATGGCTATACCAATGGACATTCGCACGAGAATGGAACCAATGGTGTATCGCATGCCAGTAGTACAAACGGCACCAACGAACTGCACATGGATGCCAACAAAACCGCCATCCCCGTTGCAATCTGCGGCATGGGCCTACGACTCCCCGGAGGATCCTCGACGCCCCAGGAGTTCTGGGAATTCCTCGTGAACAAGGGAGACGCAAGAGGTCGAGTCCCTTTGTCACGTTACAATGTGTCGGCCTACCACGAGACCACCAAACGGCCAACGACTGTTGCCACTGAGTATGGCTACTTCCTGGATGAAGAGGTCAAGCTCGGCGCCATGGACACGACTCGTTTTTCAATGAGTCGTGCCGATGTTGAGTTTGCGGACCCACAGCAACGACGCTTGTTGGAAGTTGTCACAGAGGCGTTTGAAGACGCTGGAGAGGCCAAATTCAGAGTATGTGCTTTATTATGCGCTCCCCAGGACACATCCTAGGTTGCTAACGCGATTTTTTAGGGCAAGAAGATTGGGTGCTACTTCGGAAACATGAACGAAGATTGGGGTGAGATGATGAACAGGGACCCTTTGTTCCACGGCCCAAATAAGATTGATGGCTACCAAGACTGGATGCCTGCCAACCGTATATCTTACGAGTTTGGTTTGACTGGACCCAGGTATGCTCTATCTTCCCACCCTCTCGGTACTTAGCAGCTAACACTCAGTAGCATGACTATCCGCACAGCTTGTTCATCAGCTATGATAGGTGTCAATGAGGCTTGCTCGGCCATTCAGCGAGGCATCTGCGACGGTGCCATTGTGGCGGGCGGTAACCTGATTCTGGCACCGGGCACGACACAGCAGATGACAGAAAAAGGCATCTTGTCCCCCGAGGGCTCCTGCAAGAGTTTCTCTGCAGATGCAGACGGGTATGCACGCGGTGAAGCATTCACTGCAGTATTTTTAAAGCCCCTCGATGCTGCTATTCGCGATGGTAACCCGATCCGTGCCGTCATCAGAGCAGCTGCAGCAAACTCGGATGGCAAGACGCAGGGCATTACGCAGCCTAATGGGGGTGCCCATGAGGCGATGATTCGTCTGGCCTATAAGCAAGCGGGTATCACTGTAAGTGATCATCGTTCCTTGATGACTTAGATGCACGGTCGAATCGGGTGAACGAATCAACGACTGACAATGTTAAGGACTTCTCCAAGACAGCATACTTCGAGTGCCACGGCACTGGCACGGCAGTTGGAGACCCCATCGAGACCGGAGCGGTTGCCAACGTGTTTGGAGACAGTGGCATTCACATCACCTCTGTGAAGCCTAACGTCGGTCACACTGAAGGTGCCTCTGGTCTGGTCTCTCTGATCAAGGCTGTCATGTCCCTGGAACATCGCACCATCCCTCCAAACATCAAATTTAACTCTCCAAACCCTAAAATCCCTTTCAAAGAGGGGAAACTCACTGTTCCCGTCGAGCCCACACCATTCCCAACGGATCGCTGTGAACGAGTGAGTGTTAACAGTTTTGGACTCGGCGGCTCAAATGCGCACGTCATTGTCGACTCCGCAAGGAGCTTTAACCTCCCCCAGCCGGCGATTCGAGACATCAAGCGGGAGACAGATCCTCAGCTGCTCCTTTTCTCGGCAGGTTCTGCCCCATCGTTGAAGTCCACGATCAAAGGATACGAGGAATGGATCTTGAAGAACCCGGACATGGCCGACAGGATGAACGACCTCAGCTACACGCTCGCCAATCGGCGTGAACACCTCCCTCATCGATCCTTCAAGGTCGTGGGTACCAATGACACTCCAGCATCTCAGGGCAGGAAGATTCCTGGACATGCCGTCAGCCCGGTTATGGTGTTTACAGGCCAGGGAGCACAGTGGCCCCGCATGGGCCGCGAGCTCCTCCTGCGCGATGATCTCGTCTTCCAAAAGTCTATCCGAACGATGGACAAGCACCTCGCGGCTATCTCCGAGCCTCCACAATGGACAATCGAGGGAGAGCTGCAAAAGTCGGCTAAGACTTCGCGCATCCAGCTGGCAGAGCTTTCACAGCCTTTGTGCACTGCCGTTCAGATCGCCATGGTAGACCTCTTGGCAAGCATTGGTATCAAGCCGGCAGCGGTTGTCGGCCACAGCAGTGGTGAACTCGCCGGTGCCTACGCTGCCGGTGCCCTTACCGCAAAGGAGGCCATCATCGGTGCCTACCAGCGAGGACAAGCTGCCAAGCTTCAGAACAGGAAGGGAGCCATGGCCGCCGTCGGTATGGGATGGGATGAGGTTGAACCGTTTCTGAACCGACCGCATGTTGTTATCGCGTGCGAGAACTCCCCCAATAGCGTCACTCTTTCGGGCGACGCCGAAGAGGTACAAGACACTGTGACGCGTATCAAGGAGGCGCACCCCGACGTCACGGCTCGAATGCTCAAAGTTGAAAAGGCATACCACTCGTACCACATGCGCGAGATTGGACCCGACTATCATGCGATGATTGAGCCGCACCTTGTTGGTCGGCAGGCGGTCAAGCCCTTCTTCTCCAGTGTGACAGGTACTGGGGAGCCAGAGCAGCGCAAGCTCGATGCCAAGTACTGGCAGCAGAACCTCGAATCGCCCGTTCTCTTCAGCCCTGCTGTAGCCGGCGTGCTGAAGCATTTCAAAAACCCAGCCTTCATCGAGGTCGGTCCCCACGGAGCTCTGGCAGGCCCGGCTCGGCAGATATTCGCCAAGGCATCCGCCTCTCCACCATACCTGTCAGTTATGGTACGTAACGAGGATTGCGTACAGTCGTATTTGGCTGCCGTTGGCAAGCTCTTTGAGCTGAACGTCTCATTCGACTACGCAGCCGTTGCCCCCGCCGGGCAGACGCTCCCAGACCTTCCGCGTTATCCCTGGCACTACGATGGGGAGTTTTGGGTCGAGTCTCGCATGTCAGCAGAGTGGAGAGCTCCCAAGTTCCCCAGGCATCCGCTCCTGGGACGTCGACAGTTGGAGAGCACCAGTCTCGAACCAAGCTGGAGGAATCTCACCAACATTGAGGATGCTCCCTGGCTTCGAGACCACCAGATCCAGGGCGCCGTTGTTTTCCCTGCCGCAGGTTACTTTGCGATGGCTGGCGAGGCAATCCGACAGCTGAGCGGCATCGAAGAGTCGTACAGCCTCTGCCACGTGGTGCTCAACCAGGCGCTGATGCTGCAAGAGGGTGTTGACACTGAGGTGGTCACAAACCTGCGCCCTCTTCGTCTTACCGACTCACAAGATAGCAAGTGGTGGGAATTTTCTATCGCCTCCTATAGTGGTAATTCGTGGGTGAAGCACTGCGCTGGTCAGGTCTCAGCCGTGCGATCTGCCGAGCCAACCCATGCTGAAGAGTTTAAGTCGCTTCCTCGGAAGTTGGACACCTTCAAGGTCTTTAATACTCTGGCAAAAGCCGGCATGCAGTATGGCCCAGCTTTCCAGCGCCTGGGTCAGATTAGTGCAGATACCTTGGAGACCAGAGCTGTGAGCAGCCTGACCGGAGACCTGAATGGAGACGAGAACAGATACCACCTGCACCCCACCATCATCGACGCGGCACTTCAGATGGGCCTTGTCGCTGCCAGATCCGGCAAGCTTGATGCGAGCAACTGTGCGGCGATGCCTACCTTAATTGAGGAGGTGACGATCTTCAACAGCGCCCCCGAGGCGGAGATGTTCGCGGCAGCGTCGACAGTTGTTCAGGCTGGCAGCGGCGAGATTCGAGGCCGTTTCCAGGTCATTGCAAACGGCAAAGCGATATTGAACATGCCAAAGGCCGCCTTTACGTCAATCGAACAAGGTGATAAGGATGTTGTGCACAAACTCCCAATCAGCGCGCGTGTCAGCTGGGAGCCTCATGTTGACTTTGTCGACGCAGCTTCACTCATCAAACCCGAGTTTGATGGCGAAAAGTGGATGCCCCTACTGAACGAGCTGAGCGAGCTCTGCTTCATTTTCTTCCAGAGGTGTATTGAGGATGTGAAGCTGACGGAACACCCCTCGATCCAGCGATTCGCAGCCTGGATTGGCCGCCAGTACCAGACCCTCGACAAGAGCCATCCTGGACACGCCCTTAACACGCCACAAATTGTCGACAGAGCCCACAAGATCGGAGAGCTGATGGCTGGGACACCCCTTGCCGCCTGCGCTGATTGTATCCTTGAGATTGGTTTGAACATAGTCGAGCTGTTCACCGGCGAGAAGGGTATCCTTGAGGTTCTCTCACAAGATGATCTTCTTACAAGGCTTTATGCTGCGGCCAACACCACCAACAAGACGGCTTTCTTCAAGAGCCTGGCGCACGCAAGGCCTAGCCTTCGCGTTCTGGAGCTCGGTGGCAGTACCGGCCAGTTGACCTCCTCTATAATGAAGGACCTAAGTCTCCCCAATGGCGGCGCCCTTTACTTCAAGCATACCTTCACCGACCCCTCTTCGACCTCCCTCGCCGATGCAAAGAAGCGTTTCCAAGAATTGGACAACATCGAGTTCCGGGTACTAGACATTGCCACGGACCCGGCAGAGCAGGGCTTCAAGGAAGACGACCAGTATGATCTGATCGTCGCGACGAACCATGTACATGCTACTCCAAGCCTGTCCGGTTCACTTGCCAATGTCCGCAAGCTTTTGGCGCCCGGCGGTCGACTCCTCCTACAGGAGCTCAGCACCGAGTCCAAGTGGATCAACTGCATCCTGGGTTTCCTCGATGAATGGTGGGTAGGCGAAAATGACGGGCGATCTGACGAGCCCTACGTTTCTCGAGAGCGCTGGGAGGTCGAACTCAAGCGTGCTGGCTTCGCTGCGCCAGACATGGTGCTCGACTGCCCGGCACCGTACCAGTCAAGCGTCGTCATCATCGCGAGGCCCGAAGAAGACGTCAACCCAGCTGTCAACAAGACTGTGACTGTGCTAGCTTACGAGCATGACAGTAAGAATGTCGATGCAGTGAGCCAGAAGCTTGAAAGCCGAGGTTACACCGTCAAAAAGTGTAGGTTCGGCGATGAGCTGCCGGAAGGGTCTCAAGATGTGGTCAGTCTTCTTGAAGAGGACAGCCCCTTCTTCGAGGACATTGATGAGCACCGTTTCCAGACTTTGCAAAAGCTTATCGCCAGTATTGGCGAGAAAGGCCTGTTCTGGCTTACGCGTCCGTCTCAGATGCAGTCCAAGGACCCGCGATACGCGACAGTCGTCGGCGCGATCCGCTCTATTCGTCACGAGGACACCATCGACTTTGCCACCTGCGAGGTTGAGGATGTGAATGCATCACTTGATGAAGTCGCTGACGCCTTCTCCCACTTCCAAAAGGGACAAGAAGACGACTTCTTCAGGCCTAATTATGAGTATGCGATCGTCAACGGCGCTATCAGTGTACCTCGCTTCTACACCTTCACCTTTGACGACGAGCGCGTCTCTAGCCGTGCCACACAGGAGCGGGTGTCTCTAGTGGCCGAGAAGCCGGGCCGCCTAGCCTCGCTATGTTGGGAAGCGCGTCGATCTGAGCCTCTGGTTGGAGACCAGGTCGATGTCGAGGTCTTCTGCGCTGGGCTCAGCTCCAAGGTACGTTACCTCAGACTGCATCAGACTTGCATAATTCATTGTATTGAGGCTAATTCACTTACAGGACGTCGCCGAGATTATGGGCAATATCCCTTACCCTGCTGGAGGTCTCGGTGTAAGCGCCAGTGGCAGGATTTGCGCCATCGGACCCGACGTCAAGAACCTTGCGGTGGGCGACCGTGTAATTAGCCTTGGATCTGGCAGCCTCTCTTCGCACATGCGCGCTTCAGAGTCGCTGGTAGAGAAGATAACCAACAACATCTCGGCCGAAGAAGCTGCTACTTTGCCTGCTGCGTTTGGGACAGCCCTTGCAGCTCTGCACAATGCCGGAAATCTACAGACCGGACAGGTAAGTAGCCCATCGTCCAGTTGCTTAGGCGCGAAAGACGAACAATGGAAAGGATAAAGCTTACATCTCGGGCAGTCTATTCTGATCCACAACGCTACTGGGGACGTCGGCCTGGCCGCGTTGCAGCTTGCGAAGGCGTCGGGGGCGGATGTTTATGCAACAGTTAGCACCGAGGCGGAAGCTGTATATCTCGTCGAGGATTTTGATCTTCCGAGAACGCACATCTTCTGGTCCACGGATGACAGCTTCTTGAGTGGGGTCCTGAAAGCGACAGGAGGAGAGGGAGTCGACCTTGCTCTGAACTCGCTGTCTGGCGACCTCCTGCACGCTACCTGGAGGTCTGTCGCCGAGTTCGGCAAGATGATTGAAATCGGCAAACAAGACCTTGTTGGTGCTGGTAAACTGGAGCTGAGCTCTTTCCTGGACGGTAGGAGCTACACTGGCGTCAACCTGGAGGCACTAGTAGCCAAGAAGCGGTCCATCGTTAAGGGGTAAGTGAAAATGCCGTAACTCCCAATACAATTGACCTGATAACTAACACGGTAATCCTTCTAGACTACTTCAATCGACTGTCAAGCTTTTGAAGGAGGGCAGCATTGTTCCACTCGCCTCTCGCGTCGTGTATGAGGCATCGGGCCTAAAGGATGCCATCAAGCATGTGCAAGAGAGCAATGACTCGGGAAAGGTCATCCTTCAGCTCAGAGACACCGATGGTAATCTCAATATCGGCACGAGCGCTATTAAGGTCGCTGATGACTTCCTCACGATCGACAAGACAGCATCATACCTGCTCGCCGGAGGCTTGGGTGGCATCGGAACCGTCATCGCTAGGCATCTTGTTGAGAACGGCGCCCGCCGCATTGTCTGCTTTTCTCGAAACCCTGGATCACGTCCTGAGGATGCGGACACCATCAGGGAGTTTGAAAGCATGGGCTGCGAAGTCGTACTTGTCAAGGGCGATATGGTAAACAAGGACGATATCTTCCGCGCCGTCAAGCAGGCGCCCAACCTCAAGGGTATCCTGCATTCTCCCATGCTTCTTCAGGATGAGGCGTTCAGAAACATGAAGCTCGAGCAGTGGATCAAGGCCACCGGTCCCAAGGTGAAAGGAGCATGGTATCTGCATGAGGCTACTGTGGAGGCTGGCATCGAACTCGACTTCTTTGTATTCCTGTCCTCCATGTCTGGCATTACCGGACAGCCTGGTCAGGCCAACTACGCCGGCGCCAATACTTTCTTGGACGCCTTCGCCCTGTGGCGAAACAGCAATGGGCTGCCAGCGTCCTCCATTGACATCGGCGCCGTTGCCGACATGGGATACGCCGCTCGCGATCAGCAACTGCTGCAAAGGCTCATGAAGAACGGCTACTCCGGTGTCACTGAGTCGGAGATGATTGAGGCTTTCCGAGCGGCGGCCTCATACCCCATACCCAAGCTGGACATGGACACCAAGAAAGCTTCTTTCGCTCACAAGAACACCTTCGCCACCGGCTTCGGCTCAGATAAGTCCCTTGGTCACCCCGAAAGCCGTCTGCACTGGAAGAAGGACATCCGAATGGCAATCTGGCACAACATCAGCGACGGCGATGTCGGAAATGCAGGCGATGGCGGGGATGATTTCAAGACATTCCTCGCCGCGGCCAAGAACGACCCTGAGACTCTCGGCAAGCCTGAGACGGCCGTCTACTTCGCACTTGAAATTGGAAAGCAGCTGATGAAATTGCTGCTGAGAGCCGACGACGACGACCTCGACATCACCCTCCCTGTTCAACAACTTGGTCTCGACTCGCTGGTCAGCATCGAGTTGAGGAACTGGTGGAGGCGGACATTCGGATTCGATATCAGTGTGCTTCAACTTCTAGGCTTCGGTACCTTGGAGGAACTTGGTAAGCAGGCTGTGAAGGGATTGGCAAAGACCGATGGATGACGACAACTATTTCCTAGATGTGTTTTGATTTCATATAGATCTCCTTTTCCCTATGTATTGTTTAGAGTTTCTTTCGTAACAAAATCAAACTGAATATGGTTCTTCCAATCTGAATGGCTTGTAGATGCGCGTGAGTGCCCGGCTTTCTCGTAGTTTTTCAACTGTCCACCGACTTTTACGAGCCCTAGTGCATAGCTCAATCGCTCTCAAGTGGCCTTGAGCAGTTAGGGGTGTGAAGTCAACTTACCAAGGCCGAAGGCGGCGAGTCGGAGACTGATGATGGCACTACGAAGGACCTATGCAACCGTCTGGGATGCCAACGGTGGCCAAGGTCCTAAGCGTTAGTTGTTCTCCCTATTTTTAGGAGCTATAAGTTCTTTTAGCTGGCTTGCTAAGGGGTTCCTTTGCAGAATTTGCAGAAATTACAAAGGATAGAATCCCAGGAGTCCAGCGAGCCAGGAGATTGATTACTAATTCTTGTCTGCCTACGACGCTAGCTACGGGTAGCTATTTTAGGCTTCCCGCAATGCCACTTGCTTGTAACAACAAGCGTGCTGCTATGGCGCTGGAACGCCTGTGAACAGCAGAAATAGCTCATATATGTGGCCCTCCATTCATTGCTACTAGGGTTACTATCATTTAACATAATCCGATGAAACCTTGAGATTTTGATGATGCACACGGATATTGACCAGTAGGTGACGGACGCCTTACTTGATTTTACCTTTCGTATCATCGCGAGATGATTGCAATGCGAGCTTTGCTACCCACCCTTTTGCAGGCTTGAGCATGCCCCTGCGGGAACTCCTTGTGGCCCCTTGCGCCCTTGCGGGGGAGGGGCGACTCCACATACCTCATGCCCCACTCATCACAGTTCTCACTAGTCTACTGACTAAAGTACGCTACACTACTACAGATTATTTGTACGCAATGGTGGTGGTAGTTCCGCCCGGCAATAGATGAAATGATATGGCGGGAATAGCAGTACGCAGGCACGTTTCCATCCGAGTAGCCATTATGCCGCGGCTCTAGGTGGCCAACAGCCATCGTAAGCCATCGTAAGCCAACGTCAGCCAAGGTTAGCCAAGCACTGCCTGCGGTGCCGCAAACGGTCAGCCAAGCACAGTCTCGATCAAAGCTAGGCGATTCGGTTCGTGCGGATACAGCGTTGGTTCCCGCTACCACTCACTTGGGCATCCTTCAACTGTAACATCGAGACCACCATTATGGAGTTCCCTTGCAGTGCAGCCAGCACCAACCATGTCTACCGTGTCGAATTGCAGCGCATGCCACACGAAGCCAATATACGGCACCCTGGAGAAGACTGGGCGGGCATAACGAACCAGAAGGAGCGAAAGAGACTACAGAATAGATTGAACAAACGACTTTGTGAGTGAGATCCAGACATTTTCCCGCTTTGCTGGGAACAGAGTCACTAATGCTCGACTATATCAGCGAGGCAGAGAAAAAGGAGGACCAGCTACGATGACAACTCCTCCGACACTGCATCCTCCGCAGCCGCTTCTAACTTCACCGTTTCTCCCGAGGCCAATTCCCCGGACGCCGGGTCCTCCCCCTGCACAATCATCTCGACATTCAGTCATTGTTCAAAGGAGGATGCTGCGCAGAAGCGAGCGATGCTTGAACGCTTCGCCGAGCAAGCTTTGACAAGTTACATGACGGCCGATCCGTGTGCCGATCATCAGTTGAAACTCATACAATTCAACACTATCAATGGTTTCACAAGAAACGCTGCTGCGTTAGGTTATCAATTTGACTGGCTCGTTTGCGCCGCCGTCTCACCTTTTGGCTGCGATGGGCAGAGCCGCGACCCGGTCTCGGCGACTGCGACCGCCGTGCCGAGTAGCCTTGTGCCTACAAGCATGCAGTTAACAACGAGGCACCACCCTTGGCTTGACTTGTTCCCGCTCCCCAAGATGCGGGACAACCTGTTAGCAGCTACAGGTGTTCTATCGCCAGAGGACGAGCAACGGCTTTTCGACGATGTCATGGAGTCGGGTGGGGGGAAGAACGAATGGGCTGGGCTCGTGGTCTGGGGAGAGCCGTGGGATCCGCAAAATTGGGAAGCCAGCGTTCCTTTCCTGCAAAAGTGGGCATGGCTTGTAAGCGGTTGCCCAGAGATCATAACGTCTACCAATCACTGGCGAAGTCAGAGAGGTGAGAAGCCAATTTCGACGCCGGGTTTCGTACTAGAGGAGTATTAGCACGATGCAAGAAGCAGTTCTGTACGATCAGTTGCTGGGAGGCGGGTGAGGGGGTTGTACGAAGTGATGACTGTCACCTCTGGTTCGATAGCTCGAATACAGAAAATCTAATATGACGCGTAATGTATATATGTAAAATTACCACCAACATTTGCGTGAGAGCCAGTGATACCATGATGAGGCCGATTGAATCAACTGGATCATACACACCAGCAGACAAGGAAAGATCAGATTTCACCTTTCAACACTGGACTCCAATCCTCACCCCGAAAGAAGTCCTCCAAAGAGGTCGTCTTGATGCCCAGCTCCGCCGGGGTCCTCACGCTGGGGTTCCCGCCAGCGTAGCCATACTCTGAAAAAAATCTGACGTCGTCCACTACGGTAGCCTCGAACCCCTCCGGGAGGTACTTTACGTACTCCTCCTCCTCGACGTCTCTCACTGTCGCCTCAACTCCCAGCGTACGACCCCACAGAGCTGCGTAGTCTGGCTTGGTAATGATATCACTGGCGCCTAGGACATCGGTTCCAGCCGGGTGGTGAAGAACCAGCGCCTCAACAAACACACCCGTATCACGGGTGGCCACCACCTCGGGGTTTGCCGAGTGCGAGCCGGAAGTTTTCAGCCGCACGTATTCGAACGTGCCGTCTGTTTGCTTGCGCGGCCTGAAAGCAGGAATATCCCGCCAGGTCTCTTGGAAGATGCCCATGGTGACGGTGCTCAGTCGGGTGCGGAGCTCAGAGAGTCGTTCACGCATGTAATGCTCGGCGCCAGCCTTAGAGTCGAACTCGTAGGCGTGCTTGTACTTGCCGCCGCTGATTCGCTGCACCGCTGCCAAGGTAGAGAATATGAATTTCTCTAGAGTGGAGAGGACTTTTGGGTCAGTAGCCGCTGTCGCTACATTGATGCCTTGCAATCGCTCCAGATCTCCAGCATATTCCTCGATTGACATTCCCGCGGTCTTTGCCTTCTCCTGCAGAGCCTTGTCCGCGATGACGCGGGAGTAGCATGTGGCCCAATCGGTAACGGCGAAGATGGCGTGAGCACCTTGAAAGGCAGCCTTCAGCGAGTCCAGGTCGTCGTGATCGCCTTTGACAATTTCCACCCCTCTGCGCGCCCACTCCTTGGCCTTGGCGGAACCGGGGTTACGCGTTAGCCCTCGTACTCGCCATTCAGCGTGGGAGAGGAAACGACCGGCGACAGAGCCGCCCTGAAACATATGTCAATGTATGTTTGACTTAGGCGTGGGGGTGGCGTGTGGGCTCTCAACATACCTGCGTTCCCGTGATCCCGAGGATAGTGATGAGCTTTTTGGTCATGACGGATTTATTAGATCTCTGCTGAGAATTGGTTCGACTAGACCAACTGTGAGCCTGGACGGTCGACGAGGCTGTATGTATTTATGCTCGATGAGATTCACGCCGTTCATGTGTCCATGCGGCGCAGTCTCTTGTGTGATGAAGCAGGCGGCTGGCCATTGGCCCGACAGGCGAGATGGCGATGCTGCACCTGGCTGACATTGTGTAGAGACGTTGTCATAACACGGTGCTGCCATGCACGTGGAGGACACTGGCTCCACTTCATTTAAGCATCTGCGGGACATTGTTTGAGACTATTCCTTGCACACGGGGTGCATCATCCGAGCTGCACGATTAGCGACCTTACGATGCATTTAGCTGACGTTGTGAGAACTACTAGGTAGTAAATCCCCACAACGGCCCTCACCTCACCAACAATCCCCTAGTTTGCATCTCATGTATGGATAGCAAGTGTACTGAGAGGCCCGCTCCGTATGGCGCTAGCGGCCCGTCCCACATTTAGGGGACAGCTCCGGGCGGCAGGGGAGGAGCGTTCAGTTCAGGCTAGAGGCGGGAAAGGAAAGGCGAGGAGTACGGAGTTCCTACCGGTGGGGCACACCCAAGCCTGCAAATGGGTGACCACCAAAACAAGTGTTGGGTCTGATTGTGACGTCAAGTAGTACTCTCAGACGTGCGTGTTTACAGTGCAAGTACCAGCACTAGTATGTCATTGTGCATGCGCCGGGTGACATAGTGATGGCGTGCGACCAGTCAGCCGCCTGCGGACCCATGTGGACCTCGCATCCACAGCAACCCATTTACCTAAATACGACCCAGACTAACAGAGAAAGGCAGTTGGTAATTAGCCCGCATGCAGTTCGAACAGACGTTTTCTTCAAAAGATCTTGGACCACGTTTTTCGAAAATATTTTCCCTCATGCAAGTACTTCAGTTGCATACGCCCAACCAACCAACGGTACCTCGTGCTTGGCTCTAGGCACAGTTAGACACGCTCGGCCTACGTTTACATGCTTTCGTACCCATTCAAGAAATGATTGCTGTGAATGGGACGAGTCTTTGTCTACGTTGCGGAAATTGAGCAGTCCGTATTGACTGTGGGGACGGCGACTGTTCATCACTATTTCGCTTATCTCAGACTCTTATTTGTTCTTGTAGCAAACCTTGAAAGTGTGGCTTTTCGGCCTTGCATATCTTTGCAGTTCTTTACAGTGTGAAGCTGGAGAGTCAGGTACCGTCTTGCGCCTCCAAACCACGGAATATCTTGGCGGCAATTGCACGGGAGGATGACAACGCCTATATAGCCAACTTGTCAAACGCTTGATTATTTACAATGTTACACAGTTGTAGCACTCTCTCTTACTCTAACCTCTCTATCGGAAACCACTGCAAAGAACCCATTGGCATCCTATTCCAGATACAGCTCAATCCATTGCACGCGTACCCACCACCAAGCTGCATTCATCTGGATCCTTGGCCATTGGTTCAGCAGCAATCATGCCTGCCCCATCTGGTGTTCGGCTCCGCGATAGCTGCCAGGCCTGTGCTGCTTCAAAGACAAAGTGCTCAAAAGATAAACCTCAATGCACCAGATGCGCAAAGAGGAACACGCCGTGTCAATATCTGGTCACACAAAGGACTGGTAGAAAGTCGTCTCGGAGTGACTCAAAAGACGATACGACACCACGACGCCGCACCACGACGCCCGAGTCACCGACAATGTCGTCGTCTGTAGAAAGGGAACCAAGGCCCGAGCTGTCCATGTTGAACTCACGGCTTAACGCACTTGAAGCGGCAATGATGCCCTCAAGTACTGATGATTGCTTTTCAACGCTCCTAACGGATCTGGACTTCTCTGCACCGGTCCAGCCCTACGACAACGCCGTATATCCACCAAATGTCCCAACTGAATACATGCTTGGGATCTCTCATGATATCCCATACGGCAGTGGTCATGGGAATTTGTCTGCAGAAGGTCTTGCCCCAGACCAGCAAGACCTACCCTTCCCGTCAGGTCAGCCCTCTCTTTCCACTCAGGATCTGAGCGCACAAGGCGGGAATCAAGCGTCCTTCGCCAATGCGACTGCTTGCTCCCTGCCCTATGAACAATTATTTCAAGAGCTTGGCAACCCCCAGATGCACACCTTGCCTCAACAGCAGGAAGGAATAAACATGGCTCTGCAGCTAATGGGACACCTCTGTTACCCAGAAGATAGCTCTGCATACGCTAATCTTTCTCCTTTGGAACGGGAGCATTGGGCTAACACCCTCGTGGACAAGTGCAGAAATGTGACAGGGACTGTCAGTGACATGCTTCAGAGCCACAGCTCCGAGAACGGTTACTTCTTGGCCGTTGTCTGTTTAGTCATGTCTAAGGTGCTGGATGCTTACGTCAAGGCATCGCAGGCCTTATGTGCTCGGGGTATGGATGAACAGACGCTATCAATCTCGTCCTCGTCATCAACTCTGTCGTCCTTGTCAGCCACTGGGTCCGACTCTTCTCGCAGTAGTGCCCCTCCGCCGGCGAGGAAAGGGGACCCGAAAGCTTTCCAGCAGTTGTTGCATGAGCTCTATCAAGTTCGGGCATCCATGGACCTTCTGGGCGCCAAAATTGCATCAATGCCCTCAAAAAGAGATTGCATCTTCGGCACCGATCCCACTCCCTCATATTACGATACCCTAGCAGCGGCTTTGCCGTTTTCTGCGGAATGTCTGAATCAGCTGTACGACGAGCAACGCAGGCGGCTAAAAACCATATCTCTCCAAATAATTAATACTCTGAAGGCGTTTTGGGTAGAGGAGCATTCATTGTAGGATTATGTGCTATATTGCGGTTTCATTCTCTAGGCGTTGGAGGTTTTCAGCATCAACGGAGGACTAGTAGCAATCGCAGCACTCACAGTCCTGATTATCGGCAGTACCGTTGAGTCATTTTCCTTTTCATTGCGGCGCAATCAGCCTTCCATGGGCTTGACTCCTTTGATTCTACCTCTATCATCAACGCATGCGTGCTGGCATTGCACACCCGGTTGGCTAAGAGATATCGATCGGCGTAAGTGCCGTTGGGTCTGATAAAGAAGTTAGAGGTGGTATGAGGCTAGAATATAAAACGAATAAGATAAAGCCTGATACTCGGCGGCTGGCCGCGAAGCGTATCAGTGTGTATGTACAGAGGTAGCTGCTCAACAAACTCTGAAGTAAAGATACATGTGCCTCTGTAATTTGCAGCAAAAGTCATGCAAGTACGTTAGTTACGATTCTCAGAGCCAAATCGCTGCAAGCATATACGGCTATGCAGCCTAGCAAGTCCTGGAGAACTCAAACTCATATGCAAGTCCACTGTGCGCCCTTTTAAGTTGCCCGTCTCAGATCAGGTGGCATAACACAAGTTATTGGTGTTTGAGACAAACTGCCGACTTCCACTCCTTGTAAAAGGACAGTTGTCAACATAACTCCTTTCACTGTAGGCTGCACCTTTGCATAGCAACCTATCAAATTTCCATGTATGTTTTATACGATTAATTATCTATCCTTAGCATATTTGACTGTCATCTCATTTTGTTCTAAGATATCAATACAGCAAAGTATGAACTGGGTACTGTTCATTGATAGTGTCCTATTTATGTGTGCCGCACATGTATAAACGCATGTCATGAATTACGGCGGGATTGAAGGTCACTTCGGTACAAGACGAGGCCTCATGGTCCCTATGCGACTCAACAAGGACCCATGCCACATCCAATACGAAATCTGACTTCTGTCACTGCCCCAGCGAATCCGCACCGTCTGGGCAAGAACTCCATTTCGGCTGTCATTACATGCACAAAGTCATGGTGAAGTCTATATATACATGCAAAGGGCTAGATTCGATGAGTCTTACTCCAACAATTCTTTTTGGCTTTGATCCAGAACCAAAACCTGGGACCCCTTGCTAATTCTCGACAAGGTTAACTTCTTCGGGATCAAATATGCTGTTTCTATCATAAAGCTGCGCGCCTGTGAGGGCAACTGCAGCCATCTACATGACGATATCTCATGCGATATCTCCATTCCGCATCCACATCGTCGTCCGAATCCGACGCCTGGTAGTCCGGCGACTCTTCTACAGGTGGTGGATTATTCCTCCGCCATTCAGCTCGATTCTCAGGAATTGACCTCGAAACTGGAAGGATCGTCCACGCTTATGATCTTTGTGTAGAATCTAATGGGATCGTCTCGATAATACCACTCCTCCAATATATCGTCCCACTCTCGCCACCAGGTCTCCCTCACTGCATCGATGCCGAAATGCAGAATGGTGACCATGTCCAAAGCTTTAGCTGCATACAAAGAGCGATCATGATGGTAGTAGAATCCGTCAGAATCTGTGCATTCCACGATAAGGCGCTGGGTTAGCGGTATCTCGTTACTACAGTGACTGAGCTCCACATCACTGCAGTACACAGTGTCGATGTCAAAATTGACCCAAGAAAACTTCGAACGTGTGCCTATCGGAAAGCTTTTCGTGTAGAATGTCTGAAGATGGGTCCAGGCTTCGGTGCAGGCGACCAATATCGCGGGAATGGCAGTACGCGAGCGACGGGACAGTTGTCGACCTACAACAACTTCACGGGGCTCCATGGCCCACTCCCAGATTTTTTAGCGTAATTCTAAGGGTAGGCAATGGAAGAGATGGAACTCCGACATACCAGCAGCGGCGGCCTAGACGAGGTTCGGTAGCAGGAGATGTAAGGTGGAAAAAGAACTGAAGATCAGGAATTTGACCGAGACTAGAGTCTACTCAGAGCTCTGTATCGGTGGCTTGACTTTCGTGATGCTCAGTCCTGCGGTGCTGATGCAAGCAGTGTGACAGATGTAAAGAGTGTAAGAGGAGAAGTCAAATTTAAAAGCAAACAAGCCTCGGACAGACAATCTTATTTGGAACAAGGCATGTCTTAACTTCGGTTTGAGTCGGTGGGTATCAGTTGTTTAACACGGCGGTCCGCCACATCTAGAAGGAGGTTATTATGAGTGTTGTATCGATAGTCTGGCTAAACGACCTGCGATTACCGGTAGCGCGGCCCTAGCCGTAAACCCCTCCTAGATTACACCTGTGCCACATCCCTGCATTCAGGGCTTTCCTGCATTACACATTTGTGCAGGCCCCTAACTGCCCGACATACCAGTATTTCAGGTCTGGGAGCAAACACGGAATATTGAAATGCGCTGCGCGTTCTTATGCAAACCTTGTTGCATTACATCAGCTAATCGTTTCAACACATATTACTTGCTTCTGTCGTCTCGTTCAATTTGCTACAAACTCCAAGGTACTCCTTCACGTTCTGTTTCTGTTGTGCATTCTACGTGCTCCGGCACACCGCACTCACTGTATTATTCCCTTTTTTGGAGCGTGCCTGCTGGCCCTCCCACTTGTAGCAAGTGGTACTGTGGCGCGTAAGCTCTTTGTACCACGCCACGTATCCGCCCCAGAGCTGATTCATTCGAGTCTATCCGATATATCTTCCTTGGTCGACGATTTTGTAGAGGCCTGGACGAAGGACAACCCAGATGTTGCAGCCTTGCAGCTTGAAAAGATCCATAGTTCGGTCAACACTGTCGAGGCTGCACTGCTGAACCCAGCCCCAAATATCAATGATACTAAGAGGGACTACCATTCAATTTCAATTTCTATGTTCCGTCACGCCTCTTTTCATAGGCGGCAGCTAACCAATTCCACTTTGACGGATGAAAACTCGACGGCGGTGGAGGGAGCCAGGGAGATCGTTCGTCGAGCCCAGCAAGAAGCCAACTCTCGCAACCGAGAGCGTTTTGACAACCCTTGTCTCAAAGAGAAGCATCGCCATCACAATTTAGGTACCAGGATTAAGTTTTTACGCAAGTTCAACAACATAGTCCTTGAATCTACACAATCTGGTCACTTTGGGAGCAGGTTTCCGCCCGTCTGCAAAGAGCCACAAACAATATGATTGCGAAACGCTGAGTCGGAATGCCAGGTCTGAACTATCGGCCGTACGAAAAAGATCACTGCCAACTGAACTATACATCTCGGACCGGATCGAAGGCGCGGCTAGGTGTTACCTCGCCCGCAGGGACACTTGCTGCGGATTCACCGACGAGGCTTGCCGAGCCTGTGCTCTCATTGATAGGCATGGTGGTTATCTTAGCAGCGCGAGCTGAGACCGGTAAGCCCGTGACCTCTAGAAGCCGGGAGGAGCACTAACCTTTCGCATGCTTCAAGTTCCCAATAGCTCTGCTCATGCGCCAACCGACAAGGTCAATCTCCACCGCAGGAATGCCTTCTTCTGCGAGTAGGGAGTTTATGCGTGTCGCCACCAAGCATTTCTTATTGAATGGAACCCGTCGCCATCGTATTTCGGGTGTTCCGTCTCGCATTTCGCGGGCTACATCTTTTGTGATATTCTGTACTTTATTAGAAAAGGACTGGAAGAGAGCAAATACAGTGTTGATGAACAATAAAACTCCTCCACTCTAGCTCTGAAAAGCCAGATGCAGCGCGGGCTTCTTCTGCTGAAGCTCTGTCCGGCAGTCGAGGCATCCTCTCTTGTGTGAACGCTTCATATAGCAACATTGTCTAACCCCACCAAACACTGATGTTTTACGCTACGCGCGGAGCGGTCCGTGGCGGCAAATCCGCAGTGCTAGCCCTTACAATCCTTGTCTGGGTCTTGCACTGTGTAACCTTCTTAAACCCATTTGTCGTGGCTGAGCGGACGCTGCATAACTCTACTCTTTCAGCCGTCAATTCACCACGCCGCAACTATGTATCATCTCCCGAGGGGGGCATCGGTGCAAGAGGCTCGTGAGGCTGCAGGCCTCTCGTATATGGAATGGCAATATTTTAAGGTAATTTAGATGGAGCCTTATGTGCGACCGATCGCTAACGTTGTTAGAATATCACGAAGATGCAAGCTGAAGAATGCGTCCAAGCCCACCCGAATACTCCGTGGCGTGCCTATGCGCCTCATCAGATGAAAGAGATCACTGATACCATTAATGCGAAGCTGGTCCAAGAAAATATTCGTCCTGTCGGGGAGGACGTTGTCGCGTGGAAGATGCACGAGGTTATTCGTTACGTGATGAAGGCAAGGGAGAAAGGAAAGGAAGCAGGTAATCTTATGCGTTCATTCATACCTTGGAGAATGTACTAATAACCACTACAGATGCTGCCAGTCCTTCTGTATCCAAGGCTGCCTCTCCCGCACAGATAACTCAGGCCGCGACTACTTCTACCGAGAATGCGGCTCAGTCTACGACAGTCACCCGACCTTTCGACCCTATCCGAGACATCTAGAACGTATAAGGAGCCACCATTGTTGTGCATATTGGAGCGCCGCCTGCCGTCGCCTTTGTCCGGTACTGCCAAGCGTGGGCTTGGGTGCGACGCCTCACTTGGGATCGAACGTTGGTCGACCATACTGAGGGAAACCAAGGCTGTCTTGCAACCCGAAAGTCGAACTTGATCCTCAAAATGCTCGACCTCGGATTGGTGAGACGGAATATCCAGTACTGGCCGGATCTGTGACGTGTGTTGCCATGCCCTTCATTACTCCTCCTTGCATGCTTCCTGGATTGTGAAGAGGGGCGGTCGGCCTTACGTGTCTGTCTCACCTCTGAGGCTATGATACGTGTCGTGCAACTCGTCCTTGAGCAGTATGTTGCTGGGCAAAATTTCGTGGCAGTTTGCGCTCTTCTCCCAGCGCCCTAACTGCGTAGGATAAAGGTCTTCTATTGATGTCGGAAGATCTCCTCACAGGTCAATTGCTAGATGAGAGGGGTGCGACAAAGCGACATCGCTGCAATGGTGACAAGCAGGCTCCTGTCACTCCTCAGTCTCGTTTGATTTTGACTAGAACTCACGATCATGGGATTTTAGAGTACCAGAACATGCCTTGCGATGTACTAATCTCGACAGCCCAAACACCCAGCACTTCTGCAGCAATCTTGTATTGGTCGTCTGGCAGTCACTGACCACGTCCGCGCCCAGGGTCGTGCCTGGTTCGAGGCTGTCGGGTTCTCTATAGTATTGATATGTGGGCTTATGTCAGTAGCGGGCTTAGACTTCCATGGCATGATTCGTGGGTCCTAGAGTAGTGGCTGTGGTGGTGTGTTTGGGCCATTATTGATCACAACCGTACTACCCTGCAGCGCACGTGACGTAGTTGAACACAGTCTTAGAATATGTGTATATGTCCACAATAAAGTACGCATGCGCTGCGTCCGTAGCACTGCTGTAAATCCTTATTATATCGCTGTCCTGCTTAACATTGGACCACGTTGGCAGGTGTCGGGTTGCACGACATGAAGGACCTCACTTCAGGCGGAGGATAAAGGCATAGCCTTACGGCCAAGTTCGATTTATTCGACTCTACAATACTTGTCACGCCCACTCTCTGTTGAAACAAGAAGATTATGTGTGTTGTTGTAGTAGTGTGGTTTCTTTAGTGCGTAGTATTGATAAATCTGCAGATATCTTAGCAACTTTCGGTAAATCCATTTAGGACTCTGGTTTATCTATTGACCGCCTGTGTAACCACTAAAATTTATCGTTTGCTAAGCACCAAACGGCAATCAGCATCGCGATCCATGTCTGAAGAATCAGTCAAGAGATACGAGAGGGAAGGCATCGGCTATAAGAAATTCGACCAAGACGGTCAAGTGACGGTCAAGAAGGGATAAGTGAGAGTTAGGCGCGTTAATGGGGAAGATACCTTTGTTAAGGTTGCAGTGAAGGTTTATACTGGTGACCAAATCTATTGGACAGCGGACTGCCACTGTACTCGTCAACACGACAACTAGCCGGTGGGCTTGTCCTCGCGCTGGCGATCACCACATACTATAGCTTGAATGATACAGGTGCCCACTGTCTATTGGTTCCAGACCCCGCATATAACTTAATCCTTGAATCCTTTGACGTTGGTGCTATGAATAAGTATAGGATGATTAGTGTAGGGAATGCTCGTATGGACATTGAAAGAACCGAATATAAACATATGATCGTGAGGGGTACCTGGCGCCAGAATTGACGGTCTGGGTCTAGGTCTTGATTTTCTGCATGGGATGATATTATCGCACTCTTCTTGGTCATTCGTAGATCTAAAGAGATGTTTATGAAATTTAGAAGGCTTATCTACAAACAGCTCATGTGCTGCAATTTGAATTGCAAAGTTTCTCCTACCTGAGTTTTTCACACTCGTCGCACCTATAAGATAGCTTTTTGTTACAAGGTTCCTTGGGATAAATCCTCCAGCCACCCTGTTGTTTTTGCGAGGACAGGACTCTATACTTCTTCCATATGTGCTGGTAAGGGATTTTTTGGTTTACATGCTCCATTATGATATTCATGATATCCTTGATTGAGTTGAGGTGCTATATTATCTGCCAAACTGAAATCCTGGACGCCGATAACCTTATCCTAATTACTGTTAATTTCTAAGCTTGAAACTAGCACACTTGACGAGCGTACTTTGTTTCCCAGCTATAAGTAAACATCGAAATACCCCTGCAGCCCGATCAACATTTGAGTAGTGCGTGTTGGGGTCGGACAGTGCTATTACTGCAGACTATGCGGCTACAGAGAATCCAAGATGCTAAAACGTGTACGCGGTGGTTTTTAGCATCTTTTGCTAGTGGACATAGAACTTGGTTTAAGGATATCGCATGAGGAAACTGTGAAGAAATGAAAAGACAGTGCCATGCGCATTTTGGGAAAAATATTTATTCAGGGGCTGTCCTGTTAGATATTCGAGGAACACTGGTTGCACTGGGCCGTCCATTTGCCACAAGGATGCCGCTGCTGGGGAGATTTTGATTAGCTTTTCACGGCCGCTACCTGCTCCTTTTGTATTCTAAAGTAGGTAGGACTTGGCTTGGTAATGGACTCTAGAAAGATGGACAACTCGTCACCATTGTCAAGGCTGTGCGGTTGAACTCAACCCCAAACTTCAATGCCACTAAGCGGGATTATTGTCACTCAAGATCCACTGAGATACTCCATCATGCCTCTTTCCATGACTGGTAGCTCCTTGCCAATTCCACTTTGGAAACTCGATGACGATTAAGGATGCCAAAGACATATTGTTCGTTGAGCCTACCTAGGTAGCTAGAATTCAACGCTCGTGTCCAGGAGCCGTTTGACAATCCATCAAGTAAGGGTTCCGCAGGTCGGCCACAGTGGATATGTCTGCTCCTTACCCTCATACCGCTCTAGGATGGGCAATCGTTGAGGTTGTTGTGGTGTTCATAGTCGATAGCGTCTCCATGAACTGCGCAGGCGTTATGTTGTAGACCTGGATCTTGGAAGAGTCGTCTGCTGCAATAATATTTTAAACTGCCACAACATCGCATCATCCATGACTAGAGTAGTCGACCTCATCACTCTCACCATTACCAGAGTCAAGGGCTCGAGAATAGGCGACCAGTGGCTACCTCATTCTGATTTTCGAAGCCGTTGTTTTGATCATTCCCATCGGTTTCGCCTGAGTCCTCAGCGTCATTGTTGATTGCGCTGGGTGGTACTTCTAATGTGGTTATTTGCGACATTACACTATAACTAGAAGTAAGTTTTCTTGTTATAATGTAAAGCCTTTAAGCGGTCAATTCGTGTGTCTAGGTTTAGGTTGAATCGTTTGCACAGAACATTGACTTCAGGTGTTGTATAACATGGCGATGTATAAGCTTGTCGATCAGCGCTTGTAGCAGGTACAAGCGGCATGATATTTGAGTTGTAGAGCTGTTCTTAGAGTTGTGGTTTCCATGTATCTGAATCTCCAGCGCCCGTGTACATTTTCATAACACCACGACGTAGGGAAGTATATGTAAGAGTGAAAGAGAATATTTTGCACAGCACTAATGCTGGAAGTCTGCACGCCGGTGATGTTGGCCGTGTCCTTGGCTGACCCTCGACGGACGTGATGGGCAGTAATATTAACAGTAAGACTAATATGCATGGCAGCTTCTGTGAGTATGTTGTCAACATGTATACTTGACGCGGGCCTGTTGTTCAGAAGTCGTGCACCTCGACCAGAGAAGGCAGGAAGGATGTGGAAGAGTCCTATGCATTGAGGACCTTACACCTGTGGGACAGTTTTCTAGATCCTGTTTTCGCTGCAAGCTAACTAGAGTTTTGCATGGATAGATTATGCGACAGTAATTTGCTCCAAGTCGTCAAGTCGAACACTAGAGGGCAAGAACTGGAACATAGACCTCTCTGGTGACTGGCGTATGCTGATAATGTGAACGGATTTATTAGGTAATTCCACTTCAGCATTTACTATCGGTGAGCGACTCCGACGCACGTGAAGTTATTCACCGTCATGCTACAAAGGGGATGTCTGAGCAGATGCTCTCGGGTTTGCCATCCGAGCCCAGCTGCACAGCTTACACCCACGACTGGCATCGGTAGCCAGGGACGACCATTTTGACCCGGACCAAGAAGACGTTTCGGACTCAACTGCTGAAGAAACAAACCGGAGGTATACAGTTGAAGATCCGAACGAGGCAAAGAAGAGGAAGAAGTTGCTAGAAGAACTTGATGGTCGGGCAAAGGAGATGTTCGAGGAGCTCCACATCTAATTGCACTCACGAACTTCCTCGACAGTATGGTGAAGAAGCGGCCGAAAGAGAAGGTGGTTGTGATGTCGCAGTACCTAAAGTACTTGGACATCGTTCATCTGTGGATGTTGCGACTGCACAAGGTGGAATATCTGCGCTACGATAGCACCGTCCCACAGTTCCGACGGATCGAGACTCAGAAGGCGTTTGAGACACCAGCCCATTGCATTTCCCAGCTTGGTATCCTTTTCATCATCCAGCCCACCAGAACGCTTACAGATGCGCCTGCTCCAAGAGGTCCACTATACTGTCCGCCATATTCGCAACATGGCGCTCTTTGTGTTTCATGGCGGCGACATTGAGCTTTGTAAAATCCATGGTTGTTTGTGCAGCATCTGTATCTAAATAAATGCTCACAAAACGTGCCATATATCCTGATAGTTGGTCACCAGCGGACTCCATCAACATCTTAGTGAAGTCGTTGTCGGTCTCCACAAGTTCACCTAACTTCGCTTTCACAGCAACCAGAAGACGCACTGCTCCTTCTTCAGGCATGGGCGAAGGAATATGCGCAAAGCCGAGGACACGTTGCACTGTGTCGTCAGTTTCGTTCGCGATGCTTGCAAGTTGCTTGATCTGCATCTGGTCCTCCGGAGAACTTCTCAATGCATCATCGTCCAATTTGCCATTGGCGAATGCCTGCCCGACTTTGTAGAGACCCTCGTGCAAGAAAGATTGCAAGTTCTTGTAGTCAATGGTAATCTGTGCGCATTGAATGGCTTGACCGCGGATACAAAGGTGCAGGACGCTGATTTCGAAATCAGGCCATGACAGGCGCATCTCATCGACTACTTCCATGGCAAGAGCTTCGGTGTATCGTTCCGTGCCTTCTTCGCTCAGATTGGCAAAGGCATTACGCGCGGTGTTCGCTGGCAGCGCCGCGACCAGATCTGTATCGATTTCCTCCTGCTGAGCTTTCAATTCTGCCATGCACCATGGCGCTTTCGAAATAGTGTATGAAACCCTCACAAGGCAAAAAATGTTCCACATTCCTACGATTATTGACATTCGCAGTTCAACATTGTTGTTGTGGGACACGACTGTATTGGTAGTCAACAATTTGCTTTGCCGATCGTCAGAAGCGATCTAGATTCGCACAAAGAATTTTTTAGCCCTCACCTTCAACAAAGGTTGGGCGTATCATTTCAACACAAAAGACACTTAGAGTACAAAGAGGGTTTCCATCTTCAGCTACACAGCACAGCTGCGAAGGCCAACGAAAGAGGTTCGCGTACACCGGAGGTAGTGAAATACCGGCGACACTGTGTCAACGACTATGAGCAAGCCCAGGGAGCCGTCGACCGAGTACAAAAATAAGGATAATCGTATATGACCTCGTAAGGTCGTTTTAGCGATTAAACTAAAAAGAACAGATACTACACTTGATCTAAGCCAAAAGGCAAAGAGAGCTAAAGAATCAGGAGGGAGGGCGAGGGAGGGCGAGTTTATATAGACGGACAGAAGACGCTAAAACGCTAGCGTAGAGGTTGCTGGGTGAACGCGAAAAGTGGAACAGTGGACCGCACGTGAAATTGCTGCCTGTGGAAGACGGGAAGAGAGGCGGTAAGTTGGCGGCTGGACGAGTGAGAGAAGAGATACACGTCACTGATGACTGTGTCGCTGAAGGCTACCGTTGCACGTGAGTTGGTTGGTGGCGACGTGGGGAGTTCAGACGAAAGCCGCGATTGAAGGAAGCTGTTGTTGCTTAAACGAGAATCCACGGTGCGATGCAAGGCATGCAATAATTCATCACATACATCCAGCCCGACAAAACAGGGAAGGACTTTGACTGTGGAACGGTGTGACGGCTTCGACTACTTCAAAATTGGGGCTGTGTTCACAATGCTAGATAGAAGCGTTTGCGTGAAGAAGCAGCCCACAAAAATTCTCCTATGACGATCTTCCGTTTGTCAAAGCATATTGGCAAATCCGACACCCTACAATGACGTTCACCTCAGATTCGGGAAAGACAAGAAAGGCATTACTTGTCACGTGGTATCATGCTGCCTGGTCGTCATGGTCAGCCAAGCTACATCGGTATTGCATGACAGCGAAGAATTCACGTGTGCTGGAGCTACCTTGTGATGACAAGACTGAACTCGATGTCACCCCAATAGTCCCTGTACATTATCGGCCTACACCAGCCATCTAGAGAGCTATACGTTCCAAAGCCGTGTCTTCTGAAGTTCGCCTTGAGGGCTTGGAGCAAGAAGACTTCTCAACAATTGCAATTGTTCAGTCGTGGTAGTACAGTTGTGGTCCTCATGCGCAATGAGGCTCTGCTTGGCTGCAGATATTTGCGCCGCCCTGGCTGCGTGATCTGTGACACGGCATATAACGGCGGTAGTGCAACCTCATCGAGATCTTCGTAAGCTTGGATATGGTGCATCGTCTTAAACGTCGCACCGCGTTCCTACTATCATGCGCGCGCAGAAACCCAAGCTCGCCGTTTGCTTGGACGGCACTCTTGAAGCGAGGGCCTTTCCTTTCTCTCACCACAACCCAAACAATCCTGCTATGATAGGACGCCACTGTGAAATTGTTTAACTCTTGTAGTAGACCTTCCGAACAGAGCTAGATTTGTCTTTTTGGAGCCATATTTCCTATACCTGGTTATTCATAGACGAGAGCTGCAACAATGTAACCAACATAATTCTCAACTCACCGCTCGTCGTCTGTCAAAACTTTGTTGAAGCTGGTCTATCTCTCCACTCCAAGAACAGTTCTACGATTCAATATCTATGGCGCATGTAGCTACACCATGCTCTGATCAACAGTGTTGTACTCCCTCATACTATATCACGTCCGACAAATACTACAACTTAGACCTTAGACAAGAAATGACCACTTGAAGCCATATACTACAGCAAGATAGCTCACCGCTAGACGTGGCGCAAAGTGGCGAGATCTGTCCAGCACAAAGTATCGCCAAGGTAGATGCAGGCACAATCAACAACGACCATGAGAACCTGGTCCGACCCAGCGATGACAGTAACAAGGGCGACAGCTCTATCATTGACGAACCGCTGTTGCCCATGGTATGCAAGCACAGATCTGCTGAGATGCTTCGTTTCATTCAATGTCAAACGCTAAACCTGATGCCTTTTCCAACGCCGGAGCCCACAGTACAATGTACAATGCATCGATGCATGTGACCCAGCATGCCTCTTTCCGTCCCTGTATGGTATTGCCACATCCAATCGTCCCCAGCCTCGTAACTCATACAAGCTTCTGCTTGACGAAGAATGCTCGCAGATGTGTCAATTGCCACGCGCAAGTGACACCAAGGACAGCAAGCTGAATCAGGGTCCATCGGACGACACGGGAGTTTGTGCTCTCAGACTGGTCGCGGAACTCGGCCTCGCGCTCCTGTGTGGTTGTTAGCATCTTCCTCCGTGCAATCCATATGAGGAAAAGATGTAGGCGCAACTTACCCTCTGGAAGATCTGCTCGCGCCTGACATCCTGCAACCTCGAGTTCAGGTCCTGGACCTTCTCCACCAGTGTCTGGACATGCGCCTTGTCCGTGCTCTCGATCCTACTTGTCTCTCCAATAGCCATATCCAGCGAGAACTTAACAGAACCGTGAATGCCACTGCCCAACCAACCTCCACTCTGCACGTTCTGAGGGGTAACGCAGATGCGGTGCTGTCCAGAGTCGGCGGCAGAGAAAGTGAACTTGCCCTCGCGGGCACCACGCTGGGCGACAATGCGGTGGTTGTTGTCGAAGGTCTCCTCAACTGTGATGAAGACGCCTACGTCCGCCTTCGATTGGAAGGACTTGGTCGAATCGTCCCATACTTCGGCGTGGTAGTGTCCTGTACATTGTAAGCTTCGCCCCAAGTGTCTTTCAGCCGGGTGCTGGAAGCCGCAGAGCCGTACCAACAACCAAAGTGTCCTTGGGAAGCTCCTCAAAGAAGCACTTCTGGACCGCGCCGTCGATGAAGAAGTGCAGCGCCTGGGCGGGAACTGCCAGTGCGGCAGCGAGCAATACAGTAGGTTTCCACATGACGGTTGGTTTGCTCCGCGGGAAATTGGGCGTGTGCGGAGTGTATGCGCTTGTTTGCTGAATGCTCGTGAATCTTGAGGCCGCGGTGTCGCCAGGTGGTCGATTGATGTGGCCCGTGCACCATCCCTTAGGAACGCGTCGAGGCCGTTGTCCGCACTCTTCAACACACCAAGCGCAGCAAAACCACCTCGATCAATTCCTCACAAATCAGATATTCCAAATGGATTCGCCATACTGAGGATGCTGACTTCAAGTTGCTGAGGCACGCTGCCTAATGACATTCAACCTGCAAAGCCTGCTCAATCTATATTCACTGTACCTGACCGGTAACTTGAGAATATTTGGTATCTTCCTTCCTTCCTTCCTTCCTTCCTTCCTTCAAGACCGCTTCGACCGTCAAATCAGCTGCGCCATTACACACATTGGCTTCACGCTCGATTCAGTTGCGCAGTCTCGATTTATCTCCTTGAATGCGACCCCGCATGTCGGAAAGCCCGGGCGTTCAACGATCATTTATCAACATAGATGTCGTTTTCAATAGCAACCTCACATTTACCAGTTTACTTAATTCTCGATCACTCAAATATCAATCGTGCTTGCTCCCTCTATTCTGTGACTTTTGCGGACAACTTCTTCCCACCGGCAACGACTCGCACTCCGCACTCGAGTGTTGCTTCAGACCTCGGTTCATCTGAGCATCTAATAACCACAGCACTCAACGTTCGCAACTTCATCCAAATTACAGCACCCCAATTTCCAAGATGACAACAACTTTTGAACCAAACGCTCAGAACTTCTCTGCCTTGAAAACGACACCTAAAACCATCGTGATTACAGGTGGCTCTTCCGGAATTGGTCTTGCAACCGCTCAACTCCTCTCCTCCTTGAACCCCAAACACAACCTCGTCTTGATAGATCTCAACCCCCCACCGCAAACATTCAAGCATGATCCATCACACCTGCTAGTCCACACGTGCAACATCAAATCCTGGACCTCCCAACGCGCCGGCTTCGAAGCAGCCTTCGCGCGCTTTGGACGGATCGACTGCGTGTTTGTGAATGCAGGAATCGCAGAGCACGGCGAGCAGTTCTTCACCGATGATCTAGACAGTGATGGGAAACTGAAAGAGCCGGATCGCAGAGTCTTGAATATCGATATGGATGCCGCGAGTGATACAACCAAACTCGCCATCCACTATCTGAGGAAGAACAAGGAGGGCGGTGAGATTGTGCTGACAGCGAGTTTGGCCGGGTATCTGGCAAGTGCCGGAGCGCCTTTGTATAGTGCTGCTAAGCATGGTGAGTCTCTACCTCTTGTTCGAGGTCACGGAGCGCAAGTTGGAAATTAGCTAACGTGTGTGAAGGGATTGTTGGTCTCATGCGCGCGCTGAAGCAGGAATGCGCCAAACTATCTATATCCATCTCTGTGATCGCTCCCGCTATCACTGTCACACCCGTCTTAACAGGCAACAACAGGCGGCTAAGCGCTCCTCCTGATGTCTACGCAAAGGAGATGGCTGCTAAGGGTGTTCCCATCAACAAAGCCGAGAGTATTGCGCTCGCGGTGTGCTGGCTGTTCAATGAACAAAGCAAGGCGAACGGGGCGGGCTTATTAATCCAAGGTGATAAGTTTGCGGATCTAGAGCGGGGACTGGCGAAGAGTAGGGAGCAGTGGATGGGGAAGGAGATGCTGACACTGTTCAGAGGAGGACGGACGGCCCCGTTGTTTGATCGTTTGGGAGCTACTACGAAGGCTAAGATTTGATGGAAGATGGAACTTGATGTTGTTTAGCTGTAGCTTGTTAAAATATAAATCCGTTCATATGTGGCGGTAGAAGTTTGATGATGTTTGATATGAGTGCAAACTGGAATGGTAACTTTGTAAACTTTCTGGCTCTCATGTGCAGGGACTTATTTGACTCTTCAAATCACGCAGAACTGAGACAATGTTTAGTCTATCAAGCCACAAAGCGGCTAAGGACTAGCAGTTCGATGAATTTTTCATTGGGGACTTGTGTCAGCACTCTGCTGTAGCAGGAGATATTGCCCTGCAATACGTACTAATCTATATTCAACTGAACGGTTATTTGGGTGTAATGGAAGCTCTCAAAGCAAATCCGCTGAGCTTCCGCGGCTTATAGTTTGAGAAACTTCTACATGATTTATTTCAACGAGATGACTACCTTGTTATGAACGAAGATCCTCAACACTCGGTTGCAATGACAAAAAACAAGCAGCTGCACAATCTTGCCTTGTTCTTTATATAATAGATAGCGTATGAAAGTGCAACACCTGGTGGACAGTTGGTAGCAACTTGGCGCACTGTCTCGTAGCATACATGCAGAATGAGTGTTGATGGCGTGGTGGCCGAGAATATTGGATCACTAATGCGTGCATGTTTTGAAGATCGATCGACGCAGACTGCGATTGTGTGGCAATAACTGTATGAGGAGCTTATTAAAGACCAGAAGAACCACCATAGAAAACGCGATACACAAGTGAAGTGGTCAAAAGGTAACATTTAGCAGTCTTAAGGTCGCGCAAGTCTACATTCGCGGATGTCAGTGCAGGGAATGCCCGCCGAAGCCCTCATATGGCCTTGAACTCGCGCTCATGAGCTTCTACCCGGTGCGAGAGGAAACGATGTAGCGAGTCAACTCAATAACCGGGTACCTGCACGAGCACAAGAACGGTGGGAGATGGCATTGGAAGCCTCACATATTGTTACCCGCTTATGAGACACGAAGGAAAAGTTCAGTTGCTGGGATGTTTTCAAGATTCTCGGCTGCACGATAGCTACTGAAATCAGGGCGTGCAGTCAGATCTCTGAACGGCGGGGAAGTGAAGTGAAGTCGCGGGCTGTTAACTCCGCAGATTCGCCAAGCGCGTGCGCGCCTGCCATCCCTGTCAGTGAGCTCGAAAACATCAGGTACACAATAGCTGTCAACCACCTCAACATCGCGGAGCCACCACCATCGTCGGCGCGCCTCTCGCGTCAAACCCTCTCGAAACCTCCCTCGGTCCATCATGTTTTCGCCAGAAGCGTCGCTGCAGAGCGCGCGCAGCTCGCTGCGCGGTACTCGACGACGCCAGCGCGACTCCAATGGGCACGACCAGCCCCGACGAAAGCGCAGTAAAATTACTGAAGATGGGGCATCACAGACCACTGCGGGCGCAACGTCAAAGATTAATGGCGATGCCATTATGAATGGCCATGCTGGCCATAGCAGCGTCGAGAACTCACTCATCCTCGTGGACATGCCCGTTCGCGAAAAGAAGGCTCCTCCCAAACGAACATTAAAAGAGGACAGCGCACAATATCTGGTATGTGTGGAGGATATGCCTGGAGGTATTCAACAAACTGACTGGCGTGTGTAGACAAAGAACGCCAATTACAGTGTCAGGAAGCTACCCAGCTTCCCGTCGACTCTCGCACGCGCTTCGACCCCTTACACAGCCTCTGCAGTCTCGTCGGCTGGGCTCGCCCTCGCATTTACGACCGATCGTGCCCTCGTATGGGACTACAGCAGCGCAACAGGCCCCACGAAAGTCGTCACTCTCCCACTACCCTTCGGCCTGAAGCCATCTGACCCACTTCCTCTCGGCGCGATTGTACGAAATGGCCCTACCAACGACTACGGAGTGGTTGCGGTCGCGCCTTCGAGCGGCAAGATCACTTTCTGGGAGAACATCGACAACGCAGAGGCCAGGAGCCTATACCCTCAACGAAGCCAAGGAGTGGATGGATCTGTGAAGCTATACTCTGGGGAAATCATTACGGATCTGGTTGACATCGAGCACGCCGGTTTCATCCTGAACTTCAGTAGCGGTAGACTCGCTCAATTGACTTTGCGCGACTCGCAAGGACGACCCAGTGTTAGCACCACCGTTCTGAACAGTCCCAATGGCTCGGGCAGCAGCCTATTCAGTCTCCGAGGACTGCTTGGAGGCGCCATCCGGAAGACAATTGCATCAGTCAAGGCGCGTCCATCCGACACCAAGGGTCAAATGGAGGTGATTACAACAACAAGGAACGGTATGTTCCATCTGTGGGATCTGAGTTGGTCAGGGCAACAGATCTTCAAGAACGAGATCGACATTCACGACGAGATGCTCGCAGCTGTGCAGGCGGGCACATCATCTGAACTACGCAACCAGACGGACGTGCAAGTTCTAGACTTTGCAATCATGGAACAACCGCGGGAGCCCGGATCTGTCAGTCTTCTGATACTCGTAGCCTTATTTGGACGCCAAACTCTAGATTACACACTGTTAGAAGTGGACCTGGCAGCTTCAGGAAGCACAATCAGCAGGACCATCCCTATCAAGACTTTCCATCAGGAGCAGTTGCCCTCCGAGCCGACAGGAACACTTTTGGTCCCGCAACCCGGACATACAGCGTTCATACAGTTCCCTGGAGCTATCGTCGTCGCATCTCTAGCTCAGCCAGAGGAGAGCCCTGAGGCGCAACTTCTCGCCGATGCTGGAAGATCCAGTGTACCATTTCAGGATGCAGTGTACTTCCGAGAGGAGCTTCACATTGTAGTGTCCGGTTTATCTACAGCGGCAAGCACCCGGAAGGAGAGAAAAGCAACTGCATTGATTTTCGTGCAAGGATGTGGAATCCTGCAATTCAGCGCGCAACCACCGGTAACGGATGATGCAGACACAGAAAGGCTCAGGGTCACAGCTCGAAGCAAACTGGAGCAAGCTACGTTCTTCAGCTCAAAGCCGGGCAACGTCCTGGACTTCTCTGTCAAATCACGATTTTCATTCTCCGAGGAAGAGAACGCACAAGCAGCGCTCGACGTCAGCTTGGGCATCATCAGTTCCTCCTACGACTACCTTGACAAGGTCACGTCTTCCATGGACGAGCAGTTCAAGACACGGGCTTCTGCTCTACGGACCCTGATATCAACCTTACGATCCGACTACCCTGCATTGCCTTTCTTGACCAAGTGGCGTTTGTTGTGGCACGCTGAGAAGCTTGCCGCTGCTCACAAGTTGTGGAATTGGTACGAAGCGAAATTGCAGGACCAGCAGGCCCACCCAGACGCATACCCAGAGAAGATCCTCATGAGCGACATTATCAAAGCAATGCATGAGCGTTACAAGACACCCATAAACCCTGATCTTGGAGAGACCGACCCAGTCCGACAATATTTCCTCAGAGATATCGACTCCATTGGTGTGCTCATTCCGTGGGGTTGGAACTATCTTCGTACTTTCTACATGAAGGAAGGTGGAAAGGAACAGCCATCTATCATGCAGCGGCTCAGCGAAGGTTCCGATGTCATGCTTGTAGCTTTGGAGACGGGGTTCGGCTTTCGACAAGTAAACATTGAGTCCTATGGCCTTGACAGTGACTGCCTCGACGATGGTATCCTCAAGCCGGGCCAGGGTTACGACGAGCTTCCACAATTTTGGACATCTTCACACAATATTGTCAGCTCTGTTCGTAGTCTTGTGGATGTTGGACGGAACCTGGCCGTTGAGAACTACGAGGAGGGCCTACAGGAGACGCTGTCGCAGAAGATCGCCAAAGATAACCCTCGCATGGTGCGGATAGGCTGCCAAACTCATATTGAACGCTTCCAGTGGAGTCTCGAGCAGGCTGATGAGAAGACACGAGACGGGGGACGTGTTCTGCGAGACGAGTGGAACAACAAGGTTCGACCGGAGCATATCTATGGCCTCATGGAGCTTGGTCTGGCGACCGAGGGCATGAATCTGGCTGAACAGTACAGCGATATGCCAACCCTTGTGAACCTGGTTTGGGATGAATCCATCTGGCTTGAAAAAGAGAAAGCGGCAACTCGAAGCAAGATGGAGATCGCTGAGAGCACAGTTAAGCTCAAGAAGATCAAGGAGCGTATCAGCCGGTACTTCGAGACCTACGGAGACGACTGGGCCGAGGCCTTCTACCTGAAGCACATCAAGGAAGGCAAGGCAGCACAGATGTTCGAGCCTGAGCATTTGAACCAACCGGCACTGAGCAAGTTCTTGCGCGCTGACCCATCTCGCGCGAGGCTCAGGTGGATCAACGAAGTGTCTGGCGAAAAAGACTACGAATCCGCCGCCGAAGCCCTTTTCGAGGCTGCAAGCAAACAAGAGACCAACGTGTGGTGCAACAAAGTCGAGTTGTCCATGTGCAAGCTTGCAATGCTCTGCCAGAAAGAAGAAAAGCCTGGCCAGGTGCAACGGAGCAACGGCCCCTCTCACGAACCGTCCAAGGCAGAGAAGATCCGGGAAAAGAACTACAAGATCGTCTTGGATCAGTGGGAGTACGCTACTGTCCAGGAATTGCTGTACGAGCATCTGTCATCTACTTTCCACGAAGCACTGGATGATGAGGTTGCCGTCAATCTTCTCATGGACGAGTATGGAAAGGGTCCCATCGAAACACGACCAGCGCACATGTCCCTTCTGCGAGAAGGGTTTGAGAACCTGATTCATCACAAGGTTATTGATCCTGCGCTAATGATTGACATCCTCACCCTGATGAATGATCGAGGCGAGAAGGAGCCGACGTCAGTGATACAATCCAACGAGTTCACATTTGCACTCAGGGTTCTGGCCGCAAACTGGCACAGCATCCACCGGACAACACGAGATGGGCTTCTGAAGCTCATCTGGAAGCGATTGTGCAACAGAGACAACTGGGCGGAAATCAACAACACCAAGGATATTTCAGACGCAACACTCGAGGAGTTTTTGATCTCGACCAACGTTGGTTGGACTTTCAGAGGGCTTATGAGGCTGATTGGTAAGTTCGGTTCCATCACACGAAGAAGGTATCCAACTAATATGCTTGTAGACATTGACGAGCACAACCGCGTTGTATGGCCTAAGCAGCTGACGGCCTTGATTGGCGCAGGAGGCACTCACGGGGAACTCTGTGTGAGATTCCCACTTGAGGATCTCCGCGAGCCAATCATCAAGGACAACTTGCTTGATGATGAGATCTTACAAGAGAACCTTGAGAAGAACCGCCTCGACCAATGGTTCAAGGCAGCCTGCAGAGCAGGCAAGAACGCGTACATGGCGGAGAAGAGGGGAATGCGAAGTGGTTCTTCCGGCCTGGCAGAATCTGGCGAGGACGAAGTTTCTGAGGTTGATGCTGCAGCCGCCGATGGTGACACGGTCAACGGCGTCGACCAGGGACAGGACGTAGAGATGCAGGAGTCATAGGTCGCGGATGGGAGGCTGACCATTGGAGTTGTGGAGACGAGGATTATGTTTCAATTGGGCGAACTGCATGGGAAAGCATTGGGCACGGCGTTTCAAAAAGAGCACAGCAGCCTGCAACGGCGCTTTTCTTTTGTTTCTTAGGTCCGATATTGTAGCAATAGCGATGGGGTGGTTGGCTTGTAGGCGTCCGAATTACAGAGCATGCGGAATACAAGCATGCAATCCTCACAAACATTGGAGGCATTCGAAGTAAATTTGCCTCAAACCTGTCACCAACAGAAATCTGACGACCAGTAGTGACGATGACCAATGTGCACGACGATTTTATATTCCCGGAGTTCTCCAGTCTCTCGTGCGTTGTCCACAATCAGACGGCGCGATTACGTTCACATATCGATCCGTGTACGAAGTAGATGTGCACGCAGCTGCTCGTTTCATTCCAAAGGTCGAGTTTCCAAACAAGTATTAGCACCAAGACTGTTGTGTCCACAACAATGTCTACGTGCAGCCTAGGGCATTGCTTTCTTTAGATGCTTACTAGCAGGATTAGATGACCTCATAGCATTTGCTGAAGCTGCCCATCTGAATGTTATCTCGATGCACGTAGATGTGTACTTACACAAACGGCATCGGCACGCTTGCACAGACTGCACAACGGTTCCAGATCCTTAATGGATGCGAACCGGTTCATTTCGCAAGTGGGGCTTGCCTTGAACGGGGCAGGGTGTGGCTTGAGCCAACCGCTCCAATCAAGGCCGCTGACCGTTTTTTGCTGCAGGCTGCCCATGTTCCGGCACGGCAGCGGAATTGCATCACCCAAGGGAGGAGGGCGTCGCACCACGGCACGGCGAGCGAGTGCAGCGCGGCGATTTCATGCACAGAGGGGCGGTGGCGGTGATGCGGCGGATTGTCCACGTCAATCCTGCGGCGGTGTCGGGGCCTCACGTGTACGAGCAGCGCAGCGCTCGATGCAGCGCGATTCGTAGGACGTTCCTTCCTAAATAGGGTTGCGGCCGAGAGAATGGCCAGAGAACGCAGGTACGACGGGGCCAGTCAACAACAACAACAACAACGACAACAACAACAGCCGCCGTGACACGCATGCGGTCCCCGCAAGGCCGGGCGACGCGCGCTGAGCGGCAGCAATTGGGCGTGCCAGCGTTGGGTGCAGGGCAAAAGGCGCACGCAAGTACTCGCACACTGCCTCCGTGAATGCTAGCGGAGCGTGCAGGCTGTCCAGCGCGCACTGGCCTTTCTGGAAGCGGGCCTAGCGCCAGCCCAGTCCAGCCGCCCGTGTTCTGCTCGCACCCCAGGTCCCAGGTCTTTTCCATCGCGAGTCGATCACTCTCCTGTCCTCACCTCCGCCCATTGTTTCCTCCGCGCAGCAATAAACTGCATTGTTTGCCCAGCTGCCTGCTGCAGCAGCCCGTCGCCCGCCCGTGGACTGCCCCAGCCCTTGAGCCGACCGTGGAAACGCCCCCCGGCCCTGCATAGCCCCAGCCGACCTCCGGAGCCGCCCTTGACCTTCATCGCTCACCGCACCGCGACTCTCCTGCGTCCACCACCCGCCGCTCCAGCTGCTGCACCCGCACCCGCACTTCCCGTCCACCATGGCGAGCGGCAGCACCTCCTCCAACGTCGTCGGCGTCCACTACCGCGTCGGCAAGAAGATTGGCGAGGGCTCCTTTGGCGTCATCTTCGAGGGCACCAACCTGCTCAACCAGCAGCAGGTGGCCATCAAGTTCGAGCCGCGCAAGAGCGATGCCCCCCAACTGCGCGATGAGTACCGCACGTACAAGATCCTCGTCGGCTGCCGTAAGTTCTCTCGCTGCCCCTATTTCCCCGACGTCCCCCCTTCGAGCGAGCGCAGACACGGTCTGCACGCTGGACGCTGCCTTGGCATGCAGCTACACGTACATGCTGTAGACACGTCGGGCACGCCTCGTACGCCGTGTTATTGACGCTGCCATCGTTTTTCCGCTGCCATTGTCGCTGTCCGACCGAACATGGCTGCCTACCGACCAACTCGCTATCAAGCACCCACGCGAACCCAACTGACTTGTCGCAGCCGGCATCCCTAATGTCTACTACTTCGGCCAGGAGGGCCTCCACAACATCCTTGTCATCGACCTGCTAGGCCCCAGCTTGGAGGACCTGTTCGACCACTGCAACAGGAAGTTCTCGATCAAGACTGTAGTTATGGTTGCGAAGCAGATGGTGTGTATACCCAGTGCTGCCATTCTCATCAAATTCTAACATGTCTGCAGTTGTCGAGGGTCCAGACCATCCACGAGAAGAACCTCATCTACCGCGACATCAAGCCTGACAACTTCCTCATCGGCCGACCAGGCTCTAAGAGCGCTAATGTAATTCACGTCGTGGATTTCGGTATGGCTAAGCAATACCGTGACCCCAAGACCAAGCAGCACATTCCGTACAGGGAGCGCAAGTCCCTCTCCGGTACGGCGCGTTACATGAGTATCAACACCCATCTTGGACGCGAACAGTCTCGTAGGGACGATCTGGAGGCCCTGGGCCACGTTTTCATGTACTTCCTCCGAGGCGGTCTCCCATGGCAAGGTCTCAAGGCTGCAACCAACAAGCAGAAGTACGAGAAGATTGGCGAGAAGAAGCAGACTACTCCTATCAAGGATCTCTGCGACAGCTTCCCTGGTACGTCAAATGTTCGTCATATCTATTGAGCACTGCTAACAAGTCACAGAGGAGTTTAACAAGTACCTGAGCTACGTCCGTAACCTCGGCTTTGAGGATACACCCGACTACGACTACCTGCGCGAACTCTTCACCCAGGCGCTCAAGAGCACTGGCGAGGTCGAAGATGGCGAGTACGACTGGATGAAGCTGAACAATGGAAAGGGCTGGGAGGTAATGAAGTCTCATCCCTCGGCGGTTCAACAGATGCACCATTCCAACGTCCACCAGAACTCTTCTACCGCCGTCAACGTTCACGGCCAGCCTCACAGGCAGCCCAAGACGCACCTGCCCGTCGACCACCATCGTTTAAACGAGCCTCTCCCAAAGCCCGGAGCGACACGGGCCCAGCCCGGAAGAAGCCCAAGGGACCAGGCGGCACGGGGAGCGGAAGTCAAGAGGAAGAGCATGGGCGAGCTGGCACCACCCGATGCAGCCTCGAACCAGGCTCAGTTCCAACACAGCCAACCAAACCTGAACCAGACTCAGAACCGCGCGACACCTGCACAGAGCCCGAGCGCCCAGCAGCAGAGGCGGCAGGAGCCTGAGAAGGAAGGCTTCATGCAGAAGCTCTCCAAGATCCTCTGCTGCGGCGGAAGCAGCAACTAGTGGAGCTGCCCCATCTGATTTTCTGCGCATCGCGTTGCATCCTGGAGTTCGTTCATTGAGCGAGCTTTTATCAGCCACGTCTTTTCCTGTATAGGTATTTTGTAATGATTGATAGACGGGATCGAAATCTCCTTCCGGTATCTTAGGTAATACTCTCACGACGACCGAACCACCTCGACGCCAGCCTGGATCTCTTCTTTTCATCACCATCTTCTTCACACCCGGCTTTCGACTGCACGAGCTGCACCTGCACAGCAGCTTGTTCTCCGGAAGCCATTTATACTGGCGTACGCGGCGTTGTTGCGTCTTTGGCGGTACGAAGTTGGCATCTCATTCATCATCATTATCATTTCATGTTTGTTTGGTAGGAGAAAAACATAGCATGTAAAGGAGTCTCTTTCGCATGGACCTGTCTGTTTTGCGAAAGTGAGACATTGGTTCTGTTTGTTTTAGTTAGATGACAGCGAGCAATTAGAGACGAAATTCTGAAAACTTGACCCTTCACCATGTGTATTGATAGTGTATGAGGACTCAGCGAAGGAAAGATGTTTAGCCGTGGCCGCAGGGACACCCTGGTTGCAAAAGGCTCGCAGTTCGTCAATACATTGCAGGCACCTTGTTGCTTTGCAGGGTCATGGTCAAAGATTGAGAATGTATTTCTGTAATTATATATTTTATTCACAAACTGCGTGCATGTTCACACTGACTACTACATACCACATATGTTTATGGTGGCTGAGAAATGCATGATTGGCGCAGAGCGAGCGCGACTGTGAAAGTGACCTGAGCTTGGCACCGCCGCATCCCGCCGCGCGCAACTTCTCGATTCCAACATTTGTACACGCTCACGACACCCCTGCATATCCATCGACCACGCTCCTTTCCAACACTTCGACTCCGCCAGATCGAATCGAAACACGGTCGCGATGGCGTCGAATCGCGATGTGCGCGATATGCTCGGGCTGCCTGTCGGCGAGGTCGCACCCCCGACGGCGAACAAGAAGTCGAAGAAGGGCGGGGGAACAAAACGGATACGTACGTTCTGAGGGCAGGCGCGAATATAGCGGGATTCAGAGGCTGCAGCTAACTCGTCGGCAGAGGGTGTTGCGCGTGAGGTTGCGGCGCTGTATGGCGAGCGACCACCACCAGTTGCCGTGTACGAGGAGAAGAAGGCATATCGGGCGAAGAGGCAGAGCACTGGGCCTGCAAAGAAGTGGTGCGTAATTTGAATACTCACCTGTAGTCTGCAGTCCTAATCGGCGCTGCAGGATCCAACAGCCGTTCACGAACCCAGCGCGCCCCGATGGCCTCGTTTTGAAGCATTGGCGGCGCAAACCTACCACTGCTCCACCGGTACAAGAAGGCGACGATGCAGCGATGCAGGATAGCGATGCTACAGATTACCTCGAGTCGTGCACCGATTACGTCAAATACAACATCACCGTCGACATGCCGGACTTCACAGATGAGGAATACGATGCACATTTACGAAGCGATGATTGGAGTCGAGAGGAGACGGACTATCTGTTTGGAATTGTGAGGGACTACTCGTATCGCTGGGCTGTTATCTGGGACCGCTATGAATGGCAGGCGCTCAAGAGGCGGGAACGAGAGCTTGCGCAAGCTGCGCAGCAGGAGAATGGAGATGCCGATTCCAGCGCCCTTGCGACACTACCATTCGCACCTCCGCGAGACAGAGAACGATCTCTCGAAGAAATGAAGGCCCGCTTCTACGACATCTCCGCCAAGCTCATGAAGCTCCGCATTCCCGAAGTTCAGATGGACGCGGATCAATACAGCCTGTATGAGACGCTCTCCAAGTTCGACCCCGTCATGGAGCGCAACCGCAAGATGCTCGCTACAGCACTCATGAACCGCAACATGGACGAAGTAAAGGAAGAAGAGTTCCTCCTGACAGAGCTCCAACGCATCAACATGGCCGCTGTGCGCCTCGACGCCGAACGCGAAGAACTCCGCTCCCGCCTCGACGCACCGCAAGCCAACACCACCACAGCCGCCGGCCTCCAAAGCTTCACGTCCAGCACAGCCCTCCAAGCGCTCTTCCAGCAGCTGTTCCAGCAAGACCGCAGCAAGAAGCGCTCCTCGGGCGGCTCCAACGCCCCTGGCCGTCTGAGCCTCAGCGCAAATGACATGATCAACACGCCCTCTGCCTCCAACTCCGCCAACCGCCGCACATCCATGGCTCTCCCGCCATCCGCACCCTCGCAAACGCCAGTTAAGACTCTATCGCCCCACCAAGAACACCGCTTCGCAGTCAGCACGCACGACCGCCTCACCTCAGGCGTCACATTCGGCTCCGACAAACTCCTCAAGATGCGCCAAGCCAAATCCAACGTCCAAACGCAGAAGATTGCGTCCGCCCTGCAAGAACTCGGCGTCCCAGATATCATCCCCATCCCCACCAGCAAAGTAGCCGACATGTTCGAGCAGCTCGTCGCAAAAGTATCCCGCCTCCTCGACGTGCGCAAAGTCAAGGAGAAAGAAATGGGCGAATGCCGAGTCCTCTCCCGCATGAAAGCCGCCCGCGACGGCACGGGATCCAGCGGCGTCAAACAAGAGACCGACGATGGCGCGGATGGGGATAAAAAGGATAGTGGAGATAGTCAAGGCACACCAATGGGCGACTCGAATGAAGACGGTCCCGGCGACGATGACGACGACGACGATGCCGAAGGCGAAGACGATACAGGCGCGCAAAACACACCCGCGAATCCTGACCGTGACGGCGACGCCGACGACGATGATGACGACGAGGAGGAGGAGAATGGACCCGATGCGCAGAGAGGTGCAGACGATGTAGATGACGTTGATGCCGAAGGCGAGGATGAGAGCGCGGCGCAGACGAGTCGGGCGACGAGCCAGGGCGCGGGTCATAAGAGGAGTGCGAGTGAGCTTAGTGAGGGGAGTGCGCCGAGTGAGAAGAGGGCGAGGAAGTGAACGAAGTAAGCTTGCAATCTTTTCAACGGGAGGTGTGTTCAGAGGTGTGAAGGGGTTGTTAGCATAGCGTTGGCGTTGGGACTGGGATATATATGAATCAAGTGATCTATACTATTTATGACTTGACTTTGATTTGTGCTTAGGGTTGTCGTTTGTGGCTTGAAAGGTGAGGATATTTGTATGGCTTGCGTGTTTGCTTTCGCCCGGTTATGGTTGGAGCAAGTATCACGGTAAGATTGGAGTGCCAACATCGGGCAAGTTAAGCTTGACTTGGCTGACTTGCGATCTCCGAGTGAGTAGAGGTAAGTCTAACACCGCTCAATATATGCAGTCAAATATAAAGCTGCTCGTCAAGTGGTTTCTCGGTTTCTCAAGTTGAAGTGCACCAGTATTAACCATACAAGGGGTTTTGCATTTATTTTGTTCGCATAACTGTTACAAATTGCCATGATTGCGTTTAACATTGTACACACCATACGCCCAGAGTGATGCAGCCTTGTCAGCAATGACTTCCCACAGACCAACCACCCAGCCAGTCTGCAGTCACGCCGGAGTACTCATCCCATTGCGTATATAGGCTTCCCTGCGGGATTGAGCCGTGAAGCCTAGTCTGACTTTATCTTACAACTTCCTCTCGCGGTCCTCCTCGTCGATGCTCTTGTTGGAGCTGGACGTGGTGCTCTGCTTCTCGAGCTCCTCGCCCATGGCGCCGTGGAGCTCTTCTTCGAAGACGGGCTCGGTTTCGATGGTCTCGAACTTGGTCTTGAAGTCTTTGAGTTGGTGGGTCGACGAGTTGCTGCGACGACGTGCGTTGTTCATGTTGTAGGGCATGTCTTCGACTTCATCGCCGTCTCGGCCCCTGGTTTGATATTAGGACACATGCAGGTAGGTGATGGTATCAAGGTGGCATAACGTGATATCGATTGCCCTCACTCGAATGACGGGAAGTGACTTGACTTACCAGTTGCCTTTTCCACTGCCATCTTTCTTGGTCTTGGTAGGATCGGTGTCGGCATGACCTGACTTGGCAAAGTAACGGGGCAGCTTCGCCTCACGCTCAGCAGTACCATCGGCAATACCGGCGTGGTCACGGTCAGTCCACTTGTGAGAGCGAGTCACTGTCGAGGTCAGCCAAAGAAGGAGAGTGATGGTCAGTCAGGCATTGAGTATGGTGGTGTGCCATAGAGGCTAGATGTGCCGATATATGGTAGGAGGGTGAGCAGGAAGGAAGTAGCTTACTGTTTGATGAGGATTGAGATGAATGAACACGAGTTGTGTAAAGTTGGAGTCAAAAGCGGGCAGCGTGCGGTTGAAGTAGTCAGGCACGGGAGGTCGGAGCTTGAAGCTATCAGTGGGTCTGTATGGTCACGGAAGAATGGTCTCGTGATGCCTATGGCGTAGCCGTGTGGAGCCATTACGATCAGCACCACGAGGAGTCACGTACCTCACAAAACAACAGTCAATGGAAAATGGGTAATTGAGAAGAGTAGCGGTCAACGCAATGCTTGGGATTGCGTGCTGGACAGCTTTATGGATGGTGAGATCAAAGGAAGATGCAAGAGCACGCGAGCTTGAGAGCGGGGTCCGGCGCGGCCTTTATACGACCGGTAGCAGTCAGACCCTGTCAACAGCGTGGAAGCGCTTCGAAGGTCTGCATCAGCCCCTGGCAACAGTGATCAGCATTCCGGTACGCTGTGCAGTCTGCACTGCAGATACTGTACACAGGCGGTTCCTGAGCCTGGGGTGGCAGGATTGCAGGGTTCTACGTCATCTAGCTGAGTGAACGGAGGCAGTCAGTGTAGCACCCTGAGATCAAACCCTCGCTCAATCGATTGTAAGAAGTACATCATAGCCTCAAAGACAGTAGGAAAAGCATAGCCGCCAGCTCCTCGCATGGACTGAGCATGAGGGGAATGCCCGTCAGGGGCCACCGGTGTCTGCTGGTGGTGCGTTACCCCAGGTTTGACTACTGCTGCAAAGTGGGTCTGGCGGAATGCTGCCGACTCTGCCCTGGTGAGCCGAGCCCCGTCCGCTGTCGCCTGATGGTCACGCTTGATGACTGTCCAGCGGCCGCTATCAGCCAATCGCGTAACTGATGACTGCGGTGCGCCACTGAAATGCTTTCTCCGAGCGCCGGACCTGTTAATCGCGAACTTTAGTCAAATGCGGCAATATCACGGTGTTGATTGCTCAGCGCCCAAGATATCCTTTTGTTTTTCTCCTCGCTGCTCCCCTCGACGCACGATTGACGTTCCTCACGACTTCTGAACGCCGCCGCAGTCCATTTTCGCCCACCCCACTACCCCGCCATGCCTGAACGAACACTCATTATCGCGCCGCCCTCGGTGTCGGCGCACCCCGAGAAGCTGAACAGCATACTCGAGACTCATGACCGCTCCTCGACCGACTTGCAGATGCTGGACCGCATCGCGGCAGGTCTAGCACACCTCCCGTCCTCCACATACGATGTCGTGCTCCTCCTCACCGACGCCGCGGGCACCTCACGCGAGAGCCACGCCCTCCTCGTACGCGACGTCATGCACAAGATTGTCAGTGCCCTGAACGTGGGCGGTGTCTTCAAGAGCCAGGACGGCGCACTGCAGGGCTCCGAGAAGACAGAGGCCATCCTCGCAGGCCTCGTGGAGGGCGCAGATGGCATGACAAAGCCCGCACAGGAGGAGCCCGTGTCGATACCCTTGAAGTTCGGCAGGAAGAAGGCCGCAAATGGTGTGAATGGCACAAATGGCGTCAATGGAACAAGCAACACCAACGGCGCTGTCCAGGCAGTCAACGCAGACGGCTCTGTCCCGCTGAACCTGAACCGCATCAACCTGAACGGCAAGCGGCCTTCACCTGAACCGGTCCCTGTGAAGCCCTTGGGTGTAGGTTTCGTTGACTTCAGCGACGACCTCGACGATCCCATAATCACCGGCGAAGACGACGATTTGATTGACGAAGACGACCTCATCACAGAAGAAGACATGGCTCGCCCTGTTATCCAGCGTTCGTGCTGCCTTCACACTCCCACCTCTACATGATCACTAACCTATCCTCAGCATTCGAATGCCGCCCCAAGCCCGGCAAGCGCCGCCGCGCCTGCAAAGACTGCACCTGCGGCATGAAGGAGAAGATCGAAGCCGAAGACGCCGCAAAGCGCGCCGACGCCGACAAAGCCCTCAACACAATGAAATTCGGCGCCGACGACCTCCTCGACGAAGTAGACTTCACAGTCCAAGGCAAAGTCGGCAGCTGCGGAAACTGCGCGCTGGGCGACGCATTCAGATGCGATGGGTGTCCGTACATTGGACTGCCGGCGTTCAAGCCAGGCGAGGAGGTGAGGCTGCTGAACAACGATATTCAGCTGTAGAGGGCTGCGTGCGAGACTTGTGCATGAATGGCGTTTGGGATATATCATGGCGGTATGAGGGATGGCGGAGTTTACGGGCGTGGGGCGGCGCATGGACGGCGTAGGCGCCGATGCATTTTAGACAGTAACTAGACTAAATAAGATACCATACGACAATATTACAGTGAAGTTGGCGTATTCAATCGTGCTGTAGGCAGCTAAGCTGGCAACCGCCCAGTGTGGGGTGGCAATGCCCGCTCTCATTTCACAGGTTACAAGTATTTGAAGGACTACAGGCCACTTCATACAATCTGACAGGCAGCTAATGTGGCTCTGTTACTTTTGGTCTTGACTATCCAGAGGGGGAAGAACATATGCATCTACGAGGACTGCAATATAAAGCATCGTATCGAATTCAACAAGCACTTTCGTCTATCCAAAAACCACAAAAAACTACCTCGCTACTCAGGGATATCGAAATCGAAAACCGCGCAGACAAACGCCAACGCCAACTCCATACCAACCAGCCATTCACTCACCCTCATCCACAACTATACATCACACAAACACCTTCACGTCATCCTTCTCCTTCTCCCACCCCCACACACTGCCCCTCGAAATCATACTCTTCAGCCCTTCACCCCATGTCCGCCTGCCCTTCCCCGGTGTTTCAGCCCTCTCGACATCGACGCTCGCGCCGGCTACACTGAGCGGATTACGCTCCCTCTCCCCGTTCAGCTCGGCGGCGCTGGAGCCCGGCGGGAAGAGGCCGAGTCCTACGCTCTGTCGACCAGGGACACCCGATGGGATGGCGCTGTAGCGGTTACTCTTTGGTGGTGAGGGGTTGAAGACCATGCTGCTGCTCCCCAGCGTCTCGTCGCCGTGGTAGATCAGATTGCCGGAGAGATCACGTGTGATGGACGATTCTTTTGTGGGTTTCTCGGTGGGTGTGGCTGTGGTAATGGCAGGTGTGATGTTGTCTGTGTCTGCTTCAGTGACATTGGGGTCGAAGAAAGGGAATGCAGATGACTGGGAGCGCGAGTGGCCGCGAGGAGTGCGTTTTGTGCCGGAGGCGCGAGACTGTTGGCGTGAATGAAGGGAGCGGCGTGAATGGCGCTCGTGGGTAGAACCGGCAGTTGATCCAGCTTGGGAGACAGGGCGGGCATGGGCTTCGCGGAGAACGGACTTGCGTGGGATGGTAATTACTTTGGAGTGACGTGCAACGTTGGATGAGGATGGCCGGACGGGTGACAGAGCGGCGCGTGATATCACCTTCGCCTCCGGGATCGGGGTAATCTTGCCGAGGGTGTAGGTAGATGACATGTTCTCCTTCCCGCCATGCTCTTTTGCTAAGTAGTGTGGCGTTGGGTCGCGTTCGCTTGTGCGCTTCATCTCGCGGTCGTTGCTCTTGTGCTGACTGTTCCGCTTGCTCCTCCTCTTTTCACGTTGGGCACTACTCCTTGAATCGAGGTTCAACGGAGGCAATGTGAATTGACCAGGCTTGACTGTAGTCCTCTTGTTATAGTCTTCAATATCGTCTTCCTCATCTGTGTAGACGCTCTCGCTAAGGTCTGCATTGTCGTAAATCTCAGAACCTGTCAGGTCATTTAGACTAGCCTTCAGTTCCGATGCGAGGAGGCTCTTTCGAGTACTTGCCCGTCGACCCATACCAGTACTAGCCGTAGCCAGGGTCGTTGCAGGTCGGGGCGGAGACTTTGCTTTGTTGGCTTGCTTTGCCAAAGACTTGGTCGAGCGGTGCTTGCGCAGACTACCCGGGAATCTAGGCTCGTCTTTCTCTTCGGCAGGCGTCCCAGGCACCTCTTTTTCCTTGCCTACCTCGACATCATCGTCAGGTTTGACAATCGTATTTGCTCTTGAAGGTGAGAGAAACAGTCGTGATCGCTTCTGCTTCTCCGTGAGGAAAGCAGGCGGGGACCTGTAGCTTGACGACGAGGCCCGGTAGCCGGCGCTGAAGAACGGTGATTGTGCAGACGCTCGTTTCCGAATGTAGGAGCTGCGTTTGTCTTCCATTGTGCGCCGGTCGGCTAGACTACTACGTGTAGATGAAGGCACCACGCGTATGCTATGTCGCTCTTCTGTTGCTGTTGTCACCTTGGGTCGACGTGATCGTGTGACGGGCCCTTGAGGGCAGGCTGTGGGAACCGTGGAAAGGCTACTCGTGCGTCGAGAGTAGGAGCTAGAGCTCATAGCCCGTCGAAGTGACCCGAAATTGTTATTACTCCTCGATGGGGAGTAAGTGTGGCGTCCGTGTCCCTGTAGTGGCTGCTGTCAGCAGAGGCTCATGGTACAGGGGTATTTTGTAGGCATATTGCATCTTGTAGGGGGTGCGGTGTGCTTACTACCACGACGTTAGAAGTGAGTCTTGATAGCGATGATCAACACGTACCCATGCCTGTTATGCGTCGGTTGACAGGAAGCCCCGAGCTGCGGTGAATTTGGTCTCGGTATACGGTCGTCGTCCGCCGCTTATGTTTACGGAAAGAATTTGATGAGTTGTGGGAAGATCGTTTTGCCAATTCAACAGGAATCTTCATCGAGTCATGTGGGCGATCTGACGGTGCAGAGTCGTTGCGAATGTAGCCCCACGACGACTCGTCGAAATCGTTCAGTATGCGCGTGTCCCCATCGTTCATCGAGTCTGTCCCTGAACCGCTGTCCCTATGGTCACGAGGTAAGTCGACATCGATTTTAGGCGCATGTTCTGGAGTTCGTTCCAGGAAGGCATCATCATGATCTTTGCCCTTCTCGAGATCCTCCTCTTCGATGTCTGGCCAGCCAATAGGTATGAACGTTGGCCGTGAAATTTCAGACTTCCTTGGACTCCTTGGGCTTGCAGGCTTAGGGCTTAGGTAGCTCTTGACCTGCCTCCTTCTCCGACATATACAGAAGATACACGCAGCGAGTATCGCAGCGCCACAGATGGATGCAAGGACGATGCCAACAACGATGCCTGTGCGCTGACCACCTGTGTTCGTCTTGGTAGTGTCGAAGGTATCACCGTGACCAAATGGTGCAGAATCTTTATTGGTAGTGCTGCTCTTCGCCTCCAGTGTAATGTTGAACGGCTGAGACTCCTTTACGCTTCCATCTTTCGAGGTAGCCGCCATGGTGCACTGTACGACCTGTGGCGACATATCCTCGGGAACAGTACCGAAGATTGTAAACGTTGTCGGATTGAAGTGCATATGATCTGCCAGAATTGCGAAATCGACTGTCACGACTTCGTCATCCTTAGCAAGAATCGATCGTGGCAGTTGAACCTTGAAGAGCTCCCCCATTGTAACATTGAGTGTACCAACAGTGGCAGTGAACAACTCCGAAATAACGTTCAAGTGGATGGTATATTGGGCCAAGTCGCCATAGATGTCTTTCGCCGATATATAAATGTCTTCCGATGAGAGTTCGGTAGGCGCTGTTCCGGAAATTTCGAAAGTGTTGCTGTCGAAAGTCAGCCAATCCGGGAGCTCAGCGGATGGCGACTGTATATCTCTATCGCTAATAGGCGATTTATCTAGATATAATTTGCTCTTGAGATCCGTAATGTGCACGTCGTCTCCCTTTGAAACGTTCAGGGTCCGAATGGCTGGCTGAAAGTAGAGCTGGTGGGCGCTGATTGATAGCGAGACCTGCACCGAGGAAGAAGCGTATCCTGGTGTATCGGAGGCAATCAGCAGTATACCAAAGGACTGTGGTATACTTGTTGGCGGAGTGGTTCCAGTGAAACGCAATGAGGACGGATCAAAGGAAATCCAAGCAGGCAGTGGGGTATGATCAGAAAGAGTCGCAAAGTACGACAGCTTGCTGTCTGAGTCGAACACATCCGGTGGGAATGATATGTCGAAATTTTGAGAACCTTTGATCGCAATAGTGGTTGGACCCGACAATGGACCTGCTGATGACAGGGCCTGTGAGATGTTCGCGTTCACTTTAGGACCGTCGTCTTTCGACACGATCAAGGTCGATTCCATATTCGCAACAGCCCCGGCTGATCCAGCTGCAGTAATAGTAAAAGACTTAGTGCCGACATCGCGCGCGCCTGGTGTTCCAGAAAGTGTACCGGTTTTTCCATCGATTGACAGCCAGGATGGGTTTTCATCCAAAGAGTACAACAGACTGCCCGAATCCGATCTGAATGTCGTTGGCGCAAACTGAAAAAGGTACTTCTCGCCAACACGTGCGATCGGCGGGAGTTGTGAGTTCAACGGATAGCTGATCTGGGGAGTTGCGCCAGCGATTGCGAGCAAAGCAGCGTAGACTGCGATGCGCACCGCCATAGCACTACAATCCTGTCAGCTGGTCCAGTCCCAAGTCACAAGATTCTTACAGAAGTGATGCTGCTATAGCAACAGGTCACAGGTGTTGGTCGTTGCAGAGGTGAGTGTAGATCTTAGGGACAGACATGCTGAAAGCCTTTCGTCACTGGCAGCCATCTCTTTCGGGTCCTGGAATTCATCGTCGCGTTTGAACGCGTGGTCGCGTAGGCGTGCCGAACGCCTTACGTGCTGCCAGAGAAATAGAAGAGGAATGTGAAGTTGGCAAAGGAGCAAAGGGGCTGACTGCAAGGGAGGGTAATCCCGCCACCCAGCATACTTGAGACCAGCCATGGACTTCACAAGAACATGATTTCCACGCTCATTCTACGATAGCCAGCTCCATTTTGAGTGCTGTTCGCCCAGGACCATAGTAATCTGGCAGCCGCTCGATTTGCTGGAACCCACTAGACGCGTACAAAGCCCTGGCCGGGTTGCGAGCCTCATCAACCCACAAAACGATTGTTCGACAGCCTCCCTTTTTCATTTGCTGGCAAAGGGAATGTATGAGACATCTGGCGATACCTTTCCCCCTCTCTTGTTCAATGACGGCAAGCTTGTGTAGCCAGGCCTGGCTCTTTAGCCTTTGAAAAACGAGGTAACCGACAAGCTCCTGACTTCCTTCTCGTACGGCCAGAACGAGCCCAATGTTTTTCTTCTTTAGTTCAACGTTGTAGTCGAAGGCCTCGCTCGATGGAAATATCTTCTTCTCGAGCTTCGCTACCTTGGCTGCCAAAACCTCGCGGTCCTTGGGTGGGCATGCGGCGAACACTTGCAGGGAAAATCCCGAAGGAACATCGCCGGCGTGAAAGATGGTCGTCATCGCTTTTCGTTATTGGACTGAAGCAACTACAGGTAGAGCGTGTTGAGCGAATCTCGTGGTGAATTCGTCCAGCAGGAGGCTGTGTTCTTGTGTTACGTAGACACACAATGGGATTTAATCTGCCCTTGGTGGCAAAGTGCAAACCGTGTACAATTCTGAGCTCGTCTTTCTGTGCGCTGTACTGGAGAGTTGGCGAAGAAGCGGGTGCAGCAAGCTTTGATTGGTTTAGTTTGGGGCACACCAGGTGACAGCGCGCTGCAGATTCGCGCTTGGCGCCGCGACGCGTCAATCGCTCTTGCACCGCACAGCAACTTCCACCTAAATGTATTCCCGTAAACAACCATGATCATACGGAAACTTGATCATTTGCTCCCGAACAATCTGCTTAGCGGTAGCACTAAAAGCTGTTGAATTGGTCAAGAAGCTGATCTCTTCAAACGGCACCCGAAGATGCCTGGAAAGAGGAAAAGACCATACTCGAACGTGGACTTCACGCTGAAGAGAGTATTCAAGAAGCCATGTTTTCGGTATGCGAGAGCTGTACAGCTTTGAAGACGTATTCTGATTTGCCTAAGCCCCCTACAGCGCGAAGTCATCATGGCTACGCTAGAAGGCGAAGATGTCTTCCTGCAAGCAGCGACTTCGTTTGGCAAGAGTTTGTGCTATCAACTGCCCGCTGTTGTTGATCTCGGCAGTATGTTGAGCTGCTAAGATTTACTCCACAGCTGCTGACTGTTTAGTTACCATTGTCGTTTCTCCGCTCCTAGCACTCATGGTAAGGCGTCTCACTTCATGATGTGACAGGAGATTGACATTCCTCAGAACAACCAGGTTGCGTCTATGCGCAACTCAAACGTTAAAGTTGAAACAGTCAACAGCACCACTCAACGACAAGATCGGGAACGCATACTGGCAGACCTCCAATGCGGCCATCCATTGACGAGACTTCTCTATGTAACTCCAGAGTACTGCGCAACAGACCACTTCCGCAAGATTCTCCGCATCATCCATTCCCAGAAAGAGCTCGCACGTATAGCAGTTGATGAGGCTCATTGTGTCAGCGAATGGGGCCACGATTTTAGACCTTCTTTTCAACAGCTCTCCTTCTTCAAGAAAGAGTTTCCAGACGTCCCAATAATATGTCTCACAGCCACAGCAACCTCCCGCGTACGCGACGACATCATCAAGACCATGGCCCTCGACCCTCTCAAACTACGCATCTTCCGCATGACCACAAGCCGCCCAAACCTGCACTACGAAGTCCGCTTCAAATGCGACGAAGACGATCACTACTCTGACTTCCTCTCCTGGCTCAAGAACATCCATGCTCGCCGCGCCAACTCAGAGCGAGCCACCCAACTAGCTTCCCAGCAACAACGCACCGACAACGTCTCTGGCATCATCTACACGCTCTACCGCAAAGACTGCGAGTCCCTCGCCGCCCGCCTCCGCAGCGACGGCATCGGCGCAAAACCCTACCACGCCGGTCTCCCCCACACCGAGCGCACCGACACACTCTCCGGCTGGGTCGCCAACAAAGAAGGCTACGACGTCGTCGTCGCGACAACAGCATTCGGCATGGGCATTGACAAAGAAAACGTCCGCTTCGTCGTCCACTGGCAGATCCCCAAATCATTCGAGGGCTTCTACCAAGAAGCCGGGCGCGCAGGCCGCGACGGCAAAGCAAGCGTGTGTATCTTGTACTATGGGCGGGAAGACCGCGATCGCGCAGCCACGCTCATGGCGAGGGATCAATCGAGGCAGCCGAGCAAGGGCGATGGCAGGGCCGCGCAGCAGCAGCAGATGCTGAATAGAGCGAAGAGCTTGCAGGCGCTGGTGGATTACTGTGAGGCGACGAATCGGTGCCGACATAAGGTTATTGCCAAGTACTTTGGCGATGAGGAGGTTCCGCCGTGTGATTTTGCGTGCGATTGGTGTAAGGATGCGGAAGCGCTGGTTAGGAGGAAGGAGTGCGGGTTGGCGAGTGAGGAGTGGTGTAGTACGCAGAGGGAGATGGGGAGGTATGATGGAGGTTATGATGAATACGATTAGACACGATGATGAGCATCCATTTGGCGTTGAAGAGGTGGACAAGACAGCATCAACAGGCGTCACGGCGAATAGGCACATTTCTGCATTTCAGATCTTCAATGATGTACTCATGCATCAAATTTTAGACCTCATATATCAACACTACTTGATCCTACCCTAACGCCCCCAATGCATCTTTTCGTGACAGTCGTGTAGAAGTAGAGGACGTCATGGCCTCTACAGCCTCAGTTTAGGCTCAACCAATAATCAAGGCAGCGCTAGGAACCATGCCGGCCTCCTTGAGCGTCATGCCAAAGTCGCTCCTGTCGTATATCTTCTTGGGGAAGTTGGTCGTGAAGGTGTTGACCGTTGTGCCGTCCTGCTCCAGCGCGTGCGCGACCTCGAACAGCGTCGTCTCGACAGGGAATGTCTTGGTGACGCGCCCGCCAGCTGTCTGCAACGCCAGTCTTGCCTCCGTGTACGCGCTCGCGGGCTTGCTTGTGGTAGGGCCGGAGGATGTAGGACCCTTCTCCTCCTTGACTGGGGGAGGGGCCTGGCCTGCGCGCGCGGCCCTCTCAATGTCAGCTTTCCTCTTGCGCTCCTGTTTGTCTGCCTCGAGTTTGGCTAGGACCTTGCGCTTTGCTTCCTGGTCTGCGAGCTTCTCTGCGCGCTTCGCTTGGGCTTCCTTGATGCGCTCCTTCTTCTCCAGCTCTTCCTTGATGTCTTGTGTCTCCTTTGTGGACTTCATGCGGATCTGCTCGTTCTTCTTGCGGTCCTCCTTGTCCTGCTCGGCCTGTACGGCGCGCTTCGCCGCGAGCTTCTGCTTCAGTTCCTCCAGACGTGCCTTCTTCTCCTCCTCAGTGAGCGGCGCGATCTCTTCGGTTGATTCAGCAAAGTTCTCGTGCCCAGTTTTGCTGCCATGGAATTCGGCTTGTGCGACGGAGCGGAACTTCTTGCCGCAGTCTTCGCAGACGAGCGACTTTGCTTCTTCGCCGGGTTGCAGTGCAGGAGGCTCTTCGGCGGCGGAGGCTTGCTCGGCTTTGATCTCGTCCAGAGGGCGGTCTTGGTGCTTCTCGATCCAGTCGAGGGCGCCCTGGAGGTTGCCGCTGGATTTGAGGGCAAGCTCAGCGCGCTCCTTGTCGAAGCCCATGCTGACGAGGTTGTCCAGATCTGACATGGTGGATGTGGCGATGTGGTCTGTGAGTGTGGTGTGCTTGACGACGTGGAGCTTGTAGCTGGCTTGTAGAGGTTCCAAGCTTAGTATAGCTTGTCAAACACCTGTTTCGAGCTTGGCGAATTATTCAAGTTTGATATGGCAAGGTGGTGTAGGTTAGTCGGAGCTCCTGTGGAGTGGAAGCTCAGGTAGTAGTGGGGTCAGGGTCAACCGCGGGCGAATCTGTGGAGCATCTCGCACCTTCCACGGTAGATCTTCTGGTGAAGCGCGTGGTAGGATCACCCGAATACGCATTTCAATGCATGCTGGCTTTCAATTATGGGAGCCTAGACCCGTGTTTCTAGCTGCAAAAGCACTATAGTAGCTGCAATCCCGCAATTCCGCACTGTGATGATGACGAGTCGTGGTCCGAGATAGGTACTAAACACTGTGACGTCGGGGTTGCTCTGCCGCGATTCCTCATTCATCGTCGGCAAGCGAGACAACAACGCTCCCCTTCACCCCCTCTGCTACGTCCACCAGCCCCAGCCCCACGCCTGAACGCCCTCAACTCGACACCGCACCCTGATCTCCGCACGCCGCACACGAGCCCCTCGTTTTCCACACGTCTTCGTCGCATGCGCCGGACATCGTAACCGCGGACCTACAGCGCTACAGCCACGAGCCACGATTACCAATCCCGCCCGCCGCCTCCACCTCCCACCACCGCCATGTCTGTCGAGCTTGACCCCGTGGAGCTTGGCTTCAAGCGTGAGCATTGGGAGAACATGCCTGCGCATGCAAAATACTGAGTCTGGCAGGTCCCTTCCAGCAAGAGGTGTCGCAGACCCTCCGTCTCAAGAACCCGCACTCCGACCCGGTTGCGTTCAAGGTAAGCAGGCATTCAGGCGCTGCCGTGCTATGCCGAGCACGACATGCACACAGGTAGCTGACAGTTGCAGGTCAAAACCACCGCTCCCAAGCAGTACGAACCAGCCACCTATTGGCCAATATCCGCCGACTAACAAAGCACCCCCCAGGTACTGCGTGCGCCCGAACAGTGGACGCATTGAGCCCGGGCGAGATGTCGAAGTTCAGAGTACGACTATCACTCAATGCGCCTGTCTGCGCAGCTAGAGCATTTAAGCTGACACGTGCACCCAGTCCTCCTGCAGGCAATGAAGGAAGACCCAGCCCCAGATGCCAAGTGCCGCGACAAGTTCCTTGTCCAGTCTGTCCTCGTCACCGCCGACAAGGAGTTTACTAACGTCGGATCTCTGGTATGCTGCTTCAATGGGTCTACACGATCACGCTAATACCGTACTCAGTGGGCACACATTGAACAGACCGCAAAGTCGTCCATCCAAGAGAAGAAGATTAGAGTTCTCTTCCTTCCCGCCGATGCCGATTCCTCTACACCTGCAAAGCCCAACGGCGTCAGCCGCGACTCGCTACTGTCGTCCCCTCAGTCGGAAGCTGCCGTAACCCCTGCACGCGGTCCTGCCGAGCAGGGCCAGGGCTCTGCTTCCCGCGCAGAAGACCGCTCATCCGGAGAGCGCGAGACTTACAACTCCGCCCCGACCGGTTCAGGCCCTGCTGCTGGTATCCAGCAGACTGTGGCCGCAGCTGCAGCGAGCGTGTCGAACGCCATTCCTACATCGCAGGCCGAGCTCCAGGCTCAGCTCGACGCCGCCAAGCAGCAGATTGCACGTTTGACACAGCAGGCTGATGCCGGTCTCCGCCAGCGAAAGCCCGAGTCTGCACGCGACGCAAAAGACAAGCTTGCGACCTCCACCCAACCACAGACAGCCCCCGCAGGCGGCGTCTCGGTCCAGATTACCGCTCTCCTGTGTCTCCTGAGCTTCCTCATCGCCTACTTCTTGTTCTAAGCGTTTCTGCAATACCCGGAGTGGAAGATAAAAGCCATGCGCCTTGCGCCAACGACGATCCCGGATCTGTGACGAGCAATAGATTGTGGGGAATCAGATGACGTATGCACGAGCACAATGAGCGTTCAGGCAACGTAGATCAGCAATGCATGGATGGTTCGACGGTTTCTCTATTTCTTGTGTTTGACTTCTGCTACGCTGGAGGAATTGGGTGTGTAATTGAGTACGCTTATGAGCAGCATGGGCAAAGCGTGTGTCAAGTCCTGTCGCACGAGGGCGTTCAATGTATCAACACCTACACAATCGTGATTCGCTTAATTCTGCTAGATCTACTCGTGCCACATGCAAATATTAGTCAAAAGTGACTAACGTCGCCGCAATCATGGCCGGCCAAGGCCTGTCAAGCTTCAAGGGCAACGCGAAGAGAGAATTGGCAGCCGACGGGAAGCAGACCGAGGGTCTATAGCTACATTTAACAGCATGCTCGTCGAGTCGGTGATGTTGATGTGCTCGCGTGGTGGCTATCCACCAATAGCAGTACACATGAATGCTCAAACGCATGCGGAGTCACCTTCGCGCGTCATCGGCATTCCTCCCCTGGCTGAGCGATAACGGGCTGCACTAGAATCGCTGGATGGCCTCTGCGGCTCTGGGACGCGCTCTGAACTCGGGCTAGTGGGGCACGCCCGTCTGCTCGCCGCTTGCCGTCGCCGGAGGCAAGTTCACAATGAAGTGACTCAAACTTTAGATTGCTCGGCACTGAAAAACGTCCACGTCCCTTGACTGACGTCCTTTCTATCTCCCAACCTTTCCCCTCATACAGTCAAGATGTGTGGTATTTTCGCGTGCTACAGGTATGTTATACTGGTGCAGTGTCTGCGATTGCCCCGCCATAACTTTCCTGCTGCTGTGCTGGACAAAGACTGACTTGCGCGCAGACACCCCGATGTCCAAAAGTTCAAGCCCACTGCCCTGAAATTGGGCAAGGCGTAGGTACTCCTCTACAATGTGGTGGTGGTCTCAATTGACTGACTGTGAATAGTATCCGACATCGGGGCCCGGATTGGAGTGAGCAACAGAAACACGAAGTGCGCCGGCGAGCATGATAGCTGACAACCTGCAGGCGGCAACTACATCGCCAACGACACAAGTAAGTGTGAAGAAACTGTCTAGCCAGGAATTGAGTGCTAACCTATCGCAGTCCTTGTCCACGAGCGTCTCAGTATCGTCGGTGTTGGTATGCCGTCACACGACAACTTTTTTGGGCCCGGGTAAATACTTACATACGCAGACTCTGGCGCTCAGCCGCTCGTCAACAAGGAGGGAACCGTCTCTCTGGCCGTCAACGGCGAAATCTACAACCACCGCATCCTCCGCAAGAGCCTCAAGACGCCCTACGAATTCAAGACACATTCGGATTGCGAAGTCATCATCCCTCTGTACCTCGAACATGGCATTGACGCGCCCCGACACCTCGACGGCATGTTCTCGTGGGTTCTCCACGACAAGGAGAACGACCGACTCATCGCTGCCCGCGACCCCATCGGTGTTACCACATTCTACATGGGCAGGTCGAGCGAGACACCTGGTGCCGTCTTCTTCGCTTCCGAGCTGAAGTGCCTGCACCCCGTCTGCGACGACATCGTTGCCTTCCCCCCTGGCCATGTCTACGACTCGAAGACAGACAAGCTCACCCGCTACTACGACCCCAAGTGGCTCGTTGAGCCCTCCAACATCCCCACCAACCCTCTTGACCTGAAGGAGCTGAGGACATCGTTTGAGCGCGCAGTGCGCAAGCGCATGATGGCTGAGGTACCTTTCGGTGTGCTTCTGTCTGGTGGTCTTGACTCGAGCTTGGTTGCTTCGATCGCACAGCGTGAGACGCTGCGCTTGAACGAGGAGACAAGACAGCGTGCCGCTGAACACAAGGCCAGCGCCAACACCACAACATCGGATCCCAGCGAGCTTGTTGGTATCGACGCCGATGGCCAGCTCCAGACAGATCTGATCCTCGGTCAGCTCAACTCCTTCTCCATCGGTCTCCCCAACGCCCCCGATGCCATTGCTGCGCGAGAAGTGGCCGACTTCCTCGGCACAAAGCACCACACATTTACTTTCACCATCGAGGAAGGTCTCGACGCCCTTTCAGACGTCATCTTCCACCTCGAGACCTTCGATGTAACCACCATCCGTGCCTCCACACCCATGTTCCTGCTTTCGCGCAAGATCAAGGCTATGGGAATCAAGATGGTGCTCTCCGGTGAGGGCTCGGACGAGATCTTCGGTGGCTACCTCTACTTCCACAACGCGCCCGACAAGGCCGCGTTCCACGAGGAGTGCGTCCGCCGTGTCAAGAACCTCCACTTGGCCGACTGCCTGCGCGCCAACAAGTCGACATCCGCGTGGGGTGTCGAGGCGCGTGTTCCCTTCCTGGACAGGCAGTTCCTCAACACCGCCATGAACATCGACCCTGCCGAGAAGATGATCACAAAGGACCGCATCGAGAAGTACATCCTCCGCAAGGCCTTCGACACCTCCGACGAGCCCGACACACCAGCCTACCTGCCGCACAAGATCCTGTACCGCCAGAAGGAGCAGTTCTCCGACGGCGTAGGCTACGGCTGGATCGACGCGCTCAAGGACACAGCCGAGCTGCAGGTTTCCGACGAGCAGATGAAGAACCCCAAGCCCGAGTGGGGCGCCGACATTCCCGACACAAAGGAGGCGTACTGGTACCGCTGCATGTTCGACGAGCACTTCCCGCCTAGCTGCGCCAGCACAGTCATGCGCTGGACGCCGACGTGGAGCAAGCAGACTGATCCGTCTGGCCGGTGAGTTTTCTTATCTCTCAATCTCTGATTTCGTAACTTCTTGTGCTAATATGTTGCAGTGCCATCGGCGTCCACGAGCAAAAGTACAAGCACGCCAAGTAAGCGGCGGCAGGCAGGGCTGCGGAGGCATATACCCATCCTTCGACTCCATTCTCACGAATGCTTAGGGGTTCCTGGTGTTCGGATGTGCGCGGCGCATAGATTGTAGACAGGTTGTTCTCAAGTCACGGGCGGGCGGGCGGACATCTATAGAATGCAATGACATGACATGATAAATGACGACGTTCACTCATGCCAGATATACTAAGTTGACAAATGCAAGCCTGTTGAGAACGTGGAGACGTCAGATCGTATATACATGTCATTCAGCCAGACTTAACTCGCATATATACAAACATACAAACACACGCATATACAAAAACAAACCCTCCTAGTCCACCTGACTGGGTATCTATCTCGCTATACATACCGTACTGTACTCGACGAACTTTTACCGGCTCATGCAAATACAGAGCCCCTGACCCTGAACGCCCTTACCCAAAAACACTTATCAAAACACATTGAATCACGCCTCAAGAGCAGACGACGCCTCACCGCTCCCAAACGCACGGAACTGCACAAAGATAATCGCATCCTCGACCATCGTCCCCAACGAGCCAATCAGCCACGGGAGGTTCGTGATAAAGTACTCCCTCTCGGTAGAATGAAACAGGATTCCCGCGCCATACGTCGCGTTGCCGAGGAGACTCAGCATGAAGAATAGCAGCGAGAGCCCTTCGCACGAGCGCTCACGCTGGTTTTTGATAATCTGAGGGATGCGCGCGCCGAGGTAGCATATGGCGCTTGCGTAGCCGAGGATTTCTGCGCCGAGCGCGATGGGCTCCGCGTCAGGGGTGCTGGTGGGTTGTGGGACCCAGACGCCGGATTTCCAGGCGATGGCCCAGCCGGCGGCGCCGACGGCCATGACGCCGAAGATGCTGAGCGTGTTTTTGATCCATTCGCTGGGCTGCTCGTCGACGTCGAGGATGGTGGGGAGGGAGGAGGCGCGGCGGCGGCGCGAGGCTTGGGAGTCGCGCCTGTGGCTGCCTGGGAGGCCGATGTTGGAGCTGTCGCGGCGGCCGAGGAGGGGTGCTTCGACGGAGTTTGCGGATTGGGTCGAGGTTTTGCGGGCGTTGCGGCGGGCGTTGATGGTGTTGTAGTAGACGCATTGGGTGATGAGGATCTGGAGAGTTAGTAAGAGGCGAAGGTGAGGTTGGGGTTGACGTACCAGGTCTGCAACGCAAAAGTACATGGCCAGCGCAATGACGGTTGGCACGAGGCCGGCCCAGAGTGCGCCTGCGAGGTTTGTGACATCGCCAATGAACCAGATGGCGAGGAAGACGAGGGAGATGCCGTCAGCAGAGCCGGACTTGTAGTTTTCGATCAATTGAGGGACCTGGCGTTGTTAGCTACCAGTCATGCATCGGTCGCGTGAGGCTGATAAGCTCGTAGCATGTCTCGCCCAGGTCGTACAGAGAAGGCACGGATAGCTGCAGGTAGCTGTAGATCGTGCGCTTCGCATGATTCCAAGTAGCAATGCTTTCCTCACTCCTCTGTATGGCCGTGGTCGTTCAATGCATTGAGGAGAACCGAGTGGGTCTGCTGATGGATAGACTCACCAATAGGAAGATCCATGCGCAGAGACTGATAGAGCCCCAGATGCCACTGAGTGCTTCGCGCGTGGTCAGGTGATGGGCGACCGCGGTCACCATGGCAGAGGTCGACATGATTGCGTGTGGGAGGTGTTTACTCGGAGTCCTCGTACGACGAGAACTGTGGAGAACAACTGAGGTTCTCTGCAGCGCGAGGCTTGGAAAATTGGTTGACCCCAGCTCTTATGACGCAAAATTGGGCCGGAAAGGGTGCCAGAGTTAGGGCTGATCGGCGCCGAGTGAATAGCAGGGCGGTGATTGGCTGGGGAATTGGCTGTGTTCAGAGGCTCGCATTGGCTGGGCTAGCAAATTTGAGTGTTTTGGCTGTTTATCACTGGTCTCGGTGGGAACGCTGCACCAGAGCACTGCATGCAGACGGCGAGACATGGCGTTGTCTGGCGTTTTTGATGGCGCGTCGACCGACTCAGACAGTTGCACGCGCCGTGTTTTTGTTGTTGGGGGGAGAGAATTTTCATGCGCAATGCCTGGAACGCGTTCCTGTATGCAGGGCGCAGGCAGTGAGACCCTTGGTGAGCGCGGTCGCCCGTGTCCTGTGCACGCCAAACGCTATTTTGAGCAACAGCCCTGCTTGGTCACGCACGCCGTGATCCGCTCGACACGACAGCCTGCCCTCGCCCGCACCGACACATCCGCCATCCATCACTTGTCGTGCAAAGAATTTCCTGCGCTCGTCTTTTGTCCCTCTTCACTCCCTCGTTCACCATTTTAGCAGCCCGTAGTTAGCACGCCCGTCGCGCCGATACCCGCTCGTCACCACTAGGCCCCTTTTAATCAGGCACACACCACTGCTCGTGAAACGCGTCAGCCGCCAGAACAAGATCCACGCCATCCGCCTGAGCAGATCCACGCCCTCCGCCTGAGCAGATCCACGCCCATCCGCCGCTTCCACCAGATCCTCGCCCACGTTCGTTTCCACGCCCCAACACCACCCCGACATCACCATGCTGCGCCAGGCGTGGCTGTTTGCGACGCTGTTCGCCCTCATCGCCATGGCATCGGCCTTCAACCTCGACGGCCTGCACCTCGACGGCATCAACGAATACCTCCACCACGACGAGAAGCGCCAGGCCTCGGGCACCGGCGGCAACACGCCTTCGTCGACACCACCAGCATCATCGTCGCCCGCGCCATCGTCAACACCCACACCTTCCAACGACCCGACACCCACGCCCACACCCACCCCGTCCCCAGAGCCGCCAGCTTCGTCAGACACCCCCGCCCCGTCCTCGGCACCCACCAGCAACGACAATACGCCCACGCCCACGCCGTCCAGCCGTGTGCCCTCGAGCGAAACACCTGCGGGCTCATCATCGCGCTCGTCCGCAGCACCCTCCTCCCGGACCACTGCTATTGTCCGCACCACGCCCCTCGTCTCGACCTCTGTCCAGCTCTACACCACCACCTACAGCACTGTCATCAACGGCCAGGTCTCTGCCGTCACCTCGACAGGCTCTAGCACTCACGTTGCGACCACCGGCCAGGCCCTCGTGACCGACCCTCCCACAGCAAATGGCTCGAATGGTGGTGACGGTGGCGGCCTAAGCGACAGCAACAAGAAGGTCATTGGCGGCGTCGTCGGTGGCGTTGGCGGTGCTCTTCTCCTCGGCGGCATTGCCCTCGTTTTCTGGCGTATGAAGAAGCGCCAGAGCCGAGTCACCGAGGATGATGATGACCTCATGGCCGGCACTGGTTCTGCTCTCGGCGACAAGCCCGCCAACACCGGCGCCTCGCCCTTCCAGTCCAACCTCGAGCAGTACCACAACCCCGGCGGACGTCCGAATGCAGCAGCCAACTTCTAACCGGCCAACCAACACCTACGGGCAGCCAGCCTGCATTTCACGACGACCACGACACTACTGAGCTTTTGCGAGATCTACGATTCGAAGGGATCCCGAAGATGTATATACAACGAGCCCATCGATGACTCGATACTTCTACGAGAGCATACCCTGGATAGCAACGGTGCATTACAGGCGTGATTCATTTCATTCAGCGTTCCAAATTGGATGGCATAGAGGTCTACTATCGGTATCAGAAAACCATGTAATAGGGTCCTTGGGCCGCACCACTTTACCCAATGATTTCCTTGTCAGTCTCTTGTACGGCATTGTAATAGCATATCCCAATCAAAACAGCATATATTTAGCATCACACTGAGCAGGGATTCTCAACCTGTTAGCCTTGATTTTCCAACCTTAACATCGTCATTCGTTTCGACCAACCTTGCCGTCGTTCACTCACACTAGTCCAGATTCAGGGGGATCTGACGTTTCAGTACTGTCGCAACACCACACCTCGCTTCCGCACTGGGTATCGCGAACGCGTTTTCTGACGGGAATTGTGTTGCGCGCGCTTGCCACTGAATGCCATGGTGCTACATAGAAGCCGCCGGCCGCTGCCTGCCTGCCATCCACATCCACGTATCTGACCACACTTGCAACGTCCAGGCGACGCACAACAATCTACTACTCGGAGTCATCCACCTGACGACCACACTACTCCCACCCGTCCAGGCGACGCAGTAACTCTGGATACCTCCAACCACCCACCATGCACTACCTCCCACCCACCCTCCTCACCCTCCTCTACCTAACCCTCACATCCGCCGCCTCCCCCGCCCCACCCCTCCTAAGCACCGACTTCGCCATCTCGTTGGTCCCCCGCGACACACTCTTCTACCGCCAAGTCAAAGACCTGCAAACCTTCGACTCGGCACTCGGCGGCGTACGCGCCAGCCCGATCATGAACAGCGGGATTCCGGACCGTCCGTTCGATGTGGGCGGGAATTCGTTTCCGGATTTCAAGAGCGCGGCGCAGAGGAGTTGTGATGAGCAGTTTCAGGGGTGTCAGTTGGCTGCTAATCAGGGGGGGAATGGTAATAATAACGGGAACAATGGTAATGGGGGTGGAAATGGAAATGGTAATGGTAATGGGAATAACAATGGGGGGAATGGTGGGGGCAAGAAGCAGAGGAGGCAGGATGGGAAGAAGGGGAGGGGGAAGGGGAGGGATGATGGTGGGAATGGGGGTGGGAATAATGGCGGTAATGGGAATGGCAACGGGAACGGAAATGGGAATGGGAACGGAAATGGGAATGGGAACGGAAATGGGAATGGGAACGGAAATGGGAATGGGAACGGAAATGGGAATGGGAATGGGAATGGGAATGGGAATGGTGGTGGAGGGTTGACGGTGAATATGTGTGATCAGCAGAAAGGTATGTTCACCATACCATACTTACTCCGGCCAGAGCAGTCCTGGAGGGAGAGCACTGCTAACGAGTTCAGACAAGTGTAATCAGGCGCAGCAGACGGCCAAGGTGCAGGACTTTCAAACAGGCGTCGCGAGTACGAATATTGGGCCTGATCCGCTGTTTCCGGATTTCGATTTGATTTGCGAGGGTTAGTTGCGTGGAGAGACAGCGGAAGTCTGGCGAGGAGCATGGTTGTCTGACATTTGGAGAGAAAGAAAAGAATGAGTCTAATGGTAATTCATGTTGACATGTCAATTTGCGATTTCATCATGATGGAGAAATCTTGAAACTGGCGTAATGAGTAATGCCGCACGATTGAATTTAATATTCTTCTATTGTTCACTTTCACGTTGTAAGAGTGCTTCAAAATCACACCTCACCCACCTCCTTGATCATCCTCAACACTTGGTCTTCGTCTATCGTCGATGGGTGCTTAGAAGGGTTGAGCTGCCCACCGCTGGAAAAGGACATGAGCTGTAACCGATTCGACTCCCACGCCACCCACGCTGCAGCCTGCAGAAAGCAATCCGTAATATCGTCGAGTTTCTTGATATCTGTCGTCGGAATGTCCTGGACCTGTTCTGCGTCCTTGGCTGTCTTGGAACCCTTCTTTCGTCGCGTGGAAAGCAAGGCTTGACGTGTCGATTCTGCATCGGGTCCGATACTGAATGTGATGTGTGGCATTGAGGAAGGTGTAGAGGGTATAGAGGACATCGTATCATCCGCCAGCCAGGAGCGTAATACAGCAATCTTTGCGCTCTTCTCTGCTTTGCTGCGACTCGGCTTCTTTGATGACTTCCCAGCCTCCTCCTCTCCGGCAACTTCAGACTCCCCAGCGCCCTTCGAGAGCGCAGCTACGTCGAGAGCTAGTGCATCTTCGTCCCTCTCTTCCAAAGCCCGAGCGTGTTGGCCTAACCAGTATTGCCCAACGCGCTTCGGGTCGATGGCGAGAACATTATATTCTCGCTTCGCAACATGCTTTCCGGCTCTATCGTGAGATTGCCGTGTCATCTTCAGCGTTTCCAGGATCGCCCAAAGCATAGCTTCTAATGTGTTGACCCGCACGGTCCACTGTTGGACGGCGCTGCCGCCGCCCGAACGCCAGCGCTGTTTCTCGATGAGTATGATATCCGGGTTTACACTCAATACTTCTTCGGTGATCAGACGATACGCTGTTTTTGACAGGACAGAGGGCGAGAACTGGTTTAATTCGTCATCTGCAGCTTCAACATCTTCTTGAACGTGTTCCCCTGAAGACTGGGCTTCATGGGAGACCGCGCCCTTAACCAGGTCGAGTTTGGTCCAGCGCAATATCTTCATGGTAGCGTCGAGGTCTTTTCTAGATTTAGGATCAGCAGCTGGATACGAGACTTCAGCGTCACAGAATGCTAGATTCTTGATGCCCATGTCGATGCTCATAACGCGCACTTTGCGGCCCCATAGTTCTGGCTGTGATCCTTTCCGTCTGGATTGAGGTTGCAAGTAGTGGGATTGTGGGACATCGCGTTGAAAACGCTGGAGAAGAGTGCTTCTAGTTCCTGACGATGCAGACCCAATCCGTATGAGTAAAGCTTGCAGAGCCTTGGAAGTTACAGCAGGCTTCTTCGGCGCCATGGCGCTTCTGGTGGAGAGAACGTTCTCAGGTGAGTACCAGCTGGGTAGGTATTGTCCAAGGTAATGTTATGTGTGCGATTCGACTGTGCAATTTCGAGGGCATGCGAAAATCAAAGTCGTGAACACAGTCTCGAACATTGTGAGGTCGATTCCAAGAACCGAACCTTTTTGAGTCGGAATCAATCGAATTGTGTGGGAAATCGGAGGCGCAACATCATATCGAGTTGTTGATGGAAGGATTAGGGTGCGAGTTGGCACGTCGAGGTTGAAGGACCAACGCTAGCGTGTCGCGTGGTCACGTCTTCTGATTATCTAGAAACAGCGTCCACCAAATCTTAAGGTTTATGTTCAAAGTTTAAGTATAGCTTAAATGTGATTGATCAAGTTCAAACTGGTAATCGCTACATATATGTACAAACACCGCCTGCGCCGTGGCTTTTCCTAAGAACAGACAGAACAAAACAGCTTAGTCGGAGAGCTCATTTGCACGAGTAATCTCCTCCCTGGACTCTGCTGCCTGAGCAGCAAGCAAGTTCAGAGCACTGCCTGCGAGTACGAATGCGCTCTGGTCCTTGGTGAGTGTGTGCTTGGTCTTGACAACAACCTCCTTGCCGTCCTTCTTCTTCACAATAAGCTCAATCTCGCCCTTGCCACCGTTCCGCAGAGTCTCCAACAGTCCCCTTGTGGAAACCTCATCGCAAGAATCCATCAAATCGTAGTCAGATTCGTTCACGAATGTAAGAGGAACCATGCCCTGCTTCTTCAGGTTGGTCTCATGGATACGTGCGAAGGACTTGGTAAGGATGATGCGACCACCGAGGTAGCGGGGCTGCAGAGCAGCGTGCTCACGGGCAGAGCCCTCACCGTAGTTGTGCTCGGCAACAACAAGCCACTCAGTACCCTGCTCCTTCCAGCGCTTGGCAAGCTCAGGGATCGTGGTCTTGGAGCCGTCAGTGTCGTAGGCAACGTTCACTTCGTCGGTCTCAGCGTTGACAGCACCGATCAGGGTGTTCTCGGAGATGTTGGGCAGGTGACCCTTGTACTTGAGCCAGGGGCCGGCCGCAGAGATGGTGTCTGTTGTGCATTGGCCCTTGACTTTGTAGAGGACCTTCAGCCCCTTCAGCTCGGAGTTGGGGAACGGCGAGAAGGGATCAAGCAGTGCTAAACGCGAAGACGTAGGGCTGACCTGGACTTCAACACTAGGATCGGGTACACCGGGAGTGGGGAGGAATTCAGCCCTGCCGTCCTCGAAACCTGCAGAGGGCAGATCAATACCCTTGGGTGGTGCAAACTTGAAGTCCTCGCCAGACGGGGTCTTGAGGCTGTCGGTCATGGGGTTGAAGGTCGTAGATCCGGAGTAAGCCAGGGCGGTGATAAGCTCGGGGGAGGCCAGGAAGTTCATTGTAGCGCGGTTGCCATCGTTGCGGCCAGGGAAGTTACGGTTGTAAGAGGTGAAGATGGCGTTGGACTCGCCCTTCCTGACCTCATCGGTCCTTGTCCACTGTCCTGCAACTCGTTAGCATATTGAAAGTTATATGAACAGACAGGGAATACAAACCAATGCAAGGGCCACATGCGTTGGCAAGGACAGTGCCACCAGCAGTCTCGAAGGTCTTGATGGTGTCATCCCTCTCCAAAGTTGCCCTGATTTGCTCGCTACCTGGTGTGATGAAGAAGTTGGCCTTTGGCTTCAAGCCAGCGGCTGCCGCCTGCTTCACAATATCCTCAGAGCGCTGCATATCTTGGTACGAGCTGTTTGTGCAGCTACCAATAAGGCCGGCGCCAAATGTCTGGGGCCAACCCTTCTCTTCAACAACTGACTTGAACTTGGACAGAGGCGTAGAGAGGTCAGGTGTGAAGGGACCGTTGATGTGCGGCTCCAATGTGGAAAGGTTGATCTCGATAACCTTGTCGTAGGCGGCTTCAGGATCAGCTTGCAGGAGGTTGCGCTCCATTGGGGACTGCGCAATCTTTAGAGCAGCTTTGGCGATCGGTCCTCGGTTTGTTGCCTGGAGGTAGGGAATGTGAGCCTGCGAGAAGGGGAACAGCGAAGTCGTAGCGCCAACTTCAGCTCCCATGTTGCAAATCTAGTATGCTGTCAGCGTGGTCCGAGTTTAGACTTTGTGAGGAAGCGTACCGTTGCCATACCAGTGGCGCTCAAGGACTTGATGCCTTCTCCGAAGTATTCGATGATGTAGCCAGTACCTCCCTAGGATATGTTAGCTTGGGGTTCTTAGTCTGGGTCTACGAAACTTACGCGAACTGTAAGCTGGCCAGCCAAGTTCAAGATGACATCCTTGGGAGAAGCCCATCCGCTCAATTCACCGGTGAGCTTCACACCCAAGATCTTGGGTGCCTTCAACTCCCACGGAGCATCAACAAGGGCGTCGACAGCATCAGCACCACCAACACCAATAACGATGGCGCCAAGTCCACCAGCGTTGACGGAGTGACTGTCCGTACCAAGCATCATTAGTCCAGGCTGTAAGAATCAGTTTACTACTTCCACGCGGCGTTCCCAGAATTATGGACTTACGGCCGAGTAGTTCTCCAGAACAGACTGATGGATGATACCGGCGCCAGGGGGCCAGAACTCGATGCCATATTTCTTCGCGGCAGACTCCAAGAAGTCAAAAATCTCCGAGTTGTTCGCAATCGACTTTGGCAGATCTGCTTCCGCGCCAGTCTCACCGACGATAAGATGATCGCAGTGAATACTGGCAGGCACCGCAGTAGTCGGCAGGCCGCAGCTCATAAACTGCAGAAGCGCCATCTGCGCACTTGCATCCTGCATGGCCACCCGGTCCGGCTTAAGCTTCAAGTTCGCCTGACCGCGAATGTCCCGACCATTGTTCGTGTTGGTAAGCAGCGATTCCTCAGGGGAATCCAAATGCGAGTAGAGGATCTTCTCGGCAAGGGTGAGCTGGCGCGAGGAGCCGAGCACGCGGCGGACTTCGCTGAGGCGGCCAAGCAATTTCTTGTACGGCGGTGTTCGCGAGGCGAGGTCGACATTGCGGGCACTTGGGGTCGACGTGGAGGTTGCAAGGCATCGTGCCTGGCCGGTGATGCGGGAGGTGAGGAGGTGAGGCTGTTCAGGTCAGTCTTCTGTGCACGTCTCCAGACATGTTCAATGGTAGCACCCGGCACCTGTATATACGAGTCACAGTGCCACACATGTCTCAATTGCACATTGGACTACTCACTCTGCAGTTAGCAGCCTGCCCGGCTCTTAATACTTGTGACCGCATCTTGGGGTGTTTGTCTGTGGCGTTGGCGCGGTGCCAGAGTCAGAGGCGCATTGGACAACAAAAATGTCCACCGACCCGAACGTTCGGCAGTCGCGTGCTCAAGGCCGGCATCGCTCTGGAGAATCCCTGTCAATTATTTCGACCAACCACAAAACGTTTGGAAGTCAGCGAACGGCATGTTCACCATACTGTGTGTAATCAAATGCTTTGTCAATTGTCGTGCTCAAATCTGCCTGCTCATGATGATTTTACAAATTGTTCTTGTGACGCTTATTCACGCAATACAGGACTTGATATTGACCATCGAAATGCAGTTCCGTTTGGGAACCAACTATACTAATAAACAGCAGGTCCAGCGGTTTGCTAGGAATACGCGCTTCCAACGTCGAAGCTAGACCAATACATAACCCGCGCTTGAAGCGCTTAGCGGATCGTGAAATCGAAGAATCTATGATCTGTACACTTGGGTAAGATGCTTGTAGCTGCACGACACTTACAAGCCTGGTGGAGGAGGAACTGCGCCATAACCGGCTCCTGGCGAACCAGCGGGTGGCGGTGGAGGCGGTGGTGGAGCTCCATAGCCTGCAGGCTCTGCGGGAGGAGGTGGTGGTGCTGCAGTTCCGGCACCAGGAACCGGTGACTGTGCCTGTCCGGCTGTGTAACCTTGACCGTAGTACTGTCCGTAGCCTTGTGAGTATTGTGCCATGACTGCTGCAAAGCCGCCATAGGCAGCGTATGGGTCTTCGGCTGGGTTGGCGGCATAGTAAGCGGCCCATTGGGCATACTGAGCGTTGTAGTCAGCGGCTTGAGCGTTAGGATCTGTGGCGCCAACCGGGGTGGCAGGAGTATCAGCAGCACCATTTTGTGCACCGTAACCGCCACTACCGCCATAGCCGCCTCCACCTCCACCTCCATAACCGTAGCTCTGGCTACGATCACGGTCACCTCGGTCACCGCGATCGCTCCTTTCGCCGCGATCCCCATAGCCTCGTCCGCCGCCACCGTAGCTGTCCCTATCACCGTAACGGTTTGGAGGTGGGCGGTCTTTGAATGCCTGGTAATCAGCCTTCACCTTCTCAAGCAACTCGTTGCAAAGCTCTTTAGCCTTGGCTACACCCTCTGGGCGCGGTCCACTAATGCGTGTTAGTACGACATGGAGATCCTTTGGGGGGGGGGGCCTACGCAATATGCAGATACATAGGCTCATCGCTCTCTTGGCCAGACTGGGGTTCCATAAACCCTGACCCGCGACCTTTGATCTGAACCTTGCAGCTGGTCTCTTGCTGGATGTATTTGACATTATCGCCGCCACGGCCAACGACCTGTGCTCGCAAGTTGAAGCCACTGATGGGTTCCAAGCCTACCGAGAGTTTCTCTTCCGGCCATTTGCGCTGCGCGCTGTTAGCAATGGACAGTTAGCGACGTAGAAATCCATACTCGGCCGAACTCATCGCGCTCGAAGTTCTCAGGCTCACGGCGACGGAAACGACGCTCGTCTACCAGGTTAGGCAATTCCTGTGTTAGCATCTCTTCGATCATTTTGACAGCGGTGTCGAGTCCTTCCTTGGACGTGCTTGTAACACGGAGATAAAGAGGCGGGTTCTGAGAGCGATTAGTTGTGATCAATGAAAATGTTAAACCGACTTACAGCAGCTGTAGCCATGCTCTTATCAGGATAGTATTCTCCTCGAGTGGTGACATCTTGGGTGAGTATAAGCAGAACGTTCTAACATGGTCAGACTAATATTTTCGGGTTGCGTACCGGCGCCAGTCTCGTCTTTAATCTAGATGTCACATCGAGGTCAGCATTTGATAAATGGGTTGTGGGGCAGCTAGAAGATCAAGTAAGCTCCAGATCTCCGTGAGAAGAAATGCGCAAACAGCGTGCACAACTCGAGCCCTACGACACTGTCGTGGTGCAGCAGCGCCGCAGCGGCTTCGAGAGGACATGGATCCTAAACAATCAGTGAATGACAGAAGTAATTTACCCTTTTTTGTACAGCTCCTTTAGTCAGAGTATAGCGATTTCTAAGATCGTTGATTTCAATGTCTTTGATGTAGTCACCGTCTTGTTGGTAAATCTCGCTGGAGACGGCTTGGCCAGGGTTGACGGACGGCGACTTGACGACTGGAGGAGTTGGCGCCTGCAAGGTTCTGTCAGTAAGAGTTCAGGTACAATGCGACAGACGAGACGTACAGAGCGAATAGGCGGCACATCGACATGCTGGATGCCCTTCTTCGCTTGGATCTGCGCGTTGATCCTCGCAGCCGCTGCCGCCGCCGCTGCAGCTGCCTTGTTCTTTATACCAGCGTTCGACGGGCTGTCCGTTGCTTCGCGGGTCACCGGGCTGCGTGAACGATGCGACTCGGACTCTCTCCGCGACGGCGATCTCGAGCGACGGTCTGTGCCGAAACGCGAGCGTGCAGGGCGTTCAGGCTCGTCGCTGTCAAAGCGCGATCGGGGGCGACGTTCGTCAGACATGTTTGCGCGTGGTTGTGGTGTCAGGAATAATGATGTTACAGTTGTAAGGATAGAAAGCATGGACAGTTTGCCTAGCGCCGCTTTGTGCCTTCGCGCTTCAGCCCCTGCGCCTGCCAATCACGGTCCGCCGAGGTCGGAGTGTGAATCAGAAATTCCGGGCGCTCTGGGGAAGCTGCACACAGTCACCAACGCCGAAGAACCCAGCTTTACACTCGCAAACCGCCGCCGTCTTTCAATTACCTTCACCAAGGTTAATTGATATCTGATGGCATCACAGCGGGCTCTGCTGCCTCTGCGCAGCTTGCTCGGCCGGCAATGCGCCGGAGCTGTGCGCCAGCAAACAAGGGCATCGAGCTCTAACTCCTCATCTACTCAAGCTTTGGCATACAAAGCCCTGCACCGCCGTATCGCGCCTCTCCCGACCGAAGACCGCCCCCCTGCTTGGTCTGCGCCGGCCGCTGTCAGTAGCATCCTCTACGAGACTCCGACGCCTTCCCAGAAGCCGCACAAGAAACACATCCTCAACTGCTTGGTGCAGAACGAGCCTGGTGTGCTCTCGCGCGTCTCTGGCATCCTGGCCGCTCGTGGTTTCAATATTGACAGCCTCGTCGTCTGCAACACCGAAGTCGATGACCTCTCTCGCATGACCATTGTCCTGCAGGGACAAGAAGGTGTCGTAGAGCAGGCCCGCCGCCAGCTCGAGGATTTGGTTCCTGTCTGGGCTGTGCTAGACTACACACAGTCACCTCTTGTTCAGCGTGAACTGCTCCTTGCTAAAGTGTCTATCCTTGGCCCTGAGTACTTCGAAGAGCTCCTTGCGCACCACCGCGATATGGCTTCCAACCCAGAGCTGGAGAACTTCAACCCTGATGAATTGACTGAAGAGGAGCGACAAGCTCTCGCAGAGGAGGCAGCTCGGGACTCTTTGAGGAAAGACTACCACCCTAGCAACCTTGCTGTCAGTCAAGCGCTCCGTCACAAGCACGAGCACTTGCGGGCCATTACCTTCATGACACACCAATTCAAGGGCAAAGTTCTCGACATCAGCACCAACAACTGTATTGTGGAGCTCTCTGCAAAGTCGGACAGGATCGACTCATTCATGAAGCTCATTGCTCCTTTTGGTATTTTGGAGTCAGCACGAACCGGTGAGTCATTTTATCATTCTTTCAAACACCTGAACTAACAAGGACCAGGTCTCATGGCTCTTCCTCGCTCGCCTATCCACGGCTCTGAGGATGTTGGGGAGAAGGAAGCAGAGGACATTGTCGACACAAGCTTGTTGCCTCCCGGCTAAATGCAGAGTGTCAGAGGAGCCGAAGTGGACGCATACTGTTGTGGAGAGGTCTCGATCTTTGCGTGTAATCTAGTCAGGTTCGGAGTTTACCGTTGGTGAGGTGGCATTGTAGAATGGTTGTCTCGCACATATGAAGTTAACAGGCGGGTCAATGAAGTAGTGTGATCTCTGCCATATGTCCTCGTACCCACGTTTGTGTTTCCAATCGCGACATTTATGCGGGACCCCCGTCACCGCAGAGAACACTGCTCCAGTATTCTCGCTGTGGCCGAGGCATCTGCACTCCACTAAAAGTTGAAGGGTAGTTTGAAGCGCTCCTGGGAAGTTGTCCCCACACGATTCAAGCAACGGGTCCCTTCCCCGTTGTATAGCGCAAGTTTGACAATGGTCCTTGCTCTCATATCCACTCGATGCTCTGTCAGTGCTGACTGATGACCAGAAGTACTGCAGCATGACAGGCAGTATTGACAAAACAACACAAGACCTCAAGTTGAATCGACCGAGGTCATTCGGATGCCAGCAAGCGCAAAAAAATGTAGCAGTTTTACAAATGCAGCTAGAGAGGAACTTCATGCACGTTAGGGATGGATAAGGACGCCTGAATCCTTCGATCTGGCCCTCCGTTGCGCGATGGCTGCACCTCCCTGTAATAGTAATAACAACGGTAGGTGTCCACACGACTTCTTACCGTTTGCGTACCTCCGCGGACGAGATCATAATTTCAAGCATGATCAACGCCCATTGACAGTGTCAGTGTAAAGCTTCACATTCTTGGCTACACCCGCTTATCCACTACTGTCCACAACTGTCCACACCTGCTGCAACTGGAGGGGATCTGCGACTTGATACAGCTGCAGCCATTCATTCCAGTGAAGCATAGTTTTGACAATCTCTTACGCCATCTTCACGATAACGCAGCGCCACCTGCTTCCCGCCGCAGTGTCTGCTACGTAGCAATGGCTAGCAGTAAGCTGTCAAACAATTTTTTGGGAGGCAGCACCTAACGGGTCGGTCCACGCAAAGTTTCTACACGAGCCCAACAAAAAAAACCACAGTCAACGCGTCTGGATCAGCTCCTGACAAGCCAAGCAAAGCTCCCTACCCTACCACGTTCACTCAACACCACGTTCCGTCTCCTAGCTTGTGGGTAATGGTACGAGGTGACCCACTAGCCGGCCCCGGTGCCCTATCCTCGCGACCCTGGAGTTCTCCATTGGCAATTGATCATGCAGCTTACCATCCTGTACTCCATTGTACCCATAGTCGGCGCTTGATACGAGAGCGTAGTCGAGCACAGAGAGCGTATTCCATACAGACCACTCATAACACAGCGCAGTGTGCTGCCGCCAGCCGCTCTACGGCAAGTTATAATTTAGAGGCTGCTCCTGCCCAATCTAGACGTGGAGATTCCCATTCGGGTGCAGGGTTTGTACGAGTCTTCTCCTGTGAACCTGTCGGCAAGGTACCGGATCTACCGAACTCACTAGACCCCAGTCGTTGCGTTATTGCGGCTAATGACAAGTGAAGTGGTCCCAGCTACTGAGTCGTCCTTCCATCCACCATGAACGTGCTCTGACTCTTGCTATGCCACACGGGCTGCAGACCGAGGAAAGGTTTTCTGGGCTGCACCACGATCCCGCGGTTCAGGACCCTGGCAATTCTGCCGGTCGCTGCATTTGACAACATCCTTGACCACTCCTGAACTGCGTAACGTGCATCGCGAGCTGTTCCATACTAGTGCGCTGCCGCCATCGTGATTAGCGACGGAAAGCTGCAATTGAGCCTAAACCTCCAGCAGGGATGCTGCGCGTGCGTTGACCCTGCAACAGCATAGCTCCACGGCGCGGCAGGAGCTAGACTACGATGGCTGGGCAGGCGTCACCCTCGTCACAAATCGTCGTTCGCACATGTTGATAACAAGAGGCGTCTTCGCGCCGTGTCGCTCACTCTCTTCCACCTATATCTTGCATATTTCCCGATATTGTTCCCTGGGACTCAGGTACTGGTATCTGTTCGCAGTCACATGAAGCGCTTTTGGATTTCCGAGAGAACCACCGCATGCGCACTTGGCTCGAGCAACACCGATCGTCAGTTCAACCAACCGGTGAGCCCTCCGTAACATTCCGTTTTCTCTCAACCATCGAGCGACTCATTGCGGTAGGGTATTGCCTGCAGCAATGGTACCGAATGCAATTGAGCCAGCCAATTCATATCCTCTGAGCCGCGCGCCGTTATCTGACACTGACGCCACAGACTCTCTGATTCACCCGCTTGTGTAACAGCACAAAGACCCGCGGATCCCCTCCATTGAAGTCCTAACACAAACATTTCTACATCCTTGGCCTAGGATATGAAATACGGCGACACTCTGCGCCAGAGGAGCATTCCTGAATGGGGCCACTGTGAGTGACGTCGTTGCTCTGACACCTCGGTCCACATCCGCTGACAGCATTGCGCACCCAGTCAACATCGACTATGATTACCTCAAAGATCTCATCAAGCACCAGACGACGTCCGGCACGAACAAGGCTGTGTCCATCCCTGGTCAGGGCACGGGCAGCACCGAGAAGGCCTTCAGCGAGACGTTTCTCCGGGTCTTGCAAACACAGCACGATCGCATAAACTTATTCGTGCGGAGCAAGAGCGGAGAAATCGAACGGCGATTGGACCACATCAGCAAGAGTCTAGAACAGCTGCGCTCCAAGCGGTCGCCTGAGGCGCGTCTGCCAGCTCGGACAGTTGAGAGATACGCAAAGATAGATGCAGATGTCGCTAGGTAATGCGCCGCGCGCTGGAGCTGGTACAGAACACGATGCTAACTTACTGCAGGACTGCCGAAGAGATCCGCTCCTTATCCCGCTTTGTAGTTGTTCAACGAACCGGTTTTGCTAAAATTCTTAAGAAGTACAAGCGCTGGACGGAGGACAGAGAGCTTCCTCGCGTCTTCAAAGATGAAATCAGTGGCCACTCAGACAGCCTCTTCCAGCTTGATCTAGGCTACCTTCTCGATCAATATATTGATGTTCTAGGCGCCCTCCGCTCTATCTTTGACGGCGAGAATACATCCCTAGCTCAGGTAAAGGACGTCGATGCCCAATTACCAGCCGCACGCATCTCCAAGGCTCTTGAGCATGATGACCAGCTGGATTTTGATCTTGCCCTATCTACTGTTCCATTGGGGACTCATGGACACAAAGCTACATACTGGATTCATCCTGATCACGTAGTTGAGGTCCAGGTTTTGCTGCTTCAACATATGCGCCTCCATACCAAGAGCACCAAATCAACATCACGGAGAACCTCTGCCAATGCAACACCTCGCCGTCGCCAGTCGTCAAGTGGAAACACTGATCGATACTTCGGCAACGAAGATCATGTCGGCCTTCAAGTCCTAGACTATGCAGAAGCATTCGCTATTAAGCAAAACGCCAGCACAATCGGCTCAAGCGAGGAAAACAAAGGCAACGTCGGGATCAAGGCAGCTGCTAACGTTCGCTTCTCTACGGCTGCGGAGGCTGCGATCGTTGTTTGCACAGCGATTGACCCGCACACACAGTCAGCCGGAGACATACGGATTGCGAAGCTGAAGCGCAAGTTCACAGAAGCCTTCTTGGACACTACAAAGCCATTGCCCGACAAGCAAAATATTCGCTTTGTGGATCGGACAGGGTCCTTCCATGACGGCGAGGAGGAGACTCAGACCATTCGACAATGGCTGACTGAACACAAAGAAATTACCCCCATTGCCGGTGTAGGTGCGCAGCGGACCAGGTTTGCTGGACTGCACAACAACCCCTTAGGTGGCATCTGGGCTATCTTGGACCGTGAGGTTTTCATGAAGCAGTCCTTGATCAAGGATCTTGCCAACGACGACTGGGCTCAGACATCAGCTTCGGGTTCCATCAGATTCCCTCATGCTATTCTAGAGGTTCGCCGTGAGGGCAACCAAGCCGCAACCCTGATCCAGACGCTCGACAGAAGCCACTTGGTAAGTCTAATTACAGTTCTCTTCGACGATCACCCCCATTAATATGCATAGGTTGAACGCGTTCGTGGTTTCTCGGTCGAAGCTCATGCAGTATGGGCTTGCTGCAAGCCGACTTCGATGTCCGCACCCCACTGGATATCGCTCCTGGAGAAGGACATTCGCAAGCTACCAGAGCCAGTGAAAAGGCGTAGCCGCAGAGCCGGAGGGAGTATGAGCGGTTCGAATACACAGACATCCCCACCGATGACATCGACGTCTAACACCTCTTTTGATGGCCAGCTCAGCCCTTCCACCCTCCGTAATGGCGAATCATCCGCGACCTCGGCACAAGAATTCGTGGATCCTCCGTCACTACAAGCCTTCAGGAAAAAGAATCGCAAATCCTATTCGGACTACACAACTCCTGTTGTCCAAGAAGAGCCAGAGCCACAACGCTACTGGAACGAGTACGACCATCCTGAAGACGAGGAGGAAGGCTATTATATCTATGTCGATCCGAATGCGTCTGTTAAATTCCCGGGGCAAGATACGCTCGACGCCTGGATGAAGAAAATGAGGAAATTGTTTGGAATGCGCCTGCAGGTAGAAGAGCGCTCCCTGCTGTCCGCTGTGGAATATGGCACAACAGACGACGAAGAGTCTGACAACGAAAGCCCATTGAGTTGGAACGCTCGATCGAACTATGGCACCATCTCGTCCCAGGATGGCGCTGCTCAAGAGGGCTATTTCAGCAGCATCTTTCGAGGCAGAGTGGACCCTCGCTACAATGCCGAAGCTTTGCAGGAGCGCAGATCGCTACTCAGTGAACTCCAGGCTCGAGATCGCGAGCGCGAAAGGACAAAGTTCCGCTTCTACTCTACATGTCTGGCGGCTGCATTTGCTATTGACTTTATTCTTGGGTTGATGACGATGACAAGTCGTAAGAAGGAGAGGGGCGCTGTTGACGCCGGTGTGTTGTTTGGTGCTGTATGCACACTGGTGTTGTGCATTGTCGCTGTCGTCAGCATGAAGACGAGGCGAGAGAATCTGGGTTGGATTCATCAGGGTGTCGTGTTGAGCATTGTCCTTGCGCTTCTTGGATTGGACGTGTTGCTGCTATTGTGGGTTTTGAGGGTGTGAATAATGTTTCTTCTAGTCTTACAGCGTGTTTGGCGCTCCGGAGCGTTCGTTTGAATCATGCTGGATATCCTGGAATTTGAGTTTGGGTTTGGGCTGGGACAAGGCGCGGGAGCGGGCGCAGGCGCAACGCGACGAGCTTTGCACATACTGTTAATATACAAACGTAACAAATATAAAAACAGTTGAAATTGCATAGCATTGTTGGCCTGAAGTCGTAGGTCGCGCACAGAAGTCGTGAAGTTGGCCGGACGAAAGAGTCGCAGACAGGCTATCCATGACATTTTCAGTAGTCAGCATTTGAGGGGATCCTATCTCTTCAAGATTTCGTTGGGAGCATGGTCCGGATATTTCTCCGATGCCTGAAGCTTTGAGGGATCGTTTCGAGGGTCTTCATACGACCGGAGGATCGACACTGATTCCTATGCGTCGAACCAGCATTCACCATATGTGACGACATATACGGGGAATGCAACCATGGAATTGTTACAGCTCTCGACATTGGACGAGATAATCTGCCTGATGTAGCAAGTAGGCGTTATATAGTTTGCAAATCTACGCCTCAAGCGCCCTTACCACGAGACGAGGTGTTACTACGAAATCTAAGCTCGCATTCATTTACCATGGATTCGATGCTGCGATCAACGCTTTTTTTCTGAATTGCCTCTTACGATATGTGGGAACGGGTGCAGAACCGTGGATTGCTTACAGTTGTCGACGTTTCTATGCTTACTTGCCTTATACAGATAGTATTGGTTGACGGCTCGTGGCACGGGTGTATCCACCCCCTTTTACAACCATGGGCCTTCTCATTGTCAACATGGTGAGGACTCGTATAATTGTTTCACTATAATATTCACGCCCGTGGTATTCACACAGCCTCCGATACTTTCGCCCGCAGACTACCTGAAGTGGAGATTGACTCCGGGAGTGCAACCACGGAACGCTGACAGCAATCAACAGCTATTGCCATACCTGCCCCATGCAGCAGACGGATTAGGGGTGCCCCGAGTAATCGCGGCCGGGAGGTGGATCTAGCGTTGCGGTGAAGATGAGATTTGAAGCATCGTCGTTGTGGTTCCGTGGTTGGGAATCGTCGGGTAGTGCATAGTCGACCACGTTTTGAACTATGCCAAGAGAGTGACAGACAGGTGACTGCTTAGACTCGGGATGTGGCGAGGGCAAACAGAATCAGTGTATGTGTGGATGCTCATTGTCAACCGTGGTTTGACGTCTGTCGTCGATGGTTGTGTCGTGGATTGCCCCTTTGGGATGGGTGGAATGGGTTTAGACTCGGACGTCGCGTGTCCGCTCGCGTGCGCAACCATGGATTGATGTAAGTGTTCGATAGATTGATGTTTACTTGCCTTTCTTACACTCTACTAATGGTTTGGAAGGTGGATGCTGGCGTTGTGTGCAACCACGGTCTGCAGACAATCGTCGAGTCGTGGTAGAGTTCACCCATCGTGAAGTGCACCACAAACTGCAATGGAGCCATCATCGTGTGCACACGCGTGAGGATCATACTATCTTTAGAAGAAATAGTTGCACAGGTATGAAATGAAGTTGTCGGCCGCCGCGCGCATGCCAGTAAATACGAAGATGGCCATTTGCGGGTGCATTGGACCAAAACGGCCAATCTCGTCATAGTCGGCACTGAACCGAGTGCCTGTTTTGGGATTGCTTGCGACTGAACGTGCGCGCGTTGTTTCCCGTCTCCAAACATCTTGAAACTCACGACAAGTGGATTCGGACCGGACGTTGTCATTACCGCAAGCTTCACTGTGCCTGGATTTGTGGCGACCTCGGGACGCTGCGTGGCTGGTTGTGGTAGCGGTCACATGCTGCTACCTTGGGCAGTGCAAGCACTGAGCAGATCGTCCCACACTCTGGCCCGCGACATTTTCACCTACTTTTCGCCCTCTTCTCCAGCAATGACCCGATGAGTTTGATTTCTTCCTTTATTATTGACCCTGTGGTCAGAGCCGGTCGCCGCTTCTCCGGAGCTGGAGCTGCACCTGCGCCTGTGCCGTCAGCCGGTGACGCAGCTGGACTGCCGTTATCACATGCCAATCAGGATCCCAGCTCTCCCACACCACCAAGCAACGGCGATATAGATGCAAATGCCGAAGCACCTGCAGCGCACGATGCATCCCAGACTCCTGGCGCCCGGCCTGTCCCCCTGCTAGACCGATTCCGTAGATATTCGTCATTTACACGCCGGCCAAACAATGATTTGGTTGTCGATGAGGAACCGGCAGATGACGACAGCGCGATGAGCGCAACGACAACGGCACCAATAGATATCCCTGGCGATGCGGCTGCCATGTCTTCAAACCCGTCCCGCGCACTCCACCACCGCTTCCGCAGCCTGGATCTCGACCCTCCCGTCTCCAGTGCGCCTGCTGCTCCCACTGCGATACAGGGCGCACAACCACCCACTGCTGGTCAGAATGCTGGCGGCATGTCCGAGTCTCTGCCGGCCGATGATGGCTTCACCCATCTGCGCGCACGCATCCATGAGATCCGGGCCCTGAACATCAGCGAGCAGGAGCGCGCGCAGATGATCCATGGCCTGATGATCGAACGATACAACCACATGCGCCCAACGTCGCCGAGCAGCTTTGTCTCACACGACCGCCCCTTCACCCCCAATTCTACACACTCGGTCTTCTCCGATTACCGCGCTTCTTCACCTCTCTCCGCTGCATCTGAAGTCGACACCGAGAACCCTTTCAAGCTGCGGCCTGGTGACACCAGCCCAACATATCGCACGATAGAGCACAACGATGAAGAAGATGAGGAGGAGGATCACACCGAAGAGGAGCTTGTCCTGGGCTGTCGACACTATAAGCGCAATGTGAAGGTCCAGTGTTACGAATGTCGGCACTGGTATACTTGCAGGCATTGCCACGACGAAGTCGAGGACCACGCCCTGAATCGGAAAGCAACACAGAATATGCTCTGCATGGCATGCGGAACGCCGCAAAAAGCATCTGATACTTGTAGCAAGTGTGGTATTGAGGCTGCGTGCTACTATTGCGACATCTGCAAACTGTGGGACAACAATGCAAGGAAGAAGATCTACCACTGTCCAGACTGCGGTATCTGCAGACGTGGCGCAGGTCTTGGGAAAGATTACACGCATTGCCAGGTAAGTTTCGGCACTTTGGGCATGCCAAGACTGTTGCTCACCATATGCAGAGATGTAATGTCTGCATCACCATATCCCATGCAGATTCCCACGTGTGCATTCCACGTGCCACCGACTCTGGATGTCCCATATGTACCGACTATCTTTTCACTTCGTCTGCGGCTGTCGTCTCGATGCCTTGTGGGCACTATATGCACAAGCAATGCTATACATTGTACATGGAAACCGCGTACAAGTGCCCAATCTGCAAGAAGAGTGCCGTGAAGATGGATTTGCAGTGGCGCAAATTGACGTCAGCAATCGAAGCCCAGCCTATGCCTGAGCAATTCGAGAACACCAGGGCGATTATCCAATGCAACGACTGCTCGAGAAAGTCTTCGGTCAAGTACCACTGGCTTGGCAACCAATGCGAGAACTGCGACTCCTACAACACCACTGAGCTGCGAATCCTCAACGGACCCGACAGTGAAGAAGCAGCCAACACACTCTTGGACGCCGATGCGAACTCAGGCACCAGATCACCAGCCAGCGTCAGCTCCCCACAATCACAGGCACTTCGATCGCCCCGGTACTATTTCCAACCCGATGAACCACAAGAGACATGGCTGCCAGGTCAGCTACCTTCGTTTCCTTTTCAGATGCCGCAGTTTCCTGCTAGACCACGCATGCCGGACATGCCACAAATGCCCCGCATGCCTGGATTCCCTTCCTTGCCGCAGTTTCCACAGTTTCCAAACATGCCTCGGATGCCGCAGATGCCACAGATGCCTCAAATGCCTCAAATGCGTCGCGATGCAGAGGAGATGCTTGAGCGCTTTCGTCGTTCAATGGACGCCTACCTCAACCCGACTGGGGAAGTACGAGACGAGCACGTTCCCTTCATCGATCTTGGAGGCGACGATAGGCGCGAGACCACCGAGGCCACAGATGGCACGCAGGTCAAGGGCCCGTACCTACCTCAGTACTACTTCGAACGATTCTCGCAAGCCCTTACACGTTTCCGCAATGAACTGAATCCAGGCATGGATGAAATCCCTGACTTGAATCTCTCAGAGGATCAAGATCTGGAAGGAGTGCACTTTTGGGGTGAGGATGGCGGACGTCTGGCGCGGCAGATCAACGCTGACGATGACGGCGACGAGGAGGGGTCTGATGAGGGTAGTAGTAGTAGTGATGAAAGTCACCATGAAGAAGACGATGACGATGACGATGACAATGAACACGATGAGCATAAAAGACGGACGGATTGGGATCTACCAGGACATCTCTAGCAAGTTCCGACGGCGTTTTGGTGGCATAACACGGTCTATGGAATTGGGACTCAGACGAAAGGGCATGGAAAGCGGCGTTATGGCAACACCAACAAAGCATACCTAGAAATCAAATAGCATTACATTGAGGTTTGACGCTTGCACGTGCACGAGTAACTTTGCTGTGGTGTTGAGCAGCGCGCACGGACTACAATTATTTAGCACCGCCAAGCGACTTAGCGAACCCACGCAAATCGATTTTCGAAGCGGAGACTTTGAGATTTCGAACTTCACGCCGCATCTCTTTCAACGTCGACTAACCCACAGCCGATCTCCGTCAGTACGTACATCGCCAGCGATACCGTTGCACTCGCAGCAATCGCAATCCTCTTTGCGCACTCGCGCGAAGCTCTTCGCACCGAATCGCGGCTAACAAGTACTGCAGAAATGTCCTCCACCAAGAAGGCCTCCGGCAAGACCCAGCGCAGCGCCATCGCTGACGTCGTCGCTCGCGAATACACCATCCACCTCCACAAGCGCGTATGTTGATTCAGTTTGTTGAAGTCCATCAATGGCCTGTCACAGCTGGGGCGGACACTTGACCAGACCGATCACGCTGGCTCGAGTGTCTGTCCCGCTGTGCGGGTATCGGGCGGAAGACTGAAGGAGAACATAAGGCTGATGCGGTATACAGGTTCACGGCGTTTCCTTCAAGAAGAGGGCTCCCCGCGCCATCAAGGAGATCCGTGCTTTCGCTGAGAAGGCTATGGTACGTGGACACCCAGAGGGCGCCACGGCACGCACACCACGTGCGACTGCTGCTGGTTGTCTGACTACAGACTGCGACATATGCTAACGTTTATTCCAGGGCACCTCCGACGTCCGCCTCGACCCCCAGTTGAACAAGAAGGTCTGGGAGTCCGGCATCAAGGGCGTTCCTTTCCGCCTCCGTGTCCGCATCTCGCGTAAGCGTAACGATGAGGACGGCGCCAAGGAGAAGCTCTACTCCTACGTCCAGGCTGTCAACGTCAAGGACCCCAAGGGTCTCCACACCCAGGTCGTTGAGGACGCTTAGATGTGTTCATCTTGGGAGGACTAGAGGACTATGATGCATATCAAAAGCATGGCGTTCCGGCGGGTTGCTGAATAGCTGCTATATTGTAGACAGCGAAAGGCTTGTGAAATGATACCTAAATGACATTCATGCCCGCCATGTTGCACACTCAACTTTTGACTTCTGATTTTGTGATGCGCTGTGATTAGCATTTCGATAAAAGTTTTGCGTTACGACAAACCTTGCAAGCTAATCATCAATGTACTCGACACCATACATCCAGACTCTAGAAAATCTTGACATTCCTTCGGTGCTTCGCGCTTTCAATTCGATCTGCATGTGTAAGCACGCAGCCTCGCGCAAATGAAGCTTAATTAGTGCTTGACTTCCCATTGCGGAAACACAGTGTAAGCGTAAGCAGCGCTTTCCATCTCGGACATCGAGGAGCCGAACACCATCGGACAAACAGATCACTTAGTAATGTATCACTACGCGCCGGCGAATCGGTAACCCGTCAAACGATGATGTCTTGCATACAATTGCAGTGCATAAATATATAAAAGACACATCCACTATTCTACAACTCCTCCCACATAATCAAACATCCCCTCTCCCACCTCCTGACGTCAACTTCAAGGCCAACCATTGCTGACGCGCATTACATCCCACCAACTCAACCCATCCTTTCCAAACTCCTCACCCTCAACTTCTCAAACCCATCCCAATCTCCCCAAAATCCAAAATGGTGACCATGAACCTCTCCTACACAACCCCCATCAACAAGCCCGGCGATGCGCCCGTCCTCACAGTCCCCCAGATCTGGGCCGGCCTGCAGCGCAAAGTGCGATTCGCGCAGGAATTCGTGCTGGTGATTGAATCGTGCACAGTGCTGGAAGAGAGGGCTGACGGGACGGTGGTGAGGGATGTCAAGTTCAAGGAGGGTGCGGGGGCGAAGCCGCAGGCGAGGGAGACGGTGAGGGAGTTTTGGCCTTCGTGGGTGAGTCTTTTTACTTTCTTTAATTATGTTTTGGTTTGGTTGCATTGCGTTGTACGCTGGTGTTGGCAAAGAAGCGGTGTTTCATTGTATGAACGGATGGATGGAAAGGTGCTAATGTCAACAGGTCGACTTCGAACAAGAAGACGGGACGCACATCCGCAACATCATATCTGATGGCCCGTCGGGCGAGGCGTCGGACTTGCATATGACGTATATGTTTGAGTTCAATTTGCCCAATGTTGCGGCAGGAAGTGAGGAGGAAAAGGAGACCAAGAGGCTGAAGAGTATGGCGAAGTCGTCGGTAGAAAATACCATTGATACCATTCGGAAGATGGTCAAGGATGGGAGAATCCAGTAGGGAGTTGAAATGCGAATGGATGAGGTGGAGTGGGTGTGTTGGTAGAAGGAATTGAGTATACATGAGCTTCTTAGATCGCATTTTTCGACCTTTGTGCATGGTGGTGTGATAACTTTGCGAATTTTCATCATTAACATTAAGTAATGTACTTCTGCGTTCCAGAGTGCAAAACACGTTACTCACTTTATCAGTGGAGCGCAGTAAGTGACATTGGTGCCACACAGTATAAAGATGAACAACTAATATTGAATGTGGATGCGATGCTTGTCTACACACATCTATGCTAATGCTACACATACTCCTAACAATGCATATTTACCACAACCTCTCCCAGCACCTCCTCCAGAACGGCATCTCCGCGAGCCTCGCCTTGAGATTCTCCTCGATACCGCCCTCCTCCCACTCCCGACACTCCTCATCAATGGCTGCCTTGCCACTGACGAAGTCGGCCTCGGCAGGGTTAACAAACGACGTGCGCTTGAACACCTTCCAGAAAATGAAGACAAAGATGCTGAACCATGCGCCGAAGTAGCTGGTAATGAAGCCCTGGATGCTGAACGGAACAAGGGTATCGTAGCCGATGAAGATGATCATGAGAACACCGAGGACAAGCGCGAGGTACGCAGTGTAAGGTGTGAATGGAGCTGTGTAAGGGAGCAACTTGGCGTCGAAGTTCTGCGCAACGCGCGCGCGGTACCAGCCAATGTATGTCCACAGCATGCCGACGTAGGTGCATACGAGTGCGCAGGTGGTAAGGCCGACGAACCAGTAGAAGACTTCGACGGCGTTGTTAGAGCTGACGAGGAAGGTGAGGCAGGTGATGAGCGAGACGGCACCGACGGCGTAGATGGGGACACCAGCCTTGGTGCACTTGAGGAAGAATTTGGGTGCCTGGCCGTCGCGGGCGAGGCCGTAGAGTGTGCGGCTCGATGCGTACAAGTAGGCGTTTCCGCAGGACCAGCCAGAGAGCAGGATCAGGAAGTTGATGAGGCCGGGCAGACCCTTGATGCCGAGGTTGGTGATGCCGACGACCCAGGGAGAAGCTGCGGCGCCGGGCTGGCCAGCGTCGATGGCGCCGAGAAGCCTGTCATCGCGGGACGAGCAGATGATGCCGACTGCGAGCACACCAAAGACGTAGAAACCGATGAGACGGTAGAAAATGAGCTTCGCGACGCGGGGAATGGTGCGGCGAGGGTTCTGGATCTCTCCTGCAGCGAGACAGATCATATCCGGACCGGCGATGGTGAAAGCAGCGTAGATGCAGACGCTCCAGAAACCGCAGAAGCGTCCTGTGGAACCCTCGGCGTAGTATGAGTGCATTGCGTTTCCACCCTTCCAGTAGCGGAAGCCATAGCGGTCGTTCTGCGGGTTACCGCCGAGCATGGTGATGAAAGTGAGCATGACTAGGCCGATGAGGAGAAGGACCTTGGTCGAGGCCATGACGAATTCAGACTCGCCATACCACTTGACCGCGACAACGTTAAGGAAGATACACACGGCCATTGTCATGGCGATCCAGGCCGCAGGGTTGATATCCGTGTTCCAGTACTGCATGACCGTCGCGACGGCGCTGTACTCAGTGCACACCAACATGACACCAGCGAAGAAATACGTCCATCCCATTGCGAATCCCAGCGCAGGATCGACGAAGCGTGCGGCGAGTTCGAAGATGGCACCGCGAAGAGGCAGGTAAGCGCACATTTCTGCGACGCACAGGTAGGCGGGCCATACGAAAAGGGCGCCCCAGAAGAGATAGCCCAGGACGAGGGAGAGAGGACCGGCTTTGGAGAGCGAGGAGCCGATACCTACGAAGAGACCGGTACCAATGGATCCTGAGGTTTGTCAGTGAATTGAAAATTTGAGGTGGAAGATCAGATGTAATTACCTCCAATGGCCATGAGTTGGACATGGCGGGGCGAGAGACCGCGCTTTGTTTGACCGTACTTTGCGAGCTCGGCGGCTGTGAAGTGCGAGTTGTCGATGATTCCATTCTTGAGATCGTTGTCGTATTGCGAAGATACCTCAGCGGTCTTGGAGACGCTCGTGGTGGGCGCAATCTCAGGATCGACAGCCATGATGGCAATTGTATGTAAAGTAGTGCTGAGAAGAATGTCGAGGTAGCCCTGAGACTTGGAAAGAGTCGGGGAGAGTCCAATGGACTTTATACAGAACGAGCAGCATGCATATTTTCGCCACTGCGGTAGCGCTGCACCATCTCCATGACTTGTAATCTTTCCCTAGCGACACTATCGGGTCGGAAACAACTGCATCGGAGTGCCAAGAGATAGTTGTATGCTCTTCCGATAAGATGGCTTGACTATTCCCTGCCAGGAGGTGCGTGAACGGTGCCAGCAGTGATACCGTTACGTTGATCCTCGCTTGATAGCATGGAGCAATCGGACCACTTGCCCTACAGGCCATCGGCCGGCCGGCCGAGACCATACAAGGCATGCACGCGATGCACTGGTCTCGCCACGGGGACTTCCAGAAAGATTTCTCCATGGGTGTTATCTATGAGTTGGGATTAGCTTATCGGGAGTAGATTGTGGGGAAAGAGGAGAGACGCTGGGGTGGCTTTGTTGCAGACGCATTTAACGCCCGCGAATCAGACCGAGCGAGATTAAAGATACTGGTAACCTGCACCTATCAGGCGTGCAGTCCTCGAATATAGTACCGATGCATCGACTTTTTCAGTATACAAGAGCTAGATGGAATGAGGATATATATACAAATACTGGTATTGCGGACATCCAAACGGGACGTACGCTGTGGGGTGAATAGGTATCTTAGCATTACCTCCTCGGACTCCACGAGATCAAACGCGCCGATTATGCAACAATATACAAGATGCTGAAACCAGTCTACACAACCACCATTATCAGCCACCATACCCAACATTCAGTCGCTTATTTATTGACGCCCGAGTCGCGGCCAACGACTGGGTTATGCCCCTGGGCGTACTTGGAGTCGCTCTCGAGCAGCTCCTCGGGCTTGTCTGTAAACCCACGATTTAGCGCAATTCCCATCTCAAACAAGTCAGCGCAGTGCTGCGGATCAGGAGACTCACCATGGCGTGCGTAGAGCTGGTACTCCTCGTCGGCGTACTTGCCTACTTTCCCGCTCTCGACGTCCTTGCGTGTCAGGCTGAGCTTGTTCTTGGGCAGACCCATGGAGCCAAGGTACTGGACTCCGTTCTTGAACTCGATGTCCTTGCGCTTGCTGTCCCACTTGAGCTCCTCAGCCATAATGTCGATGACCTTGGGGAGCGCCTCGAGCGAGGCCTGGGCGTTCAGGAAGGCAAGACGCATGCGGCGAGCAATGACATCGGTGGCGGTTTGCGCGTATTCATGACGAACGGCGTAGCGGACCTCACCATCGACATAGGGGTACAACTCGGAGATCTTCTTACCGCGGACGGGGAAGCGAGTTTCTGTGGGAGCGCAGAGGGCAGCAACAGTCCAGGCGCGGTCACCGTAAGCCTGGCAGAGGTACTTCGCCACGTCTGTCTCGATGCCGTAGTGCTGGACCAAGTTGATGAAGAGGGTCTTGGAGAAACCGTGGGCACCAACGAGACGGACACGGTGAGTCTGGCAGCTACCGTCGAGAGGAGCCTCATCCTTGACCTGAGTTCCGCTAACAAGAGGTGCGTCTGAGAGGGCCTGAGGAGTCAGGTTGAACTCCTTGATGGCCTCATCGACAGTCTCCTCAGCCATCTGGCGGTAAGTTGTCCACTTTCCTCCAGAGCAGGTGAGCAGTCCAGATTCAGACATGGTCACCAAGTGGTTGCGTACGAGACCCTCCGACTTGTCCTTGGTAGGGTCGCGGACAAGGGGACGGATTCCAGACCACGCAGCCAGGACATCACCACGCCTGACGTTGATCTCGGGCTGCAGGTAGCGCCTAACTTCCTTCAGGATCCACTCGATCTCGTCCTCACCAGCAATGGGGTTCTGCTTCACGTCGCAGGCAGTGTCCGTGGTACCGGCGATTGTGTTGCCCTGCCATGGCAGGAAGAAGATGACACGTCCGTCGGAGGTGTTGGGGTCGATAAGACCCATGTTGGCAGGGCTGAAGTAGCCAGGGAGAATAACGTGGACACCGGAGCTAGGAGCAACAATCTCCTGCACCTTCTGGTCGTCCATCTTGCGGATGGAGTCGGTGAATGGTCCAGTAGCGTTGATGATACCCTTTGCCTTGATTGTGAACTCCTCAGCCTTCTTGCCGTTCAGCTCTTGAACGAGGTCCTTTGCAACCGCGCCGTTGAGCTTGCCGTTGGCATCCTTGGTGAGACTGGTAACCTCGACGTGGCTCACAACGGTGGCGCCATACAGAGCGGCTGTCATAGCCAGGGATACATTCATGCGGGAGTCGTTGTGTGCACCATCGTAGTAGACCAGAGCTCCGAAAAGACCCTCCTTCTTCAACATAGGGAAGGCGTCCAGAGCTTTGCTCTTGGTCATGTAGTATGAGCTCTCAATGTTCTCAGCTCCGGCCAAAAAGTCGTAGAACTTGGTACCAGCCCAGAAGTAGGGGGCCTGCCACCACTTCTGGATGGGGATCATAATGGGAAGCCATTGTGAGAGATGCGGCGCGGTGTCCAAGAAGTAACGGCGTTCGCGAAGGGCTTCGACGACGAGGGCGTATCTAACGTCTCGCAATTAGTATTTGCAATACTGGTGTAGCTGTCTTCACTCACTGGTTGTAGTCGAGGTTCCAGACAGCCTTCTCGAGGTATCTGACACCGCCGTGCACCAGCTTCGTACTCTTACTGCTCGTACCACTGCTAAAATCGTCGCGCTCAACCATGGCAACCTTCAAGCCTCGTGTGACAGCATCCAGCGCAATACCAGCACCAGTCGCACCTCCACCGATAATCAGCAAATCATACTCCTCCTGCTCAGGCTTCTGCTCAGGCGGCGCCGTGCTCCCTGTAAGGAAACGCTTCGTCTTCTCAGCAACCTGCGCAACAACACCTCCACTCGCCTTCAGCTTCGCAATCTGCTCCTCTCTCGAGATGACGCTCGGGAACTTGGGAGGGTTGAAGACACCGCCCTCGCCGTACGTTGGCGGCGGTACTGCAGCGGCTTCTGTGCCAGGAATGTCGCGCGGTCGGACGACTGTATACAGCGCTGCGCTACCAGCCAGACCAGCTCCTGCAGCGTAGGCAAGCGGCTTCAAGAAGCGACTCGAGCGTCGTGCAGCCATGATGCGCTATCGATTGGCGTGCTGCGATGTGAGGGTCGAAAATGAGGAGTGCGGGACTACGGTGCCGCAAGGTAATTGAACAACGAAGTCTAGGAATACAGATAGATGTGACAATATATTCAAAACGGTCAACCTACACGTACGATGGTTAGCCGGCCGCGCAGCGTGTAACGAATCAGCTGGCTGCAAATTCCCCGGTGTCGCAACCCTCTCCGCGACTTGAGGGAGAGCTTCACATGCGAGCCCGGAATTGGGCAGCCGTTGAGAAATGAGCAAAACATACCTCGGATTTTCTCTATCAACACAATCGCACCCCAGCTCTGAAGTCGCGAATTTTTCCGGGGAAAGGCGGCGTGGAGGAGGAGGGTGATATGGAGAGAATGGAGGTGGAAAGCTTTGAAGGACGGCCCTGCCCGATGACGCGCGGGTTCACGTTTCTGATGGGGTGCAGGCCCACTTCGGTCGTTAGTAAACCGCTTCTCCGCCGCCAAGCACCCAAAGGTACCGCGTGGATGTCAAAACTGCTCAAACCGCGGCTGTTGCTGGATGCTAACGTTTGTTGAACGCAGCGAGTCATGTAGATCACCACGCACACGTCCCTGATGGCAAGCCATCCTGCTCCGCTGGCAGGCGGCTTGCGGCTCCGCTGTGAGGCTCAGGTCTGAATTTGGATACAGTTGCGCAGGACCCACAGATCGGCAGTAGCCCCCACGTCGGCTGCGCGGCAAGCCAGCAGAGCCTCCTGTTCGCCTCTGTGCGTGAATGCAGGTGGAGAATTGGTGGAGAATTACATCTTAACGCCGTCATGGAGAAAAAACATGGAGAAGTTGAATCATGTCATGTATAACCTGCATTCTGACTCTGAAATGCGGGTCTGCGATGGTGTTGTTGATGTTGTTGATATTGACGATGAATGAGTCGGTGGTGAAGTCTGCTGTCTACCAGCATCTCAATAAAAAATGTCGTGCACGTCCATTTTGACATCACGATCGTCCCCAGTGTTCAGATGTTCAATTGAGGCACGGCCACGTCGTGCCCACTCTCTCCTTTCCAACTCCCAACCATCCTTCAGCACCTCGTGACTCCTTCTTGCGGGAACCCGCGGCCGTATGCCCTCAGCTGCAGCTGACTTGCAATAATCTCCCGAGTCAATGCTTCCTTGCAGCTGAGTGACCTGACCAAACCGCGCAATCGACGCCCGGCCGTGAACCGCGCACGTGGCCGGCACCTCGCGGAGATAATTTCACAAACAACAACAATCTACTCAGTCTCTCAAATAATCACCGAAAAACTGATCAATTCGGGCGACAAGAAATATCTGACCCAGCCGTCCCTCACTCAGAACCACGGAACCTCCAACGAGCCCGCAACCTAGCCCGACCCACAAACCGCACCAAACAGTCCCCATGCGGAAGTAACACCACCATCTGTAGACCACTGCGCCAGTCCCGTGGTACCTCTCCGCTCGCAGCATCCGCATTGGGGAATTCGCAGTCCAAGCCGTCGGAAGCAGTAATACAACCATGTTTCATTGTTGATTTTACTACGCCCTCGCTACGCTATGCGCCACGTTGTGGGTGCCAGGGTGAGAAATTCACTTGTTGTGACGCCCTTGATGAGGGGGATGGCTGGCTGGGTGACGTGAAGGGCCCGGTCTACATTCTAGGGTTTTGATGTGTGTGCGTGTCGCCGAGGGTTTGTGTAACCAATGTAGAAGTCGACATAGAGTACCTCGTAACGACTTTTCACATAGTGGTCGTATAAGTTGGCGAGACAGCCACTCCGGTATCGACTCACAGCTATCCAGAAGTCGAGTAGCCTGCACGAAGTAAGTCGTTAGCTAGATCTTATTCACTACGGAGCTCGTTTCGGTGTGGAAGAGGTGGTTTCACAGTAGACATAGCACGACGGCTGCTGCGATATATGGTTAGTTCGGCATTAGAGATGTCTGGTGGTTTGGAAACCGTGGATCTGTGGCATATGCACGCCGTTGAGAACCACCGAATGAGAGAGCACGTGCGGTAGAGTACCGTTCAATACTCCACGTATACACTCTTCTAGGTATTCCGAGTTCAACATCGGCATGCACACGTACCACTACATCACCCCCATCCAACATAAAAACACAACCATGAAAAAGTGTAGAAAATCCAATTCCACACGATTGAATCGTGTAAATACAATCTATCCTACAACCAATACAACGCCCCCCTAATCTTCACCCCGTCTGGGCTTTATCCCAGTCCACTGCCCATAGTAATTAATCACGCTCGGCCGCGCGGGAGTCTTGTACCCCGGGTGATCTCTACGGCGCGAAGGACTCCATGCGCGTGTCCGCCGGTCAGCAGGGAATTCTTCCAGCCTGGGGCGGCGCGACTCTGCGTAGTTGGCGTAGTGCATGTGGATCTTTGGGCCGTCGTTTGTGTTTCGTTCGGTGTCTTCTTTTGTTATGGCGTCTTCTTTTCTTTCGAGGTCTTGCTCTCGTCTGGCGTCTTCCTTTCGTCTAGACTTTTCGTTTGCTCTGGCCTTGTCCATGCTTCTGGCCTCTTGCATCAATCTGTCCACCTCCTTTCTGTCGGTCTTTTCCCTTCTTTCGGCCTGTTCCTTGCTTCTGATGGGCACAGATAATGCATCAGATAATGAACTCTGAGGCTCGTGCAGCCTGTTGATGGCCCACCTATCTTGTACGTCTGAACCTTGGCGGAGCCTTTTGCGCTCGTTCTCCATCTGCTTCTTCTCGAGTCTTCGCGCTCTTCGTGCTGCCAAACGCTCTTTCTGTTGGGCGCGCTTCTCCCTCCTTTCAGCGCTCTCCTTGGCGGCAGCTTCTTTGGCTGCTGCATGACGGACGAGATTTGCTGCAGCCTTTTCGGCTCTTGCAATGTACGCAGCAATTTTCTCTGGCGCTGCGTGGGATACTGCGAAGCGTGTGTCCTCGCTTTCGAGGCGCTCTGCTGCACTCAGAGGCTGCACATCCTCCGGTGTGTCCAATATTGCTGAGTGATCGTTTGCAAGACGCGACTCTTCAATTTCGAGGTTTTGCACGTCGCGGGTGAGCGTATCGAGTTCGTCTTGCAGCTTTGCCTGGTTGTCAACAGCAAGACCTTCCGGCTTATCTTCAACAGCAGCCGTTGAAGAGGCTAAAAGAGACTTTACACGATCACGTTCTTCAGCCTGTACTACTAAAATCGACTCCCTGTCAGCTACAGTGGCATCATCAGTATCGGTCCACCACGTCCTTGAAGATCGCTGCCGTAGCTCGCGGTGTAGGTCACCGACGAGGTAGAGGCTGCCGGTGAGAGCGATAGGTGCCCAGGGAGCCAACTGGTCTGACAAGTATTTGGCTGTACAAAGGGCCCGTAGTGCACCACTGACGGGGACGTGGACACCAGTGATCTGCGGTTCAACGGATTTCGCAATTTCAAGCAGCTCCTTCGGATCCATTGGCTTGACCCAGGGCATGCCATCGACCGGACCAAAACTGGTGGTAACAACTTTATCTCCTGGCTTGAGCAGTGTGCTGAGGTACTGGTGAGCATCTTTGCCGTCGGTCATGGCGAGGACCCATGTGACAGGCCAACCAGCTACAGGCCGGTCTTGAACAGGTGACGAGCCGAACCGTAGGTTATCGCGAACAAAGCCATCCAGTACTGCCGCAGCATCCGGGTTGTGCGCGCCATCTACGAGGACGTGATTCTTCTTTTCGTTTGCCCTTCTGAAGACCGGTGTTGCGTGAACCATCTCTTGACGCCCCGGATGACGTCTGCTCACGTTGGACAATAACGTCTTCATCAATTCGACGGGCTTCACCTGCGAATCTTCCAATGTCTGCATGACTGCAACGACAGCCAGCTTGAGGTTCTCCAGCTGAAATGGCGCCATGGTCGCCGTGACACGGTGCCATTTGGCCGCCTCATAAAGCCTGTTGTAGAGCTGAAAGCTGGTGGTAGAGAGACAAGGACCCGCTCCAATCGCCTGTGCATAGTCTTGTATGACCTTTTGAACATTTTCTTCGTTTGCGGAATTCACAATGTAGGGAACGTCTGGCCTCAAAATACCGGCCTTGTGAGCGGCGATTTCTGACAGAGTGTTGCCAAGAAAGCCCTCGTGATCTCGAGCAATCTTGGAGATGACAGACACGGCTTGATTGTTGAGAATGTTGGTGGAGTCGAGCTTGCCGCCCATGCCCACTTCCACAATACCGATCTTGACATTGGCGTCGTTGAAGAGGGTGAAAGCTGTGGCGGTCAGAATCTCGAATGGAGATGCACCAATCTGGCGGTCCTGGTTGATTTGAAGGAAATGCTTCTCTACCGTCCGGAACTTGGTGTCTTGGACAGGTTTGCCATCGATGGAGATGCAGTCCCATCTAGATGTATGAGTGGAAGACTGCAAGACAGCAGGAAGAAACATACCTGTCTACTAGATGAGGAGATGTGAACTTGCCCACCTTGACGTTCCTCCCTACCAGCATGGATGAGGCATATTGGCAGATGGAGCCTTTGCCATTGGTGCCGGCCACATGGATGGACCTCCACGGGAAGGTGACATTGTTCAAGAGGGCGGCAATGCGTTCTAGTCCTGGCTGGATCTTGGCCATTGAGCCTCGTCAGGATGCCATAGGCAACAAAGCAGGCAGCGTTGATGCAACTGGTGGAGTCGCCGCGGCGATTGGATACAGAGATGTCAAAAGCTCATCCAGGCCGAATCAGGCAACTACGTCTTGGCAGGCGCGCGTGAGTCGTCGGCCGCATGTGGCCACTGCGAGCCTTGCAACGAGGCACTCCTGGACGAGGGGCATATTAGCAGCGGTGGAGCGATAACTGAGCGCGCCCCTTTCCACAACTCCATAGACGCGGTGATCTACAAACACTCCCGTCGCGGTTGTCACAGTGCTGCATGCAGCCGCAGAGGTCGGGGATCCAGCCTCATTTCTACCTTTAGCGCGGTTAGGCCAGGAACGCTCGCTCCATCGCTCCCCGTCGTCACCTCCGCTGTCCATCACCAGCATCTCCGCCCGCTGCCCGCCCGCCTTGCCCGCCCTCCCCGCTCTCCACTCACCTATCCACTCACTTGTGCCGGCGACAGACGCGCGATGGGCATCCCGCTCGGCTGGAACATTGTGCGCGACGAGGCAAAGGAGGACGTGCTGCGCGCCGACGTGACGGGGTCGCGATCGCCCATCCGGCGGCGCGAGCGAGCGCGAGGGAGCAGAGCCGCGAGGCACCTGGACGCCTTTGCGACCGACGCCCTGGTCGCCGGCCACGGCTCGCGCTTCGCCAGCATCTTCGAGCACGCGCCGCGCCTCTCTCACGCGCGCACCCAGCTGCCACCCGCCCCGCCTGTGCCCGAGCTGCGCGAGCGCGATGGCGACGGCGACGAGCTGCGCCCGCGCTCGCCCCGCATGGCCGAGGGGCCCCCCGACAGCGACCGCCCGCTGCCAGCGCTGACGCCGGGCTTTGCCCCCGCCGGGCCGCCGTCGCCGTCGCGGTATGCAGAGGCAGAGGCCATGGCCCGCCTGTCTGGCGACGCCGACGAACGCGCCCGTCTGCTCGCTGCACGCCGCGAGCGCAGAGCAGCCGAAGACGGCGACTGGACCGGCCTGACCATGACCACGGGCGCGCGCCTGCGCAGCCTGCCGCCACGGGGCCCCCCCAGGCCCGCCAGCGGCCGCCGCATAGAGCTCGACGACTTCATCGACGGCGCGCCGCCGCCTCTCCCCGGCCGCATTCTGCCCTGGAACACTGGCCGACGCCACGCGCCCTACGCCAGGCCCGCTCGACGCAGCGACAACCCCTACGCCTCCGACGACGACGCCCCCAGCACCACCGACGCCGTCTCCCACCCGCCCCTCCGCCGCGTTGGCCACCGCAGGATTGCCGACGGCCCGCTGCCCTCGTCCTCGCTCCGCGAGTCGTGGTCCCCCGTCGCCATCTTCGACGGGCTCGGCGACCGCGAGCGCAGCAACAGCGTGTCCAGCACCTCCTCGAACCTCCCCTGGCAGACGTTCCTCAGCACCGTAGTCCCGGACCCCGTCGCCCCCACCGCCGAGTCCTCCTTCGCCTCCGCCGCCGCAAGCGCCTCCTTCACAGCCTCGAGCAGCAGAGCCAGTAGTAGCAACTCCAACTCGACCGCGAGCGAGCGCACAAACCTCACGGTCCCCTCCCGCCGCGCCAGTCCCGGCGCTGCACGAAGGCGTGGGGAGGAGATGAGCGAGAGCTTCGCCCGCGCCTGCGAGTCCTCAGACGAGGGCGACTCGACCGCCTCCGACACGGAAGACGAAGCTGCAGCCAACCCCCTTTCGCGCCGCCGCATGCGCCCCAGCTACTTTGCAGACGAGCCGCCGAGCCCGCGACACTACGGCAGGAGCGTCATGGACACGGGCGGCGATGCGAGGCGCTACGTGCGCTCATACTACGCCGACCCAACCTCCCACGGCGCCCTGTACGAGCTTGAGGGGCCGCGCGACGCGCAGGTTGAAGGGTTAGTCGACGGGCCGATCGATGGCCCCACAGATGAACCCCACGAGCAAGACAGTTTCGCGACCGTAGACGACGACGCGCCGCCGAGCACCAGTCCTGCGAGCCCACTGGACCAGGAGCTGCGCGATGCGCGGTCGCTGCTCGAGCGGCTCACGCGCCGCGGCGACGTAGGCGACGATTTCTGGGCCAGTGTTGGACTGACGCGCAGTTTCGCAGACGGCGTCGAGCGCGTCCAGGAACGAGGTCGCTTCTAGGGACTCACCACCTTCTTCCTCCTCTGCCGCGTCTGGCACAGCCTCAAAACGTCCTTTCTATTCGGGTGACAGGTGCGCCGGCCGGGCTTGTTGCGTGTATTTCTCCTGTCTCGATGCAAGCGTTTCGTATTGCCTATCTTCATCTTCATTCATGTTTGTTCTTGAGCGTTTGGGTCTCGGCGTTTGGAAATTTGTTTGCTGGGCTTTGTCGGGCACACACCGACTGCTCGTTCTACGAAAAATCACGGTAAAAAAGATATACGGGTATTATGATCAATGGGGCCTTCGGCGGCAGGCAGTAACAGAGGCTGTAAGGAAAGCAAGGCCTCTGGGATGGATGCAGGGTTGGTAGGGATATTTGTAGACTTTAAAAGTTGAGCACGCTTGTGCTACCTACCATTGAACGTCTCTATCTTGACTTGTATTTCGCGTGATTTGAATGTCGTAGTAAACGTGGAGACTGCGCTGTGAAGTAATGTCAAGAGACAGCCCTGACCAAATACCTTTCCCTCGTCATACAATCTCCAGATACCTCTGCTGTCACACATCTCCACCGCACCTCCCCAACTCCCCTCAGCAAAACATAAAGATCCCACTTAAAGCAAAAAGAACTTAAAGCAAAAAGAGCAAAAAAAGCATCTCCGGCGGGGCTCGAACCCGCAGCCTTTGGATACCCGGTTGTAAAGGTGGTAGAAGTCCAACGCGCTACCATTGCGCCACGGAGACCGAAGAGGATTGTAAGAACTTCTGACAAATCTGTGAGTTGCAAGATTTATATATCAAACAATAAGCCGCGCATGGAGAGGCTGAGCTGCGATGGGGATGTGAGAGGGCGAATTTTGATGAGCTGGTGGGGGCCACGTCATAATTAGCGCGTTGTTGGGGTGGAGGATGGTGGTCTGTGCAGTTCATTTATGGCTGGCGTGAACGCATGTAAGCGTGTATTATGTCCTTTTGCTCCTTTAGTTTTCCAATCTTTGCACACTTCGTTCGTACATGCTGTTGTAGATCGTGTGCTTCCATATATACCTAGCCCTCCCGCATCATCACTACGAGGTGTTTGCTACACCGCGAATATTAATGCCGCCTCCGCCGTTTGAGCCAGCGCCCCGGATGTTGATGCCCTCGGTCTCTCTGGAGATGCGGTCGGCCAGTCCACGCCGAGGCTTGGGTTCGTCAAACTCGTAGTCCCGGGGTATGCTGTCGTCGCCCTTCAGACGTCCATATCCATCATCTTCGCCATTACGTGTTATGCGACTTGCGAGCGACCGCGGCCGGGGCTCATCATCGCCGTCGCGCGTAATGCGACTAGCCAGCGAGTTCACAGGCCTGCCGTCCTTGGTCATGCGGGAGAGCAGCGAACCACCCGACCCGGCGTCTGAGCGGCGGTGGTTGCCCATAGGGGATGTCTCAACGTTATACATGTCTTTCTGCCAGCGACCAGCTTCGGACTTCCCACCTCGTTCTCCGTAGTTTGCGCGGTCGTGGGTCCATCTTTCGGCGCTGGGTTCGCGGCGGCGGCGTGCATTACGGCTGCGGCTTCGGCTGCGGTAGCGAGTGCGCACGTTGCTGCTGTCCTCCGCGAAGCCAAACCGGCCGTCGCCTTCATCATTGGATGCGGGAGAGGCACTGCGGCCTCGAAGTCTGCCGTGCCGCGGTTCACTGGATGAGGTTAGTTTGGTGTTTCAATGACAGGTATGGAGTCTATTGTACCCATCCCCACCAGGTCGGTAGGAGTCGACGTCGGCATTGAGTCTGCCGGAGTCTCTAGGTTTCCTGTCCCGCCCGTCACGGCGATCGCGGCCGTTTCGGTCGTTGCGAGGGTAGTTGTTCCTCCGCCTCTCAACTCCAGAATCTTCGTCCATTGACAAGTCTCCACTGCGGCTGCTCAAGTTAGCATGATAGGGTGGAAGGCCGCGTTCAATGCCTACCTTCTTCTCCTTCGATTCCTCGAACCCTGGTCTTCGTCGCCGTAATCAAGCAGATCCCTCTTCGGCGGCTGACGGCGACGCGGCTCCCTTTGAGTGTTCCCCCTTACATCTGGGTTGCGCTGGTAGTAGTTGCTGCGATTGGCGGCGCCCTTGGGTTTCTGGTCGCTGGCGTTTGCCTCTCGTATTGTCAAGGCACTGTCTGCCTTCTTCGAGTAGGGTTTCGCCGGCCGAGGTGTTTGCGCGGCAATTGAGTTTGGGTTCGTGTCGGGGTGTGTGAAGGCGGTGAGCGCCAGGCCGGCATCCTCGGTGCTGTAGAACTCGAGATTCACTGAGGAGTCGTTGACCCAACGAAGCTGCTTGACACGCGGTTCAGAGCCGAGCACCTCCATAGCGTAGTACAGAGGGTCGTTTGGGTCGAAATCGCTCACGCCCTGCAAGTTCAGGTATTCAGGCCATGCCTTCTGCGGCTGGAGATCTTCAAAGTATGCTGCTGGTACCGAATCGCCTTGTGTAGTCGGTTCTGGCTGCTGCGCTTGTGTTAGACCGAGAAGAGTGCGACGCGCCGGGCGCGACCTACTTGCTGCTGCTGGGGCTGCGCGCTTGTCTGAACACCTGCACCGACATCGATGTCGATGTCGTATGCAACGTCGCCCATTTCAACATCCATGTTGGCGGTGGTAGGATTGTGTGGCGTGGATTCAATGGACAGGGCGCGGGGTGAGAGGTGGCTCTGGTTCGCGAGCGACCGATGGATGGTGCAGCCGACAGGCTTCCAGGGTACAGGCAGTAGCGCAATCACGTAAGCCCTGACGGCAAGTTTATCGTCCACGGCAATATACACACTACTCGTTTGCATGATCTCAATATTTGTTTGCACTGTCTAAATACCATCAAACGGACAAGTTGCTGCCTGCTCTGACCGCTCAAGCATTCTCTTCCAAGGTAAAGGTGCCGGTCTTTGTAATCAGATACTCGTTCACAGCCACATCCTTTCCAGATTCCTTTCCATATCCACTCTGCTTGATGCCTCCGAACGGTGACTCGGCGGCCGATGAGTTGCCTGTGTTTATTAGCTCTCTTAACCTTGAATGCACCGCTGCTTCCAACTATCTTACCAGTGTTCAGACCGATCATACCAGCCTCGAGGCTCTCAAACAGCCTCCACATGCGATCTACATTCTTGGTGAATAGATAGGATGCAAGACCCATGGATGTGTCGTTTGCCTTCTTCACCGCCTCCTCTTCTGTCTCGAACTTGATAAACGTGCAGATCGGCGAGAAAACCTCCTCATTCGCGATGTCCATATCGGGTGTTACACCAGTGATGACAGTCGGCTCGAAAAAGTATCCGCCATTCTTTTCGATCTTATTGCCGCCCTTGTGGATCTTTGCACCCTTCTTCTTCGCATCCTCGACCAATTCCAGTGCTTTCTGCGCACCACGTGGCGTTGTTACTGGGCCCATGGTGGTCTTGTCATCTGAGCCGTGGCCAACGACGATCTTGTCTGTCTCCGCATTCCACCTCTCGAGGAACTTGTCGAAGATGCCGGATTGGACGTAGATTCGATTCGCTGTGATACAGGCTTGACCAGCGTGACGGTACTTGAGTGCAAAGATCTGAGACATTGCCTGTTCAATGTTCGCATCGTCGAAGATCAGCACTGGACAGTTTCCTCCCAGCTCCAGCGTCACCTTCTTCAGATTGTCCGCGCAGATCTTTGCAACCAGCTTTCCAACCCTGGTCGATCCAGTGAATGTGACCTTAGCAATGAGCGGATGGCGACAGAGTGCTTCACTCAGCTCAGGTGTTTTGTCAAGATCTGTGGTCAGCACGTTCAGTGCTCCCTTAGGGAAGCCGGCCTTGAGTGCAAGATGGGCCAATGCTAAAACAGTGATGGGTGTTTCTGGACTAGGCTTAACGATCATGGTGCAGCCTGCGGCGAGAGCTGCGCCAGCCTTTCGCAGAATCATAGCAATTGGAAAGTTCCATGGGACGAGTGCTGCAGCGACACCCGCCGGCTGCTTAATCGTGAACACACGGCGGTTCGACAATGCGGGTGTAAAGACGCTGCCCTGGATCCGCTCTGCCTCTCCAGCAAACCACCATGTGAAGCCAGTCGAGTAATCAATCTCGCCATACGCCTCGGAGCGAGGCTTTCCTGTTTCGTAGACAAGAATGGTAGCAATATCCTCCTTGTTCTCGCGGATCAGCTGGTCCCACTTGTACAGGAACTGTGCTCTTTGGCGCGGGCTGATCTTCTTGTACTCGAGGAAAGCTTCGTGAGAGTTCTGCACGGCGGCATCGACGTCAGATGCATCGTTTGTGGGACATGCTGTCCACCCCTTTCCGGTACCAGGGTCTGTGATCCTGTGAGTTCAGATGCTGATGAGAGTTCAGAAGAGTAACCAACCGACGACTTCGAATGTCTTGCCAGACTTTGCATTCACCCACTCGCCACCAACACACGACTGATTGTGAAGAAGCTCAGGGTTTTTGAGCTGTTGCTTGTCAGCCAAAGACTACCGGAGAAACACCCGCGTTCATGCTGACCTTGAATGGAAGCTCGTACTTCTGCGCTGAACCCATTTTGCTTGTGCTCGGAGTGCGAAATCTCTGGAATTCCAACGACAACGAAGAATCTGCGCAGAACTACAGGATTCGACCGGAACAAGCTCACCCTTTTGTGGTTTCAGGGATCAATGATTCTATCTGTCAACCCCCACCTACACTCCATATAGCCGACACGCCGATGACCAATGAGCGTATATCTACGCCGATCACCACCGCTCCACGACAGACGTCAGCGCACCGCATTGTTACCCCTCATCATGCTTCCTTACTCCGCAATACGGCTTTGACTCGGTAACGCCATGATTGGTACATTTGAAGAATGCAATGCTCTTGTGAGGTGGGTAATAGCGGAGAGAAGCCCGTTACCCTGAATGAGCTCGGTTACTTGATCGTCACTCCTGCCATCCGGTACTCAAAACGTAACAATCACAACAACAACCCCAATATCCAGTAGCTCATACTCTGCTTGCATTACTTGCACACCTCCTTCATAGATCCCACGCACAACACTCTCACAATGGGCAGACTCGACGGCAAAGTCGCAATCGTGACCGGTACCTGCTCTCCCACCCCTCCACACACACCCAGCAGCTAATACTATACCAGGCGCAGGCTCAGGCTTCGGCGCCGGCATAGCCCTCCGCTACGCCGCCGAGGGTTGCAAGGTCCTCGTCTGTGACATTAACGAGCAGGGCGCCCAGGCCACCGCCGCCAAAGACGCCAATAACCTCTCTGCATTCAAGATGGACGTGACGAAGCGTGCAGACTGGGAAGCCACCTTGTCCGCAGTAAAGGAAAAGTTTGGGCGCTGCGATATTCTGATTAACAACGCGGGGTGGAGCTATGTGAACAAGCCGACGGTAGATGTGACCGACGAGGAGTTTGAGAGGGTGTTTGATGTGAATGTCAAGGGTGTTTACTTGGGGTGTCAGGCGTGGGTGAACCAGGCCGTTGAGAGGAAGGAAGGTGGCGTGATTATCAACATTGCGAGTGTGGGAGCCACGCGACCAAGACCCGGGTTGGTGTGGTATAATGCGTCCAAGGGCGCAGTGTGGAATGTGAGTAGATTGTTTTGATGGTGAGAGTGTGTGTGCTGATACTTGACAGGCAACGAAAGGTCTCGCAGCTGAATATGGAGCGCACCAGATCCGGGTAAACTCTATCTGTCCGCTCATCACTGGAACAGGCCTCTTCTCTGCGTTTTCCGGGATGGAGGATACGCCTGAGAACCGCACGAAATTCATTGGGAACGTGCCGATGGGCAGGATTGGCGAGGTCGAGGATGTTGTGAATGCCTGTGTCTTCATGGCGAGCGATGAAGCCAAGTTCATCACGGGTGTTAACCTCGAGGTCGATGGTGGGCGATGCATATGAAAACGCTCTAGCAAACTTCGATTCAGAAGGAGCTACAAGAGTATCACGAGAAGCTTTAGCATCGCATTTAGACCTAAGGGATTAGTGGTTGTGAAAGCTTATATCCACCTTAACATCGAGGATCAAACTCGCCTTCTTGCACCTCTAGTCCTCCATTTGTTCATCTTCGTCTTCCTCCATCAACTCTTGCATCTCTCTCCTTCGTCTCGCAGACTCCTCTGCATCTCTGTACGGGCCATATCCATCTCCCACGCCGCCATCATCGATTTCGGTAGATGCATACTTTTCACTCCTCATTGCGCCATCGCGCTCGCTAGCACTCATCTCGATGCCTTTATCCACATATGCAGCCCATCCTTCCCAAACAGCACCACGACCATACCCCGTCACCGGTCCGCGACTAACACGCCACCGCTTGGTCAACTCGTCCTCCCTGACAGTCGGGGAAGCATTCATCATCCCATACGCTTGCACCAGCTTCTCGTACACAGCAGCATGACAGTCCTTCCTCTGGGCCTCACCCACCCTCTCTTTGCCTTTCTGCTTGCCTGGGTAGGCATACGTTTCCAGCACACTCCAACGTCCCGATCGGACTTTGCGGAGCGTGTTTTCCCACACGCCAACGGGGAGGAGGATGGCTTTGCTTAGGACTAACGAGCCATCCCACGACTCGTGACCTAACATTAAAGCATCGGTTTCGACACACCCTCCGTTGCCCATCTTCTTTCCAGCTGGTCCGAGCCCATTACCAGGTACGAGAACCTTGGGTAGGTAGATCTGGATCGGTGTTGCGGCCTTCGAGCACGAATCGAGGAATGGTGATGTGGCCAGGATTTGTGGGGCGAAGGTTGTGAATGGTGAGGGTTTGGTCGGACATAGGGAGAGCGGCGTCGGCGCATTTCGTGTGATGCCTGGATGGGGTGGCGGAAGCATGGCGCCTGATGGTGGGCTTAATGGCGAATGTGCTCCAGAGAGGGTGGGGAAGGTTTGATCAAGACTTTGGGACCTGGGAGTTGGCTGAAATGAGGGCGCTTGCGGTTGTGGTTGTGGTGTACGCAAGACCGATGATCCCTCTTGTTGACGTCGCAGGTACATGAAGTAGTTGGGATTGAAGTCGGCAGAGACAGAGTTTGTCGTTCGGTCGTTTGAAGTTGGGGATCGAGTGGATGTAGACGGGGGTTCATAAACTGGGATGTCACGAATTCCTTCAGCCACAGTGTGATGCTGCAGACCGATGGGTAATGGAACTGATCTACCTGACTGACTTGATGCACCGAAGGAAGACAGAGGCAAATGTAGTGTGGACGAGTCGTCTCTCTGCTGTTGTGGGATTACAGTTGGCAATGTTGCAAACAATGAACTTGGTATAGTGCTTGGATATAGCCCAACAGTACTGGCTGGTGCTCGCCGTTGGCTGCTAGAAGGAAGTGGCACTGGTGGTGGCCGTAGATGTGGAACTTCTGAGAGTCTTGATCCTACGTGTGGGTCAAACGTGTATGCGGGCTGGCTGGAGTCCGATGACTCCACTAGTCCGAAGCTAGATGAAGTGAAGTTCTGTGATGCAGTCCCTTGCGCCTGAAAACTTGCATGGATCTTGCTTGACGCTTCCTGCCGTGCTTGAGGACTCAGCAGAGTCAGCAGGTGCTGAGCTTGTTCCGTAGTGAGATTTTGCATGTACGTTGCAATGTTGGGTGGCGTTGATTGGTACTGAGAACCGGAAATGGTTGCTGAGGAGCTGCTATCTACAATCGGATATTGACCTGTTGGAGTGTTTAAGTTGACAAGAGTGTTGGCTGTATTGATAGTAGATGCGGAAGGCTGCGCCAGCGGTGGCGGTAGCGGTGGCAGCAAGGGTCTCGGTAAGTTGGGTGCTGACACTGGTACAGCGACTGCAGTTGTAGTCTCATTGTCACTTTCGCTATCACTGCTGGTACCACTCTCCATATCCGTGTCGTCGCTGTCGTCATCGTGCTCATTTTCAGTCTGCCCAGCTTGAAGCAGCCTCGGACGATTGTCGGTATCCGCCAGTCCTATATTTACATCTCCTTGCCCAGGTAGTGTAGGCTCTGGCACTGGAAGAGGTCTGTTCGTATACCACCCATCCTCAGTGGTAAATCCTCGCAGTGGCTCTAGCGATAGTCCTTGTTTGGCACCTTCAAAGACCTTGCTTTTCATCCTGCCTACTAGGGGTTTCGGTACTCTGCTGATCTTCTCCTCATTCTTCGCCCTCATCTTCTTGATCCTATGCATCATATCAGCTGCCATATCTGGTTTTCTCGCATACGAAGGTGTAGGAGGAATGAGGGGCAGGCCAGCCGAGCCATCGGGGATGGCGTGGCTAGTTGCTAGCTGTGCTTCTACTGCGAGCTTGTTGCTGATAGCGATCTCGCGCTGCTTAGTCGCTTTCTCTTTGACCTCGAACTGTGATTGTGCGTACTTGGCGTCTTTCTGGTAGTTGCGGAGACCGCTGCCTTCGCCTGTTTCGGGCGTCTCTTTAGGATGAGCACTTTGCAGTTTTTGGTAGTTGTCAATCTGTCGCACGGTAACGCCGGCCTCGAGGAGAAGGTAGAGGGCGCGTTGGCGGGACTTGAAACATGCAGCATAGTATTTCGTCTGTTTGCGTTCGTCGCGCGGAATGTTAATGAGTGGCGACAGAGGCTGTTCGAGCTTGGGTGGTTGGATGCCGAACTTGACTTCGCGGTACTGGAGGCGTTCGCTTTCTTCGGTATAGAACGTATGGAGCTCGATGGCGGCTAGGTCTGGCTTTGGCCGTGCATGCATCTTCTTCGTCGGCGAGCTCTGCCTCAACTCTGCCGCTTTGCTGTTGCTAATAGATCTTGCCCTATCCTCTTGTTGTCCGTCTGACCGTGAGTTACCTTGCTTTGCTGAATCGCTATTTTGTTTTCCATTTCGCGGCAGCACAAGAGGGTGATACTCAAAATCCCACAAACTCGGAATTTCCCACCTCAGCGCAGCCTTGAGCGCCTTTCCATCGCCTTCGTAATAGTCGATCCAGCGGTAGAGAAACTCGATGAAGTTGGGCACAAGCGAGCTAGCAACCTGTACGATGTCGATTAGAATGCGCAACATATCCTCCTCCAGCATCAGCGCACCATCTAAAGTGCGTCGCTCGAATATGGTGAGAGCTGGCGCCTGGCGCGGCATTCGTGGCGTATTCGAACGCAATAGTGCCTGCTGTGGATCCAATCGCACTTTCTTGAGCGATGAAGAATGCTGTGCAGGTGGGCTGTTATCGATCTCCCATTGTACGAACCAAGTCCAGAGCTCTTTGCCGGGCTCAAGCGCTCGTCGCATGGTGAAGTCCTGAATTAGGCCCATGAAGATTTCGTGGTTTGTGTCTATACGATACACCAAAACGTTCTGATTGTATTCCTCATACGGGACCAAGGTTGGTAGCGGCTCAACATTGCCGATGATATCGTGCAGCTCGAGGTAGCGGTCGTCGAGCAAATCGAGCACCTTGCCAAAGGACGCCATTGCGATGTAGAGTAAAACGGAAGGATGGTGGCAGAATGTGAGTCAATTGGATGATAAGATCGAAGCTGTGGAAGGCATGTAGAATGGGGCGCTTGGGAAGGTTGAGTACAAACAGTGAAAGTGGTGCCAAGGTGAAGACAAGAAGAGCGGGAAGATAGACATGACATAAGAAACTTGAGCGCACGCGAGACCGACCTCGCATACCTAGAGATATGCAAACGCGTCCCACAGCGCTTCACCCTACTCTACGAGTGTTCGTACTGTTATATAATCCTCAATTGTCGCTGCAAGAAGGGTATCGTCGCATCGCCCACCTCGCCACCCCACCGACTTCGCTCTCCATGACATCTATTTCCCGCTTTCCCTGATCTTCTGCGCAACTGTGCTCAGCCTATCCTCGGCGCTCTCTCTGACCCTCCTCCAATCCGTGTTGTACACCGTCTGCACTGTCTCTTCCAGGACTCGGTTCCACCTATCCTTAGCCATCTCCGCCAGACCGATCGGTACTTCTCGCGCGCGAGGTTCAGCCTCGGGCTGCTTGGGCTCGTAGAAGGCTGTGAGAACGTTACGCTGCTGGCGCAGAAGTGCGGCTTGTGTGGCACGGTTTTGGGCGTGCAGAGAGATGGAGAGGTAGAGGACGGCGGAGGTGAGGGTGAAGCCTCCAAGCTGTGATAAAATTAGAGGCGGCTGGAAGCATGATTGCTGAGGTACTCACGAAGCCTGTTGTCATACCCATGGTGAGCTAGTGGTGGTGTAGAGGAACCTTTTCCCGCAGATGAAGAGGGTGGCAGGAGCCAATGGATGATTCTTGGCGGCGACAGAACCGTTTCTGGAGGGCTGAGAAAGTAGCAACGTGGGAGCCTCGTGGGTGAAATGCGCAAGGTACAATTAAAGATTGCGTATGAAGCTGTTGACATGTGAGGTCAGAGCCGGAATCGCGCGATCAGCCGCATCTTGCCTCATTGGGCAGGTTTCCAACAACAATCGATCGCGGTATCTGAGCGCCCCAGCCTCATAAACGTCGAACTCCTACACGTTTTCAAACCAAACATAATCTGAACGTACTGGTTTAACATGTTCACATGGGTCTAACTGTTATACTAAGAGATTGTATAAAGAAGAAAAACTTGTGGCAGCGAAGTGTCACAATTTTGCCCTTCCGAAGTGACGTTGCACTGCACAACTGGCCATAAGTCTTCGACTTCCAGCGTCACTGCGCCATAGCTTGTCCAAGACAAAACCCAATTCGTTCTTAAGACAAATTTCGTTGATTGTAAGTGCTGTAAGGTCAAAGGCCTAAATATGTACCTAGCAGACTCACAAATACTACCCTTCAAGATCACGTTCAAAACCCACCATCACCCACGTAGGTGAAAGCAACCACCAAAAAAGAGCAACAAAAATACAACAACCCCAACCCCGCATCTGCTGTCCGATACCAGGCTCGAGAGTCGAACCTACTACCCCCTGGCTTCACAGCGCCACTGGTGACCCTTATGGACCACTGTGCCAGGTGCCCTCCCGACTGCGGCGCTGGCGTTGTTGTAGAATAATGACGAGCTGGGGAGATTATATCCACGAGTATGATTTTCAATGAATAGAGGAAATAGCTGAGAGGTGTGTAGCGAGTAGGATGTTGTATGCGGGTGGCGGCGTGGAGTGAGGGGACGTTGCTTTCACCTGGAGCCACCGCGCGTTGGTACATTTTTATTGCCTTGGTAAGTGACATGAGCCGACGAGACTACAGTCCTAAACTCCCAGTGCTTTCTGTTCACATTGCCAAAGTGTGTCTCGTGTGGGCTATAGTTGCTGACGTCAGTCCTAACCAATATCCTAGAGATGAAACATCTACGTCTATTTCGGAGATATGTGGGCTTCTAGAGCAACTGGAGTGACTAAAGATTGTCTGGAGACAGATATGAACCGCTTTACTCATTTGTATTGCTATCTCGCGCATTATCATACAGTCCATAGATCTCACGCTCTGCCGCGCGTCGCTATGTTACGACTCGCGCCTCGTTGCCTTCCAGGCTTGTGTCTAAGTATCGAGCCATCGAGGTTTCGTATCATGAAATTCAAGTCTGCTCGGAGCTGCATTTGGTGTCATGATAGTCACGCAGCTCAAGGCCCTCGGAAACTTCTAGATCCCCGTGCACATACTGCAGATAACGTCTCAAGACTCTGCCGAGAAACGCGGGTGGAAGTTCGTGGGTAGGCATATCTTTTCAAAACTTGTCACCTGCATAGTAGCAGTATATATCTACCAAGTAGCGAATGAGTTTGGATCCGGCAGGAAGGTTTTCGAACGCATAGCTGACTCGTCTCTGGTTGGGAAGGCCAGTGTCGTCTGCCTCCATGTGTAGAAACAACTCGCCTAGAGCAATGACCTTGAGCTCTGCGACATCGAATTTATCTGCGAAAACGTAAAGGTGGACCAAGTTGCCGGTTTTTGTGCCACCCTTGTCATCTTTGCGCGTCCATTCAGAAAGCAGTTCATTGGGGGCGTTGTCCTCTGCCGGCAAGTTCTTGTGATACATCCAGTGCACAAAGAACTTGAACGTTGCCGGATCGTCTTCTTGCAAAGTGACCGTCCTGTCGTCAGCCTCCTTGAAGTTGCCGGTCAAAGCTGCGTGAAAGAACCGCGAGTGGAAGGTGAGCAGGTCTTGGTGAACGACGAACAGTTTCTTGTTAGGACCGACGAAGATGGTGGCGAATTGGGCACCTTGTGCTCTGTCAAAGCTTAGTCTCGTCTTCTGGGACGCTCGTGAGATATCGTGAGCCTTACGACAGGCGCGGCAGAGTGCGAGTTGCTGCATTGTTCCTCTTCGTCATGGTGGCTTGATTGGGAAAGAGTAAAGCTAGATCCAACTCAAAGGATTTCGAAAGAGGTTGTTGTTGCGCTTTTGTAGGCAAGCGTTGAGAGGGTCATGGGCGAGTGGCCATATTCGCAGTCTAGTGAGAGCGAGGATGAAGCATGATTTGCTATTGCAGATACCAGGTAAAGGTGGCTGATTGGCAAGCGAGTGGTGAGAGGAGGTGACTGCTGATTTGGTCATTAGGTATCACACTTAGCTGAAACTGAGCCAGCTGTCCCTTCACATTACCCGACCTTCCACATCGCGTTACTGTTGGTGCGATGGTGTGTTGCGCGGATGGATTGCGGGTGCATGTTGGAATAATGGGGTTAGTCAATGGTTCTCAATTGTAGATCGAGGTGTATATCATACGGGTCGGCGGGGCTTTCTGAGAGTGGCTGTAAGCAAACTCTACGTCAAGTCAGAATAAACCACTACGATGACACTGTAAATGAAGTTGTGCAACCCAACTGTTGGTGTTGCGCCTGTTATGTAGACATTGGTATAGTACAGGTTTAACACATCGAATCTACGCATTCACCTCCTTGCCTAAGCTTCGCTCCGCGACCACGAAGTCGTCCTCTGGTTCTACAACTTTCACCTCCTTTGTAACTGGCTTCTCAGGCACAGGGTTGGGAAGCTTCCAGTCCGGAGTCTCTTCTGGGTAGTGCATATCCCTCCTCATACTCTGCTCTGGGTACACCCTCCTGGGCGCAGGCAGAACGCGGTCGTCGATGCCGTTATCCTTCTCGATGCGCATCTGCTGAACCATCTCTTGCAGTTGGCTCATGCCGTCCTCGCGGAATTGTGTGACCCTCTTTACGTTCTTCGCTGTCATATCGTTGAGTTGCTTGTTGGGAGGCAGGCGCGCCAGTGTCTTCGCTGTCATGGCGAAGCGCATGTCTTTCGGTCCGTCGACGAGTTCGAGAATGGCGGACTCTGCCTGGTCTTCCTTCATAGGCTCGATGCGGAGGACTCGAGTGTAGCCGCCAGGCCTGCCAGCATAGCGCTCTCTTATGGGACCAAAGAGCTTGGGGACCATGTCATTTGGTTCCTGCAATGATCAGTATGTTGTTGGCGCAGGGGCGCTAGGTCTTCTTACGTAGAAGATCTGGTGCGCTCTCCGCCGCGACGCCTCGGTGTTCTTCTTTCCTAGTGTGACCAGCTTCTCTGCTAATCGCTGCGCCTCCTTCGCCTTGTGCCATGTTGTTGCTATCGATTCGTGCTTGAAAAGCGATGTGACGAGGTTGCGCAGGAGGGCCTGCCGGTGCGCGGATGACCGGCTGAGGGCGCGATATTTCATGTGTCCGCCCGCCATTGTGGGAGGCAATTGGCGCTGTAAAAGTACAAGAAAGAAGAAAAGGACGTGTGATGCGGCGCACGATGCACTCCAGCGTACTTCGACGGTGGTTGCTGCACCAGAAAAGTTCGGGGCATCGGCGACAAATTGGCCGCTTCATCTTATCAGATGATCGATCACCGCGGCCCATGCGAGCACTTTACTCGATGCAACGCGCTACTTACAAATCTGCGGCAAGCACGACGCGTGAACGTGCCAGGCTAGACGCGTTATCCAAACACTTAAAACCTCCTCCAACCCCACTGCACTGTTCCCTCTCACACCACCTCTCCCCTCTCTATACTCCTCTACCCCATAATATCTTCGCGTCTTCACCATGTTTGTCTTCAAGCGAGGTATGTACAAGTCGTCTGTTTCGTCTTGATGCTTTTCGACACCCCTGCACGTTGCTGCATACCGTTGCCGTGGCTGACAGTTGTGTACCAGATGGACGCAAAGAACGCGTGCAGTTCGACAAAATCACAGCCCGCGTGTCGAGGCTGTGTTACGGGCTCGACCCTGACCATGTCGACCCTGCTGCCATCACTATGAAGGTCATCTCTGGCGTGTACCAGGGCGTCACAACAATTCAGCTCGACGATTTGGTACGCCACTATGAACGCGTCTACACCTCCCAGGCACTGACAGATGATAGGCCGCCGAGACAGCAGCATACATGACCACCACACATCCCGACTACGCCATCCTTGCCGCGCGTATCGCCGTCTCCAACCTCCACAAGCAGACGAAGAAGCAGTTCTCTGCCGTCGTCCACGACCTCTACTCATACGTCAACCCTAAGAACGGCAAGAGCCAACCTATGATCTCAGACAGGGTCTACAAGATCATTCAGGACCACGCCGATGAGCTCAACAGTGCCATCGTCTACGACCGCGACTTCAACTACCAGTTCTTCGGCTTCAAGACACTGGAGCGCTCATACCTGCTCCGCATCAATGGAAAGGTTGCCGAGCGCCCACAGCACATGCTCATGCGTGTTGCCGTTGGCATTCACATGGAGGATATCGAGAAGGCCATCGAGACATACGAGTACATGTCCCAGAAGTACTTCACACACGCGTCGCCCACACTCTTCAACGCTGGTACACCGTCGCCACAGATGTCGTCTTGCTTCCTCATCGACATGAAGGAAGACAGCATCGAAGGCATCTATGACACATTGAAGACATGCGCGTTGATCTCCAAGACTGCTGGCGGTATTGGTCTCAATGTGCACCGCATTCGTGCCACTGGCTCCTATATCGGAGGAACAAATGGTACATCGAATGGTCTCATTCCCATGCTCCGTGTCTACAACAACACAGCCCGCTACGTTGACCAGGGCGGCAACAAACGTCCCGGTGCCTTCGCCATCTACCTTGAGCCATGGCATGCTGACGTCTTCAGCTTCCTCGACCTGAGGAAGAACCACGGCAAGGAAGAAGTTCGTGCTCGCGATCTCTTCTACGCTCTGTGGATCCCCGATCTCTTCATGCAGCGTGTCCAAGAGAACGGCGAGTGGACACTCATGTGCCCCAACGAGTGCCCCGGCCTCGCTGACGTCTACGGTGACGAGTTCGTTGCCCTGTACGAGAGGTACGAGAAGGAAGGTCGTGGCCGTGAGACTGTTCGTGCCCAGAAGCTCTGGTACGCCATCCTCGAGGCTCAGACCGAGACGGGTAACCCCTTCATGCTCTACAAGGATGCTGCCAACAGGAAGAGCAACCAGAAGAACCTCGGTACCATCCGAAGCTCCAACCTCTGCACTGAAATTATTGAGTACACCGCACCAGATGAGGTCGCTGTTTGCAACTTAGCCTCTGTTGCTCTGCCTTCGTTTGTTGACTACAAGCGTGGTGAGTTCGACTTCAAGAAGCTCCACGAGGTTGTGCAGATCTGTACTCGCAACCTCAACAAGATCATCGAGGTCAACCACTACCCCGTCGAGGAGGCACGCCGCAGCAACTTCCGTCACAGGCCTATTGGTCTTGGTGTGCAGGGTCTTGCCGATGCTTTCCTTGCCCTTCGTCTGCCTTTTGAGTCTCCTGAGGCCAAGAAGCTCAACATTCAGATCTTTGAGACCATCTACCACGCTGCCTTAACCTCTTCTTGCGATACTGCTAAGGAGTTCGGCCCTTACGCCACATACGAGGGCTCCCCTGTCTCTCAAGGCCAGCTCCAATACGACATGTGGGGTGTCACCCCTACTGATCTGTGGGACTGGGCCTCGTTGAAGGAGAAGATCGCACAGCATGGTGTCCGCAACTCACTGCTCATTGCACCCATGCCTACTGCCTCTACCTCCCAGATTCTTGGCAACAACGAGTGCTTCGAGCCTTACACATCAAACATCTACTCTCGTCGTGTGCTTGCTGGTGAGTTCCAGGTTGTCAACCCATGGTTGCTCAAGGATCTTGTCGACATGGGCCTTTGGACCGAGAACATGAAGAACCGCATTATTGCCGAGGGCGGCTCCATCCAGCGTATCCCCAACATCCCTGATGAGATCAAGACCTTGTACAAGACTGTCTGGGAAATCTCTCAGCGTACCATCATCCAGATGGCTGCTGATCGTGGTGCCTTCATCGATCAGTCTCAGTCCCTGAACATTCACATGAAGGAGCCCACCATGGGCAAGATTACCTCCATGCACTTTGCTGGATGGAAGCTTGGTCTTAAGACCGGCATGTACTACCTCCGCACCATGGCCGCATCTGCCCCCATTCAGTTCACCGTCGATCAAGAGGCTCTCAAGGTTGCAGACACCAACATTGCTCGCGCCCTCCCATCGAAGAGGCGTCAGCCTGGCTTCCAGCAGGCCGGTGTTGGCTCACCCTCCCCTACCCCGGCTCCAAGGCCCATGTACGCCACCAAGACTCCCAACGGCGTTTCCGACGCCGCGAACGGTGTACCAACACCATCGGCCACCCCGCCACCTGCTGCCGAGAACAAGCTCCCTCCCGCAGAGAACGCTCTCGCCAGCAAGCCCTTCAAGGCCGATGTCGAGGAAGGCGATAGCCCCAAGTTGGTCGCCGTTGACTCTGCAAGCAAGCCTGCTGAGGAGGATTCCTCGTCCAAGGACAAGCAGGCTGAAGATGGAGACGATGACAGCAAGGAGCGTGATGGTGACATCTACGCCGAGGCTGCTCTTGCCTGCTCGATAGAAAACCCTGAGTCCTGCCTCATGTGCTCTGGTTAGACAGATTTGCTTGTTCGAGCTTGCTATATATGGTGTTAGATATGGATGAGGCGGGCAACTGCCCTTGATTTTCTGGCGTTGGTGGTTCGGGTACTGGGTAACGCAGGCTAACGCAGGCAAGAGGAGGAACGATATCATGAGTTTGGACAGCGATATAGTTGTTTCTGTAGTCTTAATCCGTGTACATCACGTTTTTCAATCTTCCTTCAGGTTCCACTCTTCGCGAGTATGATGGTGTTTCCGGTGATACCGTTCATGTCCGTCCTCCTGCCTCTCCGATTCGTGCATCGAGATCCGCCGACGATGCACCCCCGCGGTTCTTATTCCGAAACAACCCCACGACGCCCTACGGCTTACTCACACACGCCTTCCCGATTACAAGTGCATAACTACCCGCGAATAACCCACATCTTTGACTTTTAGTTGCAATTGAAGCTGGTAGGTACATAAATATCCATTACCCCCACTCCGTGCTCTCGTGAGCCACCCTCAACTACAAACACAAGCTAACGACCTCGGCCCACCGAAGCTCCCCAGCAAGCTCCCCACAGGTCGATATATGCTCGCTCTCCGCCCTCTCCGCTCCTCGAGTACGCTTCTCCGCACACGTACATTTGCAATCTTTCGACCAAACGTAGCAAGGACAATGGCCTCGTCAAGTGCGCCGCTGCAGGAATGGCTTGTCATTGTGCCGGATCATGAGGGCGCGCTGCAGAAGCGTATCGCGGTTAGGCAGGATCATTTGGGAGGGTTGAAGAAGGATGATGAGAGTTTTTGGCTTTGGGGAGGTACGTCATGTTCTATTTTGGATTCGTGATCACGTATGGGCTATTGCAAGATGTGTTTGCTTACTTGGCTTGCCGGTTACGCGGCTCAACTTGCATTTGATTGGGATCGCACATGGTCGGGGACGGTGCCGAGGACAATATAAACGCATATCATACACGCGGTAGGCACAATGCTGACAAGGGACCAGGTGCTATGCTCGAGGAGCCCATCAAGGAGGGCGACACCGGCCCACCAAAGATGAAGGGTAGTGCGATGCTGATCGGCGCGAAGTCCAAGGAGGAGGTTGTAGACAGGCTGACCAAGGATATTTATGTTCAGGGTGGCGTGTGGGATATGAGCAAGGTGCAGATTATTCCTTTCAAGAGCGCGCTGAGGAAGGCTTTGTAGAGGAGACAGTGCATGGCAATTGTTCTTAAAGACTGGTAGCCAATAGAAATGAATGGATGTCTTCACAAGGTATATCTGGTCCGTCCAAGAGCGGTCGTAATGGCTATGCTATGTCGTGACGCCAGGTTCGTGACCTCTCGTCATGCCAGAAGCCCATGAGGCTAGTTCTAAGACTATCCGATAGATAGTAAAGTGTTCCAGGCTAGTGCTGGTGCTGGTGCTGGTGCTGGGGATGTTGTCAACGATGTGTCGTAACCGACCTTGTCCTGCAATACGAGAGTTGATGTTAAGTCTATCATTTGTTGTAGTGCTATATATGTACTTTGCCCAGAGCACCAGGGTGGGGCTTTCAAGATTGCTCGCTCAAAACTATGCTCTTTGTAGTGCATCATGCGTTAGTAAAAACACCCTCCTGGAAGTCAACGACTATCGTCTTCTCTACTACTGCAGCAGCAGCATCCTTGAATACTTGATGCGCAGGATCGTCTTTTACGAAATAGTCGCGCTCCTCTCTTGACTTGAATCTGAGGATGAAAGCGTGGCTTATCCCGTCCTGTTGGCGCATGTCAGAAGCTTGTGTGACCACAGATCCAGGGTCACGGGTACCTGCAGGCCCTCAGTGGACGTATCTTTTCCACCAGTAATCGACAAAATATATGGTCTACGTGTGTCTGGGTGAAGGCACGACTTCTTCAAACCAAAAAACTTTGACGTGATCTGCGACCAGTTAGGCCTGTGCGCAAGGTGTTCTAGAGCGTTGCATACCTCCTTGACAGCAAACGCGCCGGTTTCCTTGAATTGGAAAAGGACAACGTGCGTCGTGTACGGTATCAGTGGAGCATGGCTGCCAAAGAGATATACCGACCATTGCACAATTGAATTGGAGAAGACGACCAGCACCGCGACGCAGAGGATGAACGTTAGGGCACCGAAAGCTTTCCTCGGGATAAGCATCCTCGCGGTTAAGGGGTTCCCTGTGCTTGCGCAAAGACGTGTGGACCGCGCGCGTACTTTGTGGGGTGATCGCCGAAAACTGGAGTTATGCGCCTTGCGTCTTCAATTCGACATTTGGCGCACGCACGAGGGCAACAATGATAACGATGACTTTCTCCCGCTGCTCCGTGTTCTCCTGTGCCGTACTCCAGTAGTTCACGTGAGGGGTGAGCGCTAAACCCAAGAGCTCCAGAAGTGGCGGTCCTGGTCATAGCTCTTCAAGCTCCTTCCTCATCTGTGACGTACCTGAACATCAACCTCCATGTTCGCGAGTCGCGAGACGGCAGAAGCACGTAGAAGCTCATGCAATTTCATCATGCCAAACAATCGCGAACGCACAGTCCAGATCGCTCCAAGGCAGTGGGGCTACTTGCCTCATAGACACGGCTTAAGCTGGATTTCGTAGCCCATTGGTCTACGCTTGGCGTGACGTCACATTGTGTCACGGGTTGCCAGTGCAAGCCATCGTTGCGTGCCGCGAGTACAAAAGCATCCTGTACCGCTTGTTTCTCTGCCATCATCACCACTCAGATACACATCACCAGTACTTTCCACCAATTCTTCCATCTCCAACAACATCACATCACTCACAATGGCCTCCCTCAGCTGTAAGTAACCCCATGTTTACCAGCTCCATCAGTTGGCATATATCGAGCCCGATCACGCAATCCCTGCGTGTTTTGATCAAAGTACAACTCAATTTGTATCAATGGCTAACATAGAATCCATCAGACCTTCCTCCTGTCAAGCCCTCTGCCATCGCCCTCGGCACGGCCTTCAACCACGCTGTCTCCCTTGCCGTTCTCGGCCCCGTTTTCGGTGACGCCTACCGCCGCGCACAGCAAGCCAACTCCAAGGAGGAGTACTTCCACTCCAAGGAGGCTGCCACCGCCGCTGCCTCGTGGGGTAGCTCCATTGTCGGCTCTGCCGTCCAGGCGTACGGTGTTGGTGCTCTCATCAACGCTACCGGCACCCTCACCTACAAGGGCGCTGCTTACCTCGGCTCATTGATCTTCTTCGCTTCCGCTGCACCTTCCGTACGTCATTCCTCTCTGTCGTCTTTTCCCCGACTGTTCACTAACAATGCCTAGATCGTCTCCCAGGTCCTGACCGAGAAGCGCCCTCTTGACACCATCGCCATCGGCGCTGTTGCCCGCGTCTTCGAGACCGTCGGTCTTTCCCTATTCCTCACCTACTGGGGCACCCGCACCAACCCCTTCGAGTAAATCACTCGCTAGGAGTTAAGTGTCTTGTTTTCCATCTTTGGCGGCTTAAAATGAGTTCGTCAGTACATGGCGTCGTGGAGAAAGAAGCGATATGATGTGAGCCTACAGCAGGCCTGCTTCGATTATGATATGTAACATTACCTCTATGAATGGTTTAATTCTTCAAAACGCCTCGCACCTACTGCTGTGCCTGTGATGTGCTTGTACACCATACTTTTTCGGTCAGAACCCCCTGCCAACCGCGTCTCCTTTCTCTCCAGTGTATACTATTAGATGCTATGTTGTTCGCTTTGTCTGCGCTCACGTTCGAGCATGATTGTCATCTAGCTTCACGTACGGTGCATGGCTAGGCCACGTCATCTTTTCATACGTTTGCAGGACTGCAGCATTGACTGGATTTGTTTGCCGTTGGTATCCGATCTCTGGAGATTGGTGGCTTGTCACGTAATGCATGTGACCCGTGTCGAAGTGTTAGCTCAGGTCGAATACCAAGCACGTCAGAGAGAGAGATACGATCGCCGTTAGCGCCGATCATCATAGAACACGAACTGGGCTAGAAGGCTTAAGCTTTAATGCCGAACTACATGCTAAGCAGCACCGAACATCATGTCGATTCTGGCAGCTACTTTACAGGAGATCTGCCTCGAAATTGGGAGAGTGTGTGTCGACCTCTTGCGCTAGATTTAGTCTGGAATTCATGCTGGTGCTTTTGCTACCTAAAGCTTCTCACAGGCCCCCATGCTCTTTTCGTTCTGCTCCGACATCCGGTGCTGTGTTCACCCTGTCCGCAATCTTCCATCACGTTGCTGTTGTAGCATACAAGAGCCGCAGCGCATCAGCGCACAGCATGTCCTGAACCTGGCTGTCGGAGACACAAGATTATTGACGGAAAATATAATCGAGGTATAACGCGTGTTTTCGTAGAATCCGAGACGTTCAAATTGTGACCACTGTTGCACAACGGGCCAGCCTCAGCTTTCTATACGGCCCCTTTCTATTCTCCCAGTAGCTTCAAGCAACCCCGTCACAGTAGTAATCGTATACCCTCTCCTCTTCAGCTCAGGCAGCACTTTGCGCAGCATTGGCAGCGTCCAACTCCTCCGATCATGACAGATGATGATACCGCCCGGTCGTGCCATACTCAAAATGTGCCTTGCGTTCACCGCTGGATATGGAATCTGCGGATCATGGGGATAGATACTGCCTAGAACCATCTGATACCCCAGCTCTTTGATCTGCGCTCTCATGCTGGTGCTAAAGAATCCAGAGCCAGGACGGAAGTACTTCGGTGGCCGCGGCACATCAGCAGCTGCATATGTACCGTTGATCGAGCTCTCAACCTCCCTCATTTCCGACTCCAATTTCGCCGGCGATAAAGAGCGAGAAGGCTCGTCGTGCATGGCGTGGTTGCCAAGTTCCATGCCGCTCCCCACCATGTCTTTCAGGATCTCTTCTCTTCCTGCAACCTGTCCGCCAATGACGAAGAATGTTGCATGTGCATCGTTTTCGTTCAGCACTTCCAAGATCCCCCTCGTGTTTTCTGATGGCGCATCATCCATGGTCAACGCAATCACCTTTTGCGACGTGGGCACGTGCCACAACACGTCTGGCCAGCGACGTTGGAAATATCGTATCAGAGTGTTTGGAGGTTTATAGATACAATAGAACGGAAAGATGAATGTGCAGATTGTTGCAAACAGGATGAACATTGCGAAGAGCCGGGAGCGACGCGCACGACGCTGTAGTTTAGAAGGGAGGCGGAAGAGCCGGCACGCGGGGCGGTACATTGGGTGCCGCTGTTTAGTGGTGAGAACCGTATGATCATGTTTTTGTGAAGAGCATCGATATTCTGGAACTCGGTGTCGTTATCTAGATTGTTTGTGAGTGTGAGCGACGTGGATCAAAGGGGGTTAGAGTTGCAGGGATCATGGGTTGGACGCGTCCGCTAGCGTGGTGGAGCAGAGCCAAATATTTCTGCAGCGAGGCTTCATCACTTCCACTCTCAACTTCATGATGGCAACAGCACGCTCGGGAACCGCACGCGACATCTATTATGTTTGGAGGACGCTGAGTTAACGAGCGCTGTATGCTTTGTGTTCGCTCTTCAATGAGAAAATACGTCGCTGGCCACCAGAAGCACTGTCTTCTGCACGACGGTCAACCACGATTGCGTACAATCTACACAGGAACGAATTTGTCACGCTTGTTCGAAAAGTCCACCTTCGCTACAAGCCCTCTAAGAATATTCCAAGAACGACACCGTGAGCGTTTAATTGACCTGACTGCCTGTATTGTGGCTACTCGGGTCTCATTGCGCTCATACATATATTTTCTCAGTTGCATCATTGTTCATTGCCATGAAGCATCATACGTTGCCTATTGAGGAGTACTGAACTCACGCGACCGAGTTGAATCACCATACCTGCAGCATAAGCTTTGTTATGACATCGATTTGACATTTCTGTGGTTTGAATGCTTGTACCAAGCAGCCTACCGCACCCCGGGGATTGTGAAGCCGAAGCCATAGCAATAAGATGGTCTCGAGAAGACGTGCGCAAGAGAGGGATCTTGCATCCTGAGTTATTCGTGATTTGCGGAGGATATTGTCGTGCGTGTTCACAGTCAAGAGCTCCTAAAACGGCACATCTCACACAGCTCACATGCACTGCCACGTCTCTAGCCATTATTCTCATCTCGCGATCATGCATGGAAGCAAACAATTCGGCAGATGGATCGACAGATAAGTAAAATTGCAAACAGCCCATCTGATTTAACATAGTGCAACAAATTAAGTGGGTCAGAACGGTTGTATGCAAACAGTCGTCTATTGGGTATTTCATCACACCGATCACATTACCAGCTTCCTCGAACCAGCCTCTTCTTTACAGCATTGCTTGCGTGATATCCGCTCCCCTCCTCGCCCACACCCCATCAATGCCCATGTCGAACTTGCCATCATCCTTGTGCATAACCACCGGCTCGTCACTCCCTTCGCTCCCATCACGTCTGGGATTCCTAAAAATGACGCTCTTCTCAATCCCCAGTGTCAAGTGAATCGCTGCTGGATCTGTGACTTCATACTTTTCTAGCTCTTCCTTGTTGCCAGAGAGCAAATGCTGGATATTCTTTGTGACAACCTCGACCTGCTTCAGCGCCGGTCTCGCAGCTTTATGCGCCTTCGTCGCTGCGATGTCGCCGAGGGCGAAGATGTTGGGGTATCTCTCATTCTGAATCTGAAGCGAGTCTTTGACCTTGATGAAGGACTGGTCGTCGATACATTCCGGCGCCAGAGTAGCCAGGATGTCAGACTGTGGTGTCTGGCCTGTCGAAATGACCGCGAAGTCAGCCACAACTTTCGTCCCATCTTGCAGCTCAACGTTGAACTCTGAGCCATCGGTTGGGTACCCTCCTTCTGGTAGCACTACTCTCCCCTTGCCTAGCACAGTCTCAACGCCCAGCTCGTCGAATCTTTGCCGCACGACAGAGTGCAAACCGGGATGGAACTTGCTCATGACATTCGCCCGTGAGTGTACCAGCGTGACGCTCTTCTGCGGAAACAGCTGCTTGATGTCCGTGGCCATTTGCACGCCTACTGCGCCGCCGCCAATAATGACAATCTTCTTGCTGGCTTCAACCTGCGCAGCATGCTTCCTCAAATACGCCGTCCCATCCAACTTTTCGCTACCGGGCAGCGTACTCGGCGGACTCAGTTTCGTCCCTGTAGTAATCGCCAGCGCAGCATAAGGAATTCTATTCGTCTTCTGCCCGGCCAGGTCAACTTCACGATCCAAAACAATCTCCTCTTTCGTCAGCTCGAGGGCTTTGGCCTGGATGATGAGACCCTCCTGTCCGAGTCTGCTCTTTTGGTAGGGGATGAATGCCTTGTGTGTGTCGACTTTCGTTGTAAGCGCATACCGCGGGAAAGCAAAGAGATGCTGGAAATGACTGTTCTTCTCGACCAGCAGTACTCGAAAGCGGCCCTCTGATGTTTTGGCCAGGGATTCGGCGAGGTTGAGTCCGACGTAGGAGCCGCCTACTACGACCACGTTCTTCGTGATTGGGTTTGATGCCGACATGACGGATCTAAGCATGGGGATTCCTGTGGATTGAAGAAAAATGGAGAATAAGAGCAAGAGAAAGGCAAAGCCGACCTTTTTGTACATAGAATTGGGAGTAAGCATATGCCGGGGGTTTCTGCCTACTTATCAGATCAAGCGCCGTTGTCGGAAGAATGTTTAGCAGGGTTATCAGATCCCGCTCGGTGCTTGGATCGGCCGAACCGGCACATCTGCGATCTATGTCCGGCAGGACGCCACGGAGCTTTACCCACATCCCGACAACAATTCCGCGCTTACGTGGTCACCAAAGCGTCATCTGTCAGACTCTGACGTTTAAATTAGAGCGGCAGTTATTATATGGGTATCTAAGCAAAGTCAAGTAGTAGTCAGGCAGACGTAGCTAACGCCTGCTCGAAGGACATGGATCATGCCTTCCATTTCTTCCACGCGTCCACGAAACTTCCCTCTTTATGCTCCTTAACGCTTCCGAAAACATCACCAGCATGTCCTAACCTTCCCAAGTCAACGATTGGTACCATACTCGGCCTCCCATGCGCACACATGAAGGGGAAAACACAACCCGCCAGCTGTGCCACTAAGCTCCTGCACTCTTCTAGGCTTAACTCGTCATTGAACATAATGGCCGATCGACAGGCGCGAGAATTGATCATTTCCACGAGGCCCGGCGGGCAGGCGGCTATCCTCTTTACCCAATTTGTGTGTTCATCATTAGGTGCAGTTGGTGCGAGGGGTGGAGATTCGACGTACTTCCACACCGCAGAACGCAGAAAAGAAATCAAGAGTTGAGGATCAGCTTTGCAGCGTTCTGAGATACCGGGTGGTAAGGTTGTGACAAAAAGCTTGCATGAGTCGTTCTTTGTCGTGCCAGGTTTACTGCCGAGAGAAGCAAAGTTGATATCGTACAGAATGCCCCAAGCAGCAAACTGGGCTGAGAATGTCTCGAAGTGCGCATGCTCGTGTGGTGGAATCGCGAATTGTAATGGCTTTTCGAGGATGTCGAACCCGACCGAGGAGCTCAGTCCAAGCTTCGACTGGTAGCGTGAGTGCGCATTGCTGTACGCTGGGCGACAAAGGTCGCTCAAAAGTGATTCGACTTGAATGCGTTCGTCTGCCGCGTGTTGATCAACCAGGACCATTGTGTCAGTAGCAGTCGACTTTCTCTCACAATTCGCAGACGAGACAGCCATCCTAACTAGGATGAACTTCTTGTCGACTTGCGAGATGACTTCAGCATTGTATAGGGCGTCTTTTGAGAGCTTGGCTGAGCTTGAACCTGCATTGTTGAACGTATTTTGCATTGCAAAATGAGAGCAATACGTGGCTCCTTGTTGTGAACGCTGGGTTTCTCCTTGCTCTAGGTCACCCTGAAGCGATAGTTGCTGGATACCTTGTTCGCTTGGCTTAAAAACCGGATTATTCCAAGTTTGCAATAGTCCATCCAGCCACGGCGTCTTTACAGGAATGGCAGTAGCAGGCTTGGGGGCCATCCGAATTGATTTGTTTGTGTCCATGCTTATGGTTGTAGTCGACAAAGCTGCAGGATTCGTTTGAGGGCGCGACTGTCGAGGCGACATCACGCATCCTGTCCGAGCGTTTAGTAAATAAGATTTTCTTGTTGAGGGATCAGTCCACAACACAGCCTCATCTTTGTCATCTGTGACAGACGTAGTGTTGTTCCCAGGCTTAGATGAGGCCGAAGGCGCAACCTCGCCTAAGGCTCCCTTAAAAATGGGGGCAACATCGAACGCAGCATACTCTTGTGGTCTCTCACTAAATGGTGATTGACCATCAGTGCCCTCCATGGTGGGATTGGGAAAGGGTTGAACATAAGCGTCTGTCCTGGGTTTTGGTGCTGCGCTTGTCACGTCGAAGAAGCTGGACCTCCCACTCTTGATACGCGACCAGTCCGCAAAAGCTTGTTGGCGTGGCTTTTCAAGTATATTCCCCAAAGGGGGCACCACTGGTACCTTCTTGCTTGTGGTATCTTCCCTTTCAAACATCAAGCTGTGACACCCTTTTGAAGGCCTTGCCGTTGTGCCCGGTGAAGATGGACGCTGTTTCGGGTGCGTGCGATCTTGCCCGTCCGATTTGCCTGAGAGGGTCGATGGTACCTTGGTTCGAACTAACGGCTGATGCGATTTTCTCGGACGGAAGTGATGGACAGAGAGCCATTGTGTAATCATGGCGTCAAGAATGCCTATCACTGCCTGCAGATTGGTCTCATCTTCGATGAAACGTGCTTCCAATCCATTTGCGGCCTGCCTGTCCTTCAACAAGATACGCAGGTGGAACATTGGGTATCTTTCGACACCTTTGCGCGTCCTAAGTTGCCGGTTTTTGTACCCATCGTTCTTGAAACGCTTGTCTGACTGCCGGCGCAGCTTTTCTTGCTCGTCTATGTCGGCATTGTCCTCGATGGTGCCAAAGCTGGACATTGCAAATACACGGTTGACCTGATGGAATAGTTCATTACGTCCAATTTCGCTGGACAGGGGTTGCAAGCCGAAGGATATGAACTGCACATGTTTCGTCGGCGACGGTTCGAGCGAGATTGCCCCCTTTACGGAAAAGGCAGTCGTCGAAGCAGTCGCAGGTACCCAGGAGGGCCATTCATTGACAGCAATATAATTTGCTTGTGTCATGATGTGGAGCAGCGACGAAAGATAGGTAGACCGTTGGTTTCCAATTGCTGTGCTACGCTCATCTCCTACTGCGACTGCACTCGACGTGTTGAGGTTCACGATGGTCTTGTTGTCGCCATCTCGAATTTTGAGCATTATAGGACCTTGCCAGGCCAGGAGAAGTCCCACTGCATCTTTCTTCAAAGCGTCGCGTAGTCGTTGATGTTCTGCTTTCTGATCCGTGGCCATCGACCGCTGCTTCACCCGTACTGGCATGTTTCCAAACAAGTTTCGAACCGTGACTCGCGTGCCATGCTTGCTGTGGATATAGTTGTGTGCAGTAGCCGGTATATCCCTCTCTATTGCTTGAGAGTGGTGGAACGATATTGAGTTTTGCGACCGGTATGCGTGGTGTTGTGATGTTATCGTCAAGAGGGACATGGCTGAAAGCGAGGCAAGAAAAGTGCCATGTTGACCAAGCTGAGGCTCGTCTGGCTGATGCTTTGAGGTATCTAGACTGTTGGTATGCATCATAAAGGATATCATGTGTACATACAATAGAGCTTTCCGAGACCGCCATTTTGGCAGAACTCTGCAGGTGGTATACCCACGCCATCGTCCTCCACCGTACAGCCACCTCGCGCAAAATCGACGGTGACATCGATCCTGGATGCTTTGGCATCAAGTGAGTTCTTCAACAGCTCGATGACAACTCCAGTGAGTGAGCTGATGGTTGCGGAAGACTTGATCTGGGCAACAACCTCATCTGGCAAGGGCCGAATCGACATGGTACTCTTCAGCCGCCGCTCTCGTGAGAAAATGACGTACAGCAAGCCATGTCGGAGCTTTAGATTGTGATGTTCCAAACAGAGTGGGGACGGGCGAGGGGTGCCAGGAAAGCGGCGACCCACCGCGCGTGGATGGGTGCTGCATCGTCATTGCTTGGCACAGCGGCCCGCAGCTCCTCTTGAAGTTCAGGGTCCAGGCCAACCGGGGAAAATGCACCAGCAGCCAATTGCTCCTTCCTTCGTGCTGCATCCAGCCAACGTCCCTACCAAACACATTCCTCTGTTTCAGAGTCGATATATTACAGCTTCACTTGCTGTCAACGCTACAATCCCCATAAATCTCGTCGTTCTGTAGTGCAAGCAGCTTCACTCTTCTTCACCCTGAGTCTGGTCAACGAGCTGACTGACCAGCACATCGAGCCCTGTGGACTGCAAACATCGCCCTCGTCATTGCCTAGTCTCCATTACACCACGTGGAGCGTCCCCGAGAAGCCAGCAACGAGAGCCCAGCAACGAGAGCAGGCCACGCGCACGCCGGGCTTGTTCGTATCTTTAGAACGCTTCCCTTCTGCTGTTCCTGACGCTAGACGAGCATGGCCACAGCCGAAGCCGCGTCGAGACCCCATGGTACGTCCTTGTACATGCTGCACAGCCATCGCGCGCCAAACGTCGCTCGTGATTTCTTTCGCATTTCCTTATTTACCCCCTTCCCACGTCCACCACTCGAACCCTACTAATGCGCGGTTTCAAAGACCGGCAGACCACCACCCGCAAGCGGCCCTTCGCGGGTTGGATGAGACGGCTGGCGAACCTCAAGTCCTCGTCTTCGGACAGCCAGAATGGCACTGGAAAGAAGAACAATGGCGCTGCAAAGAAGGGGTCTGCGAAGAACAACCCATACCCAGAGTCTGGCCGCATCAATCCGGATGCGCCGGGCCAGCTCTCCTTTTCGACGCCCGATACGCCACACTCTCACGAGAGCTTCACCTCTGCCGAACAGGCCGCAGCTGCGCAACAGCGCCAACATGCCAAGAGCACAAGATCGAATGCGCCCACCGTGGCCACTATGCCCGAGACGCTGCACTCACAGCGGTCCAAGGCGGAGACAGGGAACACCAACCAGAACGGCGGCAGCACCTTCTCGTCGCCCAACGGGTCAGAGCACTCTCTCACCACCACGTTGACGACCATACAATCCAGCGCCCCATCACACATCTTGGGCGCAGGCCAGACAACGCAGCCCGCCGCGACATCGAGTGCCCCGCCCGTGCACTTCTCCCACCAGTTCCCCACCTCCCCGCCCCCTTTGGCCATTCCCCCGCACCTGGCTCCCCAGCAGGGTCCCCACTCCTACCATGTTGCGACAGCGAACAACGTCCTTACAGACGACGCCTCCATCTTGACCCTTGCGTCGTCCTCCAAACGTCGCCGCCGCAACTCCTTAGACACAAACGCCTCGGTGCGTGCAATGGCACCCTCGTCGCATTACGGAGGCAGCCGAGAGTCACTGCCACTCAGCGTTCTGTCTGGCAACGTAGATACTATATACTCAGCCTCGAACAGACCAAACAACGTCAATGGTTTGTCAAACGCCAATGCAGAGCGAGCGAGTGTGTACTCCGTGTCCGGCGCAACAGGTCCAGTCCTCGCCAGTGAGCGCAACAGCTATCACGCAACTAAGCAAGCAGATGGACTTAGTGTACGAAGTGGGCTGCTAGGCCACGGCCGCACAGATAGCATCAGCAGCATCAGAGCCATGCATACCGCCAGCCCGCTAGCAAGCCCTCGTGATCCCCCGCTAGCCACAAAGCTGAGTCGACGAAGCTCTGAATGGATCCCAGATGCTAGAGAAGCGAGCGACGAAGATGAGGAAGAACTACCGGCAGCATCTACGTTCGAGAGGGAAGAGAAAGAGGAGGAGCGCGCACAGCCGGTTCGATAGACGTTACATCGATACCTCCACAGCAAGCACCTACGAGTGCACATATGCATGATGAGTCCTAGCGTGGAATATGCAGAGCATGATCGAATTTGATAAATTGAACGGGGGGGCGTTGAGCAGGGGAGGACATTCTGGATTATATACCCACGGCTTTAGAGCAGAATCTACCAATATTACTGGCTTTCGCACGGTCGCGTTGACTGACGCACTCGACAAGGAGTACTGTGCCCTATACGTGACTCGCAACTGCATGTTTCCAGCTGACAATGGCAAGGCGCAATGACCGAAAACCAGCAGCCGATGACGTGCTCCCCAACGACAACCTCACAACGAACCACCACCGAGCAATACTGCTACAGGTCCCGTCCTGGGTTCGCCAAGACGAAATATGCAGCACATTCAACCCGTCCGTCCACCATGGCCCACAAAAACTGGTCAGGCCTTGATGGTGCATGAAAGTGAGCGTGCTCGCAGGGCTTCATTGATAAGACTGGGGCTGGGCACTCGACGACAGCTATATGAACGTAGTGCATACGTACTGCAAATTTTTATACTCCATCATTTTGATTGTCTACAACCTCTCCGCCGCCGACCTGCAACATGGCTGATCCTTCACCGTCTCACTCACCTCCCGTAAGCGATGGAATTGTCACAGAGGATGGAAAGCAAGTACGAGCAACGACGATTCTTCCAGAAAAACAAGCGAAGACAACTCATGGAGCTGACGCTGCGCTGCACCTACTCAAAGAGACAGGAGGCCTCCGTCAGCCTGTCGATCCCGAAGCAAGCAGTCGTCTATTGCGAAAGATCGACTTGCATATTATGCCGCTGATCTGCATCGTATACTTCCTGCAGTACATCGATAAGACAGCCATATCGTATGCCTCCGTTACAGGCATCATCGAGAGTACAGGGCTACATGGCAACCAGTTCAACTGGGTTGCATCAATTTTCTTTTTTGGGTACTATATTGACATGGTTATCAGAACATGAGCTAAACTGCTACCCAGACAACTTGCTTTCGAATTCCCTACCATCCGTCTCATCCAGCTTTTCCCGCTTGCGAAGTACGTCGCTGTCAATGTGACCATCTGGGGTGCCGTACTTGCTTCACTGGCAGCCTGTAAATCATATGCCTCACTCCTGGCTTGCCGCTTCCTTCTCGGTGCTGCAGAAGCTGCAGTCGTACCTGCTTGGGTCATCTTCACATCGCAATGGTACACTCGAAATGAGCAAGCTTTCCGCGTGGGTATCTGGTTCTCCGTCTGTGGAGCTGCCCAGATGTTTGGTGGCTATTTTGCCTATGGCGTCGCCAACCATGTCGGCGGTGATATTAACGCAGCTCTTCGAGGCTGGCAGATTATCTTCCTCTTCCTAGGCCTTCTCACTGCAGTTATTGGTATCAGCTTCTGGTTTATCATGCCTGATTCACCTGAGTTCGCGGGTTTTCTTACACCAGAGGAGAAGAGTATCCACGTCGAACGCATTCGCGGTAACATTCAAGGCATTGGCAGTAGAACTTTCAAGTGGGATCAGTTCTGGGAAGCCATCAGAGACCCCATGACCTGGTTGTACGCGTTCTGGATCTTCGCTGCCAACATACCGAATTCGATTGCTACATCGTTTGGCAACATCCTTGTCAAGGGCATGGGCTACACATCCAAAGAGTCTCTCCTCCTCGTCACACCGCTCGGCGCATATGAGATTGTCGTCCTCGTTGGCCTCACATTCATCGCCATGAAAACAGAGCAACGCCTGTACGCCTGTATTGCAGGCCACATACCCGCCATCATCGGCGCAATCCTCATGGCCACAACAAACAAAGTTCCCGCGCTGATTGGCTACTATTTCTCAGGTGGAATCCCTATCGGTTGGACCACCATCCTCGGGCTCCAAGCGTCCAACGTCGCAGGCTCAACGAAGAAGATTACCGTCAGCGTTATTGGAACAATGGCATATACCATCGGCAACATCATCTCGCCACAGACGTTCCAGAGCAAGGACGCCCCGAGGTACTTGCCTGCGAAGATCAGCATTGTGATTTTGTATGTGTTGATCACAATCGATCTGGTGCTTATGAGGTGGCTGTTTGTCCGCAGGAACAAGCAGAGGGAAGAGGAAAAGAGGGCGAAAGGTGAGGAGTGGAAAGTTGAGGAGAACCACGAATTCTTGGATCAGACGGATTTGGAGAATAGGGAGTTTAGATATGTGCTTTGAGCGAAGGCACGCAAAACTCGTCAAGTGCTGTGTCACCTAGAGGAGTAAGCAACTTAGTCGGTGGACTTCCCTCTTAGCAAGCAGACGCCCTCGATAAAAGCCTACATTATAAGGTTCTCGGAGCCAATGTGCAGACTGTCCATGACTGGACAAGGCCACTTATACGTACACCGTTCTTGGATGTCGTGGATAACCATTCCGGCAGCACAAAAGTTTCTATGTGGAAAGTGGAATATTTCCCTTCAACCACCCGGTTTCAAGGAACCGGGACTTAATGGCTGTCCATTAATGTTTTCCTGAATAAGCCATACGCTCGCACAAGTGGTGTTCCTCACCTACACGCCAGCCAGCCTGGTCAGCAGTGACCAAGCGGCAAGTCATCCGCCCATGCTTGTCAGTATAGCAGACATGACTGTACCATTTTAAGACAGCGGAGTAGGTCTATAGTTTAGTGTATGAAGAGTCAAGTGTAACTTGATCCTGGAACTTAACTTATGTATATTTAGAGAGGGTTAGGGTGAGTTAAGGTCCATGTCAGTCGAGGTAATGGTCTACAAAAAAATACTAAACGAACTCTGAGTTGACTCTCACGAGAATAGGTTTAGGCTATGTATTTTTGGAACGAAAAAAAAGGCATGGCCGGATGACATACCAGCTCCGTGACCATCGTTGTAGCTCCCCGGCGAGTCAAGAGCGGCCACTAGACATCCTCTTTCCTTCCTTCAAGCACATCACACTCTTTCTCAACTCAAGGCGACTGCTGCACGTCACCCAAGTCTGGATGTTGTCCGAATACTTGTCAGACATGGGGCAAAGGTCGAGGATGACATTCATTCCAAACACAAGAAGCCGCTAGAGGCCGCAGCCAGACACGGTCATCTGGAGATAGTCGAGTTCCTCCTATCTGAAGGAGCAGTTCCAGAGGGTGTTCCCGAGAACCAAAAGTCACCACTGAAATATGCTGCAAAGGCCGGCCACTCTCATATCGTTGCGATTCTACTACAGGCGGGTGCCAATCCCAAAACATTTGATCCCCTATAGGAAGCAGCGTCAGAAGGTCACTTCGATATTGTGGACCAACTGCTAAATATTGCGTCAGATCTCAACTTTAACGAGGGTGCATTGCAAAAAGCGGCGGCAGGTGGGCATCTGGACATCGTAATTCGGCTTCTACAGGGAGACGCAGATATCAACGCACAGGATGGTTATTCAAGTTTGACTGCGTTGCAAGCTGCTGTTGCAAGCAACTCACTTGATGTTGTTGAGAAATTGATAGCCCAAGGGACCGATGTAAACGGAGAAGCCAAACGGTGGAAACAGACAGCCTGGGAGGCGGCAGCGGAGCAAAGGGATAAGAAATCGGTGAATACCCTCCTCTGCGCTAGAACGAAAGCGAAGATATATAGCCCTGGATCTGAGAATTTTCCTACTGCACTTGACCGGGCCGTAACGGAAGGGCATCTGATCCAAATCGATCAATTGCTTGGCGACCTTGCTCCACAGAATTGCAATGGCAACGTATCGGAAGATATTGCGGTTTCCAGACTTCTTTATCATGCTGCGGTCGGCGGTCAAGAATATGTCGTCCGAAGACTGCTGGAAGTCGGCGCTCGGCCGGTAGAAGTTGATAGCTCCTCGCCCCTTATCGCCGCCACTGTTTTGGAAGGGCACACGGATATTGTGAAGCTTCTTCTAGATGCAGGAGCTATTATAAACGTTGATAAGTGCAAGACCAACGCACACGGCAAGTGCAACACCCGTGGGCACCCACGCACACGGCACGGCCATCCGACAGCATTACAGTCTGCTGTGTCAAATGGCCATTACGACCTTGCGAGGTTACTGCTCAGCTATGGGGCTTCAGTAGATGCCGCGCCGGGAAGGATGAAGTTACCGCTGCACATAGCTTGTCGCCGCGGTAATCTCCAAATGACAAAGCTGCTCCTAGCAGAAGGAGCAAACGTACACCTTCTTTCATACAAAAGGAGAAACGCGCGCTAATACGCCGAGAGGGGCTAAGATTTGACCGTTTTAAATCTCATTGAGCAAGCGGAAAGGAGCAGAATACAAACAAGAAAACCAAATATCCTTTCTAACATCGACATCTCAGATGTTTCAGAGCGCATCAGGCCAGCCACCTGTCCGACTTGTCGCTCTCTTTCTGAACTCATACCGAGAAATCGACAGTTCATCGACGGCAATGCCCTCGAAGAACCGCAGAAAGGTGAGCTCGAGTTCGAGCAGTCTCTCATATCTCTACGTGAAACAGTTCGCATGGGCTGCTCTTGCTGTGTGTTTCTTGGGGAGCAGCTCGGCGCGTCGCGAACAAGAGCTATCGAAGTAAACGACTTCCATCAAGACGACTTTCTTATTTGGAGCATAGGAGGTAGATATAGAGGAGGCTGGAGTAAATTTCCCTCCGTCGCGGAGCAGAAACTGTTTGGCTCAGTCAAAGTTACTATCAAAGTCTGACAAGCATTGTACCAAAGATAAAGATCTGGTACTAAAATAAAAAGGCTCACAAAGCTCACGCACGAGATATTACAAGACCCAGAGATCTTGAGTGTCTCGCTACTTGGATGAAACATTGCATTGACCATCATCCCAAATGTCGGCCGTATAGCTCTGGATTTCTCCCCACAAGACTTCTGGACTTGAATGACTGGCACGATGGGGGGAGAATTCTTTTGGTTAAGAAAAAGACTACAAGAGGGACTGTATAGGGTACGTTGTTCTGAGCCATCGTTGGGATGAGCAAGTGAAAGCTATCTCGACCACGTCAACAAACCTTTCTTCACGTCTACTTGGCATCAACACCATGATTCTACCACCGACTCTACTACACGCCATTTGCGTAGCTACCGAGATCGACATTCCGTATCTTTGGATCGATTCACTGTGCATCGTGCAGGACGATCCTCTTGATTGGAACCATGAAGCTGCACTTATGAGTAAAGTGTACCGTAACGCGTCATGTACCCTAGCAGCTAACTCATGCGATTCGACTACTTTGGGTATGTTATATTCGGATACGGACGATCTTTCCGCACAGTTTGCTTTACATCTTAGGAAGGCGCAGCCGAAGCTTGTCTGCGTACCCAGACAGACACCAAAGTGGGACTCTCTGATGCACAGAGGACCCCTGCAACGACGTGGTTGGTGCCTGCAAGAGCGTGAGCTCTTCATTCGTGTGGTGCACTAGATGGACGGTCAGATTTTATGGGAGTGTCGCACTAATAGGCTCAGTAATAGGTGGATTGACGTTGAGGTTCGGACGGACATATCCCAAGAAGATGCCGCGAAAAGAGCTTTAGACGCAACTGAGGGTAAAGACATAGAAAAGTTTAAGATATATGATATAGTACTGTTCAGAGTTACACATACAGAACGTTGACCGAACCTATGGACACACTCTCTGCAATTGGTGGGCTGTCTCGTATCGTTAACGAACGCGTCAATTCTGAATACCTGGCTGGACTGTGGGTAGGCGAGCTCAAACGCGGCTTAAATTGGGTGTCAAACAGATACTACATAAACGCAAAACGCCCACACTATCGTCTATTGACAATACATAGCACCAGGCTGGTCCCGGGCGGCTATACATGGAAAGATTGGCTACGACTTAGGCAGATCGTATAAATCCAAACCGCCATTTCGTTATTCAGGTGACGGACTTGCTGTGATAAAGCATCACACAGTCCACCCATCAAACCCTGACCGTTATGGTCCTGTGAGTTCCGGAGAACTGCACGTATCAGCACCCGTCCTCTGGCCCATTCACGGAGGGTCAACAATTCACCACAACATATGTCTCAAAGGGATCCATCACACTAAACCGTACGAATATTACGGTGAAGTCGAGTTTGACGTCCTCGCGGAACAGCATGACTACAGCATCGTTGTGTGTATTGAATTGTTCTATTGGTATGATGAAAATCCGGACAGAAAGGACGGTGCCGGACTGGCGCTGGTACCTGTCCAAGGACCAGGGAACACATATCGGCGAGTTGGCCGTGCTAACTATCTCAAGATGCAGTTCTTCGAGACTGCACCGGTAGAGGACATCATAATCGTTTGATTCGAGGGAGTTCGTAATGTCTGTGGCAGTGATCGATATATGGGCATCAAGAGGCAGAGACGTGGTATGGAAGGCTGGCCTAAATGTTCGTCCGTGATGTCATTTTGTGTTTGAAGGTATCTACATAGAGCAAAGCGCTTATTCAAACTCTAGAATGTGCCACTTCCTTTCCCATACCGCATCGACCTCAACACCACTTCCCGTCGGAAATGCTGAAGATCATGACCTTGAAACATCAGGTTCAATAGCAGAACACCCGTTCACATCTTTTAGTAACATATACAAGAATGGTACAAAACGGTAAATAGACCAGAATTCTTCACGATCTGCAGACACTAAAGTATTGTGGCGGCCACGCTACGTATGACACTGGTTGGGCGGAAGTCTTCTCAGAACTGGCCCCAAGTCTTATTCCTTTACCATACCACACGCGAAAAAGCGCGCGGTACCCGTATAGTAGTCCTTAGCTGAAGTTTCACATCTGCAATATCGAAACAATCTGTGTGTTGCAATGACCGATCTGGGGCTTCGCATGAGCAGCTGAGCAATCAACTGCCCTTCCTGCATATCCCTCGTCAGCATGACATAGCGCTGAACAAACTTGACCGAATATGCAGCCGAATAAGCTCTTCTGATCCCAGTCCCTTCAGGTTCCGGCGGATGCGTTCGGATGTGTTTGTTGAGGTATGACATGGAGCGTGCTTAGGTGGCCATCGGTTGTGAAATCAGCGGAAGACGACGGATCTCAACTTTAAACCGGGTTTATCGGGAAAGTTTTCTTGGATGTGGTTGAGATATTCCACAGTCCAAAAGCGTGGAGATTTGGCTGGCAACGTCCGAGTTGTCTGATAATAGAGAAAACAGGGTTGTTGTTTGAGGAGCAGCGCAATTTTACATGATTCGTTGAGAAGATTGTTCACTATGTAGTATCGGAAAGAGAGCTGCAAATGAAGAGAAACTTGACTGGCTGTGGTTAGTCGCAGGTAGCGATATATGCACGTCGGTGGCACAGGTCGGAGCCTAATAGAGGCAGCTTGCATCGCTTGAAGGGGCTTCATGCTAATGCCGAGCACTATGGAACTTATCGTACGTTGAGTATTTATCGTTCGTGCAACATGTTATTGCGATTGGTCGTTACCTGCTCTCTGCCTGAGCTGGATTGTTTTCTCATGCTGTGACACTGGAGGCAAGCGCAGCTAAGGGAGATCTCTCAAGCGGAATGTTCAGTGGTTCATCGTAGCTCAAATTAATGGTTAGATAAATTGATTGATGACACAGGCTAATCATGTGTTTGTATCTACAGCCGCGCGCGACCTTTCGATGAACGTGTGTCAAACTCACAACGCAGCCAGTCTTTCAGCGTTCAAAGGCAAGCCACATCGATCCGGGGTTAAGTTTAAGTCGGTACGAAGTTGTGCAATATTTGATGTGCCTAAGCGCCAATTGTTGATCGGAGTTGGTGCGATGCAGCCTTGCCGTGCAAGTATGAAACCTGGGTGTGCATGGGATTGGAAACTGATAGCGCTTAATCCCATAACCTTTGTATGCGATTGGCGGTACATGAAACCGCACAACCATGTATGATAGTAGTTTGAGGAATGGCCATGTAGTACTTGAGAGTCTCCTCGCTACCCTCGTTTGGAGATAGTGCTATCCTACATATTCAGTTCATATTCGGTTCTTCCCACACAACGAAAATGATCAAGCAAAGAGCCGTCAAGAGTGCATTCCGCTGGCCATCTATCTCTGAGCTGTTTGTCGCGAAGAGCATAATCTGGTGGATATGGGAAAGTGCAGTTTTTCGCAGGAGTGTGCCATTGGATGCATATCCAGCTTTGCTGCCGCCTGCAGGTTCGACAGAGCTCAATGTAAGTGTGCACATCAACGAGGCTCCAATAGTTCTATTTTGGATTGACGTACCACAGTGGCCAACGAGCGTAGCAGTTGTTAGTACCTCGGTTGGAGTCACTCAGGTGATATTGTCGTCGGGGTACATACTGCTGCTGTCGATGATTGCATTGATAATCAGCCCGTGCCTCTCGCAAAAGCTTACGAGAAAGGCCCAAGACGCTGGAAAGAAGAGAAAGCACGTTTCAGAACCAAAAATTTCGGCACAAGAGATTCCAAGAAGACCATTGAAGGTAAAAACGCTCGAAATCCGAAGTGATATGTGCCCCTGGAATACGTCGCTCAAGAAGGGAACACTTACCATGTCCCCAATAAAAGAGGTTGTTAGTCCACGTTCTACAGAGTGTTGCCTTGTGGTGGATGCAATCACACCGGCACAAACCGTAAATCCTGTGGAGATTCCGCCCGCCATGAAGACGTCGGGCAACAAGACTGGGAATAACTTAACGCTTTCGGAGGTAATACTTACCATCGATGTTCCACCATCGCCGCCTAAACTAGTTGATGATGATGCTATCATCGAACTCGCGGAAATGCTGCAGGAGTGGTGAAAGATTGGTGAACCAACGACATGATCGAAGCTCAACCACCGAACCTTTGCGAAAGGGGAAATGGCACCTGAAACTTCCCTAGCGGGACCACAGTGAATGCTAGAGGTCAAGAATATCAATTGCGTCAACCAATCTCTATGCAGGGAAATCACCAGAGCCCAAAAAGTGATGGTGCATCATGTTAATACCTACACCTGCAACAGTCTTAAGTGGTGGGTATGCTGCTTTTCGACAAACAATTCTACGGGTACCACAAGAAGATAGCTTGTGAAGAAGAATGAATAGATGGCTACGTTACAAGAAAGATTATGTGCTGGACACACCAGAAGAATCTCACTCACGATCATTGAGCTAGAAAGAGTGGGCGGTTGGCTCAAGGCGGCTTTCCTTTCATTACTCGGGCTCCTTGGACGAAGATGGGCCCCTACACGCACCCAAAATGGGCCGTGCATTCTCTTTACGAGCGAGATATACCGGTATCAATGCCCCTGAGGTCATTTTGTGATCTCAAACATGGAGAAAGGGGCTTAGTGTCTAGCTAAAGAGGCCATCACAACATGATCTTCTAAGCTTGGCGACGGACCTACTGGGGCGACAGAGGAGAAGAACGATCGCAAACTCGAATCGTATGTTGTAGTCGTTGTCTGTAATGGTACTGGTGACCTGGGGGGTCGTCCAGGGTCCATGCATGGTCGATATCGGCCGAACCGGGCGGGAGTTGGAAAACATCCTTATACAAGCCGGGTTTTGATATTTCAGCTCCGCTCTCATCAGCACATCAGACCTTCGTAGTGCAAAGTCATCAGCAGTTACGAGCTTCGCGGGTATCACCTTCCGATTATGCGTGTGTTGTGCTCGTGCGTTGTACGAGAAAGTAGGATGGCCCCGGGACCTGGCAGTTGGTGGAGCTTGGCAATATGGATCCCTGGATTCTTCGGACCCCGCTTCTAATCCAAGCCACAGACAGACCCTTCATGACGTCCAACTCCCAACTCCAGCTGGCATTTCGCCCAGGCTTTTCCACAAGACGAAGTTGTTGAATTCTAGTAGTCCCGTAACTTTTACGACAGGCAGAGGCTCCGCGGAGCATCTCCGATGGTCGTATTCACCAGCCTTAAAGGACAAATGTGGCTGGGTTCGCTAGACCGACGGATATCGTCGAGTAAGCGGCGCGGCTTGATCCAGTCAAGTCCAAGCCCGATGAAGCGTTCACCGTATCCAATCGTCCGAAACAAAACCCGCTATTCGATTTAAGCATGGCGCCGGACGGCAAAGCGCAAAAGGCGGATAAACAAGTGCGGCGCCGGGGCATGACAAGCTTCGCTGTCGGTGACCACGAGCCCAGGAAGGCTGGTAAGCAAGAAGTGGTCCCTTGTGAGCGCATTTGTACTTGAACGCCTCCAAGCCCCTGTCCCTGTCCCTGTCGCCGGTTCTTTCGTGCCTTCTGCATTATCTTGATCACTGCAACACCTGCAGTGCGACAGGCCCAAGTCGCAATGGAATACCGAAAACTACTTACTCTGACGCTCGTACCGTCGATACTCTTCCTACTGCTGTCGATTGTTTCGGTGGCTTTGACTACGCACTATTGGATTATTGGCGACTGGATTACACCTCGAGGAGTGAAAGTACAGACTAGCACATTCAACGACCGCACGCAGTCATACACGATAGACGAAACTATTGTGTACTTCACAACGAACGATACTGATGCAACCATTGTTTCTGGATGTCTGTGCCTAACCGCCGCCGTTGTGGCGCTCATCGCATGGGCGCAACTCCGCAAGCCGGATATGGATACGCAGTTCGCAACTGTAAGTGCAAAGGTACGTTATTCAAGAACACTTGCTGAAATCGATAGAACAAACGCCGTTTCTGGATTCTTGCTGTGGTCGTGACAACCTTAGTTGGCGCTATCGTGGCGCTGGTCTCCATCATTCTCCATTACACGAACATGGGTGATGACGCATTTGGCTGTAGATCTGAGACTCTTCAAATGGCTGGAAAGTTCAACACGAACAAATACTGCACAAGAGAGATGGCAGCATGCAATTTCCTTCCCAGGTATCTGTCCAAAGGCGACAAGAGTAGCGCTGCGCTGGGATGCGCCGAGGCAGTGAGTTAGCACCAACGGTGACGTGAAGGCTTTGCTCACAGGTTTCAGGTTACCGTCAAATGGCTGCAAATCGCTCTGATCATCCTGGCCCTGCTCATCTTCAACATGTTCGCGGTGCAAGCATGGTTTCGGAAGAAGACACGACCAACGCGAATGACAGCGGCGGAGAAGGAGCCTGTACCAGTGGACTCGAGCGAGCGCTTCCATTCCAATGAGCGATTCCCTTCCAACGAGCAATTTCCATCTAACGAACGAATTTAACCTTGCTGCAACACGCTTCCTATACGACTATGACGACTCACGATCCCTCCAAGAACATGACTTCACACTGCATTACTGGCGTTAATATTTTCCATGCCTGAAAACCAGACTCACGTCACCACGGAGCATCACAAGATCTCGTTTATGAGTATGAAAAGGGCTGCGTATTCATTCGTACGGCACTACAGTGGCGTTCGTTCGATCCATTCCTTTCTAGACACTCAAAGATATATTCCCACTATGAACCGTCAGCATAGTACAATAATATAATTTACCTACGGTTACCTACAGTACTTCCACACACCTCTATACCTGGCAAAAGAACCCGCGCTATGTCAGGTTCTCGGCGTTCTTCTGAGGGCTTCAGCACGCGCACAATTGTCAGCTAGATGCTAGGTAGTGACGCACGGAGGCATGATGACCTCACGAAGTCGAAAACATGTCAAAAGCCTGATTCGCCCCAACCTCCCCGCACGCTGGTCCCGCATTTCCGCTTGCGCCTCAGCCGCTGGCGCCATACTACTTGCTGCACCGTTGCAGCTAGGGGTTGTTCCATCAACCTCATACTAAGCGGCACCGCCACACACGTCGTGAAGTCATTTGTCCCATATTACGATACGACTTTCGTAGTGGTTCACTGTTAGTGCTGTGAAATGCTCCAAATCCACACTCACAAGCGTGAATTGCGTGAGGTCACTGATGGTACAAGCATTCGTTCTAACAAATGCCCTCTGTCTCCCATGCGTTACTAGTTAAGGAATGTTCTTCGTCTACGTCAATAGGCGTACCTTTTACCGGCGACAGATACTTTTCTAGTTCCCGCGGTTCCGAGCGTGGTATGCAATACATAGGTGGTCTGAAAGCTCATAACATTGTTACCCAAACGCCTGAAGCAAAGTCGTACAGTAGGAAAGACCTGCCCTTCCACCGTTCGCAAGCTGTCAAATAGCCGATATTCACAATTTCAACATCACAATGTAACTCCATCAACGATGTCGCAGCGTATGCCGTCACTAGTTCTACGTCTGCAGCCTTCACCGCAGCTTTTGAAGTACCGACACTGGAGCGCATATCATCGATATACTCCCGCACATTGAAACTCCAATGGTCAGTCATCAGCATAGCTCATCATATCAAGATCTCTTCATCATATCAACCGAAGGTTCAATGTCACCAAGAATCTGTCTGAGAGACATAACGCTCGCAGTCATACACAACCATTTTGTTTCAAATACACTGACGTCTACTCATTTAGTCCGCACCTATGTCGCCCGTATTGCCGAAGTTGACCACGAGTTTAACTCCATCATCGAGACCAGTCCCGATGCACTCAAAGTTGCACAAAATCGAGATGCCGAACGCACCCTTGGTTACCATCTGTCTGGTATCCACGGTCTGCCTATTTTGCCGAAAGACAACATTCCCACGCTCGATGGCACAGAGACCATATGCGGTTCCCTCGCTCTTGTCGGTGCCAGGCCAAAGTAAGAAGCAGCAGTTGTCACGGCACTGAGGAATGCAGGCGCTGTACTATTAGGGAAGGCAAATATGGCGGAATGGGTGGGTTTTTGCTCTACAAGTGGCTGCTCCGGTTGGTCTGCTGCGGTGGGCAGACGTACGGACCTTTTGTGAAGGAATCGAAACCAAGCGGGAGTTCGAGCGGAAGTGCAGTTGCCACTGCATTAGGGCTGTGTTTCGCCGCTATAGGGACCGAATCGTGCTGCTCGATCGTGAGTCCAGCGAAAAAGAGCGGGATCATAGGATACAAACCGACGAAAGATCTTTTACCGTCAGAGGGCATCATGTATGCCAGCAAAAGGCAGGACACGGTTGGCGTACTGACGAGGACTGTCGAGGATGCTATGCGCATCACCTACACACTCATTCTGGAGTCGATAGATTGCAGCTCCTTGCGGCGTCGTCTGGAATGGATCAATTTTGCGGACTTCATAGAAAGCCTTGTAAGTGCTTGTGACTCTCAGAAGGACTTGACAGGCTTTCGAATCGGGGTACTTCGTGACCTGATTGAGTTCGAAGAACCGCCGAGATGCAAGTTGGAAGCGTTTGGACAGATGCTGTCTCGACTGGAGGCCAGAGGTGCTAAGGTCGTGACGGATGTTGTCGTGCAGGGCTGGTACGAATATGCGGCGTTGTCGAAGGAAGAGACGCAAATCGTATTGGATACAGAGATGAAAATCGCCATCAACACGTACTTACAAAGCTTACAGACTAATCCACAGCAGATCCACAGCCTCTAGGACCTGATTGACTTTACTAAGTCATGTCCGGATGGGCGGTATCCTATGCGCAACGTGGCAGGACTCGAGCGAGCACAAGCCACGGATCCAGTCTGTGAGCTGTACAGGGCAGTGTTGGAGAGAGACAGATTATTTGCTGGTAGTATCGGAAGTACCCTTGATCGGTACAGCTGCGACGTACTCCTGATACCATCCCTCTCCGTGACACTGCAGACATTTGCAGCGAAGTCAGGATCTCCTGTCATGAGTGTGCCAATGGGTTTCTATCCTAGTGATACGACGATCGACATAGACCCCAAAAATGGTATGACAACAGTCGCGCCGGGTATTCCGTAAGTCTTGCGACCAAAATGCGCGCGAAAACCATGTATGACTGATGATCTAGGTTCTCGGTTTTTGTTTTCGGGTGAGCGTATGATGACGCGAGCGTACTTAAAGTAGAGCATATCATCGAGAAATTGATGGGAGTAAGGGAGCAGTTGACACCGTACTTACTACCGAAGGCCGAGGTCTCTAATGTGCCTAGTGTTTAACCAGACGTTGTATTGAGTTTTAAGATCTGTCAGAGTATGAGTAGATATAGGAGCTGTGGCGGTAATCAATAGGCAGACATAGATTGTGACAAATGAGGTTATTTTTGCGCTTCGCTATCTCACTCAGTCGAGTGTCAAAACACCTTCATGCCCCCTTACATACTTTCCTTAAGTTCTTGCAATCTTTCATTCATTTTCGATGTTATATATGCCCTCGTCTTCGTAACCTTTGTTTCGTCCTCACTTGGAGAGCTTCATTTACTCGACTGCGTATCTTTCTCGTCTCTCGCTGATACTGCTAACGCATGGTGACTTAGTTTGCGCCCCTCCTTGCTTGCCATGCATTACATCGGTGGTAGTTTTGCGTAGAAGGTGCATAGTCGTTTTGATCCAATGGGTGGTATGGGATGCAACTGTAGATTTTGCAAGGCCTTCAAGCAGGTGTGCCCGAGCCAATCGGATTATCATACCTTCTCTCAACATCAGTCCTCCTTCACCCCATCATGTTGGTGCTATTACTGATAATCTATTAGTGGGACGCCTGAGCCTGAAGCTATGCTGTGGGATAATCTAGCCCTCCCGGCAGCTTGGTTGCACAGCTGCACACACGGCTGGGTTTCGCCCTCGTGCCCCGCGAGAGACGCGAGTTGCGCTGGTTGTCGCACGAACACTGTCTTTCTTTCGCCCCAGCTTCCCCGAGAGGCAGTCGTTGCCGTGTCCACTTTTTGTGACGTTTTTCTTCGTGCAGGGTCAGATTTGACAACTCACTTGGGCATCTGGAGTGATTTACCGTGAAAAGGCTGGATTGGGTTGACAAAAGAACAAAGGTTCTCTGTAGCTGGTGCGCAGGGTGCATTTCACCATCAGTCCGATCCACTGCACGCCGCACCCGCGCGCATAAAACCCGCGTGTCACATCGTACCATGTATGGTGTATCCGCGCGGTGACGACTTCTTAGTGTCGCATTGGAACTTTGTTAGTCTTGCGGTCTCGACATTACTATTGGCTTGACAGGTCACATATGCAACCTCTCAGGGAATTTGGACGCCTATTCATGCTTCTCTACTCACCTCCAACCCTTCGTTACCAGTATGCTGGAAGACAACAATCATACAAGATCTGTCGAAGGGGGCGGTATTTCGCAGAAAAGCCCAGCCTTTATTTGCGCACGACCATGTGGAGATGGCTTCCCTAAACAGCACAGCACATACCAGCACGAGTACCTTTGATGACCCTACAGCAGATGCGTCTAGTAACTCCGACCCGTCGCTTGAGATTGATGTACGGTTGCGACCCGTTCCTTGATGACATTCATATCATGCACTGACATGTGCTCGCAGAGTGCAGACAGCGACTCTGCGTACGGAGACGGGTTCTCCTCGTACGCACAACATCAACGCGAGGGTAATCGTTACAGCAGTAACTAACGTTTTGAAAGGTACACTATGTCTGCAAGCTCATCGGTCTTCAACTTTCGCTACGAAAATGGGAGGAGATATCATGGTTACTCTGAGGGCCAGTATCCACTGCCGAATGACGATGTATGTCACGTTCATCGTCTTTCGCAAGTTCCTGGCGCTGATATAAGCCAATGTAGGCTGAGATGGAAAGGCTCGACCTTCAACATCATGCTTTTCGCCTTACACTTAACGGACAGCTATATCTAGCACCCATCTCCAAGCACGTGCAACGCGTACTAGACGTTGGGTGCGGGACAGGAATCTGGACCATTGAGTTCGCCGATGAACATCCCTCTGCTCAAGTCTTAGGAATTGACTTAAGTCCCATTCAACCCGAGCAAGTCCCACCTAACTGCGAGTTCCTCATTGATGACCTCGCGAAAGAGTGGATCTTCCACGATCGGTTTGATTACATCCATACACGTGCGATGGTGGCAGCTGTCAAAGACTGGGATCGACTGTTTGAACAGGCACACATCAATTTAAATCCAGGTGGATACATCGAGTGTCAGGAGCCCACTTTTCCCATAAAGTGCATGAATGCTGGTGTCACAGCTGAGGATTCGCCACTCATTCGTTGGTCAAATCTCTTCATTGAGGCCGCAGACCGAACTGGGCTAGATGCTATCGCTCCCCGCAACCTTGGCCCAAAGTTACAGCAAGCCGGCTTCGTTGACATCAATCTCAAGACCCACAAGTGGCCACTGGGGAAATGGGCTAAAGGTGCTAGATTCAAATTGCTCGGTCGCTTCTTGTACGAAGACCTCTGGGGCGGCCTTTCGAGTCTATCACTCGGACTCTTCACTAGAGTCTTACAATGGTCACGAGATGAGGTGGAGTTGTTTCTAGCCGAATGTAGACAGGACCTGAAAAGAAAAGATCGACACTATTACCTGGATTGGTAAGTGAGTCGATTTTGAATTAACTTGTATACTGATAAAGATAGTCCGTTTTGGTATGCACAAAAACCTGAGGATGCCTGTGGAACTCAACCCAGACGCGAACATACACATTATGAGGAGCTCCTTGAGGCCGATGAAGAGAGTGTGGCAGAGGAGGCTCAATCGAGGCCACCTCTTGTTGAAGCCAGCAGTGCACACCAAACAGCATGATGTCGTCATATCACACATGTGCGTGTGGTGATATTTGATGAAATCTACAACCATTTTAAAGGGATGTGGGATAAATTGGAAGGTTTCGATACACTCTACTGTCTCCGCTTACCAGCAGCCAGCAGTGAAAGGATGCTGTCCAACACCCTTCAGCGCAAGACATCTCATTTGAGATCACACTACCGCACCTGCGCCCCCCCCCCCCTCGGGATGATAGGCCAGTCATAAACTTCCAGCAACCTTTGCTGCAGTCATCTCCTTCGGCTTGTGGCTCCACAGCTCTCTTTGACAAGGACCATCACTATTCGCTTTCCTTCGCGAGCCTGCGCCACATGCTCTGGACTTCTTCCTCCCCTTTCCTTCTTCCCCATCTTCCTTGCCTTCCTCCACAAAATGAGCATGCTTCCTTTCAATGCTGTGGAGGTTTTTGACACATGAACAGGGCTGGACCTCTTGGTGCTGGCCGTTGAGCTTGACATTCGGTCAAGTGGAGCGGCAGCAGCCTCAACGCTCCCCTGCCGATCCCTTGACCCAGACTTCTTCGGCATGGCTTCGAGATTAGAGCTATGCAGACTGAGCTTCACAATCAACCCGTTCCTTCCACCCTCCCTTCTCCTTCAGCCCTTCCTTGTGAACTCTCCTCCGTAGTCCCACCAAACTCCTGCTCAATAGTTTCCTGCCTCCCACACTCTCTCTCCGAATTATCGTAAACGCTCAGAATACTCATCCCAGAGTCCGCCATGTCGGCACTCAAGCTCCTCTTCACGCCAGCCTTACCTCTAGGACGTTGCCTCAGGATCGTAAATGAGGGCCAGGAGCTATTGAACCTTTCGCTGCTGAGAAGAGCATACTGATTTTCGTCTTTGTCACGTTTGTGTGTATGCGAATAGGGAAAGTAACCGTCTATGCAGTCGTGAATCAGCTGCGGGTGGGCTGCACGTATTCACCCATTTGAGGATTTGAAAGGTGTGGAGTGAAGGTGTTGAAGTCTTCAGGTAGCTCTCTGGTTGGCTGTAATTTTTCGATCTGCAAGTGCTACTATAGCTGGAGATTTGGTGTTCGCTGTCATACGTGGAGTGCTCAGACGTGGCGGTCTCGGTGTAGTAAAGCCTTATACACGCAGGTGCAGCCGTCATATGCTTCTGCATTTTTTCTAACCATGGCAAGGCCTGCTCTATATCCAAGGAGAATATGGCATGGGCATTAGATGTGGTGGTTGCTATTTGCCGGTTCACGATGTGAGCCGTAGTTCAAAGACAATTATTTCTTCAACACGAAGAAACTGGCAGTGCAATAAGCCAGTCAGTTTCTAATCCTCATCACGGGATAAACCCTTATTTCTGTACCACGGAAATGAAGCAACTAGCGACGCAAATGATACCTTTAGATAATCGAATATTGATCTTAAGCCCAGGGCAATTTCGCATGGAGCATATGGGATAACCGGTTCCATCGATAGAGCCTAAAGATATTGCCAGTATTACACATTACTCATCGTTCATCCAGCAACCTACAATGCCGCCAAAGCCTCACTCTCGTAGCGGCTTCCTGCTCTTGTGATCGACAATACCCTCTCGCGCTCGATGATCTCTTGTTCCTTGAATTTTGAGATCAGGTCCATGGTACTACGCCGCACGCTGACCATGCTCTTCTTCTCCATAAACTCCTCGTCCTCAGCCTTCGACCTAAAACTTAGTTGTATGCTTCCCTGACTAACAATGCTCGTGCGGCTCACTCGGCTGGCGTTGCGTGAGTGTCTGACCAAGCGCGCAGGCATACTGCGTGAGTGTATCGATGGGTGCCTGCTGTCGAAAGAGAATCGAGCCTGTCCAACAACATCCCGAAGGCCGGAATCCAGCTCGATACTGGCGCGAGGATATGATGGGACACAATCGTCGTAATAGACGGACCAGACGCGGGCGTTGTCCTTTGCATGTATGTCTTCGTATGCACCGTCGTGGGCGAGCTCGTTCAGATTTGGTACTGATGAGTTCCGCCGGGGTCGTAGTGTGGCCATTGAATCATGTATTCGTGAATTGTTCAGTTTGTCGCTGTCACTTGCACGACGCCTTGCCGTGGATGCTTCCCGGCGGTGGCCGCAATCATTGCTGCTACCGTCAACGAAGGAAGCAGGTTTCCATACTTCCGGCAGAAGCTCAAGCTCTGGGAATTCCAGCACACCACCAATGGCAATGGAGCTGCGATGGTTTCGCCCATGCTTTCTGAACTCCGCGGACGAGTTCTTGAAGATCTTCGAATAGTTCTTGAGGAATGTTTTGCCAAACGTCATAGAGTTGCTTTTCGTCATTCGCCCGCTGCCGACTTTCTTCTTTCTTTTTTTCTCGCCAGGCATCAAGGACATCGAGGGTACAAGTTGAGTTGGATCAATTGTGTCTTCGTACACATCCTGAGCGGATGCAAACTTAATTGCGGCTTCAAGCGCAAAGTCACGACTTTCCACACGGTCTGCCTTGCCAGCGGAGTCTGTACGCTCATTGCGAGTATGCGAAGGGTAGCGACCCCATGCTCCGACAATATTAGGGCTATCACCCTGCTTTTCAAAGATGACGGAGACTTCTCGATCGAAAGCGTCGTCATGTGCAGACCCCATAGCACTACGTCGCAAAATGAGGCCAGGATGAGATGGCACTTTCGGCACAGATCCTTGAGGCGCGAAAGGCTGAGTGAAAGATGGGGCGAAAGGGTTCCCAAATGCATTTGGACCCTCTGGTCTGGTTGGAGTAACCGGGACGCTGGCTTCATTCGCACTCAGGCGAGTCATAACACTCCCGCTACGTTCACGAAAAGGGCTGGCGTGTGCAGCAAGCTCGCGATTCTTCGGTAAGAACAAGGATGCTTTCTCCTGTTGATGAGCTTTCAGTGCTTGATTCCAGACATAGTCAGCCCCCTTGTGTCTCCCTAGGGCACTCTGTTCCGCCTGCAGGCTCATCATAGATTGCGAGTGTCTTCGTTCTCGATTGAAGGCAACGTCCAACGTGTCGAATGCAGCGTCACCCGTCCGAATTGGACACTCAGGCTTTAGCGACGTTTCGCTCTGGCTTCGCGCACTCAGACGTTTGGGGTTCAGGAACTTCATGATCGACTCTGATGGAGTAATTCTCTTACGTGGAGGTGAAGGACTGAACTCTTCGCGGAACTTTGATTTCTTAGTATCGGTGTCGCTGTTCGTGCGAACCAGTGGAACAAGTATATCAAGCAAGGAGCTTCGGTTATGCACTCCCCGTGCAGGTTTGAAGTTCGAAGGTTCACATCGTGGTAAAGGTCGAGGCGTACTTTCGTTATCGGTTGGGAAAGAGTTCGATCGGCGGGCTTGCAGCATGCGAACTGATGTACTGCTGATATCGTCATGACCCATACCCATCTGGAAACTGCTGGAGGTCGCAAAGAAACTGTCAGGAGGACTTTGAGGTCGGCTTGAATAGATTGATGATGCTACGTCGCCCCGGAAATTGAATTCACTAGGCAAGACCTTACCCCATTTTGAAGGCACCTTCGAGCTCGCGAATCCTGAGCTGGATGTTTGCCGCTCGCTTCGGGCTAGCTTCTTGTTTAGGTGAGATTCTCGACTTTGGTCTGAGACGGTTCGGTCACGGTAAGGGTGTATAGGCGAGGGAAGCTCTGGTGCATCAGCAAGATGCTCCCAGGATAGCAGCGAGCCGGAGCGTAAATGATGTGAGATTCGCATGCTGTAGAGGTGTACCGAATGGCGTGGGTTAAATTCTTCTTCGCCTTCGTCTTCGTGGGCTACTTCTATCTTCGGGGGTTGTGCGTTCTCTTTGATCATGCCTTGTATGGAAGTGGAAGGGCGCCGGCCGGTGCGGCGCGTCGTTTGTTGTATACAGGTTTCAACTGGTCGAATACGGGCTTCCTGCGTTTCGATTGAAGGGTTTCGGGAGCAGACACTGCCATTAGAGTCGAACTTGCCGCTCATTTGCTGTGCTGTTTCGCCGACCTGCTCAGTTGATAGCAGTTTCTGCGAGCCTTGGGGACTGACATGACATGGTGGAACAGGGAATTGCGACAGGCAAAGGCTCTCGTTGATTGCCTCAGCCCAAGGTGCACCGTTTTGATCATAGCTTGTCAGACTGGGAAGTCGCAGTGGGGACAGAGGTGATAAAGGCGATACTTGAGGAAAATCCATGGAGGTAGCAGGCTGTGAGCGTCTGAACGCATGGTTTCTCTCATCTGAGACATCGACTCGCAAGTTAGGTGTACTGAAGACATGACTGAAGCGGGTAGCCAGTGAGACAGCATGAGGTTTCTTGATCTGGTAAGGCTGCAAACCGCGGTTGCAGTCAGCTTCGGCGCGGCTCTTTGTTGACGAGCCCGGCGTTGTTTTGCTGTGAACGTCAGAAACATACGGCGTAATTCACGTTAAATGAAAGCTCACCTGCCAGTAGATGGCGACCAATTAACACTGTGTATGCTCGCTCTTTTACTGGGAGTCTTCTTTCCAATATTCCTTGCAATGTCATCAAGCATCTCAGCATCAGAATCGTAACCACCTTCATCTGGTTTCTTGTCACTGAGCAAGTCTTTGCGCAAGTCGTCCTTCATTATCTTAAATTGCTGCCGAGCATCGTCTTTCGGGCTTCTGACAACAGTGTCCTGGTCGCTCGACCTGACTTTCTGAGTTTCCTCGACGTGAACTTTCTGTCCCGAGCCCTGCTTTGTGAGGTCTCTCGACAATTTGCGCTTGATTAAGGAACGCATACTCGCGTAGCTTTGCAGGCTATAGACCGATACACGACTGAAGCGGGCACGTGGCGCTCTGGTTGGGATGGCCTGGCTGTCTGCACCATCCTCGGCGTGGTCGAAGATTTGGTGGAGCTCATGAAGTTCGTCAGATCGGACGCTCGTGAAATGAGAGTTTGGCGACCTAGGTGGCTTCGGTAGCAGAGGCTGCTTCGCAGGCGTTGCTCCGCCTAGGCGAGCGTTGGGCAGCTCTGGGGAGTCTGGCCCACCTTCCTGCTCCGCCGTACAACATAGTTTCGACGCCATATTTGAGTTGCCGTGGTGACATATGTGAGGTTCGAACCGCTAGAGGTTCATTGCTTGTTGACATTGGTCAGACTTCCGACATGTGGTGTGGCTGCCAAACACAGAGCGAAGAAAGTGCTCACGTTCCAAGCGTGACGAGTTTGCAAGAGCAGTCCACATTGAACATTTGAAGGAATTCAGTTGCATTTGGGGCACCGCTTGTTACCCTGGAAGGTGTTGTAGCCGCTCGTAAACAGCCGATTTGTCATGAAGCGGCCACCGGTATGAAGCAACCACAAGGAAGGAGCAATCAGCTCTGGGCCGACTACACAGTGACATGGCATGTGGTCCAAAGATGACACGAACTCTCTCGGAAGCGCGCAGCTCTTGTAACTCTGGCAGCTGCTTGCACAACTTTTGCTGACAGCATCTGGCAATATGCCAAGCTTCACCGAGCACAAGCACATTCAGCTGCTCAGTTTCTTGCCACTGGCATCTTTACTGTACAAAGACTGATCCTTGAGCCACGCAGCGACACCATCCGTGCACAGCTCCTCTACCGTGTCCCACTTGCCCTCCTTAGCAGCGGCACGCACCCTCGTCGAGCTGATGCCTACACTGTCATTGGCCTCTACCATGTCAATACTATGGCCCCATTGCGGCTTGAAACCGTCCTCTTCACGTGTGCCGTCCCTCAAGTCATTTACATACTTCTGCTGCTCCTCTACGGTGCCAAATTCGTTTGATGACTTGTCATTAGGATCAGTCGGCCGCTGCGTAACACGCAGCTTGTGGCCAGCATCGAAAAACGGCTTCAGCGCCGAGAGCGGCGGATCGTACTTGGGGTAGTACTTGGGATTGCAGAAGCGGATGAGTGTGTCGTAGCCGGTGAGATGGATGTGGATTGGGTTCGAAGAGTAGAACTGAGGGGTGGTGTCTCTTATCGCTATCGATTTGTCCGTGTAGTACGGCTCCTTCGTAAGACCGATATCAATTGACAGGTCAGTGAAGTCTGTGCTAACAGACGACTTCTTAAGCGTTCGTGAGAAGTCCTCAGCGAAGACGGTCATTAACGCAACACGCTGCACAAAGCTAGCGGGGCTGGGTGCCTTGTCTGCATTCTGCGTGCTGAACAGTAGAAGCAGTCTGTATGGGCCACGCTCTGATTGACCATGGCTCCTGAATGCGGTTTGTAAAAGGGAAAGGTGCGCTTTGGAAGGCGGATTGAAACTGGAATCGAGGATGTAGAGTGTTGTCGGCTGCGTGTTGGTGGGGTTGATGGTGCGCACGACACGGAACTTTGACGTGGAAAGGGCAAAAGAAGTAAGAACAGATTCCAAATCTGGCAGTATCGAGCGTAAATTAGCTATCCGTAAGGCCATGTCGTCCATTGTACGTGCAGAGTGGTACTAGACGCGGAAGCACTTTAGGCACAGCGTTCCGAGGCTGTCACCCCCACGTCATACGCACAGACCACTCAGTACACTCCCCCAACATTGGCCTCATTCGTGTCTCTACTTCTTCATTTCGTGCCAAATGTGACTTTAATGAGACAACCTCCCATACCTTTCGCCTCAAGCAGTATATACAATGACTGTCACGACGAAGAACATCATTAATCCGCAGCCCAGAGCGAGCAGCATCCACGATGGCTCGTGCATCAGTCCACCGATCAACCTCTCATGCTCAACCGTGATCCTCCATTTTGGAAGGCACCAATCGCCTTGATACTGGTCGAGAATGTCGTCAATCCAGCACTCGTCATCGCTCTCGCCATCTTCGCTGTCACCGCCATCTCCAAATTGTCCCATCTTTGAAAAGTCTCGCACGTACCGGCAGTGCGCATGAAGATCCCAGCCTGGACGTACACGAGCATCCCAATCGCCACTACACACTCTCATATTTTCGGTCACATCCCAGAAATCTCCAATAACCATACCATCCTTCTCCATATCTACCATAAGCCCCTTAATAGCGCCCCAGCGGGAGAAGGTCCCATAGTCCAGTGGCTTGACATATATCTCGTCTCCAAAGTCAAGCTTCAGCTGAATCCAATTCCGGAGCGACTCTTCAAAACTGGGTTTGGAAATAGTATGGCTTTCGCTGACGAGTTTTGTGCTTTCAGATGATCGTTCGGAGTCGACTCTTTTGGTTCTGTTGCGATGGGCACCAAGCTCGATATCAATAGCGGCCCCAGCATCGTAATAACCTGGCGTACGGCTGTGGGATATGTACCAATTCGTGAAGATAGAACGCCATGAGCCCGTCATGACGTCAGATCAGGACGTCGCCCTACGGCGCCAGTTGTGGTTCACTGGTTCCGGTTCACCATCATCGCTGGTACCATAACGGCAAGAAGGCCTGCGGAGCTGTGCAGCGTATCTTAATGTTTGTATCGACATTCAACTCATATCGTGATAGTAGTCAGATGAGTGTCTGCCGTAGTAATGCCGCGAGGAATGTCGAATCCTCTCAGGGCAGCCTTGACACGATCGCCAAGGGAAACCAATACGGATGATCTTTGCTTGAGGTCGGGCAGCAGAGGCATCCTTTATCTTCATAAAACAGTATGTTAAAGATAAATGTAGCAGTACTTCCTGTTCACTCAGGGCTGCGTCACTAAAGTACAACGTGGTTGTACCCGCTATGCCGCCAGCGGCTGTCACTATTGTCATTCCGACTCAGAGCTGAGAAAGCTCCAACGACAGCCAAGCATCCGAGAACATGCGTAGATCTCTCGCTAGAGCTTTCCAACACTTGTTGCACATAGCACTATTTCCCGAAGCCCAGCAATTCACCAGTGTTAGATGGCAGGGTCACTCCAAGGTCACGATGATGCTGCAACACAAGCAACGTGTAAGCAAGCAACAGAACAGGTATCGGGAACCATTTACAGATTACAAATGACTATGGTCAGGCTGTGTACTTCTATAGACTACCACCGTCTTTCCAGATCGGTTTCTTGAGACCCTGAAATAAGGGGGCAGATGCAAACGCCAGGTCGTAGGGGACTATCGTCACGCTCCGAGAACACATGTCAGTCACATTCCCGTACGCATCTTTTATTTTGCTCAAACAATCGAATAGTGCTGTAGTAATGCAGCAAGGTTGCGTATCCTACCCGCTCTGAACTTTAATCTTTTCCGGTAAGGTACATGCTGCGCTTCTGGCAGTCTGCCAAGTTTCTGCTGCGTGAATAGGATTCTAATGTGTTTGTCATTGCCCGCGGCTCAACGTGCCTTTCGCCTCCTGACATACAATCATCTTCCACCTCTGTTGTCCTCGCACATATTCTGGGCGTTCGCCAATCACTCTGCTTCACCGCAACATACGCCATCCTTGTGTTGCAATGGTGGACCGTAATAATTAACAGGACGAACGGCCCCGTTGTGCCGAATGAATAATCGTGCCCGCTATCGTGTACAGCGGAAGCCGATCCAAGGGCGTGTTGGCTCAGTAAGCTATTGTTTTGGGCACGATTGGGGCTGTGCAACACTGTGCATGTGAGTAAGTGCACGATAACAGTACCTCTCCGAAATTCCCGAGCCATCGTCGTCGCCAACAGTCCAGCTTGGTAAGCGGGCTGCACTGCTGAGACGAGAAACCAACATCGCAAGACCACATCGCAAAAGCACGGACTAGGCTTCCATTCAACAATCAGACGGTGCACGCCACCTCTGCTCTTCTTATTGCCGAGCAGTTCCCGGCGTTCAGTCTTCTTCTAGAAGTGCCTGCATATGCATTATCCGGCTAAAATGACGTGCATTCTTCGCCATGCATTCTGCACCATGCATGCAATGACTATTGCCAAAACCGCGGATCACCCATTCGTTCCGGAACTGGTCACCGTTGACGAAGTGAACAAGCGATGGTAAAATAACAGTCACGATAATCGCATGTGAAGGCGCTGCGAGACAGCTTGGTCAGTCTCCACGTGGTCCAACGCGGATGCATCTGTCACACCGATCACAGGTGGTGAGAGCTAGAGTTTGATCAAGCTCAGGATTACCCCTAACGAGTAGCTGTAGGGCTGAACCTAAGGCGCTCGAAGCGGTGATATAGAGCTCGATATGAGCAGGGTCACTTGTTTTGGTGGTGATGAGGTGAGAAGTGACCCGATGGAACGCGTTATCGGTGTGCTGTAGGTCGGCAATTGTGATACTATCTGATGATGTGAGCCAGATGTCATTGAGATCAAGGATTATATGGCTCGAAGCGCATAGTACTTGAAATAGTCAAGGGTCACGGTTGTTAACGACAAGGTGAGATGAGCAAGGGATGCTAGGATTCACTCAGGGGCACTGTTGATTGGTACAATCGAGCTCTCGCCCATGAATTATTATCGAACTGTCATCCCATAACCGTGAACGCCTCACACGAGGGTCACTATGTTGATACACAGAGAAGACTGGTCTATTATGCAGATCCCTCATTCAAACGAGCCAAAGCCTGGCGCGTGAACCCTAGAATACGATGCAAACACTTTGCATCGAAAAACTGCAAACCAGGTATCCCGTCCCTTCGTCTCTTCATCATTCATACTGCCACTTCGTCGACTAAACATGTACCTGTCCCTTCCAAACGCGCCCCATGCCATGCAAAATGTGAAAGCAGAAAATGGTCTCGATAATTACAGAATTGTAATGGCCTTGGCCAAATGAGATAATTGAGAGAACGCCGCCATGACCGAAGTTTTGTTGCTGAAACGCCGCGCGCCAGTCCATGGGTTCATATGTGTGTGTGTGTTATTGCTGTGTTTGTACATTGAAGAACGAAAGGGTATCCCAGAATGGAGTCTGTGCTGATGAAAGACGCCCGATGTATGCGGTATCGTACAGAGAACAAGGTAGTGTTGTGTGCGAGGTGATCATGTTCATGGCTCGTGGTTCTTCTCGGCAGAGGTGGTGGTTGAGGCTTCTACCGCGCCAGGCGGAGGGATTTTCTTAACAGTGCCGTTACTACCGCTGCGTGCTGAGCGTCGACGGCTGTTCATGATCTCCTTCGAAAGATTTGAGCGAGCTCGCTCCGCATTTGAAATTGAATTGCTTCGTCGATGCTTGTGCGCTGGTTTCTTCTTGCCCATGAAGAGGCCACCGTCATCGTCGCTGCTTTCGTCATCGTCGCTATCAATAGCGTGGTCGCCATCATAGCCTGCAGGATCGTCAATAGGAGCATCGAACTGGTTGTGTGCGATCGAGTCAGCTGATGCTGTGGGTAGCATGCTCGCGAATTGGTCGAGCGGGGCGCAATCATCTGGAACCGAAGAGTTGGCCGACGCGACAGATGGAATTGAAGGGTTCGAAGTCGACTGTGACATGGGCGTGAACTGCTCTTCGGAGGAACAGAACGCCAGGCCTCGCTCTTGTCCACCAACAGGACTATTCTCGGAGGACTCTGCCTGGTGTGTACCCAGGTATTCCTCGACCTTCTGGTGTTGATTAAATGTTTCGTCGTCTGGGCTAGGCGGGCAGGCGGTCTGATCGAGTGCCGAGCCAGGTCCTTGCGTTGTAGATACGGATTGTTCGCGGCTCATGTTTTCCTCACGTACTCTACGACGAATGAATTCATCTTTCGCACGGCTGAACCTCTCGTCCGATGTTTCGTGGGCGCTTGAAAGCCAGTGTGAGTTCGCAGTGTGTGCAGACCGTGATGAGGTCTGCGACTTCCAGGAGCCAGCAGGTATGTCAAGAGTGGGGCCGACCTCAAGGTCATTCGCAGCAGCCCATCTACCTGCCAGTCGAGACGATAATGATGACACCGAGGACTGCCGCGAGCATGAGTCAAGAGGGTCGACAGAGTGTGCATCCGAGTAGCTGGGAGATCGACTCCGGCCAATAGGAGACAGATCCTTAGGATCTGGCTGGTCGACATGACCAGACACATTGGTTGTGCTTATTGCAAGGCTCGGAACACCGTGGGGATCGTGTTCGCCAATCATGAGTCTGTCGATAGACTTGTCGAATGACTTCTTCCGAATAGGATCCCGAGGAGGCTTCAGTTTGTCTTTGCTTTTCATGCTATTGACGACCCTGCGGGGGAGACCGCCAAACAAGCCGCTTAGGTGCGATCCAGTAGGCGTGTCCAATGCAGTTGGTGTGCCAGGTAATGCTGAAGGAACCATTGGCGACGTAGACCGGGCTTCCAGATCAGTTTGACGTATGGTGTACGCGGAAGAAAACGATCTATCTTGCATGGCTGGACGGTAGGTCTCCACGTTCTGCATAGGCGACGCCTTACGAGAATCAGGACTGTCGAAGTATCTTGCTCGTTCCTTTGCTTCGGGGCTCGCGGTGACGCTGTGCGAGAGGGGGTGCTCTGACTCGCGTGATCTGCCCAACATGTCCAGGATGGCATGAGGTGCTACGCTACCTCGTCGTGCATCCTGGCTGATAGTACTACTCGAAGAGGTGGTGCTCATACTGGGAGGCATGTCGTGCGCAGAGCTCTGTGCACGGCGACGGGAGTTCGAACCGCCTCTAGTAAAGCTTTTGGTGACGTAGTCGGTAGCCTTCTTTGCAGCTGACCGTACCCGCTCCACGAAGCCAATGGGAACAACAGCTCTCTCCAGATCATCGTTGGAGATCTCGATCTTGCGGCCATGCGAGGAGCGGTTTGGATCTGTCTCTTCCATCCAGGAAGTGTAGTTGTTGATACCTTGAAGAAGCCAAGGATGCCTTTTGATCTCGTGTATGGTGATGCGGTGCTGAGAGTCCTTCACAAGTAGGCGTTTGAGCAAGTCACGGAGGTTCTCGTCGATCTCCTCGTAATCAACGTCATGCGGAGCTCTCCTGGCATTCGAAATAGGCTGCATGTTGCGCCCGTGTGAGTTCGGTCTGGAATTCGCGCGCTCAGAGACAGGCTTCAGTCGGTATCGCGGTATGTAAGGTTCGTCCTCGCTGATAGCCTTCATCAAAGCAAAGGGATTGTTTTCGTGGAAAGGGACTCGACCGTAGATCAGGCAGTACAAAGTGATTCCTAGAGCCCAGACGTCGATGCCGCCATCGATATGTGGAGTTTCGGCGCTGAAGTCAGTGCGGCAGAGTTCAGGTGCGTAAAAAGCCGGTGTGCCCACTGTCTTCGCTAGCTCGATGGCCTCATCCTCCTCCTGTACCTCGTTCTCCGATTGATCTCCGAAACCCTCATCGGTTTTCTGACGCCCGAGGTAAGATACTCCAAAATCGGAAATCTTGATGCGATGTTCTTTGGTAACAAGAAGGTTAGCAGGCTTAATATCGCGATGAATAACATTCTGATAGTGGAGGTATTCGAGACCCAGTACGGTGTCTTTGAACGCCTCCCAGGCACCCTGTATCGTCATGAGTGGAACATAACGGAAGTGCTCTGGAACCTCGTCATGATCGCCCTCTGGATGAGAGGCGCTACTGTCGGCAACACTAGGTGTGCGACCGCGAACAAACTCTGAATCGTACGCGCCGTACATTGTGCCTTCAAGGCCAGTGGTAGTGATTTCTTCGATCTTGCTAGAGTCGGAGGCGTGAGTAGATGAGCGGAACGCAGTCTCCATCGTGCCATCAGTGTGAGAGGATGGCTCTTTCCGATCGTGGAATTGGACTCGGCTGTGGGGACGCTCATCACGATTCGAGGTTCGGGAGCTTCGGCCAGCCTCAGAGTATAAGTCGTCATCAGAGTCACCTCCGAACTCAAAGCTCCAGGGTTCGTTGCCTGTGATAGTCTGGCGCCGAAGGTGAGCCTCCTTTGCTTCACGGCGGCGTTGCCGGGCAAGCTTCTGGTGTGCTATCCTGATGATGCGTTCATCCTCTAGTGCTGCTTTGTCGTCGTCGAAGATACCTTCTGACTCTCGCTGGAAGCGGCGCCATTCGACCAAGGTGACCTCAGGAGCGCCTTCCGTCCTCCACTTCACCTCGCCAAGCTCAACGTGCTCGAGGACTATATAGACCTTTTTCTTAGCCGGGTCGTCTATGACTTCGAGTAGGCTGACAATGTTGGGGTGCCGAGCCTTCTTGAGAATGGCAATCTCGCGTTTAATCTTGTCCTCGTGACTGGTGTTCTTGCCTAGGCGGCGACGCTTGGAGTACCGATCAACAATCTTTATGGCCACGTACTTGCCACTCATCAAATCTTTCCCTAGCTTGACCTTGCCGTGCACGCCGCGTCCAAGCTCATCGATGATCTCGTACTGGTTGACGACTTTGCGGCCAGAGACAGGATCGTGGGTCACATCGGCGATGTGGCTCTCCTTTGGTGCCTGTCTGTGGGTGTGGTGAAGCCAAGGGCTGGAGTAGAGACCGTCAGTCGGTTCCCTCGAGCCGGACGGTATGTGCTTAGTGGGGTCGAAGAGCCCGGGACTGCTGACGGGGGAGTTGCCGGCGGTGCGCGGGGCCGACTCCATGATATCACGGTAGTGGCGGTTCGAGGCGCCAAACGAAGGAATGGCAGACACCGAGTTTGCAGAGAAGTGTGCGGGGTGTGAGCTGCGGGCGCGTTGGATGGGCGGAGCATAACGCATGTGATATTGCTGGAACTGCAGGGCAGCGTAGGACTGGTTGGGATAGACGGGACCATCATGCTGCTGTGAGGCGGCGGGCCCCGTGGCCAAGTGGTGAAGGCCAGCGGTGGGGTTCGCGCGGACGGTGACGTTGCTGGCGGTCGAGATGGTGGAGAGGTCGCGTTCGTAGGTGGGGCGGTTGAGGTGGGCGAGGGGATGCAGCGAAGGCCCAAAATCGTCGCCTAGTGGCGTGGCGACGACATTGTTGACAGAGGTCGTCGATGCATTCGCGCTCGAGGAAGGTGACGGTTCGCTCGAGGCGGGCGTGCTGCGCGTGATGGCGGACGTGTAGGCGCGGCGGGGCTGCGGTGAAAAGTAGCTGGGCGGCGTGTCGTCGTCGACGGGGTGCCGCAGAGTGGCAGTGGCGGCGTCTGAGGGGACCTCAGAGCGAGGCGTGCTGTCGGCCTCGTCGAGCGGCAGGCGTTGCTGGTGCTGCGACGGGTGCTGGTGCTGGCATGGGGTCGCCTCGCCGTCGTCGCCGTGCCCGTTGAGCGGCGTCGAGTGGGTGCGCGCAGCGTCGTGCGTGTAGCACTGCTCCCCCGCTGTCAGGCCCGGACCAGTCATGGTGAGCGAGCGCTCAGTCGTCTCAGTTCAGCCGCGCAGTGCAACCATGTCAGGGTCTGCAGGTGGGCGCGGTGCTCAGAAATTATTCGCGGGTCGCGGTGTCGGCGGGTGTCATCCTGCGCTGGCGGCAGGGCAAAATGCGAGGTGCACGGCGGAGACAATGGCAGCGCGGGCGGGCGGTGGTGTCGTCGTGCGAGTGTCGAGGGTCGAGTGCTCCGGGTGTGCTGCTTTGGCTGCAGAGCGGCGGGAGGTCGAGGACTTGGCTGCGCGGCTGGGATGGGATGGTTGAGAGACAACGATCGCCCTAGACGGTCCAGATAGGGCAATGATATGACGAGGGCCCGAATAAGTGGGGCTGCAGCGGCAGCGAGCGAGTGAGAGCGAGCGCTGCGGCGTGGTGGGGCTGCGAGCTGGCGGCCAACAACAGCAGCGAGGGCCAACAACGAGGCCAACGGCGGGCAGCCAGCAAATAGACAGCAGGCGACGCGGCCAGGGTATCCAGCACCGCGAGCAAAAAGCCAGATGGCGAGCAGAGCAGAGGTGGAATGGATTCGCGGCAGCACTCGCAACTGTTGAGCAGCCTGGCGTGCCTCATGTACTTGTCCGGGCCCGCTGCGTTGCTCACCACCCTTTGACCTCCAGCAGCAGACGGGGCCCGGGCTGAAATCACACACATGCGGCCATCCTCACTGCGGCATGGCTGCCTTCCTGGTGCATGCAGCACTAGCGCTGCATTGGCTGGAGCTACCCGGCGCTCAACACAACCTGTGTGGCGCCGGCACGGCGAGCTGGGAGGGGTGGTTCGTCGCCCCAGGCCAGCTGCGATAAGAGCAAACTGCTCGCTGCACCGCGCCGTGTTCGCTGCACCATGTTCGCGGCCGACGCGAGCCCAGCAGCATGTGCCTGAGAGCTGACGGCAGCGCGCTGTTGGGCATCCTGCAGCTGTTTGGCAAGCAGCCCAGGGAGCGACGGCCGCCGCCCGGAGATGCAGTCGCGCTGCAGCAAGTGCTCGTCACCGAAATTATACGATTATAAGCCAGCCGCGATAAGAGCAGCGAGCAAGCAAGCCAAGGCGCCGCAACTCTAAACCTCCATCTGCGAGGGTGCGACACACCAAGCAACCCGGCGCCCTGACAAACATGGGAACATGCACCCCTTGGACCCTCTTCCTGCCTGCCCCTTCCCCAGATTTCCGCACGATAGCCCCATCGCTGCACTTTTGCTTTTTCCCATGCCCTCCCCTCGCCATCGTTGTGGAGTCCTCCCTCGCCATCGTTGTTGAGCCCTCCCTCGCGCCTCCTCGGCGTGCATGCAGAGCACTATTACGCACCAACTGCCTATCGTGAAGTCACGGGCCACCACCTTCGCCGAAGTCACACTGCATCGTGGCCGGCCAACAGATGAGCTGCAGTCTAGACGCCGGCCATTGTCTATCGTGAAATACCCAAAAAGGCATAGAACAGACCATCAATTTCTGCACTCCTGACATAAACGCTCTGGTGCAGCACGCATTGAGATGGTGCGAGGCGCCAAGCCTGCCTGGCCATTGCAAAGCATCGTGAGATTCGTCACCATCTGCATTAAAATCCATCCCTCGCTTGCCTTGTCCTCGCCCCGACCGCTTGCTCGTGCTCAACTGCAGCGGCCTTTGACCCGACCGCCCAATGCCGTCCGCCAGCGACTCCGCAAATGCCACGACTGCCACCCGAGCGGCTGCTCTGCCAAAGAGTCCGTTTACCAGCTATCGTGACTCGACGCTAGGCATCTTCGCGCTGCTGCTGGCTTTCCGCATCGTGAATGCACTGACGCTGCGCACCTTCTTCCAGCCGGACGAGTTCTTCCAGTCACTCGAGCCTGCATGGCAGCTGGCCTTTGGTAGCGCCAGCGATGCTTGGATTACTTGGGTAACTTCCCTCCGTCCTTGATCAGTCCCGTTGTCTGGCTCTGAAGAGGAATTATTTTGCAACACTCCGTCTCACACTGAGTAGGAGTGGAGAACCCAATTGCGGTCGTCCCTGCATCCTAAGCTATTTGCAGCCGCCTACCGAGTCGCGGCACGCTTAGCAGACTTCTGTGGCGTGAATCTACCTGTCAAAGCCGAACTACTACTGGCAACGCCGAGGGTTGCCCAAGCTGTGTCCGCAGCGCTACTCGACTGCTACACATGGAAACTTGCGGAGAAAGTCTACGGTCGTGGCAATCGTACAGCCCTCACTACGGTATGTCATTTTCCTGCAATTCCAGGCCACAATTTCAGTTATCTGATTTCAGGATATATTAGCTCCTAATATCGGTATGCAGCCCTTGGCAGTGGTTCTGCTCAACCCGGACGCTGTCGAATTGTCTTGAAACCACTTTCACGTCCATTGCTGTCTACTACTGGCCTTGGCATTGGACAGCATGGAGCATACCCCAGAAAGAGGGTAGACCCTCAATCGCAGCCCAAGGCAATCTCGGCTCGATCTTGCAGTAAGATGCCGTCCAGATCTGCCTCTGACTTTAGACTCATGCTCGTACAGGTTGCGTCTGTCACTACTGCTAGCAGCTTTTGCCTGTATACTTCGACCCACAAATATCCTCATTTGGTTACCAATCTCCATTCCAACATTATGGCAAGTGCCGAAGAGGTTGCGGTATATTTTGATCCGCGAAGTCATACTATGCGGGTAAGTACACCATTATGCATGAGCATCCCAATGCGGTGGTCATGCAGCAAGGCCCGTTCGATGACTGACAGCCCCAGATCCGCAGTCCTTGGCTGTTCAGTTCTATCTGATCGGTTCTACTATGGCATCTGGACTCTTCCTCCACTGCGTTTCCTCTACTTCAACATTGCCCAATCTCTAGCAGTGTTCTATGGCAAAAATCGCCCAGACTATTACTTTACCGAGGGTCTACCACTACTCCTCACCACAATGCTGCCCTACGCCACAATAGGCTTGTGGCAGACATTGCGAGAAGATCCATCACCCACGCCCACTGACAATGTTATATCAAGCAGCCGCGGCATACTCTCACGTTTGGCGTGGACTTCGCTCACCATGACCTTCATGCTGAGCTTAGTTTCACATAAAGAAGTCCGCTTTCTCTACCCCATCCTGCCCTTCCTGCACATCCTGTCCGCTCGCCCCTTATCGTCCTTCCTGCCAGCACATGCACCATTGTCGCGTTGCACAATTGTAGGGATTCTCCTCGTCATCAACATAGTCATAGCAGGCTACGTCTCCCAAATCCACCAGTGCGGCGTGATCGACGTCCTGCACTACATCCGACACAAGCATGAAGCTCGAAACAACTTCGTCACTGCTACCCCATCAACACTAATGAACACCACAGTCGGCTTCCTGATGCCCTGCCACTCCACGCCCTGGCGCTCCCACCTTGTGTATCCAGAAATAAACGCGTGGGCACTGACGTGCGAACCGCCGCTCGACATCCCTCTTGCCGAACGAGCAGCATATCTGGATGAGGCTGATGAGTTTTATATCAACCCAGGGCCGAAGAGGTGGCTGAGGGAGAATATGGAGTCCACTGCCACAGTATCATCGTCAGGCAGTCGATCCGCGCAGTTTTTGGCAGCGCAAGACCCTAAATATAGGGCGAAGTACAGGAGGAAGTGGCCGCAAAACTTGGTCTTCTTCGGCGCTTTGGAGGAGCAGTTGAAGGGTGTTCTTGGTGAGACGAGGTACAAAGAGTGCTGGAGAGGTTTCAACAGTCATTTCCATGACGATTCCAGGAGGGTTGGAGATGTCGTTGTTTGGTGCCTGGATGAGTAGTGTTGGGGAAGAGAGGGGATGTGGATGTTGTACGATCAGTGTACGGTAATGTGTTTTGCTGGATAATCAATGTACTCTAGACACTAGCTTCGCCGAGCAGCTTCGCAATCTTGGTATAACCGCGCTTCAAAACATAATATAGAAAGTCGTCCGGCCGTTAGAACAATGCTTTGCTCGCCACACTCAACAACCATGCTGCATCTTGCCATCCGCCCGCCTCCTGTCCCTCCGGCGGTTTGGGCACATCAATCTTGACCTCACCACCCACTTCGCTGACCTTGTCTTGTACTTTGAGCGCGCTCGCAGCGATTATACTCTCGCGCTCCATCTTCCTCCTCTTCGCCTCAACCTCCCTCATCAACTTCGCCTCATCTTTCGTTAGGCTTGTCGACCGTTGTTCTTCCTCGTCAGAGGACACTTCGCCATCCTCGTCAACAGAGAACAGAGTCCACCCAATTAGCGCGTCCATCCAGCCACCAAGACCAAAGCCGCGTTCGCGTGCTAGGCGAGCGACTTCTTCTTCGTCGTCTGGACCTTCTTCTTCGTCTCCTTCCACGAAGTCAGGCTCGACGAGTGATTCTTCCGTGTCCATGTCTAGACTGTGACGTGCCGAGGGTAGCCCGGACATGGCGAGATCAATGCGAGAGCCCACACGCGAGCCACGTCGACTCTGCCGTGCGCTAGGTACGCGGCTGCCAACGCGAGACTGCAGCCTACTCCCCGCCCTACTTATCCGCGGCGAGAAAGTGGGAAAGTCACCTATATTTGCCGGTTCACCGGAAGATCTGGCAACGAGTCGTGCATCACTCTCACGCTGCGCTGCGGGCTCCACAGGACTCACAAGAGACGTTGAGCTCTCTCGTCGCACCAACCAGCCCTGTCCTCTTGCATCCCGTGTCTCGCCCGCTATCACAAGACCGGCGCGGTGAAGCCAGTCGTCGTTCCCTTCGCTCGTGTGGTGGCGGTGAAGTGGCATGCGCAGGGGCAGCGGGGCGGTGTGTTTCCGTGTGTGATGCCTCTTGTGTTCTAATTGCCCAGTTGGCTCCGCGAAGGACACGCCGGGGTGTAGAGTGTTGGTGCTCTTTGCCTTTGGTATGTCGCCTGCATCCCTTACGTCCTCTCTTTCAATAACAAAGTAGCTGTCGTACGCGTAGGTCTGGTGTCGGCGGCCATTGCGTGATGCGCTTCTGCTCTGGCTTAGGCTGAGGATGCCTGGTGTTGTTGGTGCCGATTTCTGGGCGATGTATGAGGTGCGCGGAGTGCGAGTGCCGGTTAGCTCCTCATCCGGGGTGGATGGTCCTGAAGCATCGAGGGGGTATTTGGAACTGAGGGGTGCGAGGGAGAGATTGTGGAGGTTGGGGTAGGATCGCCGTGACCGGGACGTAGATGACGAGCGTGATACATCCATTGTGCGTGAAAACTCAATCTATCATAAAAGCACGCAGGGCGTAAGCATTCCTTATAGCAGACAAGATTTCGTGTGGAGTGACCGAGGCCCGACTGCGAGTTATCGTGATAGAGCACGGGATTCCGGGGAAGTGTACGTTAGTCCTAATGCGGGTTAGTGGAAGATCAGGTGTCGTTCACGTGAAACCGCCAGCCGCTGGCATTGGAGATATTGTGGAGTGGAGTGTGCAATCGTCTTTTTTCCACGCCTCAATACTGTCAACAAGATGGTTCTTCGAAAGTCAACAGGGCAAACAATTGACACATATGGCTAGCGGCTTGATGAGGCTGCTCGCTGGAAGAAGCCGTTGCCTAGATCCTCACGTCTAAGATTTGTACACGCGAGGCTGCAGCTAACGCAGATGTACGAGAAATTCGTGCCGTGCATGGCGGATCAGTGTAGTTCGAGCGAGTTAAACGAGGCGGAACGCTCAACGCGGCACCGCTGCAAGAATTTTCGGGGCCTCGCTGGCGCGCTGTCTCGGTACCGAGACGATGTTGAGACCGGCTGCCTCCGCGCGTCATGCCACAGCGGGGTGATCAATAATATAGCAGCTTGACGCGAGCCACTTGGCGACGTCGCGCTTTGTGAATGGAATGTGAATTCATGCTGTGCAACGCTACGCACGTGCTGCATTGTCTTCTGGGCCACAAGAGCCGCATTGTACAAGTGCTGCATGTCGCCAGAAAGGGAGTCGCAGAGGCTCACAATTTCGACTTGTTCCTGCACAAAGGGTCGTTAACTCCGACGGGTAGTGACGCACGTATCCGCTTGGCGAGTCATCTTCCAGGCAAGCGCGGCCTCGCGCATAAGCGGTCGGATTTCCGTGGGACTGCTATTGAAAGAGACAGCCCTGGAAGCACAACCCCCCGACCACCGACCTCCCACAACACCACTGCACCCACTTCTCATAAAATACCGAACCTCCCCTTTCCCGCGGCTCGACGTCTGCTCGCTACCACTTCACGCGCCCACACTCTCGCACGCGCCTGGGTTCTGACGCCGAACACACCACCTCCCACTCCTTCCACTCCAAAACAATGAATCTCGCCTCTTCGCCCTCCCGCAAGAAGCAAATACAATGTCTGCTTTAATTCAGAGCTGACCGCAGAGTAAGTCACCAGAATTGTCTCTTCAAGCGCGTTTTGCCATCCATGGTTGCCTTCGTCACAAGAAAACTACGCGTGTATTTCTGTGGCAGCATCGTGAGTGCATGCTGTAATTGGCACTGCACATCTGCTCAACTCTGGCTCGTTGCTGCACCACCCAAAAACGAAAATATCAAGCATTTATTGACTTCGTTTTTTAGCCCTTCTGTCGGCCTCTGCCCGATTCCTCTGCACACACGACCAATTTCCCCTTCTGAGACCACTATCCAACACGCACACGACCACCCCTTTTATCACCTCAAACTTTCTCAGAACTGGGGAATCAGCCGCCGTGGTTGCTAGACTCGCACAACTGCTCTGAAGCAATCCTCTAGCACGCGGGAAAGGAACGCTGAGCGCCAATCCTCTGCACATTATCACCAGACACGAAACATCTACTCAACGATACGCACCCTGAAAATGGCCACTCCTAAGGCGAGCAGCGACCTTCCCGCTGGCCATAGTTACTCTGCCCAGTTCACTATGATGGACAAGGTTAAGGAGTATCTTGAGGCCCTGAACATCGCTGTGAGCGAAAAGCTGCACATTCATGCAGCCGTCGTCCATCATGAAGATCTCCCACACGACAGCATCGAAAGCTCAGCTGCTTCGACCACAGAAACTGGCACCGTCACACCATCCTCCGTCCGTTCGGTTGTACCTGATCGCCTCAATATGCGCATTCCACCCCTAAACTACGGAGCCGTTGTTCCTGGAAGCATTTACCGTTGCAGCTATCCTGAGCCGGCCAATCACGAGTTTATCAAGGATCTCAAAATCAAGAGCATCCTTACACTGGTACCTGAGCCCATTGCGCCTGAGTACCAGTCATTCATGGACGAGGCTGGCATTCAGCACTTTCGCGTCCATATCCGCGCCAACAAGGGTGAGGTGCGGGTCGACTCCTGTGAAATGCAGCGTGCTCTGCGTCTGCTTATGGATCGCACCAACCACCCCATCATGATCCACTGCAACAAGGGCAAGCACCGTACAGGCTGCACTGTCGCATGCTTCAGACGGATCTGTGGCCTTGACATGGAGACTATTCGCGAAGAGTACCACACATACGCTGGCAAGAAGGCGCGTTTCCTCGACGAAGTGTTCTTCGAGAACTTCGACCTGAACCTCGTCATGTGGATGGCTCGGCAGGAAGGTTGGGCTGGCACGAAGGTCGAGCGTGGTTCTGGACTGGAGTGCAGCCACGATCATGAGGAGGAGGTAGAGGCTGTCGACATTACGACCCCTCTATCACCTCCCACTACGCCGGTCATGTGCCTCGCAGCGCCAAAGCCATTAGCTTAGGCTACAACTCGGGGCAGGAGCGATTTTCCTTTGTCTTTGTCATTATCACAGTACGGCGTCTAACGGACTACGGCATACCCTACTCTGTAACATGGTGGATTTCTGCTTTCCGACAGGCGTTCTGGATAAAAGAGCCGCATCACTATATGCACTTGATTACAGGAAAACGGCGTTTCAACCGGGATTAGAGTGCGCTCTCCTGCGTTGTGAGAGGCTTTGCTTTGCTTTACTTTGTTATATTATGACGCAGTCTGACCAGAATCTCTCGGCGAAGAGCTGGTGACTATTGCTACGGATGTGAAGGCTTTTTGTCAATATCATCAAGTAGCAAGTTCCAATATTATCAGTCAATCGACTACTGATGCGTCAAGCTCGTCTCTCGTCTTCCTGCAGTATGCGTTGGTATCTCGACAACCAGCTCAACGCTGGAATTGTATAATGCTCAATGAGGCGGTTCAGAGTATTGTTATGAAGGGGTCTAGACTAGCTCATCTGCAGCCACAATAGCCACAGCATCGACTTAGACCGAATCAATTTCCACAGACTCTCCGCCAACAGCGATCAAACGGGCCTTCTCTTCGTCTGCAAATAAGCGAACATGTGCAAGCCGCTGTGCACTTTTGGCCGAATGAACATGCTTAGTCTTATGGAAAAAGTCAAATGCTCTTGAGTTTTGCTAGCTCGGCATAGATTACTATGTATAGTCTCGACAGAAACGCCAACCTTCGATACTGGTAAGTTTGGTTTGGTCCAATGTTGTAGGTTGCGTTAAAAAGCATCAAATCCAGTCGATAGAAAATAAAGGTATATCTTCCATGCAACAATCGGTCGTTCGGCCGGTATATCCGACCCAAGCTAGTATTGAATTTGATTGATTTGACTCGGCTATGCCGGATAGAATATAGGGATTGTATTCTGCATGCACTCCTCTTCACGTCACTGTTGTAAGTGTCTTGATATTTTCTTCTCTCGGTCTTGTCAATGTTGAGCGTTGGTCAGTGAAGAAGGTTAACGAGACACCAACAAGGCGCAACTTGGCTTCATAATCTTCCACGAAAGAACTGGCATATTAGGGCATCTTCCCTCAATAGAGCCGATAGTGACGATAATGACAAATGCAACAAAGATGATCGATAGAAGATGTAGTATGTCTCGGTGCTTATGGTGAGACGAGAACCATGTCAACGGCGCAGCCTCCAATTATATCCTGATGTTGTCGGTAACGGAGCCTGGAGCAAGTTGAGCTCAAGTATGAGTATAATATTCCTCTTACCTACAGTATATGCCTAAAATCACAGACTATGACAAACTCACGACCTTCCCATGGTAGAGTCTCGATGAGGGCGTGCTATTATAACAGTCTTCAAGTACACCTCACTCATTTTTGCTTCTGGTGAATGCACCTACCCGCTGAACAAACATCACGTTTCACTCACGCAGCGACTATTCCAGACTCTATCCATTGTGGAAAGCACTCAAACTACAATATCCCCAGTGTCCTTTTCACTAGAGTTTCGCTCTTTGGGCAATATTAATAAGACTGCTGAAGTTAGTGATGGCACTAAATACCACTATTACAAACACGCAGTCCACCAAGCTTGACACCACCAACCGCGATCAACTGTATTACGTCCGTTTTCTCAACCATGGCACCATCCAACAAAGTAAATCTTGAAAAGGCCGCCAAATACGCAATCGCGGCCTCTAAAGGCTTCAGCTACTATCTGCCCAAGTCGGCTCAACGACACCTCCAAGAGGTTCTCAAACAACTCCCATCCGCGGCACGTTCCATCTACGATGAATACTATCGCGACCTCATGTGTTCGAAAGCATGTGCAATAGAGTCTGCTTTAGCCATGGCGAAGTTCGTCGATACCTTCCCGGGGATTGCAAGCAAGCACAATGCTTTCGTCAAAGAGATGAACGAGGAGATTAATAGCAATGAACATGAAGGTTATGTGCCGATCATGTTTCCGATGGTTAAGGAGCCTGAAACTGAGGTAGAAGCGGACAAACCAACAATTAGAAAGGTCAAGAAGCGTAAGCGGGTTGCTGATGGTAAAACACCGTTGCCATCCCCGGAATCAAAGAAAATCAAGAAGGCGAAGACCGAGCTGGAAGCGCAGTCAGTCGCGAAGTCGACTCGGGCAGTCACTGAGCCGCCCTCTCCTTCGCCTAGTCAAATCCTGAATGCAATACTGCATCCGCCAGCTCCATCTCCTGCTCGTACTGCACCCTCAGTTCATGCCAAGCAGAAGTCTTATGCAGATGATTCGCCGCCTCTTACACCAGAGTCAGATGATGCCCTCGATCTTGAGCAAGGTGCGCCCTTAGATCACAGGCACTTCGACTGGCAATCGCACAATAGCTCTCTGCCTTTATATGTACTGCCTGAGAGCCTCACTGGCGATGACGCACCCCTTGAAGAGCCATCAACAGACCCTGAAGGCCATGATATCCTATCCTCAGGGAACAATGCTCAGCACACAACCAAAAAAGAGCTTTATGGAAAGCTCAACTCCTTTCTATCACCTTCTACTTCACCAATTGCAAATGCAGATAACGAGATGGACGACGAGCCAGGTGCAGTGATAAAGGAGCCTGAATACCCAATGGAAGACGACATTCATGCTGAATCGTCTTCAGACATCAGCGATACTTTCTTATCAGATGATCAACGCTGGGAAGCTGGCCTTGAAGCCATCGAAGGGTTTAATTGGAACCGTCAAGGATCGCGATGGCTGGGTGGCCGAGGTTTCATAAGCCGTTACTATAGTGATGAGATCGAGAAGACTGCTGGGGTGTTTCGAGGCGACTATTGGGATGATGCAGATGCAGATGCAGATTCAGAGACACGCTTGGTCGAGCATTGAGTGGAATTACACCTTTCCAGCGGCAGTGGGAGCCTGCTCAGTGCCGACAACGATGTTACCGTCGCTATTGATACATTTGATAACTGCCTGGATGTATGTTCAAAGGTAAAGATGAAGTTAAATTCTTCCATTGAGTACCGTCAACTCCTTCCAATGCAATGCTGCCGTCTTTACCCAATGCAATACTGTTGATACATGTTTACACAAAATCGAATACATCTCCCCGGTCTGCAATCATCTTGCCAACCCTCTTCGTGCCTACTACTCTCTCAAGCTCCAACCTCTCCCATTTACTAAACGCCACGCGCACGCTGGCTTCCTGCCTGCTGATCTCGCCGCGCTCGACGCTCTTGCCAATGAAACCGACAACCTCGTCGTAGAATTTGGGGTTCTCGGGAACACCGTAGAAGACGACACGCTTCACGCCACGGATCTGGTAGCGGTGGAAGTGGTGCGCACGTCCAGTGTAGAGGAGGAGCGAGTGTTTGCCGCTCATGAAGTGGGAGCGCGCTTTCCGCACATCGGTCGGATCGGTGTATTCCTGGATCAGGCCGTAACTAAAGTCCGAATCGACGAGGGAATTGCGGACGCGCACGAAGTCGAGGTAAGAGGGGATGAAGACGAGGACCCCAACTCCACCTGTCGCAGGCTTGGGAAGGCGTGTGATGGATGGTAAGATGGAGGAGTGGAAGTACTTGAATCTCGCATCTGGATCGGTCAGGTGAGACGGCGAGTCGAAGCGCAGGAATGTTTGCTTGACGCCGTAGGAGAGCGACTCAATGAGTCCGGCCGTGTAGTCTGGTGTGTAGCGCAGGCGGCCGGCGACGTTGCGCATGTGCTTGTAGTAGAGCGAGTTGATTTTTGGTGTGAGGAATGCGGAGAGAATGATGGTCTGGCGCAGGTTAGGGGCGTGGCCATCAAGGTACCACGATCGAACACGGGAAAAGTCGCAGCCGTGGGGATCTTTGGGCTGGAGGTTGAGATGGTCGAAGACGAATTCAGCGTGCTCGAAGTTTTGCATGAGTGTTGCGTCTGCTTGGTCCATGATGACCATCTCAATAGACGACAGGAAGTCGTAGTCTCCACGCTTCTTCTTGTCGCCGGTCTCGATGGCTCGTCGCAGGCCTAGCGCTGAGGCGAAGATGATGTCTGAGTTGTAAAAGGTCGAGTATAGCTTCAGCGTCTTGCGGGTCAGCTTGACACCAACACGGAACTCGTTCTCGTCGTTGCCTTCGAAAAGCTCCTTGAAGTCATCTGGTTTGTCGTCCGAGAACTTGTCCTCGGGCTGCGCGAAGCTGTCCAGGAAGCGCTTCTTGTTCTCCTGCTGCTCGAAAGTGTGCAGCTTGGTGATGGAGTCCAGCACGCGTACGCAGGCCTGCTTTGTCTCGAGGAGGAAGAGGATCTTTGGTCGGGTGAAGCCCTGGTCGCGGTACTCGACGTCCTCGTCTTCTTTTGCCGCTGCCAGCTTCGCGTTGTTCTTCAGCACTCGGTCTCGTGTCATCAGGATGTGGTTGAGGGCGTGCAAGCAGGTGAGGTCCCGGAGGCGGCCAGCATTCTGCACTGTTCGTGCGCCAAAGAGCAGGTCCTGGTAGCTGAACAGAGAGGGTGCAATTGTCTGCTCGAGATTGTTGAAGTCGCCGATTTCCTTTTGTGCATTTTCGACGAGTTTCGACTTGAGTCCAATATTGCGCGTGTTCTTGAACCTGGGCCTTTCTAGTGCCTGGTCATCGGCGCTGGGTACCTGCAGGACACCCTTCCCAGTGTTGGTGTGGCTTGAATTCTGAGCTTTCCACGGATTGGCAGGCTTTGCCGGGCCTGCTTCTAGCTTCTTCGTTGCCCACTCGTTCTCTGCTATCCTCTTCAGGCGGTGTGTGAGGTCGTCCTCGAGCGGATTGGCAAAGTGCTTGTCGAAGAAGGGGTTGTTCGCTTCGTTGTCGAGGGTTGTGTCTTCCTCGTCTTCCACCTCCTCGGCCTCGTCGTCGTCTGCTGGCTCATCGGCGTCATCCTCGTCTGCTGGCTCATCGGCGTCATCCTCGGCAGAGTCAGCGTCGACGGCAGCAGTCCTCAGATCAGTGTGCTTCGCGCGCCTCTTGAGGCCTTGCTGCCCAGCAGACAGGTCCTCCTCGCTCTGCGCCTTGCGCTTCTTGCTGGATCGGCCGGTGGGCTGCGTGGAGGCGAGCGACTGTAGCAGGGCCGAGTAGGCGTTGGATGTGGGCTCTGCCTCGTCCTCTTCCTCTTCGGACTCGTCGTCGGACTCGTCAGACGGTTCGGACTCGGTGTCTTCTGGTTCGGGGGACTGTCTTCTCTCGGCGTCTCTGCCGTGTGTCAGCGACTGGCCTGCGCCTCGTCCAGCTCGTTGCCGTACTCACGCCTCGCCGTGTGGGCTGCGTGTTCGCGCGGCACCGTATCCACCGCGGTCGCCCCTTCCTCGCCCTCGTGCACCGCCCCTGCCGCCTCTGCCCCCGCGGTCGCCGCGTGCACCGCCTCTGCCGCCTCCTCCTCGTCCTCCTCTTGCGCCGCCTCTGCTGAAGCCTCTGCTGCTGCTCCCGCCGCGTGGGCCGCCGCGGCCTCTGGTCAAGGCCATGCTGTGGTTTCTCCTGTCACGTGTTTGTCTGCAGCGTCTGTCACAGGTGCACGCCGCTGGGCTCAATCATACAAGAAGTTGCCTGTGCTGTCCTGCGTGCCAGATGGCGTCCTCGGCGCGATGCTCCTCCAGAAAATAAATATTAGCGTCCGTGCTAGCGAGAGGACCGCACCTGGCAGGCGGCCGCAACAATACAATTTCTGCCCCACCACCTTCACGCCCTCAACGCCCCCGACGGCCTCGCACATCCCACGGCACCGCCCAGCGCAGCTCCCGCCATCATGTCCGACAACGACTCCTTCCTCCACCTCGCGCGCCCGCTCGGCCCTGCGCCCGTCGGCGCCCAGCCCTCAACCGCCCCGCTGAACGTGGTCATCCAGCCCCAGGTGCGCCCGCCTCTGCCTGGCTCCGGCCGGCCTGCCTCTGTCTGCCCGTAGCAGCGCGCTGACACCGTGACCAGGCCATCTTCTCCGTGCTCGACCACTCGCTCCGCCGCCCCGCCGACCAGGAGCGCGTCATCGGCACGCTGCTGGGCACCCGCAGCGAGGACGGCACCGAGATCGAGATCCGCAACTGCTATGCCGTCCCCCACACCGAGACGGCCGAGCAGGTCGAGGTCGACATGGACTACCAGAAGCAGATGCTCGCCCTGCACCTGCGCGCCAACCCCCGCGAGGTCCTCGTCGGCTGGTACGCCACCAGCAGCGACCTCAACACCTTCTCCGCCCTCATCCAGAACTTCTACAGCCAGCAGGGCGACGGCACCTGGCCCCACCCCGCCGTCCACCTGACCGTTTCCACAGAGCCCGGCAAGGAGATCGAGTCGCGGACCTACATCTCCGCCCCCATTGGCGTCACCGCCGAGCGCGCCGCCGACTCGTGCCTGTTCATCCCCGTGCCCCACGAGATCAAGTACGGCGAGGCCGAGAAGTCGGGCCTGGAGCTCATCTCGTCGGCAAAGGACCGCGAGGACCGCACCTCGGAGATTGCCACCGACCTCGACCAGCTGGAGCGCGCCATCCAGCACGTCCTCGACATGCTCGAGCGCGTCTCCAACTACGTCAACAACGTCCTCGACGAGGAGGCTGAGCCCTCGTCCGCCCTGGGCCAGTTCTTGATGAACGCCCTCAGCCTGGCACCCAAGGTCGACGCCGCTGACATTGAGCGCGACTTGTACGTATCCCAAAGCTCCAAACCACTCAACCACCCACTAACGATTGCAGCAACGCACACATCCAAGACGTCCTCGTCGTCTCCTACCTCGCCAACACCATCCGCACCCAGATCGACCTCTCGAACCGTCTGGCGACCGCAGCCCTCACTCTCGGCGGCGGCGATGCGCTTGCTGGCGACAACCAAAAGGACGGCGGCGACAGGAAACAGGGCGGCGACCGAAGGGGCGGCAACAAGGGCAGGCAGCAGAGGCAACAGGAGGCTTGAACATGATTTATGATGCATTCTTAAGAGCTTGGGTTTGGCGTTTTGGCTAACGTGCGAGTGTCGTGGTGCCCGAAGACGTTAGAAACGGCAACACCACACTTGACGCACGAAAAAGAACGAGGAGCAGCAGAAGGCACCGCAGGAGGCGCGAGCAGAGGTGTGGGGGTGCTGCATGACGATGCTGAGCAGACAGGCGAGCTGTTTGTTCGTTAAACATTGTCTGGAGTAGTCTGAGGCTGTGTATGATACAGCCCTGTGGAGCAAGAAGCATCTGGGCGTGAAGCTCAGCAATACATCCACCATGAAGCCATGAGCCATTCAGATGTCCACTCAGTGATGTAGAAAGTTCATTTCAGTCATGTAACAGGGAGTCAATGACACGCCAGCCAATTCAGCTGAAGTTGGGTTACTTTGTGGTATTATCAGTCGAAGGAAGGTCAACTCGCAATATTCGGTTTGACTCGGGTTCTCAAGTGCAAACAAGTTTTCAGCCAAGACATGGGACCTCTGCTTTCTTCACTAAGCGGCACTTTTGAGTTGTCGGGTCTTGTAAAAGTGTTTCATTCATGCGCACGTCGACGCTGGTATCAATGTCGTGAACGCCCTCCCAATGCAGATATTTCCCTAATTCCCTGATAAGATGAATGCAATTGCAGGCCATCCCAATGCAATTCCCCTCGTTGACCAAAATACTGAGTGCAATTGTCACGTCCACCTCACTCGTTGCCAAGCCTCTCCTTTTCACCATCTACACCACACTCTCGTCATCGGCAAACTTCTCCTTCTTCACCTTGTCCTTTTTCTTCTTCTTCTTTTTCCGCTCACCTTCCTCGTCCCCGGCCTTGCTCCGCTTCGCAGCCGGCGCCTCGCCTTCCTCCTCCTTTGCGTCGCCCTTGTTCAGCACCGCGCCCTCGTCGGTGTCGAACGCCTTGCGCTTCCGCTTCAGCTCCTTGTCCGTCTCCAGCATCTCGCTGACCCTGCCCAGCTTGCTCGTGTCGCGGCGCAGCATGAACTTGAAGTCGTCGAGCTTGATCTTGGCGCGCCGCGCGTGGTGTGCTACGGCTGCAGCTTCGTGGCACGTCTCGATGATGTAGTCGGTTACAATCTCGTCCAGCACGCGCACCGTCTCGGGGAGCGGGAAGTCGTTGTCGCCAAAGGCGAGGAGGAAGGCTTCTACTGGAGGCCGGTCAGGGAGTGTTCATGGGGACGGCTATATTCGCAAACAGAGCTGAGATCCAAGGCAAGGTTACTTACAGTCTTGTGTGGGAAATTGCTGGCCCTTCTGGCGCAACCGCATGCGCACCTCGGTCATGATGTGCTGATATGCGAGCTTCCACTCTCGCTTTGACTCTTGAAACTCTGCTTCTAACGTTGCTTCTTTGTTCGCGTGGGCAAGGCGTTACGCGCGCAGTGCTGAGTTCAAGCTTTCGTTGTGGGTATTAGGTCGTGCTTTGTGATGCTTCTATTCGCGCAAAAGGTCGAGAGTCTTGCAGGTGATATGTGGATCGATATGCGCAAACGTGATCTAGTGTCCAGTACGGTTTGGGTGGAGCTGTAGGTGTGTGGTGTATGCGCCTAAGAACGCGGTGGCCGACCATGACGATCATGCATGCACGCACAGGCCAGACAACCTCGGCGCATCGTCCCCGCCGAAGTGAATGCATCGCAACGACAACTGTTCACTTGACGATTGCAGGCAACCATATTGAGATACAATCACTCCACTTCCTCGCAGAAATTACATCGCGCTCTTGCTAATCGCAACCCACGCGGGCCATCGACATAATGGTGAGCCTCCACCTTCTCCATCATCACCATCCAACTACCTACTTACACATCCGCAGACAGCTCTCTTCAACTTCCAATCCCTCCTCCTCGTCATCCTCCTCACCATCTGCACCGCAACCTACGCGCACTACGTCTTCCCCGGCATCATCGACCGCAACAAGGAAAACTACTTCGTCAGCCCCATATGGAAGGCCGCGAGAGTAGGTGAGAGGCTAAGCCCGTATGTCAGTCTGGCATGTGTCGTCATGGCGGTAAGTACTGAAATTCTTTGCTTAAGAAAGATGGTTGGGTTGCGAAAGGGTTAGAAGAGCAAGGGGGGCCTGTTTTCGCGGTCAGCGGGCTGCAGACATGGCTCCTTCCGCGACATTATTATGGCAACACGCCAAGGCATCACGACAAAGATGGTACTGATATCTCACAGGCACTCACATTCATGGGATGAGCAGCGTCCAGGACGTGGAATTGAAGACCACATTATACACTTGCTACCGAGACATTCGGTAAGGGCAGGCGCGGTGGAATAGTAACGAGCATTTGCACACTGTGGGAATTGGCTCGAGCCGTGATATCCAACCGATATAGTTGCTGCGCTGCAAGTCATCACGAACCGTCACAGACCCGCTATGCAGGTCCAGGTGCCCTGCATCGAATTCACAGTTCAAAGCAGGACATTCATGTATCACAACCGGAATCATCATAACGCTACAAATTTGTGCAATACAATTATTCATGTTTCAATATTCGCGTCATCGCTGGCATTAAAGATGTGATATATACAAGAACGACGACGCGCGCTCGCTGGAATTTTGTTGCCGACCCTTTCAGGCCAGCCCATGTTGGTACAAAAGTGTACCGGCACCTTTCCAAACAAAGGCATTCCTCTAACCTGCCATAGACCCATCCTATACCGATTCATACAATGGATGATAATACACAGACGTGATCCAGCGCCTAGAGAACACCTTTCCTTCCCGTCAGGCGCGCGTAAGAGTAGAGAGTTTTTCTGACATGTAGATTTTGGGGGAATCATCGAGCCGGGGTATCGATGAAGGAAAACAGACTAAGAGGAAAGGAGACGGGCGCAAGCTGTCGAGAAGCTTGACGTCGTCTGATAACAAACTGCCAACTAACGGTTGGTATCATGTATAGCCGCCGACAACTGTCGGCAGAAAAAATCTGGCGTAAATTCTAAAGGCAAGAAAGGCGAGAAGAGGAGACATCACTACAAACCATAAGCATCAATCATTCCTGAAAACGGCAGGGAGCCCGACTTAACCCGCTCGCTTGCCTAATGCTTGTGGCTCATCTCTCCCTTCTCGCAACAGCTGTTCAGCCCGTGGCGAGAGCTTGCGCGCTCGTGCGAGCCTTCAACATCGCTCGCGTCCTCGACAACGACATCGTCGTGAAGCATCAAGTCAGGCTGGCTGTGCGCATCATCCTCGTCATCGTCATCATCGTCGTGGTCACTTACAAGGCCCGGGTTGGAGTCAACGGTATGGGGGCTGAGGTCCAACGGCGAGTCTGGCATGTGCTCATCACACTCCGACTTGACAGGCGATGGCAATGAAAACGGAAGCCGGGCGTGACTGGCTTGGTTGCCTTTCCTACTACCTGGTCGTGCCAAGGGAGCCTTGCTTGCAGGCGCTTTGTTGGGGGCGCTAACGGGAAGACGAGCTAGCTGAGGCGGGTTGGTACTGACCGGGGTCGGAGCTGCAGTGGTGTCCGCGAGATCGTCATCTGAGTGCTCAATCGCGTCAAGGTCAACCTTGGATCGAGATGTGGTGACGAGTTCCTTAAGGTTGCCCTCAAACCCGCGCTTTTGAGCCAGAGCACTCAGATGTGGCGTCATGACCGAGCCGGTGAAGTTGGCGGAGACAGGCTTCGACTCCTCTCGTGGCGCGTCGTTGAAGTTGCGGTACACATCCTTAGCTTGTGCAGTCAGGCTGGGTTGCGCTGCAAGAGGGTTCACGATGCCAGGTGTAGCAGGCACGGAGAATGACACTGCAGGTGCGGATGCCGGAGTGCTGGCTGGCTCAGTGGCCGTGACCGGTTGCCCAGCCTCGTTGATGTCCACCGGAACACCGCAGGCAATGGCTGCCTGATCGTGACTCTTGAACACCAGGCTGTGCTTGATGCGGCAGTGATTGAGGAAACCTTGCGTGTTGGAGAAGTTGCTGTGACCGCACTGAGCGCAGTAGAGTCGTACCCACTGGCCGTCCGTGGATCGCTTGTGAAGCAGAGGATCAATCTTTGGAGCTGGTGCTGGATTTTCACCGAGCGGCGGGAGCTTCAACATTCCAGTCGAAGTTCGTGACGTGCGGCCCTTGTTTCCATGACCGTAGTCACCGAAACTGCCGCGCGTCGTCCTGCCCTCACCAATTCCGAAGTAACTTTGCTGCTGAGCGAGCACACGTTCAGACACAGGGTCAAACTGCATGTCCGAGATCAACCACTTGGCGTAATGACGAGTGTATGGACCGTCGGTGACTCCCCAAGGTGCGGCAAACTGAGGCTCTGTGTAGCCAACAGGCGGTTGCAGAGCAGCTCCAACACCACGGCTGAGGTCGTCAGAAAGACCCTCGGTGCCTGGGAACGGGATCATTGAACAGCGCCTGAGCTGCTCCATCGAAACCTGACATTTGGCCAACTCTTGCTCGATCAGGCGAAGTTCGTTGTGTTTCAGAAGAATTTCGTAGCTGATCTGCGCCTCAATCGCTTGTTGAACAGCGGTCAAGTTTGATGTCGTAGAGGTCTCAGGAGTGTTGACGGTTTCAGATTTTACGTTTACTTGCTGCGGTTTCGATGTCCTGGCCTTCAGCACACTGTCCTTCCTCGGCAGCTGTGCCTTCGGTCGCGAATCCAGAATATCCGCAGAGGCAGCCTGAGGCATACTCTGCGCATCTTCTGGCTGCGAAGGTTCTGTTGCCACACCATTTGCAAAGTTCGAACCACGGTTTGCCACCACTGGCTTCATCTCGCCTTGCGCGCTCTTCCACTTCTTCACAGCATGGGCATGCTGCGTTGATGCCGGCTCGGGACTGTCAGTCGCCTTGCGCTTGATTTGGTTCATATTGAAAGTTGGGATTTCAACAACCGGCATCGGTCTTGACTTGTGCAGCGTAGCCTTTTCCATGATCCTGTCGCCGGGCGACTCCGTACTCCATGGGAGGCGGAACATGGACTGCATTGAGAGTGAAGAAGTGGAAGCCTAGAGACAACAGCGCTCATCTGTCGTGGCGATCGTCAGGCGCATTCAAGACCAAGAGGCAGTCACGCCGTTGAGCAACGTCGTGGCAAGCGCAACAGTAAAGTGCGCAAAGTCGAGAAGGGAAAGGGTTGAAAATCGCGCGATATTAGAAGGTGTACTGGGTATCAAGAAGGTGTGGTGAGAGAGTGCAAGAAGGGAAACAACAGGCAGCTAAGTTGTTGTGGTGACGTGGTGTGCAAGTGCGAAGATCGGCCGATGGGTGGGAAAATCAACACTGCGAGGATCCGAATACTGGGTGAACAGATCGCGATCCTAGAGAGACGGGCGTGCAGCAGCTTTGCAGCGCTACAGAAATGCCGTGCAGAGGTGTGGTGGTGGGAGGGGAGAATGTGACGGGAGATCGATGGTGTTGTGGTTTGCGACCAAAGTTGAGAAGTTGCGAAGTTGGGGGGGCTGCGCTTGCTATGGAGAGCTGCACGCTTATTTGGCCACTAGTCCCAAAGCGCAGCCCGGGCCCCCCTTAATCGGCTGCGATTGGCTTCGTGTCATACAACTCCTACCGTGGAATGCCGCTTGGCTGTTGGCAAAGCGATACATCATGAGCGAATTTTGCAGGCTATCTTACTCGATTTTCCCGTGAGGCCGAGTGGCCTGCAGCCTTCTATGCGCGTGAGAGTGTGCGCGCCCTCGCAGCTGCCTTGCACCGCCAGTGAGCCGTGTGAAGGTTTGGACAATCAATGGGCATACATCATTGTGGGCCTCTTGGCTCTGGGGCGCATCACTAGGTTTAGCTGACTTGTCCAACGTTTGCTGGCAGCAACTGTCTCAGCACCGTCATGTCACGTCTCGCATGCACTCCGCGGTGCCCTAGTTCACCGGCGCAGCCAGATCGCTCCTGGCGAGTACACTTCTCAAACGCTCAGAGCACATCGCAATCACCTTTGGCGGGGTGGGCCGCGTCGTCGCCGTGGAACACCAACCTGCGCAAGTCTGTCGAAGTGATCGGAGGCCAAGCGCCACTTTCGTTCTACTGCTTTCTGGCTGGGCTGTCGGCTCCACATGCCATCAGCCACGCTGAAACCGCTCAACACCACGTTGCGCTGTTTTGTGGCCATACAAAAGGATCGACCTTGCGATTATGCGGGGCACTACTATGCGCATGCAGCCTGGAATGGTCGCCAAAGCTCCTTCTGTCGGTGAGTGTGAACTTGTCCACCGCCATGTGAGGCGAAAGGCCAGCTCCAACGCGTGCTGTTCGCATCTCCGAAGCTAGGCCGCGGCACACGGGTAGGCGTCCGGTATTGTCCATCGCTAGAGTCCAACCGGAATCCCGGGCTCTCCGTGATTTCGCGAAACGATAGATCGCCTCGTGTCTTTCCAGAACACAAATCACAGCTTCGATTGGTGTGGGGTTTTCGATAAGATTCAAATTCCTCTCAATCATGTGAGCATGTTGCACGCACTGCATCCCTGGATGCAGGTACAGGATTCTCTCCAAACGGTCGTGCTTAGTTTACAGTGTCCTATTCGTACCTGGTCTCGATCCAGGTCGATCATGACGATGAGTACCTAAACGAACAGTACATCCTTACGACCACAACAGGTCTAAAGTACTGGCAAATTATCTACATATTCCCCCAGGAAGTCCGGCCTGCGAAAGAAAAAGGTGCGCACTGCGATGCTCCACCGTCCCATGTGTGGACACCGTTCACCGGACGTCTATGCGCTGCTCACCGCTCGTGGTAACGTGCCCACAGGACATGTTCTCCCGTTTGGTGATGCTGGAGCAGGGCGGATGTTTTCGGCTTCCGGCGAACGAACTTCAACTTGCTGGTGGGGCTCATCCAAGCTCACCCTCTCCATGCTCTGCCGCAACGAGCCGTGTGGTTGCGTTGCCAAATTCTTAAACGGACATGATCCAGTTGCCATGGCCGCGTCTTCAATTTCACTTTCGCTCTCACTTCCATCGTGCAGAATCTTCTTCCCGTGCAGGTAGCCTTCTGGTTCGAACTCTGGAACAAGAACATCGTCGGTGAACTCGTCGCCATCCCGGACGTACCACTTTGCGAAAAGGTCGTTCTGGATCCAGATCACCTTCGAAAGTGCCTTGACGAGTCCAATCTTGCGATCCATCCTCATCTTTGGATGCGATAGGATAGCCTCTGTCAGAATGTCCTGGATAAAGGATAGTGTGACGCCAATGTGGACGTATTCGACGTGCAGTGGGTGCGCTCGCCCTTGCCCAACGTGCATCATGCCTACCTTGTCGAGGTACTCCCAAAACTCCATCTTGGAGGGATCACTACAGAGCTTGTTGAGGTATCCACGAAGGAACATCTTGCGGTGCATGATCTGGGGTGAAGTTTCACTGATATTAGGATCAACAGGTCCTTCGTAGGATGTTGATCGTGTCTCGAATGCTCGCGCTGTAATATCATATTGTAGCAGCTTCTTGTAGACTATGTTCACCACAGCCGGTATGAGTGCCCTGATATATTTGGCTCCAGTAATAAGGTTCTCGATGTCACCTGCGAAACTTAGTACCTGATGTTTGCATAAAGATTACCATAATACATACGAGAGCTGAAATCAAGGAAAGATTGCAAGTATTGTATCCGCGTTTCCAGATTTGTATACAGGTCTCGGCGATCAATATGTTGCATGGGTCGGCGCTGTAAGGGAGCCATGTTGAGCCACTAGTTCTGCTGCAGGTGAGGACGTGGACTGAGACAGGGTGCTCGTTAAGGGCCAGTGCACGCTCGTCGAAGTTGAATGTCGATGAAGGTGTATGCAAATTACCCAACCAGTCAAGCTCAGCATCTTTATAACGCACATTATGCTTTCTGAACAAGGCATCCTTGGTGCGCGGGATACGTTGCAGCGCGTCCAAGTGGTGTGTTGTGTCGTAAGATGAGGTGGTTCGACTTGTCGTCACGCCATCTCAAGGAAGAAACCGTAAGGATCGCCATCTCTTACTTCGCCAGCTGCTGCTCACCGCACTTGCTCTGAGCCGGCCCAAATGTTTGTCCAGTGACTTAGCTCATACACTCGCTTTCTCTCGTCAGAAATGTAAACACTCATATCGCCGATACCTCAACCAACAATGCTGTTGGGATAGATATTACCAACTGTTGCAGACTTGGCTGACCAGCGGGATATATTCACTCCTTATATCGATGCGGCCTAACATGCGTAAGAACTTAGGTCACTTCAAACAAACGTATCTGGTGAAGCTGTCGTTTAACGTGGCCAGCCATGCGAGGTAGTCTTTTTACACAATTACAACGCAATGCATGCACCCCACATCCTCTTATTGCGACTTGTCACAAAACAGGCTGCAGAGAGGCTTCGAAATGACCGAGAACTGTAAGATGTAAAGTTGGATAAGGAGGAAGCGCTGACTTGGACGTTGTTCGGAGCACTCACGGAGTAATGCTCACCAGCACAGGCAAATATTCCGAGCTAGGTACATAAGCGCACGTCCCTTCCCCACAACAGAGCGTCCCCCGCCAACGTCATTACCAGTGAACTTTTCAAGCTGTCTGTTCACTTCTTTGCAAATCTGAGGAGTCACAACCATATATATCCAAGAAATCGCTCATCCCAGTGCCCCGGAAACACATCATGTGCGCCATCCAGAATGTGGCCATCATTGGCGGAACCGGTACATTGGGCAAACCCGTCCTGGAAGCACTCAAGAAGTCTGAATTCAATGTTTGGGTTATCAACCGCCAGACTTCAAAATCGGTGTATCCCAAGACACAAGTTATCACCGTGGCAGACGATCTGAACGTGGACGATGTCGCTAAAGAGTTACGAGAAAGGGAGATCGATGCGCTCATCATCGCGATTGCCGGAAGCCGAGTCGAGCAGCAAAGAAAACTCATAGATGCTGCTTTCAAAGGCGGCGTGAAGCGAGTAATGCCAGCCGATTTTGGCAGCTGTGACTCTGCAGATGAGAAGACGAACGAGATTTTGCCATTGATGAAGGGCAAGAAGGGCATTCGCGATTACTTGATCAGATTGGAGAAGCAGGAGCGCGATGGCAACAGAGGGAGGCTTACCTGGACAAGCCTGATCAACGCACACTTTTTCGACTGGGGCCTGGGCAATGGGCTGCTGAAGTTCGATGTCAGGGGACGCAAGGCGTTTCTGCTTGATGGAGGCAACATCAAATTTTCTGCATCGACACTTCCGTTCATTGGAAATGCAGTAGTGAAGATCTTGGAAAAGCCGAAGGAGACACAGAACCAATTACTGTACATCCACAGCTTATATGTGACACAATTGGAAGTACTTGCCGCGCTGGAAAAGGCCATAGGTGAAAAGTTTGATCGTATCGAGGAGGACAGCGAAGAAGGTCTGAAGAAAGTCAGGCCGAGAATGTTGGAGGGCGATCACGATGCAGGAGAGGAGGTCGTCGCCATTTGGGGTGTGGTTGCTGCGGACTGGACGAAGAGGGAGAGTTTTGCGAACAGACTATTAGGGTTGGAAGAGGAGGATCTTGATAAGGTCGTTCAGCAGGTGGTGGCGGATCTATAGGACGGTTTTCTGTTCACGTAGGCGCAAGTGCATGTTTCGTAGAACGACAAAGCAGCAGTATAACACTAACGAGAACATCATTGGGAAGGAACGAGTCGGCTGTCCAAAGGTATCATTGCTATTAGAAGTCGACGTATAATGCCTGCGTGGTTGCGATAAAGCATCTACCTCCAATGTGCAAACCAACGCAATCAGCTGCGCATCCCTTCGTGTGATCATACTCAGACACGAGTGAAACGTATTCACTGGCACACAGCAGACCCACGTAACTGTGACGATGTTGTTCTGCTGCGATTAAAGGTCTAGATCGAAGCGGGAATTCCACGGTGGCCAAGTGTCGCTTATAGAGCTATTTACCTTCATCTCCCTACTACTGTCTTCTGCGTCTTGAGCTGACCGCTGCCTCCAAGCCACTTGATCGTTGTCCTTGGGATCGTAGGGCAGCTTGTGATGCGCTTGCCAGTTGTTGCCGTTGTCGTTTCGAATGTTATCCTTGGTTTGGATGGAGTAGCTAAAGAACTCAACAACAGCTCCCTTCAGCGTTGGATCAGTGTAGAACACCGGGTTAGTCGAGTGAGTCCTTAGTGGCTTCTGTCTCGGGAAAACATGATTCTTGGTTACGATAATTTGCTCGGGCGGAGAGTGGAAAGCTCTGAGGTCCTTGGGAAGGGTTAGCCCTGGTTTCCTAGGAGCACTGAAGTGGGAAGGCAATACCGTTTCTTGAATGATGGTATGTTGCTGCAGCAGTATTTGATGTTGCTGGGCACAGTATGGTGGTGTAAGAGGTGCTGCCCAATTAGTGCTTGCAGGCGCAATTGGTTGAAACGGTCGTAGGGGCAGTGAAGACGACATGGTGGAGTATGGTTATAATGAGAGGAGAGCCATATTGTTGACAGATAGGAAGACCATCCTCCTGATTCCCTCGTGGTGAAAGTGGAGGTGAAGGGCGCATACCAGACTTGTCTCCTTCTCCTTCACCGCAACTTCACAGCTTGGGTGATTTGAGACCATTGTCACTGAGTAAGAAGAAGATACCTTCATGAACGAATGTGGCCTTATTGTTATGTTCAACGAGCTGCTGCATCAATTCCGTGCAGAAGTAAATATAAAGACAAGATAGGAAAACTAGGAAGCCGAAAGGCGCAAGTAATCTTAGCAAACATTATTGTGTGTATCCGTCAAATTAGATGCGGTACGTGAATGTCGTTTGTTTGCGAACGCGTTCGGGAGGCACGTAGCCGGGGGCAAGACGTGAACGTCTTGAGAAGATACATTAGACTTGTCCGGAGACGCAGTGATTCCCGGCAGGGTCACATGTTAGTTCTATGCGCATCCCCAGTGAACGTGTGATGCATCAATATCTCTTCAGCCTTGTGGAACGTTCCATCTCGTACTGAAAGGATCATACTCCGGGTCCATCCACCGAACATATTCTGCGCTGTCCGCCAGGCTTTCGGCGATATCATCTCCATAGTTTAATGCAACAAAAGCATAAGACGCGTCGATGCCAGCGGATATTCCTGAGCTGGTTACTATGTTTCCGTCTACCACCCATCTAGCCTTTGCAGCCCAATTGACATCCGGTCCAGTGCTCGTCGCCCATTTATAGGCACGTTTGTTTGTGGTGGCGCGTCGGCCATCTAAGATACCAGCTCTTGCCAGTATCGTGGCGCCTGTGCAGATAGAGAGAACAGATTTAAGCGTGGGATACATGTTCTTCACAAATTCGATCTCATGTGTGACGTCGCCGCGAACGCCAACACCACCAGGCACAATGAGGACATCAATGGCTTGCTCGCTTCTTTCACCATTGCAAGCTAGCTTCTGAATGTTGAGCTGCTCTTCCAGCGTGCGATCAACGACTATATTCTCAGAGAAGCGCGAAAGCGGGTGCGCTTTGGCGGGAATGAGATTGCTGGTCGATGGGTGATGCGTAGGTACTGAGCCAGGATATGCAGCAAGATTGGTGAGTCTCATGGGGTAGTCGTACAGCATCGCGAGCGAGTTGAAGACATCAAGAGGCCCGAAGACGTCCAGCGCCTGAAAGCCAGGGAAGAGGAGTATGCCATAGTGCACGGGGTTGTCGCTTCTCACATCAAACAGAGGAGTCCTGGTGTTCGTTGAAGGTGAATTCGCATGGATGGAGGGTGCAGAGGTGTCCAACATTGTTTCGATCAGCGCGGTTGCTCGCCACCTGAGCCGACTGCGGCGGGGTAGAAGTACACATCCTCAGCTGTCAGCACCACGCCGCAACTAGGCTTGATGCGAACACAGTCGGTAGACCGAGATTGCAATCTCAGCTTTGAGCATATTAAGCTGAGACTGTGGAGCGATACGAAAAGGAGGCGAAAGCCACTTCAGCTTCGGGGGAGGCTGTGAAAGAATGCCTAGACTTTAATAGCCCCGAGCGCTTCTCGGTTTCTACAACATTCCAGCATATGATTTCAAGTCCAGTAACGCATTTGAGCTGTTGCAAGTATCCTTTGAAACAAGCTTGGGTGATAATCGGGGGCTGACAGTTGGTGAAAACGATACAATGATTTTTATGTGTGCCTGTTGCACAAATGTGGAAAAGTGCGCTGCAAACAGACTCGTGGGCAACCAACTGCTTAAATCGACAGTTTTCCAAGTCCCCTGACTGTAAATACGTAGTGGCAAAAGCTTAACACTTGGGTCGTTACTGGGATTCTAGCATTGGCGTGGTTTGTTTTATGTTCGTCAGGGTGCCTGACAATCCTCCATGATACACCAGCACCACGTGTGAGCCTGATTCTGCCTGTCTTTTGAACTTGAGTCCCCATCAGCATCCCTTCTTGACAACAGTAGCTAGGCTGAGTGCGAAGGCTTTTGTTGGGTACACAAGAATCGTTGAATAACACGTGGCACGAAGCCTGGGGCAGTCAATGGCTGGCACCTTAGAAAGTACCAGAGTTACAGTTATAAAGAGCACATTCAATTCGTTGCTGATGCGAAGTCCCATAAGGCTTACGTTATTTTCCCTCTTTCTGCACATGACCTACGTTTGCAACGGTGTTTCCAGTGTAAATTGCTGCCACTTCAATTAGATAGGCATGGGCGGGGCAAGCGAAACGCTAGCACGCTGAAGAAGTAGCACAGCGCGTCTGCATAGCATCCATCCCTTGTTAGAGCTTACTTGCACGCGTGGGGTCGTATCCGAGATCTTGGCCAATTTTGCGCATCCTTGAACTGCTACCATGTCTTTCCTGGCGCTACCTCACGAGCTTCTCCAGCACATCGCCCGCTTTCTGCCATGCTCTAGCCTCCTCCAATTGACCCGCGTCAATCACCAACTTCACGACGCCTGCTTTGATTCACTGTTATTCAAGGACATCGCGCAGAATGCCTTTTATAGAGCACCGGGTGCGGTCGATGCCTTACTCGCTCTATACAACCAACCAGGGCGTGTAAAACTTCAACCGGAGCAGCTCGGCTGGCCAGAGGGAGATTCCATTCTGGATGAGTGTTCTTTCGAAGACAAAGTCCGAGTGGCTCATGCCGTCGAAAACCTTATCGGACTTTCAACACTGAAACCTGCGGCATGGTTGACAACCACGACATCCAACATGGCCGACTGGCTCCCACATCTGTTGGCCTTGCATCATCCCGCATCCTGGTGTCTAGATCCTGATATGTTTCTCTTACCCCATGGCCAGCTCGGCCAGTCCAACACAAGCTCGACATCATCTTTGTTGATGAATCGATGGTTGTCCCGGACAGCGGATCAAGCCCGCGACAGGATAGCTTCTGCAAGGCTCCAGGTCGTTCACTTTACCAACTTCAGCTTCATACTCAACTACACCACACTTCAGCGACTGGGTTCTACCAGTACAACTAAGGATGTATTTATCTTGTTTACTCGCCACTTCGTGCCTGATTGGATTGGTGCTGATTCAACGATCCTTGACACCCAGAGCATGGCAAACAATGTTATTCAGCGTCTGAGTGAGCGCATCCCCGGTTATGGAACGTTCATCAGAGATTTTACTCTCACGCAAGCCTCTGCTGCGCTCCTCCTCTTATTGACAGCCATTGCATCTACATACGGTAATCGAGAACAACGTCTCCTTCCTGTTCCAACGAAGATGCAGTTCATAGAGTTCATGGACATACCGAGTTTATACCATAGCTCAGCAGAGCTCTTCTCCACATGCCACTATAAGCGAATGGTCGCGCCCAAGTTTTTGTCTGGCCAATGGCTAGGCTATTATTCCGATCATCGCTCGTTTCAAAACCATACAGTCAACGTTGATCCACCAATGCAAAACATATTATTGGTTGTAAACGAACCGACTGAAGAAGCGCGGACCCGGTTGAGAATCAGCGCTATCATTGAGCGAGAGACAAGAGGATATGATGCTCATGGAGACTTCTTGCTTTCAGGTCGGGTGCGTGAGGATGGACTGGTCAGTGTCGCCAAACAGTATCTCGGACTTGGAATCTCGTGGACATGGACAGGGAGGATAACGCCATTTGGGATTGTTGGGGTTTGGGGACATAATTCGTTTGGAGGGTATTTCTGGATTTTCAAGCAGGAGTGGATGTAGCCCTCAGGACTTCGCATCCGTGCATGCAAGTATCACGCTTAACATGAAGTGAGAGGTCGCAATCAAAGTTCTCGCCCTGCACAAGACGTGATAATGGTAAATTTTTAGAAGAAAAAAAGGTGCTATGATGTAGGAGAAGCAGTACACAACACTCGGTCGGGACGTTGTCTCGTTACGGACATCTCAACCGATGTTGCGCGCTTACACTGAGGATAACAACATCCCTTGAGCGACCAACGCCACCTTGGCAATAGCAGACGTTACGCCAGATTTGGAAGCTGCTTTGTAATATGTCTGTAAGTAGCTTCACAAAACCTTGAGGCACTGTCGTCACCGGTACAGACGGCAGCGTGTAGGATGACAACTGCAATCATACCATTTGCACTTCGGTGGCCCAAGATGTCTGCACATAGTTCGCAAGGAAACACTGGATGCTGGCAATCTGCGGGAAACTTAGCCGAGGAGACGCTCTAAGTCGAGGCACCTGTTGACTGTCCAGTCGCACTTCACAGTTCAATGAGATAATGAACTATCTGGATAGTTGGGACATCAACAAGCTCCTCCGACGGTCAGGGATACGTGCAAATGGTCATATGGCGTGATACGAGCTGATGAACACGAGCTTTCGATCACTTTTTCAGCATCTCTGAGACAACGGATGCAAAGACTGTGTGAAGGTCTGGGTAAGACAGGGCAATGTCTGGTAAAGGTATCCAACTGCTTCTCAGGCTTTCCAAACTCCGAACTTGCCAATCCTGCATATTTGTTGAGGAAGCCTATAGCCACTGGCTCTAAGATGCGATGCAGTGAAACTGAAGTGTAGTCGTTGACACCACTCGTGAAGGCTTCCAATACCGTGCACGAATCATAATTTCTCATCCAAAGCCGATGGAAGGCGGCATGCTTTCCAGAACGTCTCTTTTGATACCGCCAAGCTGGCGATAAATGTGGTGTGTGGTGCGGCTCACTGACGCAATTTGACCACCATCAATCGCGTTTTGGCGCTAGTGAGTTGCAGATGCCATTTCCGGTATGGTCCCCGCTCGAGTTTTCTTACCTTTGAGCACGCAATGGCGAAATCACGCTGCGAAGAGGTCTGCGCGTAGAAAATGTTTCGTAAAATCTTCCTCTGCTGTAGCTGTGGCTGGCGGCACACCGTTCGCACAGACCGACGAGCTGACCTTCACGCTTTCGCCAATACCACTCACGCCGTCTAGATCCTCTTGGAAGGCATGTGCAAAGCGTTCTGACGAATTCGACTTCGTATAAGGTTCTACTCGCGCCCAGCAAGATGGAATCGACTCTACTCATCTCCTCCTCGTCGTCTACGATGTCGAAATTCTTCTCCAAGTATGGGGCGACAACTGAGGCCAAGCCGGCGCCTGACGCACCACCCTCGGATATCGACAATGGATCCCTCTACCAAGTCCGCCAGGCAAAGCGCCAAATTGGTGTCACATCAGCAATTTTCCTTATCTTTAATAGAATTGTGGGCACTGGTATCTTTGCGACGCCTAGTGCCATCTTCTCTCTATCTGGCAGTGTTGGCTTGTCTCTGTTTATCTGGGTTGCTGGCATGCTGATCGCCGCTGCGGGTATGGCCGTTTACCTTGAATTTGGTACGGCCATTCCAAGGAACGGAGGCGAGAAGAACTACCTCGAATTTGTCTACAGCAAGCCCAAATTTCTCGCTACTGGACTCTACACCGGCTATGTTGTTCTCTTGGGTTGGGCTGGATCCAACTCTGTCGTCTTTGGTGAATACATCCTCCACGCCGCCAACATCGAAGTCAACCGCTGGAACCAGCGTGGTATCGGTTTAGCTTGCATCACCACCGCCTTCCTCATCCATGGACTGGCTTTGAAGTGGGGCCTGAGACTCCAGAACCTTCTCGGTATCATCAAGCTACTCATCATTTTGCTGATCGTAGTGTCTGGATGGGCAGCACTGGGAGGTGCTCTCAAGATTGAAAAGCCCAACAATTTTGAGAATGCCTTCTCCGGCACCACTGGAAGCGCCTATGGTGTTGTCACCGCCTTATACAACGTTATCTGGAGTTACATCGGATACAGCAACGCCAATTACGCTCTCAGCGAGACCAAGAACCCTGTTCGCACTCTCAAGATCGCTGCCCCTCTGGCGCTTGGATCTGTCGCCATTCTTTACATGTTCGTCAACATTGCATACTTCGCCGCCGTTCCTGCCGAAGAAATCATCGCCTCGAAGCGTCTTGTAGCCGCCTCCCTCTTCCGCAACGTATTTGGACCAAGGGCTGAGCGTGCGCTTTCAGTCTTCGTTGCTCTATCTGCTTTTGGAAATGTCCTCAGTGTCATCTTTTCCCAGGGTCGTATTGTACAAGAATTAGGTCGCGAGGGTATCCTCCCCTGGTCCAAGGTATGGGCAAGCAACCGCCCCTTCAACGCACCTCTTGCTGGCCTGTTCGAGCACTGGCTTGTTTCGGTTATCATTATGCTGGCACCCCCTCCTGGCGATGCATACAACTTCATCCTCAAGTAAGTCACGTTCCGTCTATAGCAAATTCAGTCATTAACACATCTCAGCGTTATTTCGTACCCGCTTGCCATTGTCAACGCGTTCGTTGCAGCAGGTCTGACCTGGCTATATTTTCACAAGGAGGAGTACAACTGGAACCCACCTATGAAGGCTACACTTCCTGTGACTATCTTCTTTTTCCTGAGCAACGTCTACCTTGTCATTGCGCCTTTCGTTCCCCCCAGCGATGGCAACAGTGTTTACGAAACATTGCCTTACTACCTTCACTGTGTTGTTGGCTTCGGTATCATTGCCGCCGGTGGTGTCTACTGGGTGATCTGGGCGGTTGTGTTGCCCAAACTTGGAGGCTACACACTTGAGCGTGAGACTGTTGTTGACGAGATTGACGGTTGGGAGAGGCACGTGTTCAGGAAGGTCCCGAACTAATTGTATATGCTTCAATGCGGAGATACCCCAAGGATTAGAGCATAGAATAATAGTCAATTTTGTGACTTCAAACCCCGGAGTCATGCAATCAACAAAAGCTCATCTAAATTCATTGATGTCACCCTAATGTAGGTATATGTAACGAATTGATGATATTGTGGTGCAATATGTTGATTTTCTTTACAGGTAATTGTATGGCACACATGCAAAGTGTATCTCTGGTAAGACATGTGTGCCGTGCAAGTCTTGTCGTGCATACTCTAAAGCAATGCAGCGAAGCCCACGGCACCAGCCAAGATGGCTGCACCAGTACCCATAACTTTCTTCGCGCCTCCAGTGAACTGAGATGGTGAGGGAGCAGTGAACGTAGTGTTTGGCTTAGCGGTAGGTATGGCTGCAGATGTGCGGGCAGGTACCGAGGCACTGCTGGAGATGTGAAGCAATGATGTAGACACCGGGGTCTCGGCCGGAAGGGTGCTCACAAGAGGAGTGGCCGAAGGAGTAAGCACGGCAGTCTGACGAATCAGGGAGACGGAGAGGGAATATTGAATTGCACAATTAGCAGTGTCTGAAGTGTGATGAGCGATATACCAGCATGGGGATGTGTGTGAGGAGGCACGTACCGATACCATCGGGGCAGCAGTAAGTGTCACCCTTGCTGTCAGAAGTGCAGTAATAGCCAGCGTCACAGGAGTTGCCGGATCCATCAGGACAGCACGCCTGGAAAGATTAGTTCAACATACTCCGTCAGTCTGTCATATGTGATACGAACTGAACCATCGTTTGAATCGTGGCAGTAGAGCATCGAAGTGTCGGTTGAAGGACACTGAACACTGTTTGCTCCACATGCTTCTGCGCAGGTATTGCCTCTGCCACAGTAGCTGGTATCTGGGGTGTAGCCTTGACGCTTGAGGATGGTGTCACCCCGCTTCAGCATTGCCCCAAAGCTGTCAGCGTTGGTGAAGGCGAGCTTTTGTGCCCCAGCGGAGGCAGCCAAAAGTCCGAGTGCAACAATGGAAGTGCGCATAGTGACAACGAAGTAATCAAGTGAAAGTTTGTCTTGGATGTACAGTAGCTCGACTTTCTACACAGAGTAGATGAATATGGAAGTTGGCTCGAGATGAAGTACTTTCGAAGGAGAGCAACAGATGGTTAAATAGCTACTCCCGATTGCACTTTGTCTATTCACTAGGTCCAGTCGCTGAGCTTTCAGTATGCTCATTTGCAGGGGCATATCTTCACCGGCATTGTTCCACGAGGCGTTCATAGCCCCAAGAGAATATGGCCAATCCAAGTGCGAAGTCTACAGAAGGTTCATCGCACTCAAAGGCCACTGGATCACGTTGCCTTTCCCGCTGTTGCTGATTGAGACGCAAAACAACGGTAAGCGAGACTTTGATTTCATAGCCGCCTTCGTACTTCGCGTTGCTTACCTCCAGACAAAGTAGTCGGGGTTGTCGTGGAGTGACTGACGTTATCTAGCCAATGACCGCTCAGTGGCTCAGCTTCCGCTGGAAATACCGATGTGCGTTCCTGCATTAGTATAAGCTAAGGTGAATCAATTTTAGGAGCTGAAAGTGTTTGCAGGGAACTTAGAGTGCCAGTCCAAGCAGCAAGATGGGAGGCTGCTCTCTGTTTACCTTGTGTACACCTCCTGAAAGCAGAGAGGGGGCGCCAAAATGAGTGTCCTCATTGATTTGACATGTTGAGTCTCTACAATGTCAGTTGCAGAGTGAACCAGGACTTTCTAGCCCCAAGTTTTGGGATCGACACGCACCACGAGTTGCAGAATCAGGGGCGTACGGCGTATTGGAGTTGAGATAGCTTGGCCCCTATCAGCGAAAGCGCCACTCGTTTCAGCCCGCTAATTTTAGGCCTTGGCGCAGTCGGGTCAGCAAACCGCGACACAGATCGCTACACGACACCGCTCGTCCATTCTCAGAGCCACTGCGAGCATCTCGAACAGGCTGAAATGTATTGTCGTTTCTGCCTTGCAGTCTGAAGGACCACTCAGCCTGGCTCATGCCTCTGCCTAAGTCTCTTCGCCGTCCCGTCCGTCGCACTTCATCAGCGTCGTCAGCGGGGGGGTCACGACGAAAGAAATGTCGCTTATGCAACAATCTCGATCCCCGGGGTCACGCAAACTCCATTCAAGATGCTGAATCTCTGAAGGAACCCAGAACAAGTTTGAATTTGGTGCTTGATGCTCTGGCCTTATCGAGCATCAAGCCCACAGCTAGAGGTGGTTGCCGATTCTGTATTGTGCTCGTACAAGCGCTCGACACATTCTTTGGTAAATGGCGCGGAAGTCGGTGTAGAGTCAACTTATACATAAAAGAGAAGGGCACGATCAAGGTGAGCCTCGACGGAGCGCAATGGGCCAAGCAAATGGTAGAGATATACGCTGGATCAGGTAGGCATCGCGCGTTTACTAATTCACTTTCTACTATATCATCCCTACGCTGTCTTTTGGGTATCCTTGCACGCGCCAAATCTACCACAAGATACATAGGCACAGCCCCGCTCTCAAGGTTCTAACGCTTTCTAGCTTCAAGCAGTCCATGGCCTACCCTGGGAGCAGCACATCACATTCCACTCAACGCTGGCTCCGATGAATCTTTCAACTTCATTCGTCGATGCATACAAGGCTGTTTTGCCAATCCAAAGCACACGGCTTGCAGGATCACCTGTGAACCATCCATATCTGCTCCAAAGCGTCTCATAGACGTAGGACGGTCGACGAAGCCGATCCGTATAGTGGAGACTCAAGGGAAGCCCTTCCAGTATATCGCTCTCTCACATTGCTGGGGTTCCGCTACTCCGTTGATGGCCACGAAGTCTTCTTGGGCTAAGCTTACTGTCAATATTCCGTTCCGTGACCTGCCGCCTCTTTTCCAGGATGCGATTATCATCACACGACAGCTCGGCCTACGCTACCTTTGGATTGATTCGTTATGCATCATTCAGGATTCTTTAAGAGACTGGGAAACAGAGGCTGCAAAGATGGCCAGCATCTACCAAAACAGTTACGTTACGATTTCGGCTACTAATGCAAGTAACGGCAGCGCAAAATGCTTGTCAGACAGACAGAAACCAGTCAAGATTCCGTATGAAAACACGGCGAAGAAGGAGTTCGCTTTGAGGGCACGAATGTATTCAGACCATCATCCGGATGCCAACGGCAACCCGGCAAAACCTGCAGGCCCATTGACATCGCGTGCTTGGGCTTTGCAGGAGCATGTGCTTAGCACAAGAGTATTACATTACACAGCTACCGAACTACTCTTCGAATGCCGAACCTCGTACCGTTGCGAATGCATGCCGGAGCGCAAGACACGGGCAACAACTCCAGCACTTATTCCTAGAGCTGTCGCGAGCAAGAAGGCAGATGCCGTGTGGGCCGCATGGCACCGCGTAGTAGAACAGTATTCAACAAGAGCACTCACCATGCCAGGAGATAAGCTCCCAGCTATATCGGGGATAGCAAGCAAAATCAGAAAGGCAACTCATTCCGACTACGTCGCGGGTCTATGGAAGAGCAATTTGGTCTTCGATTTGTTGTGGCAAAGAGCAGTCCCTACACCATCTGACGGTCACCTCCACGCTCTTGAAACATGGCGTGCGCCATCTTTCTCATGGAGTTCACTAAACGCGCCTGTCTCTTATTACTCTCCAGCCGATGACGAGCCGCAAAAGTGCCAGCCCAACATTACTGTTGTTTCGTCAAGTGTAATTCCCACTGGTCTGAACGCTTTGGGCTCAGTATCTGAAGCGTCCCTTACCCTACGTGGGCCTACAATCATGGCAACCCTCTCTGGCAGACACGCTCGAGATACTTGGGAATATACTCTCCTTATCAAAGGCACAAGTGCAATCCAAGTCTCGCAAGATTGCTGCCTCATAAAGGTTAGGGTGATATCCGATACTGTTGAAGAGCAATGGACGGTCCAAAGAGCACAGCAAAACCAGACCTTGTCCGAGTTTGAAGCTCCTGTACTTTGCTTAAGTGTTGCACAGTACGATGACTTCATTTCAGGCCTTGTATTGGGCCTTTCAAGCCACAAATCCGGGGCATGGGAACGGCTTGGAACATTTGCAGCGGGGATGGAGAGTTTGCGAAACACAAAGGAAGAAGATTTGGTTCTCGTATAAACACTCTATGCATATCATGATATCATGAGGATCCTGGGTCGATTGGCGTCCAGAAGCGCCCATGCTCGGCTGATTTCCCACTAGCGTCCCATCTCCGAAACATACCAGGGGTGTAGAAACATCCCTAATTCCGCTTAGCTGCCTGAGGCCTACCTTCCGACCTTTCCACCATTCAGCGTTGCTGGTCGCTCTCGCGTTGTGGATCAGAGAATCCCCGCGTCTAAATGCATCAACAATATTTCCGAATTGGCATCCGTCACTCCCGTTAAGCCAGTCATGGGCCTCAGTCCTGGCTTAAATGCAATGTTTCATGGGGGCAGATGTATATACTCTGAGCAAATCCACGCTCAGAGTGAGCTTCACAGCTTCACGGTCTTTGGAAGATTCGTTCTTGTCACTCTTTTATTGACTTCTGTTCGCTGGTCGTTCTTTACCGTCATTCTTTTGTTGCAAACATGCACTCCACATTCGTTCTTTCCCTCCTCGCGAGCACTGTCTCGGCACAACTTTCCAGCACCAACCTCGAGAAGCATGTTGGTAGCCTCGCACTCTCCTCGTCCTTCGGACCTGTGAAGGAGTCTTACTGGACCGGATACCCCCACCACCGCCGTACTCCTTTCGCTGTCTCCCCTGACGGTAAGTCGGCATACCTTGCCTACCTCGACGCCAGTGAGACTGGTGTCCATGTGCAGCAGGTAAACCCATCAACCTTCGCTGCCGTTGGTGATGCCGTCACCGTCACCGGTGGTAAGGAGGCTGGTGGTCTTGTTGCACACAACGATGGTTTCGCTCTCCTGACCAACGAGGCTATGCCGTCTGGTACCTCCAACGCACCACCGGCGAGCACTCCTGTTCCCGTTCTCTACCGCTACACATCCGGTAAGGAGACTTTCAAGACATGGCTCGGAGGCCCCACCAACGCTGGAGATATGGGCATGCTAGCTTCCCCTGACCTGAACGGCGACCTTGCCTACTCGGAAGCCAGCGGCATGTATGGTGCTTACTTTGTCGTCACTGCCTACTCCGGTTCTGCTCAGGGCCACTTCGGTGATGCTATTCAGTACGTCAACAACAACGGAACGCTGGAGCAGATTCAGGGCGCCAGCTCCAGTTGGGGTTGCTCCCACAACACCGGTATCGCTTTCGAGGGTGCCGACTCTGTTCCTTTCCCTTCTATTTGCTCTGAGGACCAAGGTGCCATTTGGCTCAACACCGGTGGTACTGGTATGGACAGAAATGGCGTCAAGATCTCCAACGAGAACGTAACGAACGGAGGCGGAAACGAGGCTATGGGTGGAATGTCCGGCTCGTACAGCGGCCTTGCTCGCTTCCAGGACAGCGACTCGTACATCTTCTCCTGGGTCTCCCGCGGTGCGAAGGATCTGACCACCAATGACTGGCTGGGCGCTGGCTACACACATTCTACCAACCGCACCGTCAACCGTAACGTCGCCATTGCTACCATGAGCGACAAGAAAACTATCGTTGGCGAGCAGGCTACCTCTGAGCTCGTCGCCGATGGTGACTCTCAGGTTAACTGGATCACCACTGGCTCCGCTGACTGCTCAAACGCCCACGTTGCCACCTTTGACAAGAAGAGTGCTCTCGTTACCTGGGAGGAGATTGCCGAGCCCACCTGCGACTTCATTGCTATGGGTTGCAAGGGCGCATACACTGGCTCCTACTTCCAGCTCGTCACCGATGGCAAGAAGGTTGGTGAGCCTGTCAAGGCCACTGATGTCTACGTTGCTGGTGACATGGTCACGATGCCTGACGGCCGCATCTGCTGGCCTTACGTTGACATGAAGTGGACTCTCGATGGCCCCGTTCAGAACGCCGCTAGCGTCAAGGCGATGTCCTTCGCCTGCATGAGCAACGGTGCTGGCTCTTCCACTCCATCTGCTTCCGCTTCCGCTGCCCCTGCTTCTTCAGCTCCTGCTACATCCTCTGCCGCTGCTGTCAAGCCTTCGTCCGTTGTTGAGAATGCCGAGAGCACTGGTGCTCCCATTGAGATCGAGACTCCTGCCGTGTCTGCTTCTTCCACCACCCCCGAGCTCCCCAGTGACTCCTCCCTGCCCACCTTTGAGATCGTCACATCTGGCGCCACCATTACCCCTCCTTCTACGTCGGTTGCGGCGACTGCTCTTCCTTCCGTAGTGTACTCCGAGGTGTACTCGGCCTCCATCCCTACCGAGCTTAGTACCCAGGTTCCTGCCGCCAGCACCGGTGAAGACCAGCCTGCTCCTTCCGCTACCTTCACTCTCCCAGCTTCCGAGTCCTTCAGCCCTTCAGACGCCCCTGCTTTCACCAAGAGCACAAACATCCCGAACCCCACTATTGGCCCTGAGTCTTCCACCCCGTGCTCCTCTGAGATCATTCCGACCGAGGTCCCCGCGGCTCCCGTCGAGGCTCCTGATGCCTCCAAGGTTCCTGATGTCCCCTCCGATGATGAGGAGTCCCCCTGCTCCGACGCGCCCGAGGCGACAGCCACAGGCGCCGAGGCCGAAGTCCCTACATTCACACCTCTGCCAACCGAGGCCCCTTACCCTAACCCCAACGGCAGCCATTCGCGTGGCGCAGGCCGTCCCTTCCCTACCGGCAATTGGCACCATGGCGGACGCCCTGGTCGCGGTGGCGCCTGGCCCACTGGCAGCTTCGGACCTCGCCCTTCTGCTGGCACCCAGCCCGAGAAGTACGACTTCGGCTTGGGTAAGGCTGCAAGCACTCCTTGCACTCTTGAGACTCGTGTCAGGCCTACTGCTACTGGTGCTACCTACTAGATGGTGGTGTGCAAACGAAAAATAGAAAACGTCCCGTAGGCCATGTGGGCTGGACCCGTGAAAACGTGTTGGAACTTCCATCTTTCTGTATCCGTTGAGGAATAGCTTCTTGTAAATATCTTCTCATATATGAATATATGACTGCGTGACAATTGTCAGCCATAAGTCAACTTTCGTACCGTTTCCTTTCAAATTTAAGAATGCGGTCAACCAGGTGTATATTTGTGTCAGGAATATTCGAAGCGGCATCAACGCCACTGATCTTCCCTTATCTGATGAGCCATGTCAGTCCAAGTACGCTCAGTAAAGACCCCTTCAGAAGTCAATGAAATATCACAGCGGCAGTAGCTGCTATGTGCGAAGAATGCTTACCTTGCATTGAGCCCGAACTGTGCCTCCAAGTTGGACTCTTCCCTTCTCAAATGCTCCATCTTGGCCCAGTTGTGCCAGGGTAAGCGCTATCTTGGCAATGTGGAAGATTGCAGCAACATGTAGTATCGACCTCACCACCAATACTCATCATGTTCTTATTACACAAGCTGTCTTCAGATTTCGACATTCCCAGAGCCTCCCCCATCATCTTGAACGCCTTCTCGTGCATCCCTTCGGTTTACTCGTAGGGCCGTTGCTCTCGTCTTGTTTCTTGAAGCTGTGGCCATGCAGCATCATGGTCTCCTCATGCTCCTTCTTAGTCGTGTTCTTGTCTGTGAATGGCTTTTCGCGTGACTCAATCGGATCCTTTCGCGAGGGAACATTTTCTGTAGCGCACCATGGCTTCCTTCGCACCGGCATAGGGTTTCGCGCTACTATGCCACAACGTCCAGAAAGGTCTTGAAACTTTTTTGGCCCTTTATAGACTCGGTCCGTGTTTGGATGCTCACTTTCTTCCTTGCTTTCCTCCGCAGTCGCAAGGGTATGGGGTACGACTTCCTTGAGCGATTACAGTCATGATGCAGTAGGTGACGCCCTCCTTCACGATGAATAACAATGTCTTTCTCTCCATGTCATCGCAAGTCCACCAGAAGACTTTGGCGTTAATCAGCGATTGAACGATGCGTTGAAGCACTGGTGCTCTGCGTCGTTGCTATTGGCGGTTCGGGACAAAGTTTTCGATTGGGCTAGCGGTTGTGATAGTTGATGGGAGATATGCATAGAAAGAGTGAGTGTCGTCAGTAAGCCAGCCATATGATTTCTACCTAGGTAGTAAGAAGCCATACTGATCGTCACGTGCGTGGCCCAGATCCACGCACTTCACCAACATCACCACTACATTTCGATGAGAGATTACTAGAATCTGATTAGTCTGGTAGGTATAGTCAAAAAAGAGCAATATGTATTGCAAGCACAGCCTCGATGACGATGGATGATTGCACCGCGAACAGTTGAAGCATTTTATCACATTGCAACGCTTTTCTTGTAGGTTCTCGCCCACTATTAGCGCCATGTTGATGGAGATTCTGCAAGTCAAAATTACGCGACGGTTTGCTATACCCAAGGTTGTTGTCTGTTGTTATTTCTTGGGCTGCTCACAGAATGAGCATGACCGTGCCTTGCTAAGAGCTCCGCATCCGAAGCCATGTGATCTCGCGACGTCCTGCGGTGATCCTGCGAAGTGCTGTAGTCGTCTTGTGGGCACTGAGGTTGTCCAGGCAAATGCTCCAGATCATTCTGGTGACCATTGTATTGTTGAGAGCGGCGGTGCTCGTCCCCAGAACTTCGCTGGCCATCTCGAGAGTCTGACGAGTGGAGGTAAGACGACGACAAGGTTCTGTCAATACCGCCGAGCGAGCCCTCATTCCCGTCCTTGTCCTCATTTGATGAGTGACTGACGACACGGACGGCTTCTTGTGCAGCGATTGCGGCGACGTTGGGTCGTTCGACTTCTTCGGCTGTTACAGGGTTGCTAGGAGGCTTGAAAAGGGCATCCTGGTCAAGTCAGTGAAATCCTTGTGTTAGAGTGCAAAGCGTGAAACGCACCTCATGGTCATCAAAGTCTTGACCAGGATTGACGGTCTGGTACTCGACCATCTTGATGATCTTGTAGACTCCAAACGCCAACAAAGTGCCCATAAGTGGCCCAAACCAGTAGATGTAGTGGTAGCCTGGGAAGTTTCGCGTAACGACACAAGGTCCAAAGCTCCTCGTAGGGTTCAGGCTACCGCCAGTGTAGAAGACACCTACCAATTCTGCAACAAAAAGTGCCAGCCCAATACCGATAGGCGCAAGGAAGGTAGCCTTGTGCTTCTCAGCGGCAAGCATGAAGATGGTGATGATAAGCAGGGAGGTAAGGAACATCTCCATAAAAACACCCTGTGCAATAGATACGCCAGAGCCAAGGGTAGTGGAGACGTTCAGGTCACCGGGGAACATGGCAGAGACGACTGCGGCAGCACATATGCCCGCGAGCATCTGCGCGATGAAGCAGAGAATGGCACGGATGGTGGTGAGAGCACCGATGAGGTAAAGACCTAGCGTAACCTGTGAGCGCAATTAGCATATTGCGCGTATAGTCCCACGTTCCCGCTGGCTCTGAATGTCACTTACGGCGGGGTTGAACAATCCACCACTCACGCGAAAGAATACCCATACGTTTACCATCAAACTGAAGCCAAATATCAAGCTGATGTACAAGAGCACACTTGTGTTCGGTGTCTGTGTGATACTATTGCCTTGCTGACCTGCTGTCGCTGCGTCGCTGTATATAGCGGCTGTATTTGCGACCTGTGTGCCACCGAATGCGAAGAAGAGGAACAAAAAGGTACCTGAGAATTCAGCTGTCATAGCCACGAGCTCATTTCGCCATTTGCTGGTAAATCCTCTCTGCTGTTTCCTTTTCTTGGTCTCTTTTTGGTTGATATGCCCGTTGGCTCGCCTGCGTTTTTCATGATGCTGCGATGCGTCCAGGTTGCCTTGATCCTTCTTGTGAAGGGGCAGTATGTTTTCAAGAGCCATGTGGTCTAATATCCCCTGCTGTGTAACGGAGCTCGAGATGGAGAAGGCTGTGGGATTTCCTCCAATTTCATGAGGAACGAGAAGACTGGTGCATTTTGTTAGCTCGTCAAGCAAGCTGCGCGGCAATATTGTGCTCCTGGGGTCAAATGCAATCAGTGACGTCTGTCCCAGACAAAGGCGCCCCGACGCCAGTGGCGCTCGACACATCCATCGACGGGCACTAGGATTGGCGACCCTGTGAACATCCACTCATGCAGCGACAGCCTCCAATGTTCGATACAACCTCTCCGTTCGACCAAAATGCCCTGCTGCTGAACATTGCAGCAGGATGTACCTCCAGACTTTGACAGCGAGCAACACTCAGGACTATATAGCGACATGACGTGCCATTCATTCAACGGTCACATATGTGCGTTACGGCGACTGGATGGTCCTTTGACGGTGAGGATGTGCCGTGCCGTCGATGATGCAGCAGATCGATGCAGGAAAGGGACAAGTGGGGCTATCTCTAGTGCGCATCGGACCCCAGGCCGAGTGAGGTGAGGTCATGGTTTTGAACGCTCCCGCGGCTTATAAGCAATGAACCCGCAAATTCGACTCCATAGAGTTTGATGGCTGGGATTGGAGTTCACGCAGTTGCCTAGGTGTTGTTTCGAATTACCTTGAAACGTGCCTGGGTGGTTTATTACCTTGGTCTTGGAGACAAAAGGCATCGTTATCAACGCTCTCATTACAGGCGGAAGAAGAACGGGTGCATCAGCATTTAGAGTATTTCCATTTTCTGTAGCGCTTGCATCTGACTAGGTAAGCCATCTAGACACCGCCCAAACCATGCTGCCGACCCTTTGTTTGTAGTTCCGGTCCCTCCACAGCTAAGCTTGTATGGTGGATTCGCATACGAGGCTGGAGTAGCGTGTGGATAAGTCCGGTACTTGGTATTCGGGACACTGACGATGCGGACCGCAATAATGTAGGTCCACAAGCGCCAAAATCGCTGCAAGGTGCAAGCCCCAGCGATCTGTGTGATCCACTGCAAGGTGGAGAATGCAGGCAGGGTGTTGTTGGTGCTTTTTCACCCTCTACCGCAGAGACATAGCTTCATCTCTCCACCCTTTAACAACCCGCTCCGTAGTTCTCCCAACCGCACCTCTGTCTTGTACACAAGGAACCAAGCTAGACAGTGCGCAATCAAGATAGCGAAGATGAAGATGAAGATGAAGAAACCCATGGTGAGCAACAAGACTTGGCAAAGCGGAAGCCCGAGTCTGGGTGATGTGCTGGAGGCTTTGGGACTGCCCTTGGGACTGCCCTTGGGAGCTTGGTCGGGCGCATCTTTGGCAGTTTCGTTGTACGCATCCTTGGCATGCTTGGGGTGGTGTGGGATCGCGGTATGTGGCTGTGAGCCTGTAGAACTGGAGTTTGGATATTCGCAGGGAATATCTGGAGGCTGTCGAGATCTGAGGAGTGAATTGTCTTGTGACGTGTGGCAGTGGCACAGAGAAGGTAGTGGTGATCCGTCAAACGGCGACGGTGAGGACTCTGGGGCCGTATGCAGAGGCGATACGCTTCGAGCCTATGGAAGTTCCGACTGTTTCTCTCGAGATGACACATCACGTCTGTACTTGTGTGATATTTGCAACGGTGCTGAAGATGCCATTGAACATGGATCACGCTCACTCCACTGGGGAACTGGATCTGGCAGAAATAGCCTCGTTGCAAGGCCTCGCGCTTCCATCTCCAGGCCGGTCTTGCGAGGTGGTGAGACGTCGGTAACATCATGCCAACGTCCTCTAGGACTCTTCTTGAAGAGCCTAGTCATTGGAAGCTGCTTCCTGAGTGTTGGATCTTTGGGCGCCTTGCCTGTTCTCGCTTTCCTCAGGTCTTCCTCGCTTGACGAGGCTCCACTATCCGAACACGCATCGCCTTGGAAGATGGATCTGGGAAGCCCCTTATGCCATTGTTCTCGAGCGCCCTTTTGCGGGACCTGTCCAGGATCGACTTGCGTCTGCTCCGATTCCGCGTTTGCATTGTCCATATCGGCCGCGGACCAGAGTCGTGTGATCCGTCGTAGTATCTGGGGCGATCTCGATGGGAATGGTAGTGTTTGTCGTCGTAGTACCGCGGGTCGTGTTTCTGGCTCCTTCTCAGCGTGCAATTCTTGGAAGATCTGGAAGCGGGGAAGCTGTACGAAGATGATAGGAAGGCAGATAGCTAGCAAGCAAGAGACGAGGAAGATGTGCCCTGCCATTGACCGGGGTTGCGGTGGTTTGGGTGTCGTGTTGAGTGAGATAGTTTTAGGTAGAAATAAGTCGACTTCGATGTAGGCAAGCAATAGAGAATAGATCGTAGGTGGAGCGGATGGCGTGATGGCGGTGTGAAGCCCGGATGATGGTAGCTGGGAAACGGGGTTCTGTTTTGCTGAAATCGTGACTTCCTTTTGTGTCGGGTCAGCGGAACGTTGCAGGTAGAAGCCGTTCCCCATGCTTCGAGGAAGCATATGCCCGTCATGGCAGCACAATAGTCGATTGAAAGGGTATCATAAGATGTCATATGTTCTGCAGGCCGTGCGACGACAGCGGCGCTCCTATGCACAAAACAAGGATCGGCCTCGCTCATTCCTCCATCTCGTCATCCTCGGCTTCAACCTCCGCCGTGTCGCCCTCGTCATATTGGCCTTCGCCTTGTTCATCCTCTGACTCTGATCCTTCGCCCTCACTCTCGCCTTCGCTGCCAGGGTCAAAGTCGTCATCCTCTTCCTCGTCATCGTCTTGATCCTGGAGCTCTCGTTCTGCTTTCTGCAGCTCTGATTCCTCTTCTTCGCCTTGTTCCCCTGTTGCCGACGCTCCATTCTCCTTGCTCTTGTCCGCGGGTGGGTTGACGTTGAGCTTCTTTGCGCGTCTCTCAGCGGCCATACTAGCGTCTTGCAAGCCATGCTTTTGCACATAGTCGTTTATGCTGGCGAAATTCTCCTGATCAAGCATGCTGAATTCGATCTCTTGTGTTTGGGTGGTAATGACGAGGTTGAAGGTATTGCGCAAAACGGCGGTGTAGGATATGCTATTGACGGCGGCGAAATCGAAGAAGGCGAGCGGTTTCTTGAAGCCGTAGAGGATGCCAACAGCGGTAAAGAACAGATAGCCTGGAGGTTGTAGTCAGTATAGCACTGGGCGGAGCGATTGCGAGGGTGTAAGCCTACCTTCTTTGCTACCTCTGTGTGCCTTGACATGGTATGCCTTCTCGGTCTTGCGGTGGCTCTCGGGGATCGCACTGGCAAACTCGTCTGCATCGGGGAAGACAACGTGCTTCCCAGTGCCTGCTTGTATCAGGCAGTGGTGGATCGCCTCGGCCATGGGGGCTGGCCCAGGGTCCTCGCCCTCGACTATGTTCTTTCCTGTCAACTCTTCGAACGTCCACACAATGGGTTCTGGCGCCGATCCACCCAGGGCTTCCGGCACGGGGGTCACGCCGTCGCCATGTACGGGTATGACGATGAAGTTGTGCTGTTTCTTGGCCTTCTCTGGCACCGGGAGACAGAAGACTTGGTCCACATCCTTCCAAGCCAGCGCAAACTCGACGCTGCCAGTCGCGCCCAGCGCCCTGATGCCGCCGTCCCGCTTGTCGAGTAGTTCCAGCGTGAACTTCTTGCGCTGCGGTATCGAGAAGCTGACGCCGGCGTATGACCTGAAGGCCTTTGTCGCGGCATTGGCCAGGTTACCGCCGGCTGCGCGGGCCGACGCTGTTGTTGTTGTTGTTGCTGCTGGAGCTGCTAGTGTGCCGTTCTGCACGCTGCTGCTTTCCTCCCATTTGCGTTTCTTCGTGGTTGGCTCAGCGGGCGGATGCGACGTCTGGGCTAGCAGGTAGGTCGCTATGTCGCGAAAGAGCGCGCGCTGTGCTGGGTTCTGGTCGATGGCCGCGTGCACGCGCTTGCGCAGTTCGTGGTTGCCCGCAAACGCAGCGTCGATCTCTTGGGAGTGTGGAATGGGCACCACGGGCGTTTGAACGGGTTTCGGCTCCGGCGCCTGCACCGCGGGCACCACTGGCGGCCGCACTGGAGGCTGGTTGTTGAGTGCTGTGAATGCCATGATGGTGTGTTTGCGTGTTGGTGTTTGAAGACGCGCCTCACCGCGCCTGCCCAGAATTAGCTCGTCTGACATCACAGGCCGACTACGTCTCATCGACACCCGGTTACACCTAGTGGCATTTTTCAACTACGACATACCACATTCGATTGATTGAATCACGTCCAGAGCATCCAGCTTAAATCACGTCCAGAGTATCGAGTTTGAATCACGAATCGAGTTTAGATCACCGTCTTGAGCATAGAGTTTAAATCGCAGTATCGGGCATTACGTCCAGGTGCAATTGCTCTATCATCTACATGCACCGCCGCCAGACACCTGCACCAACGTCTACGCCCTGTAACGGCTGGGAACAGCAGCCTTCAGCAGCTTGGGGAAGTTCGGTGTACCCAGTCCAGAGACCGGGTCCCATCCTGCAGTCGCGTTCCAGCTGGCATACGGGATGACCGGGCTTCCGTTCGGCGCACCGTTGAACCTAGCGTGGCCATCACAACCCGTGCTTCCACCAAGGACGACATCGTTGAGCGCTGTAGGGTTGGAGTACAGCAGGGGGTTCAAAAATCCCAGAGAAGGCTTCTTAGCCCTGAGACGCGCGTCATTGAGGAGGGCAACGATTCCACCAAATGCCGGCGCAGAGCATGAGGTGCCCTGGTAGCCCTTCAGCACGCCCTTGTCGTACACACGGTACCCAAATCCCTGAGCAGACACGTCCGGGAAACCACGGCCGTGACGGTTGAAGTACGGCTTGTTCTTCTCGCCAAGCGTGTGGAAGTAGGCCTTGATCGCATCGTCCTGGTACGATGGGCGCTTCCAGTAGTTGGAGAAACCGCCAGAGGAGAAGTACGTAGCTGTCTCGTTCAGGTAGCGAGTAGATCCAACAGAAGTCACCCACGGGCAACTGGCCGGGTACTGTGGCTGGAACATGGTCGTGTTCTTTCCGTCGTTGCTCTGACACGCGGATCCGACACCCGAATCACCGCTTGAGAAGATGACACTGACACCACGAGAGCTGAGCTGCGCAAAGAGATTGCACACAGACAAAGCGTATGACTTGGGAACACTCTGCTCGTTCTCGCCGTACGACGTGGAGATGACTTGAGGAAGGTCCTTCTGTGCCATTTTCAAGACGTTCTGGAGGAATTCGAGGTAAGGCTCGTTAGCGCTGTCAGCCTCGTCAGGCTGGTCAAGATCAGCAACCCAAGGACCGCGCCCACCAGTGCTGAATTCGGTAACCGGAAGAGGTTGTGCCAGACCAAGCATATACTGCGCGTCTAGGTTGGCCTCGCCACTGTCATCGGCCGAGTTCTGGTCGTTCAGGCCACCGCTGTACTGGATGACAGAGAAATTCTGACCAATGGCCTCCGGGAGGACGTTCTGCTCGAAGAGAGCCATGTCGCTGTACCGAGCATATTCCTCGAGGTAGGAAGCAAAAGCAGCCTTGCTGCCACTCTTAGGATCGGCCGTGTAGTCAATCTTGTAGAGCTGCTTCAGGCATTGAGGGGTGATGGCGGCATCGCAGTTAACGGTGACATTGGCGTTAGCAGCAACTTCGATGCGCTGTAGGCCAAATATCTCCTTCTCGGTCTCGTGGCTTGCGCGGATGGCGGCGAAGCGTGTGGTCGGCTGAACGAGGTTGATGTGTGAAGCGACCTCCTCAGGGACCGAGTACTCGAGAGCACGAAGGACCTTGCGCGGCTTCGCCTCTTCAGAAGTGTACCAGGAAAACTGAGTGTCGAGCATCTTGTTGGCGATGCCGACAGTAGTCTTGAACGTCACCCAGTCGGCATCCTGCTCAAAGTCCTCGACGCCAGCAGCTTTGAGCCAGGCAGCAACAGACGACGAAGCCTCCTCAGTCGGAAGCAGCATCCTCTTCATCTCCTCGTGCGACTGGAAGTGCTCTCCGTACTTCTTGTTGCTGGGTGTCGACACTTCCATGACGTGCTGCTCGAACGCCTCAGAGTCTCCCTGCTGGAGAGCAATTTGCAATTTGAGGATCTGCGAGTCCGCTGCAGGACCTGTAGGCTTCCACCCTGTAGACATTGTTAGTACTGCAGCTGGCGTGGAAACTCAACAGCTACATACCCTCGGGAACAGCAAACAGCTTCTCAAAGGGCTCTGCGAGACCCCTTGCAGCCAACAAGGAGCCGATTAGGAAGCTGAGGACGGGTGCCATCTTTACTACCGGTGCGATTGACGTGAGCGAAAGCACTGGCTTGCAATATACAGGACCATGGCTCTTTAAGTACTCGCGACCATGCCACCCCGTACCTGCATATCGACACTCAACTGCCTTGTCCGGTTAGGCTTACATGCTTGAGATGCACGTTGCCAATACAGTTGCGAATCCAAGCAAAGACAAGCCTCCTGACGTGGGTCTTGACGAAGCTTGGATCACCTCAAGCTCCTGCCAAATTGAGCGCTAGTGCACGATAACGCTGGGGGTGTGCTGCGGCTCGCTGCCTTCCATGTTCTAGTTTGCATGAGGAGTGGAGATGAATGGGAGCAATCGGGTGTTTGATTCGCGGTAGAGGTGCAGCTCAAGAGCCCTGTATAGTTGAGGCAATTTGCGCACTCGAGCACCTTCCAGGAACGCGATGGCACAAGCAGGCACTAACGACAATAACATCTAGCTCATCGTCACAGGTCGTGAAGAGAAGCTTGTTGTCAATGGGCAGTGAAGATATATTATTGATTGCCATGAAGCACTTGGAAATGTCAATTCCTGACAATGGCTGCTCACGGAGGATCGCGACTGGCGAACAGAGCAGGATTATATATATACTACAGGGCGCTTAATCATCTATAAGCTGTTCACGTGCATTTATAAGCTGTTCATGTGCATCTATAAACTGTTCATATGCAGCTACAGCTGCTGTCCATGCGCTCTAACGCAGCCTAATATCATCACAAACGAGGGTGAAATGTACATCGATTGCATGTCTCATAATGACATATACCGCTAAAACACCGGCCATGCAAATCGTCTAGAGCCAAGCCATCAAAAGACGCCGGGAATGCGGCCCTTTTTTTCGTTGTTGCCGAGCTCTTCCTCGCTCCAGCCGCTGCCAGCACCGACCTTGCGTCCGCCCTCCTCACGCTTCACTCTGCACCAGAGACTAATGTCCTTGTCCATGACAAACTGCCACATGACGTAGACCCAGCTCTTGTGCACGGGCAGGTCGTCGTAGAACTCGTGGGCAATGCGGTTCAGCTTGGGAAGCCTCGTCCACGGAATGGCGGGGAAGTCATGGTGCTCGTTGTGCAGACCTACGTTGTACGTGAAGAAGTTGAGGATGCCGTAGTACGAGTACGTCTCCGGAATGGGGATATGGTTGGCCGGGTTGGAGGCGTCCTTTTCAGGCTTCTCAAAGACGTAGTGCTCGGCGATGAAGTGGCCTGCACAGGGGTGCAGCGAGCCGGCGAGGAAGCTGCTCATGATCAGGTAGGCCAGTGCCTTGGCGCCGGCAAAGCGGACGAGGGCGTAGTCAAAGGCCAGCTGGACGACAATGTTGAAGAGGTGGATCTTGGTGAGGGGCAGGTTGTAGATGAACATGGGCCGCAGGGCGTAGAAGAGGATCTGGCAGGTGCAGAAGAAGGCCTTGCCGGCGACCGAGTCGAGGAACCATGCCTCGAAGGCAGTGGGCAGATCGGTGTCGAGGCCGTTGACGCCGAGCGACTTGTGATGGGTCAGGTGGTATGGGCGGAAGGAAGCGCTGTAGGGGATGCCGATGGGCAGGTTGGCGAAGACGGCAATGACGCGGTTGGCCAGCGGCGAGCGGAAGGCGAGGTTGTGGGAGATTTCGTGGATGGCGAGGAAGAGGTTCTGGTTGGCCGTGGCGCCGACCACGTAGGCGGTCAGGAAGAAGGGCCAGGACAGCACGGGCGTGTTGCGGAGGAGGCAGGCGCAGGCGATCTGGATGGACACGACGAGCAGGACGACGTATTTGGTGAGCGGCTCGGGGCCGCAGAGCTTGGTGACCTGGCACGGTGAGCTACGCGCAGCGCAATGGGGGAGGGGAGGAGCAAGGGGGCGCTGCGGACCTCGGGGTGGGCCTTGATGATGGCCATGCGACGGGTGCGGTGCGGCTCTTCGGTGTACGTCCAGAAGAAGTCGCTGCTGTCGTCGCCGTGCTGGCCCCCATTGTCGGCGGCGGGCGCCTGCGGCGTCGCTGCCGCTGTGACGGCAAAGCTGCGTTTGGCGGGCTCGCGGGGCGGCAGCGTGGCCGTGGCGGTCGAGGCCCGCATGGTGAGGGACTGGGGCTGCGGTGGTAGCCGTGGAGCGAACGTGTAGAGTGGCCTCAGTGTGCGAGCGATGGCATGTCGGAACCCAGAGGCACAAATCCCAAATGCCCGCGCCGCTGCAGTAGCCGCTCCCCTGCTTGGCGGGACCGCGCCCACCGTGGCCTGAGCCCCGCCCCATAATTGGCCAACCTTCACGCCACCCGCCGCTGCAGATCAGGGGCACGCACGCCGCCCCCGGCCAGACCGTTTCCATCCTGACGCGCCGGGGGGCCGTTGAGCAACAATGCACGTGTGTGACCGTCATTCCCATCTCGCATGCTTCAATTCATACATGCCATTGGTCATGTAGACACATCCGGACCACATAGCTAAGCTCCTACCCAGCCACCCAACTGCCCAAGGTGCATCGATGTTTGGTGTGCTCCGTTTTGCTGGACAAGCAGTCGTCATGGCGCGACACTTTGTTTGCATGGCCCGCTTCAGCAGAAGACGTCCACGCCCAGTCAGTTGCACAGTAGCGTTTGACCAAATGAACCTCAGTACGGTGGGCGTTGTACTTGCGGCTGAAGGTCCGTTGGGAAACCCCCCTGGCAACTTATTAGTACGCTCGTCGGCAGAAGTTCAAATCTTTACCTACCCAACCAAAGCTCTCTGTGAATGCATCAAGGTCCATGGGTACGTCTGGCAACAGAAAAGGGTTTGCACATCCACCGTTCCCCATGAAGGGATAGTCAAGGTTCGCAGCCTCGGCGGCGAAGTGGTTGAAATCAAAGGATGATGCTGGGGATGCTGTGTCAACCTGCTCTGGACCTACACTTCCTGCAAGGCCTTCATCAGCCATGGCTCGATTACAATCGTGTCGCAATGTGATGCACTTACTCCATGACTGACTCTGCGCAATGGGTGCATTGCCGTTCGCTCTGTTGAGCACCAGCTGAACAGCAGCAGCAACCTTACGAGCCTCGTGCGACCTCTTACTTGCCTTCGACCAGATTGTGTACGCGTTATGCAGCGCTTCTATCATCTCCGACCGTGTGGGTGGCCCGTGGTCGAGCGGAAGCCCACTTGTAGGAGTCGCTGGCGCTGCTTGGATGGGCGAGCTAAGATCCTTGTCCAGATCCAGGATCAAGACGGTCGTCGCAAGAAGGAAGTCATGCGCCACAATCGAGGACATGTACCAGCTAACCGTAAAGCTTTGTATCCCTGGAGACCACAATTTTCCTCCAGGCCGTATCTCACCGTCCACTTTCCTTTGGAACCCCAGCATCTCCGTCGCCGCATTCAAACAGACCCGTCGAGAGTATTCATAATTGGGATCGGTGCGACCAAGCACAAGAAACGGTCGGTGCAAAGTCATCTCTGCTTTCAAAAATGATAGTCCGAGATAGAAGCGCCGCATCGAAGCTGGCGAGAGCGTACTATCAAAGTCTTCGCCAGGTACTGGTTTAGCGCACTCAGGCAGCTTGGTGTATACTTCGCGAAACATCGAGTCGAGTTCCATGACTTCCCTATACGGAGGTTGAGATGTGCCATTCATCAAATCCATGACCTTTGCATGTGCAAGGCGTACGCGCGTCAGAACCACAGTGAAGAGGGAGGGCGTCAACTCCATCTCAGGTCGAGATGAAGGCAGCTCGGTCATGTTCTCATGAATGTCTTCCTCGAGCAGGTTGCGGGGCTCCTGCGTATCGCACATGAACGGTTGTATGAGCCTAGGCAATCCCACCTGAGAGGACTGAGCAAGGTCGAGAGACATGACCATGAGCCAAGTCCTGCGCCGCATCTCTGCTCTAAATGGAGAAACGTCCGAAAATCTCGAAGGCTCCCTGTGGTATCCCATCCGAAACGCGATCCGGACGATGATACCCACAAGAATTGACATGCTGAACTGTGAGTCCGCTGAGCGTAAATACTCGGTGCCAAAATACATGATGAGAGCCTCGACCGTATAGGGAGGGCATTTGGCGTAGTTGGCTAGAACGAGACACTGAACGAGCTTCTCGCGATAGAAGTCTATCCGTGCAGTGAACAGCGAAGGCGTAGCAGTTCCTTGGAGAGCAACTTCATGCATTCCAATGCCAGCCTGGAATTGCGCGCCCATGGCAAGAACGGCAAATAAGAAGCCCAGCCACATAGTAGGGGTCTCAAAAGGCTGAGTCCAGAACCTGGCATACTGAGACATGTTGTCAGTACCTGTCAAAACGGGACTATGGTAAGCTGACCTCTTTCAAAAATGTCGGTCTATGTACCAAGTCTGCATCTGTCAGCCAGTTCAACTAAACAGTCCAAGCGCTGTCAGCTCTTACTTGGTGATGTATCCATCGACGCAAAGTACGTGGAGATTAACTGGTCTGCTTCAGTACGTGGAGGTAAAGCAGCAAGCAGTTCCTGCTTGGTTGCATGCCTCTGACGGCCGAACAGAATATCAGGACCTGGCACATCGGCAGAGTTGTCATTGCGTGAATGTGCAGTCGTAGGGATCTCATCAAGATGTTCTCGGAGTTCTGATATCTCGAGGCGTGTCAGTACAGTGCGAAAATGCTTGTAAGGTTCCACCCACCCCGTCCAAGATGCTGGTCCAATGCGCACTGTTTGCGTAGCTCGTCGTATCGCCGGTGAAGCGTACGCGGTCTGGAGTATTCGGTATTTCCGCTTCATTGCCCTCGTTTAGATGCTGGGGATGCGGTACTGCTGCCATAACTGGACTACCATGGCTGACTTCTCTGCCACTCATGAGGGTTGTCACTAGCTTCTCCAATTGGTCGATGCGGTCGTGCACACTGTGAGGAGCCTTCGCTTCTTGAGTAGCAGGGGCATTGCGTACGTAAGTGCACGACAATGTTAGACCTCTGTCGACGCATGTCTTGCAAGGTTGCTGCCGATCGCATTTTAGCTTTCGACGCCGACAGAGAGTACAGCTTACGATAGGCTTGTCTCTTCGTCGGCTTGGAGGTACAATACGATTTGGTGAATCCGGGCTCATCGGGGGTTGTGTGTGCGATGATGTCACGCACCTGAAAGACGATGTGGAGGAAGGGTATCACCGAGCACCAGGATTGAGGCTCTGCGGCCTCAAAGATGAGAGCGTTCGCAATCGGCAGTCGGGCAAGAAACCTAGCCGAGGACGCGTTCAGGTGCGCCTCGGACGAGCTTGGCCTTGCTCTTTTCGCTCACACCCACCCAGGCTACACGCTCCATGTTCATGCGGTCTGGTCTGGCCTCCAATGGCCTCTTTTGGTTGATGCTATTATTGTGATGGACGTAAATGGTGAATGACGTCGTACGGCAGGCAATATCGCGCAAAAGCGCCAGCTGGGATTCACAGACGTAGGAAAGTGCATCCTTACTACCATCTTCTTGGTGTGCATCAAATGTAATGGTCGACCTCCTCATGCTGTGACACGCAGCAACATAACAACGTCCAGTTTACGAGACATTTGTACGACGGTTCGCCGCATCACGTGAATCCCCGGAGTCAAGCGGGGCAGGCCCAGACCCCAGAAGTGTTGGAGAGAATTTCAGCCTCCTACGAACTTAGATCCACCAGCTTGCAAGCTAGCACGCCCCAAAGGTATACTACAGACGTCTACGAACTCATCGTCTACTACGCCTTTTTCCTTCATCTCGTACTATGCAGCCACAGAAGGATAGCAGAGCAGCCACTTCATGCACAGAGTGCCAAAGGCGGAAGCAAAAGGCAAGCACTATCATCGTGCTCTGCATGCGAGCACTGGCTAATGGCATGTACAGTGTTCTCGCGAGTGGCCTTGTAATCATTGCCAGGCAAGAAAGGTCGCTCATCTGTGCCAATTTGCTGTGAAAAAGCCGCAGCATGAGTCTTCGATAGACTCTGCACGGTACGTAGAGAGTGTTCGTGTGAACATAAACTTCGCAATAACAATGTGTGTACAGTGAGAGTTCTGGTGAGAGCAGAGGCCAAAAGAGATGTCATCCCACTTCGATTGAAGAGATCCCTGCCCTGCCACAGAACGGCGAGGCCGAACACAGTGAAGATGGACTCAAGGTCTGGGGCTACATGCCAGGGCATGTGCATTGGAAAGTTGGCGCTCCCGATGATGTGAGCGCTCCCGGAGCCTATGGTGCGACGTGGATACTGATCAGGAAAACAGAGTTCCCAGCGGAAGCAGACATCATCAGACTATACAGGAGTCGATGTCGTGGAGCAGGTCCTACACGCTGTCCCGCCAAGATCAATCACCGGTGAGAAGAATTTGGGACCTGCAGCCGTTAGCCGTGGCTAATTTCGCACAGACGCTTTCGTGAATCATTTTCTCGGGGTGGTCAATTACCGATATAGCACGATATACGCACCGACTTTTACGAACCAGTATGTACAGTGGTGGGGTGATCGAGCCGCCGGCAAACGGTTGTCTCCGGAATTCACATGCCTACTCCTCAGAGTATGCGCGTATTCTGTCCAGTATCTGACTCCATCGTTACGCAAAATGATCGAGTTCGAGCTGGCCTGTAACCTGCAGCAGCTTACCGACCGTTTTTCAAACGCCGCTGAGCAGCTCAGCCAAAGCTTCACAGCTTCTAACACGTGTATTGAGCGTGTCCAAGAACAATTTTTGAAAGGTGCTTGGCTCAAATCAGAATCCAAAATTGTTGAATCATGGCATGCGCTTGGTTGTACGATACGTGAAGCACAAGAGCTGGGCATCGATAGAGATGCCAACATTGAAGGGCTGAGCGAATTCGACATTGAGATTAGAAGGAGGATCTGGGCTTTATTATACATATGGGACTGGTGAGCTTGCATAACGATCAATCATGAACTTACAATTGATTCTTCCACAGGCAAATGGGAGCTTGGTTAGGAAGACCTAACCTCATCGACCAGAAGAACCTCAACTTCAAACTACCCAACTTGCGGTTAGACCAGTCGAGTTCGGAGCCGAACCTGCTATCGCCGTTTGCTCACATGGCCCTTCAAGCAAGTTTGGGTCGACGACTAAATACCATCATGGGCGATGCGCAGTCGGTAGACACCCTGTCCGCTGATGAGATCCTTGCTATAGAAGCCGAGCTCAGCAAGTTCGTTGATGAGCTACCTCCAATATTCCGGCTCCACGATCCAGATACCTCACTCGACGCCGAGCATCCATACTTCGTATTCCAGCGCCACCAGCTTCATACTGTACTGTATGTGACCAAGCTCGATTTCTTGAAGCCGTTCCTAACGCGGGCTCGCGATGACAAAAAGACTGATCGCGACGATGAATTCCGGAGGATGGGAATAGACCTGGCGCTTGATGTTCTTAAGGTTGCTCGTCGCCTGTTCGAGCATGAGTTTCCCATAAATGCCAAATTCCACATGGTCGTCTTCTCTATCTTCGACACGTCGACGATCCTATGTTCCGCCATCATCCACGATCACGAACGTGTCTTACCTCGACGAGATGAAGTCAACAACGCCATCGATGGCTCGCTTGATATGCTACATCAACTGAGCCTGACCACAAAGCTGGGTGCATCATCCTATGCCTTCCTCTACAAGTTGGTTCAATCCCACCCTCAGCTGTCGTGTGGCACGGGAACTAGCAAGCGTGCACGGAAGCATTCGTCTACCTCTCCGCATACACTCGAGCCGCCACCTCTTGTGAATCATGTTTCTTCGAGGGACTCGATCGTCAGCTCGATAGATCACCCACCCCACCCGCCAGCTGTATCAGGTGCCCTTCCGCAGAATTCTATCCCGCTGGAGCCAACTCCTTCAGTACCCACCATCAATGATTTTGCGTTTGATGTGGATCAGTTTCTAGCGCAGAATCCGCTCGGTAGTGCTACGGCTCTGGACATGGGTGGCATGGAGCAAATCTGGGATTGGGAAAATCTGAATCTGGATCAGTTCCCATGTTGAGCTTCAGCAATAATGCATCCAGGCTGTTGATACGTCAATTCTAAGTTAAACGTGACCGGATGGTGCCTTTTGACCGAATGATGACCTCTGTTGCTGCAAGCCTCATAAATATAATACCTATCATATCAAGACGCGATCCTCATGCGCACATAAGCACCCTGATAAGGCACGTAAGTTTGAAGCAATCAAAGGCGGTCCTTTGTTTTTAGACCGATTCAGAATAAATTGGCAGTCCGGACAACTTCCGATGTGTTACTGTCATAACCCCGTAGCGTTCCTTGACACCTGAAAACCTGTCTTCTGACTTTCAAGATCTGTGTGCTTGTTTCCAGGCTTGTTGGAGGTATGGATTTATTACGAAAATGACGTGAGACAGCCCATCTGCATATCACCCCTCCTTTGACACAGTTCAGGGTCTAGGACATCTCATAAGCATTGTGGTAAAGATGGAGCACGCCATCTTGAAAGGCTCGAAGGCAAAGGCGATTGATTTTCCCCCTCTTTCAACCTGATCAGCAGGGCCATATCTACAGATTATCCCTCTTATATTGAAACGATTCGCATAGACTCGGCGCCAAAACATGGGCTAACGACCGTTGCATCTAGTTTGAGCCAAATCAGAGGACGACTCTTCACGAACTCAACTCAAGACTTCGGTACTCTGACAGATTCCTTTGGCACCCCTGTAATCGAGGATGGTCAATAGATCACGTATCCTTTTTCACCCCATTTTGAGCTGAAGTTGTCGAGCTTTGGTTGGCGTCCTTGCATATTTTCACCACCTGTCCATTTCGTGAACCAAGCGTGTCTTTCCGCACACCTACTCGGGAGTACGTTTCCTCATGAGAACCGCGAAGTATTATGAAGTGGAAGAGGAAGACACGGCCCAATACATGCTGCAAGTCCTGCTATTGTGATCCGCCCTCGCTTGGTCTCATCATTGTGGTGCTATAAACTCGATAGCAGGCAGGTGTCAGACAAAGGTGTACTTGCATTTCAAAATTACTCTTCGCAGACGAGCCGAAAGGTATCATGCATATATCATACGACAATATGGGAGAGCACAAAGTCCTTTCAAGTGGAGCAGAATGTTGGATCGACACTAAATTGGGAAAGATTCACAGCTCTGACCTTCTGCCAAGCTCCGTATCGAGATCATCCAGCGCGCTTGACAAATCGAGGTGGGTACGATATGAGTCTGCGAAATTATTCAAGACTGTCAATCCGTTCAATGGATGTTCAGTTCACCCAATCCCCTCCATGACGATAATGTGTGATGTGTCGGAGGTGCGGGTACTCATACCGAATGAACGCAAATTTGACGAAGGAACTTGGTCAAGGCTTGATGGGACATTAAGGCGCTATAATACGGCTCCCTTGGAGTGTCGTGGTGGGTCTCAAGACACTTTGAGAGACAGGCATCGCGGAAATTAACCCTTAACGTAATTTTTAACCTGATGGTGCTGCGCTTCCAGGCACGCATTTGGGTTTTCGGATTCGTAACAGATCGGAATAATGGTCTCGTTGTAAGTGATCGGTGCATGCGGCAGCCGCGGCAGTCCTGCCATACAGTATGGTTATAGCGCGCGGTTTCCGACGGCAAGTCCAATTCATTCTTTCAAGGAACCTTTTTGTGGGTACGAAAACTCTGAGGGGTCGACTTTCACCATGTTGGTACATCTTGGCGTCAACGCTTAAGCGAACCACAGGCACCCATTGCGATGATCATTACGTGTTAAGCAGTTAGTACATCACTAGTCCGGCAAGCGGTTGCCGACCAAGCAATGCTTACTACTACGTCATTCGCCTTAGCTATTCTCCTATGCTTGGGGGGTTATGGTTTGGATAGCAAAGTTGAGATCCACCCTCAACCGTGTGTTCCACATTTCGCGCAGTGAGCCCTGAAGTTGCGCCAGTATATGAATGCTGCCATGGGCCCTCCCGTGGATCGTTTCCTTCATTCCTCGTCCGCGACCTCTGTTGTTCTCTCACGAATATTGCTGTGTACACAGTACCGAATACAAGCTTCTCCAAGCTCTCGACCAGCGTCCTCCCACACTTTTGCTTGGTGACAGCAGATTGAAGATTCAAACGCCCTTCAACCGACCGACTACCTCCTAGCGACCGTCTCCTTGCGACAGAACACACACAAGCGACACAAGCGACAATTATACACCCGACAAGCCTTTGCAACAAACCCCTAAAGTACAGTCTTTGACCACAGCGCCAACTGACCTTCCTGTGCACCCAAATCGGCATCGTCCATCCCCCGAGCAACACAATGCCCCGAACTATGTTCATCAACCCTTTCAAGAGGCACGATGTCTCCGAATTTCCAGACGTGCTGGTCCCTCTTGATGAGTCTACCCATCGCGCTTCTATCTCTTCTGCAGTAGCGCAGAGTGAAAAGCGTGACAAGGATGAAACACCTGCCGCCACGCGACCTCCGAGTGAATCAGGAAGCGGTGTTGTTAACCATGGAATGACTAAGGAATTGTTGAAACAGGAGATCATCGCTGACGTTGCAGCGGCTGACCAGGACACACCGTATGACCGTACGTTTAACAATGCTGGAGAGACTCTCGGATCGTAAGGGTTCGGCATTGGAGTCTAACTGCTGACTGTCTACAGGCAAGGCAAAGGTCATAAACAAGGCCATTCAAGACATGGGCATGGGCAGATACCAATGGGAGCTCTTCGTTCTATGCGGAGGCGGGTGGATGGCTGATAACTTGTGGCTTCAGGGTGTCGCTCTCACTCTCCCCCAGCTTTCTGTTGAGTTCGGTGTCAGCGAGACCGAAGTTCGTTACACTACGCTCTCTCTCTTCCTTGGTCTTTGCATCGGCGCCTCTTTCTGGGGAATCGCATCTGATGTTGTCGGTCGCCGCCTAGCTTTCAACTTCACCCTCTTCCTCGCCAGTGTATTCGGTCTTGCCTCCGGTGGTGGGCCCAATTGGATCGGTACCTGTGCCTTGTACGCATGCATTGGTCTAGGGGTAGGTGGCAACCTACCCGTCGATGGTGCTCTGTTCCTGGAATTTTTGCCACAAACGTCTGGCAGCCTCCTGACTCTGCTATCAGTCTTTTGGCCAGTTGGCAACCTCATTGCCTCTCTCTTGGCTTGGGTCTATATTCCAAACTTTAGCTGCCCCTCAGATACCCCACTTGGACAGTGCGCAAAGGAAGACAATATGGGTTGGAGGTACCTGGTCCTCACTCTCGGTGCGATCACCGCTCTCATGTTCGTCGGCCGCTTTTTCCTCTTCCACCTTTACGAATCACCGAAGTTCTTGCTTTCCCGTGGTCGCCAGGCCGAGGCAGTTGCAACCGTCTACGGCATTGCACACTACAACAAGACTACAACCTGGCTCACTGAGGATATCCTGAACTACGTTGGTGGAGACCAGGAAGTGACTCAAGAGGATGTTGGCCTCAGTGTCTTCCAGATCGTGAAGCGCTCGCTGAGCAAATTTTCGCTCAAGCGCTTTAGTGCCCTCTTCGAGAACCGCACGTTGGCCATATCTACATGTCTCCTTTGGTTCCAGTGGACGACTGTCGGCATGGGCTACCCTCTGTTCAACGCCTTCCTCCCGCAATACCTCGCTAATTCCGGCGGCGACGTTACCAATAGCGTCGCAACGGTGTATCGCAACTACGCTATCACCGCTATCGTTGGTGTACCCGGCTCCCTGTTCGCCTGCTGGACTGTCGACTTGAAGTATATTGGCCGCAAGGGTACCATGGCGTTCGGTACTATCGTCACTGGTGTCTTCGTCTTCTTATTCACAATATCGTCGGACTCGGACTTTCAGCTGGCGTTCACATGTCTTGAGGCATTCTTCCAGAATATCATGTACGGCGTACTGTTCGCTTATACCCCTGAGGTCTTCCCTGCGCCAATTCGTGGTACCGGAACCGGAATGTCAAGTTTTCTCAACCGTGTGGCCGGTCTTTGCGCCCCAATCGTTGCCATCCAGGCAGGTGCGAGCAACCCCAAGGCACCCATCTATGCCTCGGGAGGCCTGTTCATTGCTGCTTTCATCAGTATGTTGTTGCTGCCTATCGAGACTAGGGGCAAGCAGACTTTGTAAGAGAAGAGGTGGAGTCGGAGCGGTGGATGTTCGCAGTATGCAGACATAAGTTACAGCAAAGCAAACAGTTTCACATTTAGATACCCCTCGTTTGTGCCTGACGATATGCAGGCTAGACACGAACGACAGACTTTAGACGGTATAACGGCAATGAAGCTTGAAGCGCAAAATTGTTCACTTGTGAAAGACAGGAGTATGTGTGAAGTATTAATGCCTAGTATCTAATGCTCAAAAACCAGGCTATCTTCGTTCGATATAGGTATCATACAAGCTCCCATATCTCCATCGTGATATAATAGTACAACAAAGAAATCGTTCAATCGGGTATCATCGTCGTCGCTTGCTTCGAACTTAATAAACGCGGCGGGCGTTGCGGCCATCGGTGCCATGCATGCGGCGAGTTCCTGCCGCCTTAACACCAGGCCTACCAGTTAGGGTGCCCTTCAGCTTCGTAAGGGCACCCGAAACCTTGTCACCCATGGTGGCATGGCGTTTGTGGTGATGGACAGGGCCAGCGGTGGTGTGATGGCCAGCAGTATGATGCCCACCAGTGGACCTTGTGGTCTTGGTTGTTGTGGTAGTGGTGGTGGTTGTGCCAGTGAGTGGGTTACGCTTGGTAGCTGTGCGTCGGTTGGTGCCGCCGCCTAGAAGCTTGCTCTTGAGGCTTGGGTGTGCGGCAGAACGGGTAGTCCGCGTGGTGCGGGGTGCAGCCGTAGTGCGGTGGGCGCGCGAAGATGTAAGAGGCATATTGTTGTTTGGTATTGCTATTGAACTTTTTGTTGGACGTAGCGTAGAGGCTGGTGATTGTTGATGATAGTGGTGTGAATGATGAGATCGAAGTACGGCAGTCTCTCATTTATGTTCAGCCAACTCACTGTCATCTCACTTCCTTAACACTGCCAAAACAAGTTCCATTTTGCAAGTTCCCCGATGCGGTAGGATCATCACCGCGCCCAGCAGGGGCACGTCATGCAGGGTCGCACGTAGGGTCTTACGACTCGTGGCGCATTCCACCTATTGGTGCATAATCTGCTGATATGGCTTGCTAGTTTCCAAACTTGTACATACGAGGAGAATGCCCACCTCCTGCCCCGATGAGATCACAGGGTTGGGGTGTTGTAATCGAGAACGTGGAGGGTGGTGGCTGATAAGAGGTCAAAGCTTGCGGATCATGGTGCTTCAGCGTTTGCCCTACGTCATATTGGACAGCTTCGCAAGGCTGAACACAACCTGTCCCGCGCCGATCATTCAACTCGGCTCTGAGGTCCGCCTTCCAGAAGTCCCGCTTGGCATATATGACGTAGGGTTGAGATTCTGTGAAGAGCGCTTAGCGGGGCAATGGCGAGCGTTCGCCAGCGGCTCATTCTTGCAATATCGATCACTGTCAGGGCAATATTAGTTGATCCATAATACGTTTGGTAGACCTTGCACATATTTGAAGTTAAATCTTCTTTCAACTCTTGCACTGTGCGCTCTTTTCTCATGTAAACATGCGCTGTTGCTACCGATCGGCTTACATCTCGTAACTTGCAGCTGAAGATTGAAGAACCTCCACTTTCTTCAGATAGCTGGATGAGGACGTCTGGCTACGAAACAAGGTCTATCTCACAGCAAGCATTGGGATTTCGGTTGGTTTCCTAGTAATCAGAACGCCATGCGAAATGCTCCGCCTTACCACCTGCAACGTAGCGTGTCGGTGGGTGATTGAGTTATGATGTCAATGAAAATTGCGGCTCCTATTGACTCTGATAAAACACGTTCTCTCTCACAAACAACGTATCATTGACCTCCTACACACGAGTTACGGCTTTGCTTAATTGTTCCAGCTTCCAAAGGGCTCATCAGGATTTCAGCAGACTCACAAATACACAATGTCTTCCAGCAAAGGCCAGTTCGAGCATGGTAAGTTGTTCCCGCCTCAACAGCGTATACCCTACTAAGAAAACCGCAGGCTACCAGCCAGAAGTCCAGCAGCAGAGTAGCATCCCCGGAAAAGAGTCTGAGATGGACCCTCAGCCCGAGTATGACCACCTACCCACCCCCGGTGGGGGCAAAGAGCTCTACAAAGCCGCAGGCAAGCTCAAGGGAAAGAAGGCCATCATAACTGGCGGTGACTCAGGTATCGGCCGTGCGTCTGCCATTCTCTACGCCATGGAGGGAGCCGATAGTTTTATTGCATACTTGCCCGAGGAGGAGGATGACGCACAACAGACCAAGAAGATGGTTGAGGAGAAGGGGGGCAAGTGCTACACATTTGCTACCGACTTGAAGGACCGCGCAAACTGCAAAAAGGTTATTGATGAGGCCGTCAAGCAGATGGGTGGTGTCGATATCCTCTTCAACAATGCCGCATATCAGAACATGGTCCAGGACATCAAGGACCTCGATGAGGATCAGTGGGTGCACACCTTCGACACCAACATCCACCCATACTTCTACCTCTCGAAATACGTGCTGCCTCACATGAAGCCGGGCTCGGTCATAATCAACAACGCGTCCATCAACGCATACATCGGCCGCCCTGACCTTCTTGACTACACATCCACGAAAGGTGCTATCGTTGCCTTCACTCGCGCACTACACAACCAGTACGTCTCCAGGGGCATCCGCGTCAACGCTATCGCGCCCGGGCCCGTTTGGACACCCCTCATTCCCGCGACGATGAACAAGGAGGCTATCAAGCAGTTCACCGCTCCCATCGGGCGTCCTTCGCAGCCCAGCGAGATCGCGACTGTTGCCGTCTTCCTTGCTGCCCCTGACAGTAGCTCGATCAGCGGACAGGTAAGGAAACAACTGGATTCTGTTAGAATGACTCGACTAACTTCTGCAGACGATCCACCCCAACGGTGGGACCGTAATTAGCGGTTAAGCGTGTCTGCTATGATTTCCACAACTAGTACGTCTATAAGTTAGACAGGCAGCGGTACAAACACCTAATGGTGGCACTGTTGTCGGCGGCTAGGTGGCTTCGCGCCGGAAACGTACCAGGTGCACGGATCACTTCATGAATGTATACTTAGACACGAACTTCAATAATATACAATTCACCTCGAGCCAAATAACTGCGAGCGTTGTGCTATTGCGATGAAGCCATCATTATCTCGCTGAATCATGGTCAACTAAGCCAAAACGGGGAAATTTCCGGCCGCCGGCGCCGAGCATCATCAACTGATCTCTCAGGACGAGCGTTCACGCAGCGGCACTCCTACACCGACGCACACAATGCCTCCTCTACGACCCTGGGCTGCAATCCTGCGCACACGGCCGCAACTGCGACTGCAATATCTCCGCCGGGCATCCATCACTGCACGGCACGCCTCGTTCGAGTCAACACAACCTTCACAACCTGAACAGCCCACGGTTCCATGGAAGACACCGCACAGCATCGAGGCATGGCCGCCAGCGTACCTGATCCCGCCTCCAAAGGACGGTGAGGTCTTGCTAGAACGCAAGCCCAATCGTGCGCTTCCGCCGTACGTTCGCAATATGTGCATATTTCTAAACCACAATGGACTAACGAGCCGCAACAGCATCCCACCTCTCATATCCCCTCAGGTCCTCAAAACCTTCCCAATCTTCATCATAGCCATGACTGTCTCCGTCCTTGTCTTCTTCAACTACCAAAAGCAAGAGTCCTCTGTCGTGACCTCGACGCTCTACGCACTCCGCACGAACCCGCTCGTGCGCGAAGAACTCGGCGACGAGATTTACTTTGCTTCCAAGTACCCGTGGATTAGCGGCGAGATCAATCAGGTGCATGGGCGCATTGACATCAGCTTCAATGTGAAGGGAACGAAGAGGCAGGGTAATGTGAGGCTGCGGTGCAAGAGGAAGGGTAGGGGTGGGTTGTATAGCACACAGGAGTGGAGTCTGACAATGGATGACGGGAGGAAGTTTGAGTTGTATGATCCCAAGGGTGATGCTATTGACCCCTTCCAGATGCCTGTGGATGAAGATTAGGCCTTGGTGTTGGGATTGAGGCGGATGGACCTGGCCACGGTAACGAGTCAGGTTGCGGTGATTGGGCGACTCGGCGTGTAACCCGTGTAAATATAGCCGTACAGTACCACCTCATGTACAACAATGTATTACTGGCCGGAGTTATGGGTAGAACGGCAATCGAACCTTGGCATGTCCTCAGATTCCATGCCTGGGAGGTATGATGGAAATGCCAAAGATATTGAAGTTATCATTATGCACACCTAACTCCGCCCATGCCCTTGCCGTACTATGCAATGTTCGAGCTCAAATTGTACAAAAAGGAAGTGGTATCATAAACATTCACAGTCGCTATTCCCATGCCTCATCCCTTACCTCCTCAGGGGATCTAGATCTTGTCGAAGTCCGCCTCAGGCCTCCTCACACTCGGGTGGTGTGCAAGGTTAGGCTTGACCAAGTGCGCAAATTGAGGGTTGATATTCAACGGCCCCGAGATCTCAGTCGGTACACGAGGAACCTCAGGCTCCTCTTCCCTCGCCATGCGCTGCCAGAACTTCTTTTTTGCGGGCTCACCACCGTACGTTGTGCGCGAGTAGATGGAAGATGAGGGACGGTGACCTAAGAAGCCCGGCTTGGGTGGCGAGGTGCTGTGGTACGAAGGGAGGAACGAACCTCGCACGCTCTTAAAGGCGGAGATAGGGCTGAATGCGAATGTTGAAAGTCGGTTGGTTGATTGCTGCTGGGATTCAAGCTGAGGCGAACCGCAGTCAACACGGGGTGTAGGCGCACCCATTGCGGGCGGCGTGCTCATGCGCATCGGTGGCGTGCCGTTTCGCACTGGCGGTGACTGCCCAACGTGTGTGCGGGATGAGGTGCTACCAGTGTGGTGTGTGCTGATGGTAAAGGCCTTGTGCTTGGGATCATAGTGAGATTCAACATCAACTTCAGAGAGTGTCATAGCACCACGGGAGCGGACACGACGGGCTGTAATACCGCGCGAACGATCGCAGAAAACGTAGCTCTGTGTTTTATCAGCGTCTACTTCTTTGGATGGTGGGTCTCGTAAGCTTACAGCAATAACGTTGAAGAAACCGATGACAATGGCAAGGATGCCAGACGCTACTAAAAGCCTCCAGAACGGTAGCGTCAAGGATTTCTGGCTTGTGGCTTCTTTGTTCATGTTACCCAACATATTGAGTCCAAGTACCATCATGGCGCAACCTAAGGTCACGAAACCATGAGCAGGGCTGAGGAGAGGCCAGTTGCGAGCGAAAAAGTTGCGGAAGAGTGAGCACTCGGAGACAATGAGGAACAAGCCAACAACTGCTGTAATGACATGGCTTGTCGCATCAAAGAAGAAGAACTGGAACACATTAGTCTCCCCTCATTCTTTGAACCCGAGTAAACATACCTTGGAGATGATGAAAGTCTTGACAAGCATCACAACACTGCTGGCGACCACAGAACCAAGTGCAATAATGTTCAAACCTCGCTGGATATTGAGAATGATGTATCCTGGACCGGCCAGGTGCTCTGCCGAAAGGAGTGCCATTTCGTTTTTGTATGTATAGTGCTTTTCGAATATTTTCCTCGTTGATTGAGATTGTCGCGTTAACTGTCCAGCAGCCGGGAATACACGTCTAGTGTTGATGATTGGAAGTTGAGAAAGAAGGTAGAAAGTAAGTAGTGTAGAGGGGGCGAGCCCAGCGCCGTAAGGCAAAGGATCTTCTCACTCGACAATAATATCAATAGCGGATGTTAGGAAGTGAAGAAGAAATTGGGGAGGTCTCGAGGTGAAGGGGAACCTCAGGACAAAATCCACGCTAACGGAAGGTCAATTGTGCGACCGTTGTCGCCCAATGTTGCGAACATCATCTTAGCACGGATTAAGGCGCATCGCGCTGGCATCAGTTCGACGAGGCGATCGAGTGGTCCAAATTGCATGCTACGACCTTGACTGCTTCCCAGATCAATGTGAAACAGCCCCACACCGGACATGGGCAGCCACGCAGGTCCAGTCATTCAGTCTTGGCTCCCGAGCTTGAGAGACAGTTGTTGACAAGGGCCCGTGACTGTTTGGGTGCCGACATCCAGATAGTTGAGCCTCGTTTGCTTAAGGCGGGCAGTCGTCGTAGTTATTGGTTGCGAAGGTTTCGAACCTGAAACGAGCCGCAGATCCGCGCGCGGCACGGTCGGCGGCACGGACGAGCCACATTGCGCCCGCTGTCAAGCGAACGTCCCTACGCAGATTGCTTCGAAGGCACAAGAGGCGCAGAACGCATTTCAAAGTGAGGTGCGGAGGACGCCATGAGACATGAGCGCGCCAAAAGCTGTTTCCCTGCAGAATCTTTGTTTTTACTTTTCACTCTTCTTTGAGCGGCCGCGAGGTTGTGTACCCATTTTGACAAGCCTGTGAAATTACGAGGACTACTTTGACCATTAAAGGTTTCGGGAAGAGGCCTGTGCGCTGATCGTTGTTAAGAGACCAACGCCTTATCAACTCGAGATCCTATACTCAGGTCAAGTCCTACACGCCTAAAAAGAGTATAGTAATACTCTCTACTAGAATATATCTAGAGCCTAAACCAAGACCTTAAAAGCTTTATTTATCTACCTAGCTAATATATAATGTACCCCACAGGCAAGCAAGCTACTATTAAGGTTATATCCTAAGCAAAGCTTGTAAATACTTCTAAGGTTAGTTCTCTAGGATAAACAGATATGCAGTAGATTATAGAGGGTATAGATACTTAGTAAAACACTATAGCAACTATAGGTAATAATAAGTAGTATAGAGTAGACTGTCTATCTATTAAGGTTGTAAACTAAGCAAAGCTTATAAATACTTCTAAGGTTAGTTCTCTAGGATAAGTGCTAGTATAGGAGGGGTTAGTATAGATACCTAGTAAAACACTATAATAACTATAGAGTTAATAATAAGTAGTATAGATAGTTAATCTATCTAGCTTAAGAGTTAAGTTAAGTTCTAATAACAAAGTTAATTAACAAGGTTAAATATAATACTATAAGGGCAGTGTCCCTAATTGCTATATACTAAGAAGTGTCCTATATTTCTTATAATATCCTATAAAGTTCTATAAGAGGCCCTATAGTTTCTATAAGTAATTTATAGCTTCTATAGGATATATATATAGTATTTTATACTATCTTATACTCTTAGTATAGTTTATTTCTATAGGATTATAGGATGTTATATAGTCTGCTTAGCCCTGCGCTATTAATCTATAACTATAACTTTATTTATACTATACCTCTTCCTCTAAGATTATAACACTATTCTCCTCCTTTATAGTTTATATCCTTATAAACTAATAAATAGTTTCTTAAAGTACCTAAGCTTAATATATAATAGGAACCTAAATTAATAATATTAGATATTTTGCTATAGTTGCCTGCAAGTACTATATAAAGAAGAACTTACCTTATAAGATATCTTTATTATATAAGAAGTATAGGAATTATAAATATAATAGAATAAAGAAGTATAAGCCTATAGATTTGCCTATTCCTAACTTCTCTAAAATTAATAATAAGATATTGCGTCTAGAAGAAATAGAAGATAAGGCTACTAAAGCTAAGGAAGCTATAATAGCTACTTTATAGGCTACTTATACTAAATTAAACTAGGTATATAAATAAAAGAAATTCTTAAAGTATTATAAATAGTAATAGTTTAATATAAGTACTTAGTTTATTAAGGATATAGAGCACCTAGAGTAATAGAAGTTATTACTTAATAATATTACTATACTTAAGAATAGGTTAATACCTAGCTTACTTATACTAGACTAGGCAACGCATCCTCTACCTCTAGACTCTAATACTGCTAATACTAGTATAATAGCTAGTAGTAGTTTATAAGGTTTATTAATAGTTTCTATATATTTTCTAAGTTAGAGTATCCTAACTACTTAACTAGGTATTTATCCTTATATCTTTTCTTTTAATATTATATTATTTTTTTAACTTTCTACTTAGTCTCTTTCTTAACCTAGTAGTAAAAGTCTTTCTAGATTAGTATATTAGGGTCTGCTAGTTCTAATAGTAATATATAGAATATAGAGTATATTCTAGTATCTTATAGTAGTTTAAGTTAATAGTTTATAAGGCTAATTTACCTAAAAATAAAAAATAGTCTAACCTTAATATAATCTAGTTTTTTTATTAGTCTTCTTATTTATAAGTTTTTTATAAGGAGATAGACTTTATTCCTTTCTTTTAGCTAAGGTGCTATTTTTCTTTTCTAATTAATATAAGAGATTACTTATTATTAAGCTTTATTAATATTTTTAAGTAATTTTTAGTATACTTCCTTTAGTCTATATACTAAGGTTATTACTAAATCTATTTAGATATTACTATTAAGAGATCTTATAAAGAGATTTAGATATCTTCTATAATTTATAAAGAATAGTGTTATACCTGTTGCTTCTAATAATTTATTATTATATATAATCTATACTATAGGTAGTAGCAAGACCTAGTTATTTCACTCCTAGTTACTATATATTCTTAAGTATATTTCTATTGTCTAATTTATTCTTTCTATTTATCTATCTGTTTGCAGATAATATATAGTTAATAGCTTTTTCTTAGTACTAATAGCTGCTATAAGCATAGTCTAATAGTTTAATATAAAGAGCTTATCTCTATTACTAATAATTAATTCTAGTATACTATAGTAATAGATAATCCTATCTAGGAATACTTATATAAGCTACTCTATAGTATAACTATATTAAAATAGTATTATTTCTACTACTTTAGTAAACCTATCTACTATAATAAAAATTAAGTTATAGATATATTCTATAATAGGGTCCTTAGAGATTAGTAGTTATATAATAAAATCTATTATAATATTTATCTATAGTACTGTTAGTAGCTCTATTACTTATATCTCTCTATACTTTATATATATACTATATTTATTCTATTAGCAACTAATATAGTTCTTAATAAACTTAGTAACCTTATCCTTTATATAGCTAAACTTATAGTATTATCTAATAAGTTCTATTATTTATATTATACTAGGGTGTCTATAAAGCAGGTTATTATAATAACAGCTTATAATTTTATTTTCTAATTCCTCTAGTACCTTTATAGGTATATACTATTCCTACTAAACTTATATTATATTATTAAGCTACTAAGATAGTCCTAATAACCTATCTTTATTAATTCTAAGTATAGCAAACTAGTTAATAGTTTTTTCTCTAGCTAGATTATATTATCTACTAAGTGCGTTAGCTCTACTATTATTTTTTTCTAGTATATATAGTATCTTAAACTTATTCTGTCCTAACAGCTTAGACTAGTATACTTATTATTAGTTAAGTGTTTTAGTAGTAGTAAAGTATACTAAGTTCTTATAGTCTGTATAGATAGTAAGTTCTAAACAACTTTCTATATAGATTCTCTAATATTCTAGGGCTAATATAATAGCTAGTAATTCTTTATTATATATATTATATTATTCTTCTAGTCCTAAGAACTTTCTAGAGTAGTAGGTAATTAGGTACTATTATCTATCTTATTTTTATATAACGTAAACCACCACCGAGAGCGACAACCCACCGAGAGCGACAAAATCTCTTGGCACGACTAACACTAGTTATGAATTATCAGATTCATCGCTATCAAACAAGGATCCTATGAACCTTGTGCTCGCATCTGATTCAGAAGTGTCTTCTGAATCCTTTTTGCACGTACGAGCGTTGTGCCCAGTCCCTCCACAGTTCCCACAGCGCCGTAGAGCTGGTTGTGCTATTTCTTGATCACCACCACCTCGAGTCCTTTTGGACGACAAAGCCACCACAGACGCCTCAGCAGCTACCTGCGCTGACCCTACTCCATACTCCAATGTACCCCCATGCTGAATCTGCTTCCTTTTGCGCCCTTTCCGCTTGGTCATCACTGCCAATTGCTCTTCAAGCTCAGTATTGCGGGCAGCAAGAAGCGCATTTTGATGCAGCATTAGTTCAGCTCCCTTTACAAGCTGTGAGAAGCCAGCTTGGGCAGCAACTGGTGACCGAGTAAAAGACTCGCTCACAAGCTTTGACTGAGACCCAAATTCATGCGTATTGCTTGGAGTCTTCGACTGCCACGGGGTTGTTGGTAGTGGGGGTTGAGGCGGGGTACGCAACCGTGTCTCCAGGCGATCCAACACTACCTGCGCGTTGACAGGGACTAGTCCTGATGCCTCAAAGGCCTTTCGACAATTAGCCTGTGTGAATACGTCAAAAAACGCGTCCTTGAAGGCAGGTAGGAAGCCTTCCTTGTTGATGTGGAAGACGCGTCGGCGTGCCAAGTCTCGGACGCGTTGGGAGTACTTCCGCTTCAATGGCGAGAAGCAGACCACATCAAGTGGCTGGAGGATGTGTGATGAATGGGGAGGCATACAGAGCGTAAGGATCTTGTTCTCCAAGCAATAGTCCTTGAACTCCTGGTTAAGGTGGCTCTCGTGACCGTCCAAAATGAGCAGCCGGTATACCCCCACCTGACGCGCTGTTGTATGCGTGTCAAAGTGCTTCAACCACTCCAGGCCAAGCGCGTTGTTTGTCCATCCGTTCTCTGAGACAGAGAGCTTCCAATTACGCGGTATATCTGCCTCCTCGTACCATGCAGAGATGTGGACACGCCCTTTGTAGATGATAAATGGCGGGGTTGCGTGGCCAGCAGCGCAGATACTCTGGATGACTGTAACCCACTCGCGATCTCCTGGCTGAACGAGCTCTGGTCGAGTACGTCTATCAGAGCCTGTGACGACCTTCATGGACCCAATGACGCCCATCTGGAAGCCAGTCTCGTCAAAGTTGTGCACGTCGTCGTCATGGACGCCGTACTTGGCTTTGGTATCCTCTACCAACTTGAACCACGCGCCAATGACCTCAGGATCTTCCTGCATTATCCTCTGCCTATCCTTTGCTCGATTGAACGCCATCTTGAGCCTATCTGAGCGCGTCACAAAGCGCGCAGCCCAGTGCTTGCCAACTGGCTTTCCATCACGCACACCCAACAGTTTATCAGCCATATCTGCCACCTCACACAGCCGGGGCGCAAAGCCTCGCGCGTCAAGGTCAAGTATGTATTGGATAATCGTCTCTTCCTCTATTGCAGTAAGCTTGAGGCAGTTCACGCGTGTTTCGAGTCGAAATGGTATTCCCTTGGCACGTTTAGATAGGGTATGATGATTAACGTTGAATGCTGCAGCAGCGCGTCGCAGGCTTGGAAATTCATCTGAACGATAGGCTAGAAGGGCAAGCTGGACCCTACCTTCGTCTTGTTGATATTGCGCGTTGTGTTGTTGAGACATGTTAGGATGAAAGGAGGAGGAGTGGTCTTGGCAGATTTTGTCGCTCTCGGTGGGTTGTCGCTCTCGGTGGTGGTTTACGTTAGTATAAGCTCCTAATACTAAGTCTAAGGTATTTATCTTAATTTAAAGTAGTTTTCTACTCTTAAATATAATTATTATAGGTAGCTTAATATAGGACTATTTAAGTAACTAGAAAGTATTCTCTTATACTTATTTCTACTTAAATAGTATATCCTTCTATATAAGCTTTATAAGTAGCAAGGCCTTAAGTAAATAGTCCTTAATAAAGTATTAGTTAAAGTTAATAAATTCTAGAAATTTCTAAATTCCCTTAAGGGAGGTAGGAGTTAGCTAATCCTTTATAACTTAAATCTTTATTTTACTTATCTTAACTCTATATCTTCCTATAATATAGCTAAGAAATTCTACTTCTTCTTTATACTATTTATATTTCTTAGGTTTAAGTTAAAGATCTACCTTTCTAAGGTATTCTAATACTTCTCTAATATAGTAAATATATTTTTTTAGTATTACTAAATATACTAGAATATTGCTAAAGTATACTACTACTATAATATCTAAGTATACTCTTAATATATTATTAATAAGGGCCTAATATATAGCTAGTATATTAGTAAGTCTAAATAGTATTACTAAGTACTTATAATAACTATAGTATATTCTAAATATAGTCTTCTATTCTTTACCTTCCTTTATATATATAAGGTTATATGCTCTGCATAGATTAAGTGTAGTAAAGTATTATACTCTAGATAACTAATCCTATAATTCCTTAATATTTAGTAATAAGTATTAATTCTTAATTATAATATTATTAAGTTTCTAGTAGTTAATATATATTTATAATTTACTATCTTTCTTTAGTATAAAGAGGACTAGGAATTCTGCTAGTAATTCTAATTCTTATATAAATTCTTTTTTAAGGTTCTTATTAATATATTTCTTAAGTATACTAAGTTCCTTCTTAGATATTCTATATATAGGCCTAAAAGGCAGTTCCTTTCCTTTCTAGAGCTTAATCTTGCAATTCTAGGGTTTATACTATAGTAATACCTTTATAGTCTTCTTATTATAGAAGAGTTTTATATAACTCTTATATTTATCTAGAATATTAGGAGGTATACTATCTTTCTCCTTAACTATTACTTTATAACTAGTAGAGTGTTCTGCATCTATATAGTTAACTACTCTATTCTAGTATATCTTATATATTAAAAAAATATTATTAATCTTCTTCTTATTTACTAGTTATATTATAAACTATATAGGCTATAATATAGTAGTGCTGCACCTATATTAGCTTAGTAAAAGCTATTAATTCTTCTAATTAATATCTAGATTATACTTTCTTAACTATAGAAGTCCTAATATAATATTATAAGTAGCTATCCTAAAAGTATCTAGGGTTATTTTCTTATAGTGTCTATAGATCTAGAGGGGTACTATAGTTACCTTATATATAATCTTAGATTCTTTAGGTATTAGTTCTCTATTAGCTACTCTAAGCAGGTAAGGTATTATCTTCTAGGTAGAGTATAGTTTAGCTAGCTACACTACTCTTAAAGAGATATAATTAGACTATACTCTAGAGTCTAAGAGTACCTTTATCTATCTTCTATTTACCTTAATAAGTAACTTAATTAGTTAGTAATTACTTTTAATACTATTAATAAATTAATCTCTAGCGCCTACTAGTACTACCCTAAAAAAGGATTCTCTTATCTAAAGCTATTACTTTACTTCTTTCCTTTATAGGTCTTATAGTAGGGATTAAGGCAGGTCTACTAATACTAATTAAAGTATTACTTATTTACTACTAGTCCTTGTTGTCTATACTTAGACTTATTCTAGCTAGAAAAGTATTAGTTATTATATTTATCTATTAGGTGTAGTATATAGTAGTCCTCCTTATAATCTTTCTATTATAGTTTATACAGATATTTCTTTAGAAACTATCCTAAATTAAGCTTCTCTAAGTAATATATCTAGTAACTATTATAGTAGTATACTATCTATAATAGTGCTCTATAGTATAGGTTTCTTAGGTCTAGGCTATAATTAAGTTCTAGGTAATTATTATTCTAGTTCTAATATACCTCTAGTTAATAATATTATTAGTATTCCTTATATAACTTATTATACTAATTTTCTTTATTATTATCTACCTTAATAGAGGGGATAATTAGGTCTTAATATAATTTAGTATAGGCTTTATTATTAGCTTTCTTAGCTTTATATTACTTGTGTTCTTAATAATATATATTATATTACGCCTTATATTATACTATAGTAGAATATACTAACTTATCCTAATCCTTATTATCCTCTAGGTATTATTCTAGTAGTTATAGCATGTTATCTTTAGTATTAGGTATCTAGGTTGCTCTAGGTCTATAGTATAATATTATAGCTATACTAGAAGCTCTTAGGAGTTTAAGATATTCTTCTCTTAATATCTATATACTTATAGTTTTATAGCTATAAGGGTGTTTATATACCTATAACCTCTTAGGTGCTAGTTTATATATAACCTCTAGTTTAATATCTTTATTATATCCTAACTCTAGATCCTCTATAAGTTGTCTAATTCTATTAGTAAGAATCTCCTATTTATTACTAGTATCCTTGCTGTCTAGCCTACTAGCTAATATATTAATCTGTTAGAATACTTTATTCTAGTAACAGTCTCTAGTAAAGTAGCCTAGTTTGCTATAGTTATAATAGGTATTACCTTTATTACTCTTATTATTATTATATCCCTTCTTTTTATTCTATTATAGTTTTATAGTTATTAGTCCCTTATTTATATTAGATAGGTCTATTACCTTAGGTCTATAGTACCTACTCTAAGTATTACTATAAATATAGTAACCTATATTAGGTTAGTAGTTATTTCTATAGTTACTATAATAAGTATAGTTATTCTATTAGTTATATTATAGTTAAGATAGCTAGCCTATAGCTTAAGTATATAGATTATTATATAGCTCTTATTAGAGCTTATATAGTTTAATATTAAGGTTAATTGCTGTGTTAATAAGGTTATCTAAGGTTTCTATACTTATACTAGTATATATTAATTCTTCTTTTACCTTAGGTTTAAGTCCTTAATAAAATATTATAGTTAATATAGTATTATCCTAGTCTATATTAGCTATAAGTTACTAGAACTTAGTAGTATAATTAGTAGTAGATTAGGTTTAATAAATATATTAGATGTCTTATCTAGTAATAGTAAGTTTATTTAAAACTCTAAAGATTAAGTAGATCTTATCTTTAAAGGTATTAAAGTCTTTTATCTATATATTAACCTTATTAGGAGTGTTATCCTTACTATAGAGTTAAATAAAAGGTTTAATCTAGATAAACACTTTTCTATATATATAGCTTACTACTAGAGTAACCCTCTTCTTAGCCTCTACCTTATCTTCTTAGAATATAAAAAATAGGTCCTATTATATTAACTAGTTATCTAGCTTACTGCAGTCTCCCTTATAGAGATTAGGTTACTTAATATTAATAGTATTAGTAGTAATAGTTCCTTCTATTATATTAATATTAGAGTATAAGCTAGTAGAAGTAACTCTAGTTCCTAAAGTAGTACTTATCTTAGGAGTATTTAAAATATTAAGGTTATAAACTAAGTAAAGCTTATAAATACTTCTAAAGTTAGTTCTTTAAGATAAGTGCTAGTATAGGAGGGGTTAGTATAGATACCTAGTAAAACACTATAACAACTATAGGGTTAATAATAAGTAGTATAGATAGTTAATCTATCTAGCTTAAAAGTTAAGTTAAGTTCTAATAATAAAGTTAATTAATAAGGTTAAATATAATACTATAAGGGTAGTGTCTCTAATTACTATATACTAAAGAGTGTCCTATATTTCTTATAATATCCTATAAAGTCCTATAGGAGGCCCTATAGTTTCTATAAGTAATTTATAGCTTCTATAGGATATATATATAGTGTTTTATACTATCTTATACTCTTAGTATAGTTTATTTCTATAGGATTATAGGACGTTATATAGTCTGCTTAGCCCTATACTATTAATCTATAACTATAACTTTATTTATACTATGCCTCTTTCTTTAAGATTATAATACTATCTTAAAAGTTAGGTTATAGTAAGGAGTATAGATAGTTAATCTGTCTATCTTAATATATAGGTAGAGATTCTAATAATAAAGTATATTAATTAGGTTAAATATAAACTATAAGGGTTATATTCCTATATATTATATACTAAAGAGATATATATAGTGCTTAGTATTATAATAGCTACTAATTATACTAATTATTAATTATACTAATTACTAATTATACTAATTATACTAAGACTAATTATATATATAACTTTATATTATTACCTAAGTAGTAACTAATAATACTTATTATTTATACTTACTTATAATACTTTCTCTTATATAGTTTAACTATACTATACTTAGCCTATAATTATTAACCTTTATTTAGTATTCCTTAGAATTATAATACTATCTCCTTTCTATCTTAGCTTAGTCTCTTAAGCTTAGTTTATATAATATAGGCCCCTCCTTGTTTAACAGTATATCCTTTTAATAATGCCTAAATATTCTACTAAGTTAAGTTTAGCCTATTATTACTACCTATATAAATTTATTAAGTCCTTTAGAGAGATTATAGTAAAGAAGTATTTAACCTATAAAAAGTACAAGTAAGTATATAAAGTTTATATTTATTCTAGAAAATATAGTAAATATTTAAAGTATAGGTAGTATTATAATATTTATATAATATAGTTAGAGTTTAAATATCTAGAGACTAAGAAAGAGAAGCTGCAGGTATAGATAAAAAAAAGTTATAAAGTATAAAATAAAGTGCTTAAGGCCTCTAAGAAGGTGTTAGAAGAGTTATAGGTTATATATATATATAAAAAGTAGTTATATTAATAAATAGATTTACTAGATTATTATATAGAGGAAGTAATTATAGTAGAAGAGTAGAGTATTATTAAGTAGAAGCTAGAGGAAGAGATAATTCTCTTAGAAGGTTCCTTAGATAAGTTTAGCCTAGCTCTATTACCTAGTATATAGGGTACTTATAAGGAGTAGCTAATTAAGGCTTAGGAAGCTAATATAGTACTTTCTAATTAGTCTTAAATTTCTTTAATAGCTACTAGTAGTTTATAAGGTTTATAGAAGGTTTCTATATATTTTCTAAGTTAAGGTATCCTAACTACTTAACTAGATATTTATTCTTATATCCTTTCTTTTAGTATTATATTATTTTCTTAACTTTCTACTTAGTCTCTTCTTTAACCTAGTAGTAGAAGTCCTTCTAGATTAGTATATTAGGGTCTACTAGTTCTAATAGTAATATATAGAATATAGGGTATATCTTAGTATCCTATAGTAGTTTAAGTTAATAGTTTATAGGGCTAATTTACTTAAAAATAAAAAATAGTCTAACCTTAATATAATTTAGTTTTTTTATTAGTCTTTATATTTATAAGTTTTTTATAAGGAAATAGACTTTATCCTCCTTTTTTAGCTAAGGTGCTATTTTTCTTTTCTAATTAATATAAGAGATTACTTATTATTAAGCTTTATTAATATTTTTAAGTAATTTCTAATATACTTTCTTTAGCCTTTATACTAAGGTTATTACTAAATCTATTTAGATATTACTATTAAGAGATCTTGTAAAGAGATTTAGGTATCTTCTATAATTTATAAAAAATAGTATTATACCTATTACTTCTAATAGTTTATTATTATATATAATCTATACTATAGGTAATAGTAATACCTAGTTATCTTGCTCCTAGTTACTATATATCCTTAAGTATATCTCTATAGTTTAATTTATTTTTTTTATTTATCTATCTATCTATAGATAATATATAGTTAATAGCTTCTTCTTAGTACTAATAGCTACTATAAGTATAGTCTAATAGTTTAATATAAAGAGCTTATCTCTATTACTAATAATTAATTCTAGTATACTATAGTAATAAATAATCCTATCTAGAAATACTTATATAAGCTACTCTATAGTATAATTATATTAAAATAGTATTATTTCTGCTACTTTAGTAAACCTATTTACTATAACAAAGATTAAGTTATAGGTATATCCTATAACAGGGTCCTTAGAGATTAGTAGTTATATAATAAAGTTTATTATAATATTTATCTATAGTACTATAGGTAGCTTTATTACTTATATCTCTTTATATTTTATATAAGTACTGTGCTTGTTTTATTAGTAATTAATATAGTTCTTAATAAATTTAGTAACCTTGTCCTTTATATAGCTAAACTTATAGTATTATCTAATAAGTTCTATTATTTATATTATACTAAGGTGTCTATAAAGCAGGTTATTATAGTATTATATAATAATTTCTATTTAAAGTTCCTCTAGTACTATTATAGGTATATATTATTCTTATTAAACTTATATTATATTATTAAGCTGCTAAGATAGTCCTAGTAATCTATTCCTATATATCTATAGAATAGTATATTCCTTAATTATTTTTTCTCCTATAAGATTATATTATTAACTTAGTATATTAGCTCTTATATTATTCTTTTCTAGAGTATATATTATCTTAAACTTATATTATTCTAGTAATTCTAACTATTATACCTATTAGCTGTTAAGCTTCTTAGTTATAGTAAAGTATACTAGGTTCTTATAGTCTATAAAGATAGTAAGTTCTAAGTAGCTTTCTATATAGATTTGCTAATACTTTAGTACATCTATAATTACTATTAGTTTCTTATTATAGATATTATACTATTCTTCTAGTCTAGAGAACTTTCTTAAGTAATATATAATTAGGTGCTATTTACTATCTTATTTCTATAATATATATACTCCTAATACTAATTCTAAGGTATTAGTTTTAATTTATAGTAGTTTATTACTTCTAAATATAACTAATATTAGTAGCTTAATATATACTTACTTAAGTAATTAGAATATATCCTCTTATTTCTTCTTTTAATAAAATAGTATATTTTTATATATAAGCTTTATAAGTAGCAGAGCTTTCTTAGAGTAGTCCTTAATAAAGTATTAGTTAAAGTTAATAAACTTAAAGAATTCTTAAATCTCTTTAACTATTATTAGGGTTAGCTAGTCTTTAATAACCTATATTTTCTTCTTACTTATCTTAACTCTATATCTTCCTATAATATAGCTAAGGAATTCTACTTCTTCCTTATACTATTTATACTTCTCTAGTTTAAGTTAGAGGTCTACTTATTCTAAGTAGTTAAGAACTTCTTTTATATATATAATATATTCTCTTAATATCTTTAAGTATACTAAAATATTATTAAGGTAAGCTACTACTGTCCTGTCTAAGTGTACCCTTAGTATATTATTAACTAGTTCTTAATATATAGCTAGTGCGTTAGTTAGCCTAAATAGTATAACTATATACTTATAAAGACTATAATAGGTTCTAAATACTATCTTTTATTCTTTACTCTTCTTTATATATATAAGGTTATATGCTCCTTATAGGTCTAGTGTAGTAAAGTATTATACTCTAGCTAAGTAATCTTATAACATAGATATATTTAGTAATAGGTACCTATTCTTAATAGTAATATTATTAAGTTTCTAATAGTTAATATATAGTTAGTTACTACTATCTTTCTTTAGTATAAAGAGAATAGAGTATTCTATAGGTAATTCTAATTATCTAATAAATCCCTTCTTAAGGTTCTTATTAATATACTTATAAAGTACTTAGAGTTCCTTTTCTAATAGTCTATATATTAGCCTAAAAGTTAGTATCTTTCTTTCCTAGAGCTTAATCTTATAATCCTAGAGTTTATACTATAGTAATACCTTTATAGTCTTCTTATTATAGAAGAGTTCTTTATAACTCTTATATTTATCTAGGATATTAGAAGGTATACTATTCTTCTCTTTAACTTTTACTTTATAACCTATAAGGCGTTTAGTATCTATAGAGTTAACTACTCTATCTTAGCACGTCTTATTTAAAGAGATATTACTAATCTTCTTCTTATCTACTAGTTATATTATAAACTATATAGGTCCTAATATAGTTATACTATATCTATATCTAAATAAAAGCTTAGATATCTTCTAATTAATTCTTAGGTTATACTTTTATAACTAGAGAATTCTTAATATAATATTATAGATAGCTATTCTAAAGATATTAAGAGTAAATACCTCCTTATAGTTTTCTAACTTTAATAGTATATTAGTCTTATAAGTAACTATAAAGTTATTTAGTATTAACTACCTATTAGCTACTCTAAGAATATAGGTAATCTCTTTTCTATATAACTAGAGTCTAGCTTATTTTACTATAGCTTCTAAGATATAGCTACCCTCTACTTCTAAGTCTAATATTACTATAAATCTTTATCTATTAATAAAGATTAGTAGTTTAGTAAGTAAGTCTACTCTAATAGTATTAATAGTCTTATACTAGGAGCTAGTTAGTATAGGCCTAAAAAATACTACTCTAGTCTAAATCTATAGACTTTCTTCTTACTAGTATAGTATATATATTTCTTATTTATATATAGCTACTACTAATATTCTTTTTAGGCTTTATTAATAATTATCTATATATCTAGAATATCTTTAGGGTGTGTATACCCTAGGAAGTATAATTATATATACTTATTAAATAAGTAATCTAAGTATTATACTTATATATACTAATACTATTCCTTCTTATATTATTATATATTAATAGGGAATATTTAGTATCTAACTTTCTTATTATAATATTTCTTGCATCTATTATATAGATATTACTTTTATAATATTTTATAGTAGAATAGGTTTTATTTATTAATTTTATATAATATAGTAGTTTATATTTATAGGGCAATTACTAGTTAAGTAAAGTCTAGTTTATCTTTTTATAGTAGGTTATAATTCTAGTGTTTAAGCTTAGCTACTATAGTATAGTTTTATTCTACCTATTCCTAGAATATTTCTTTAGCCTAATCTTTATCCTATAGTGTGCTATTTATTAATTATTATTTAAATTAGCTTAAGGTGTTAGGGTTATATAAGAGGTAGGCTTGTATATACTTAGCTTCTATTTCTTATATAGCTTATAAGAGCGTAGGGTGCTCCTTGCTATTATATTATAAGTATTCTTTAAGTAGTTCTAGAGTAAGTTGTCTATAGATAGTATTATATAATTTATTATTACCTTACTTAATATTCTTATTATACTTCTATATTATTAGCTTATTCTTAGAATCTAAAGTCTGCATAGCACAAGATTTATAATATAGTGTCTTAGGCCTGTTATAGATTTCTAGAATTCTAGGTATAGTCTTATATATATATTCTAGCTTAGAGTCTATAAGAAGTTGTCTAATTTCTTTAGAAAGAATTTTCTATTTACTAATATCTATATTCTTATTATATAAGGTATAGGTAATAATATTAATCTATTAAAAGACCTTATTCTTTAAATAACAGTCCTTAGTAAAATATTCTAGCTTACTATAATTATAGTAGTTCCTACTTTTATTCTTATTATTATATCCTTTATTCTTTTTATTCTAATATAGTGTAGTAGTAGGTCCTTTATAAATATTAGACAAGTTTATTACCTTTAGTCTATAGTATCTACTCTAGGTATTACTATAGATCCTATATCCTATATTAGAGTAATAACTATTTCTATAGCCTCTATAGTAAGTATTGCTATACTATTAGTTATATAGTAGTTAAGGTAACTAAGTTATAACTTAAGTATATAGGTTATTATATAACTCTTATTAAAGTTTATAGAGTTAAATATTAATATTAATAGCTCTGCTAGTAAAGTTATTAAGGGTATTAATTTTTGCACTAGTATATATAAGTTCCTTCTTAACCTTAGGCTTTAGTTCTTATTAGAATATTATTATTAGTATAGTATTATCCTAGTCTATATTATAGGCTATAGCCTAGAATTCTGCAGTATAGTTAGTAGCTAAAGTAGTCTAATAAATGCACTATATACTATATCTAGTAATAACTAGTGTGTTAGAGACTCTAAAGATTTATTAGATTTTATCTTTAAATTATCTAAAATTATTAAGCTATATATTATCTTTAATAGATATAGTGTTAATTATCTTATTCTATATAAAGGGCTTAATCTATTTAAATATATTGCCTTATATATAGGAAGCTACTAGTTTAACCTTCTAATTCTTATTAATAGTTATACCTTAGAAGGTAAAGAAAAGGTTAAACTAGAGTAGCTAGTTCTTAAGCTTAGATTAATCTCTATAGTAAAGGTCTAGTTTAGTAACCTTAAGTCTATAACTTATTAGTCCTATATTAGTTATAGCAAGAGTACTATTAATAATATAATCTTCTAATATATTACTTATTTTAGGGTGTTTAAAATATTAAGGTTATATCCTAAGTAAAGCTTATAAATACTTCTAAGGTTAGTTCTCTAGGATAAATAAATATATAGTAGATTATAAAGAGTATAGATACTTAGTAAAATACTATAGCAACTATAAGTAATAATAAGTAGTATAGAGTAGACTATCTATCTAAAAAGTTAGGTTATAGTAAGGAGTATAGATAGTTAATCTATCTATCTTAATATATAGGTAGAGATTCTAATAATAAAGTATATTAATTAGGTTAAACACAAACTATAAGGGTTGTGTTTCTATATATTATATACTAAAGAGATATATATAGTACTTAGTATTATAATAGCTACTAATTATACTAATTATTAATTATACTAATTACTAATTATACTAATTATGCTAAGACTAATTATATATATAACTTTATATTATTACCTAAGTAGTAACTAATAATACTTGTTATTTATACTTACTTATAATACTTTCTTCTATATAGTTTAACTGTGCTGCACTTAGCCTATAATTATTAACCTTTATTTAGTATTCCTTAGGATTATAACAGCTACTTTTGCTAAGACTACTCTAAAACCTAGCCTATTATAGCTTAAAATACTATACTTTAGCTCTCTATAGTAGACTATAGTATATAATATTATTTAGAGACCTCTTCTATATTAATCTTATATATTTATATATTATATCTAGTTTAATTATACTTTCTATAGCACCTTTAGAATAGTATACTCTCTTTAGTATATACCTACTTCTTTACTCTTATTAGGCCTAATAGCTAGAGGCACTAGAGAGAGAAGTATTAATATAAGTAGGTAGAACTATAATAGTTCTAAACAAGGTTAATTAATAGTAGACTATTTACTACCTTATAATAAATAGCTAAGCTAGGCTCTATATACTCTAGTTACTCTATATAGAGGTAACTTTAGTAACTATACTCTACCTAAGTATAGTAGTATAAGTATTTAACTTCTATAAGCTATATATCTAATAATATCTCTCTTCTATAGTTAAATATTCTATTAAGGTTATAAACTAAGTAAAGCTTATAAATACTTCTAAGGTTATATTAAAGTTATAAACTAAGTAAAGCTTATAAATACTTCTAAGGTTAGTTCTCTAGAATAAGTACTAGTATAGAAGAAGGTTAGTATAGATACCTAGTAAAACACTATAATAACTATAGAGGTAATAATAAGTAGTATAGATAGTTAATCTATCTAGCTTAAGAGTTAGAGTTAAGTTCTAATAATAAAGTTATTTAATAAGGTTAAATATAATACTATAAGGGTAGTATTCCTACTTACTATATACTAAGAAGTATCTTATATTTCTTATAATATCCTATAAAGTTCTATAAAAGGCTCTATAGTTTCTATAAGTAGTTTATAGTTTTCTATAGAATATATATATAGTGTTTTATACTATCTTATACTCTTAGTATAGTTTATTCCTATAGAATTATAGAATATTATATAGTATTTCTAGCCCTATATTATTAATCTATAACTATAACTTTATTATACTATACTTTCTTTTCTAAAATTATAATACTATCCTTCTTCTTTATAGTTTATATCTTTATAAACTAATAAATAGTTTTCTAAAGTACCTAAACTTAATATATAATAGGAACCTAAATTAATAATATTAGATACTTTGCTATAGTTACCTATAAGTATTATATAAAGAAGAACTTACTTTATAAGATATCTTTATTATATAAGAAGTATAGATATTATAAATATAATAGAATAAAGAAGTATAAGCCTATAGATTTACCTATTCTTAACGTCTCTAAAATTAATAATAAGATATTATATCTAGAAGAAATAGAAGATAAGGCTACTAAAGCTAAGAAAGCTATAATAGCTACCTTATAGGCTGCTTATACTAAATTAAACTAGGTATATAAATAAAAGAAATTCTTAAAGTATTATAAATAGTAATAGTTTAATATAAGTACCTAATTTATTAAGAATATAAAGTACTTAGAGTAATAAGAGTTATTACTTAATAATATTACTATACTTAAGAATAGGTTAATATCTAGTTTACTTATACTAGACTAGGTAATATATTCTCCCCTTCTAAACTCTAATACTACTAATACTAGTATAATAGCTAGTAGTAGTTTATAAAGTTTATTAATAGTTCCTATATATTCTCTAAGTTAGAGTATCCTAACTACTTAACTAGATATTTGTTCTTATATCCTTTTTTTTAATATTATATTATTTTTTTAACTTTCTACTTAGTTTTCTCTTTAACCTAGTAGTAAAAGTTCTTCTAGATTAGTATATTAGAATCTACTAGTTCTAATAGTAATATATAGAATATAAAGTATATTCTAGTATTCTATAGTAGTTTAAGTTAATAGTTTCTAGAGCTAATTTATCTAGAAATAAAAAATAGTCTAACTTTAATATAATCTAGTTTTTTTATTAGTCTTTATATTTATAAGTTTTTTATAAAGAGATAGACTTTATTCCCCTCTTTTAGCTAAGGTGCTATTTTTCTTTTCTAATTAATATAAGAGATTGTTTATTATTAAGCTTTATTAATATTTTTAAGTAATTTCTAGTATACTTCCTTTAGTTTTTATACTAAAGTTATTACTAAATCTATTTAAATATTACTATTAAGAGACCTTATAAAGAGATTTAGGTATCTTCTATAATTTATAAAGAATAGTATTATACTTATTACTTCTAATAGTTTATTATTATATATAATTTATACTATAGGTAATAGTAAAACCTAGTTATCTTGCTTCTAGTTACTATATATCCTTAAGTATATCTTTATACTCTAATTTATTCTTATAAAGAAAGTAGGTAGGGGGGTAATAAATATAAATAACTACTTTCCTCCTCTTCTTAGTAAGGGACCTAGATTACTAGAAAAAGATATTAATAATATAATTTAGCTTTATATTATAAAGCTATATAATAGTATAGTTGTGTATTATACTATTATAGACAAGTAGTGTAATATAGTCTTATAGCATAAGTAAATAATAGAATATATTACTAGAGTTGCTAGGTACTTTCTAAATACTAGAGATATACTACTATATATATCTATAGTATTTAGCTATTTAGCCTTAGTAAAGAGCAAGATTTATAACAATATACTATTTAACTCCTTTAACTCCTAAGGATTTATAATATAAGAATAGTAATCTTTAATACTATTTATTACTCCTCTTTTTAGTTTCTTACCCCTCTTTAGTAGTTAGAGCTAAAAGTAACACTATTACTAAAAGTTCCCTTGGCCTAAATACTAGGCCTAATTAGGTAATTTATACCTAATTATAACTACCTATACTAGGGGAATAATATCCTACTTTTAAATATACACTATACCTAATAGAGAAATAAATAAATAAGAATACACTTAACTTTACTAAAGTATTTTTCTAAGTTACTTAGTAACTTTACACACCCCCTTAATCTTTTTAGTTATTTCTCTTATTTAATAGTTAGAATAGCTTATATTATAGTATAGAGTATAGCAATATATAATATAGCTTATTTTAACTTTAGTCTTTTATAGTAGAAATATCTACTAAGCTAATTTTACTAGTAAAGTCTTATAGTTTATTAATACTAGTTAGTTTTGTTAGATTGTTAGCTAGTATAGTACTAGTATTTTTATATACTAGATTTATACTATTATTTAGTAGATTTTCTCTAACAAAGTAATATATTATATTAACATGCTTAGTTCTAGCATAGTATATAGAGTTTTTTGCTAGTTCTATAGCACTTAAACTATCTGTTTTAATAGTATTTAGAGTATTAAATATATTATTAAACTCTTTAGATATATTACTATTAAAGAATAGTTCTTTTATAATATTTTATAGGTATATAGACTCTTTAGTAGCTTCTTTTAAGGCTATGTATTCGGCTTCTGCAGAGCTTAAAGCTACTGTTTTTTATAGTTTAGAAATCTAACTAATAGTAATATTATTATTACTAGTATTAAGTAAGAATATATTTCCTGTTATAGATTTTCTAGAGTCTATATTACCCCCCTAATCTGCGTCTAATATACCTACTAAATTAATTAATTTAGTAGTATATTTAGTAGATTGTTTAATAGATAAATCTAAACCTAGTTCTTTAGTCTTTAATAAATAACTAAAGATATTATATAGGTATTTATAGTGTTCTAAGCTAGGATTAGATATAAATCTAGCTAGATAATTAACACTATATACTAAATTAGGTCTAGTAAATATAGTTAAGTATATTAAGCTTCCTATTTCTTGTTAGAATTTCTTAATTATACTACTTTATTCTAGAAATCTTTCTAGTTTTATACCTATAGGTATAGGGATACTTTTAGGTTTATTATTAAGTTTATTAAACTTAACAAGTATCTTATTTATAAAGTTTCTTTGTGTTATTATTAAGGATTTCTTCTTTCTATCCCTTATAATTTCTACTCCTAGAAACTCTTTAATTTCTCCTAAGTTAGTTATTTCTAACTTAGATATAGAACTTAGTTCTTTATATAGATTATTAACTAGTATAATATTGCTAGCAAATACTAGAATATTATTAACATGTGTTGCTAGAACAATAGGTTTACTAGTATGTATAAATATACTATTATCTATTTTTAGGCTTTTAAAACCTATTTGTTCTAGTATTCTAGTAAGAAATAATTGCTATTGTCTACTAGCTTGTTTTAATCTATATAGAGCTTTATTTAATCTATAAGTTATATTAGAATATTCTTTATTCTTTATACTTATATTAATTAAATCTATAAGCTCTTTGTCTATAGTATTTTTTAAAGTATTACTTAGTATATACTCTTCTAATCCTATAGGTAGTTGTAGATATATATTATCTATATCTATATTTGCATTAGGAAAAGCTTGTTTTATATCCTAAGTATATATTTCCTAATCTAAATAATTAAATATAGATAATAATAATCTTATTAGGCTTGGTTTAGAAGTAGAAGTAAAGGTTTCTTTATAATTAATATTATATTTTTGTAGAAATCCTTTAGCTACCTACCTAGCCTTATATTTTCTAATAGTATTATCTAGATTATATTTTTTAGTTAAAACCTATCTACCTTTTATAATAGGTATATTTTTAGGTTTTATAGTAATATCCTAAGTATTACTTCTTATTAGATCTTCTATTTCTAATTGTATAGCTTTTAGATATAGATCTTTATCTTTACTTAGTAATACCTGCTTATAGCTATTAGGTTCTTTAATAATACTATTATTATTAGAGACAATTAGAATATTCTCTACTATAGAGTTTTTATAGAGAGATTTCTAATCTTGTTTATTATTAACCTCTACTATAGTATTTAGAATTATTTCTTCTATAGAATTAGACTTAGTATCTTCTATTATTATAGGTTTTTCTTTAATAATAGTAGTATTATTAGCTAATTTATCCTCTAAAAATTCGTCTATAGAATCCTAGGTAGGTTTATTTATATTACTAGTATTATTCTTATTTTTTAAGTTTAAACTAGTAAATACTTCTTGTATATTAGTATTATTATTAGGCTTATAATAATAGCCTTCTATAATAACACAATCTCTAGTAGTTATAGTCTTATTACTAGTAGGATTATATAGCTTATATATATTCTTTCCTATAAATCCTACTAGATAATAAGCACTAGCTCTAGAGTCTAGCTTTTTAGTAAAATTACTAGGTTCTTTATAGTAGGTTAAAGAACTAAAAACTCTAATATTATTTATATTAGGTTTTTCTTTATATTTAAAATAGTAAGGGGTATTAAAATCTATAGAACTACTAGGAGTTCTATTATATAAATAGGTAGCTGTTAATATAGCTTCCCCCTACAAGTATCTAGGTAAATTACTAGTAATTAATAAAGCTCTTACTTTATTAAGTAATATTCTATTAATTATTTCTGCTACACTGTTTTGCTTAGGTGTATAGGGGGTAGAATATCTAGTATTTATACCTTTACTAGTTAGATAACTATCTAATTCCTTAGATTTAAACTTATTATCTAACTATAGAGCTTTTACTCTATTATTATTAAAAACCTCTATATATTAGGCTTAATAGCTAGAGGTACTAGGGAGAGAAGTATTAATACAAGTAGGCAGGACTATAATAGTCCTAAACAAGGTTAATTAATAGTAGACTATTTGCTACTAGGTAGCAAACAGCTAAGCTAGGCTCTATATACTCTAGTTACCCTATATAGAGGTAACTCTAGTAACTACGCCCTACCTAAGTATAGTAGTATAAATATTTAACTCCTATAAGCTATATATCTAATAATATCCCCCTTCTATAGTTAAATATCCTAGGTAACTATAGAGGAATATATTAGTAGCTGTTTTAAGCTATTATAGGCTATTATAGTCTTATAGTAAGAGAATAGGCAGTAAGTAGTCTAGCTTAGGTTAGAGGCAGGCTTAGGCTCTAGGATAGAATTTTTTACTTTTACCTTTACCTTTACCTAGAATTCTATTTACTTATACTCTAATTCTGCCTGCTAGTTAGTAGGGTGCCTATAGGCCTCTAATAGGTTTCTATCTATAATTTCTAGCTATTACTTCTTCTTCCTACTATATAATTTAGTAAGTTTTTAAAGTTTTTTATTTTTAAATCCTAGCCCTAATAGGTCCTAATATAGGCTATTTTAAGCTATTATAGCCTAAGTTAGCTTATTAGGGCTTATTAGAACTAGTTTAAGCTTTATTTAACTATTTTAGCGCTAACTAGACTATTTTAGACTATTCTGCGCTATTCTTAACTATTTTTATATATTATACTACCTACTAGCACCTTCTAGCTGCTAATAATAGATTTCTTAGAGGTTTTAAATAATATAGTACCTAATTCCTGCTATATAGCCTTTAGCTGTGTCTGCTATATTAATTACTTTAGTAAGGGTAGTATCTTCTTTACTAACTGCCTAGGCTACTACTTCCCCCTAGTTAATAATAGCAATTAGTACCTCTACTATACTTAGGTCTATAAGGTTAATACTAGTAAGAATATCTAGACTATATAGTATATATAGTGTTTCTTTACTAACTTAGACTGCTTTATAGTATATAGCCTTATTATAGGTTATTATTAACTGTTATAGTCTATTCTAACCTGTTATAGCTACCTAAAGCTGTCTTTAACTATCTTAATATAATTTATAAGTACTTTAATATACTTAGCTTAGCTACATGCACTAAGGCCTAGCCTAAGTCTAAGGGGGTACTTAAGAGTATAAAGGTCTAGGCTAGAAGTAATTTAATCTCTAATATATACTAAGTTACTAAGATAATTAAAGGGTAAGCTATTTTACCTTCTTATTAACTATTCTTAGCTCTTACTAACCTCTTTAGAGAGTTTAAGCCCTATACTAACTACTTCTTTCTATACTTAGGTATTTACGCCTCTTAAGGCAAACCTATAACTAAGGTATATCCTATTAGCTAAAAGTATAATAAAGTCTCTATATAGGCTAAGGTTAAGGGTAATAAGTGTAAGCTTAAGCTATAGGCTACTACTAAGGCTGCTTCTCCTACTAAGAAGGTTAGTTTTCCTCCTTTTAAGCTACTTTAGGCTATTCTAACCTATTATAGGCTAAGGGCATCCTTATTAATAGCAAGAGGTATAATCTTAAGGCTAGAGCTGCTATTCTTATAAGTAAGATTAAGAAACTCTACCTCTCTAAGGCTAGCAAGTCTGCTGCTAATAAGAGCAAGATTACTAAGTATATAAATATAAAGGATAAGGAGTGTAAGAAACTTCTAGCTAAGGCTACTAAGTTATAAGAAGTAATAGGTAGTTTTAAGGTATTCTAAAGTATATTTAGTAATTCTAGGGTAAAATAGTATATAATAGGGTAATATAGCCCCTTCTAGTATATATAGGATAATACCTAGTTTTCTGCTGCTTTAGCAGCTATTAATAGTTATAGTTTATTTAAATTCTACTCTTATAACCTTTCTATGCTATTTTATAGTATTATAGGCTATTATAGTCCTTAGTATCCCCTACTATTATTAAGTGCTATTAAACACCTAAAACCTAATAGGAAAAATAGTAAAGGTAACTTTTTTAACTTTAGTAGTAGTAGTATACTTAGGATTTTTATAATTTTCCTAAGTATTTAGATATTTTTCCCTTTTCTTAGGCAGCTATCCTAGGCGCCTTTTAAGTTGTTGCTATTTGCTCTATTACCTAGGTAGTATTTTCTCCTTTTCCTAGAACTATTTAAGTATATTAGAGAATATATTAACTCTAGGCTCCTAGGAGTTCTCTTTAGAAGGAAAATTAGCCTACTTTATATAATAGAGCTAATTTCTATCCTTATCTTACTTTTATTTAAGTATTTTTTCTACTTTCTATATATTATTACTATAAGTATAAAGAGTGTCTAGAATTAAGGTTATTAGGTGTAGAAGTAGGCCCTTTAGGTTAAAAGGTTCTAATAATAATATATAGAAGACTAGATAAACGCTTTAGAGTCTAGGTAGGTCTACTTTAAATAATAATAGCCTAATCTAGGCTATTATACGCTCTAGGCCTATATACTTCTAATCTAGTTTATATTTTAGCCTAGTTAATTATATATATTAGTTTAAAACTATAACTTAGTTGCCTATAGTAAATAGAATAGGTAACCTTAACTTATTCTAGTATACCTATTAATATATATTTACTATAAGTATTTTCTTCTTATATTCTTATTATAGTTCTAGGAGTTTAGTTATAACCTGCCTTCTAAGGGGCAATTTGCCCTAGCTAAGGGCTATACTAGGCTAGTCTGCCCTCCTAGAGTCTAAACTATAGTTTACCTAAAAGGGTGTAGTCTTAATAGTTAAGTATATACTATTATTATATATAAACTCTACTACTAAGATTTATAGGGCCTAATTATCCTATTCTAATAAATAGTAGTATTAAAGGTATTATTCTAAGGTCTAGTTTTACCTTTCTATCTATCTATCTATCTATAGGTAATAGGTAGATATAAGAACTCTTCTAGAGTTTAGATAATATTAAAAGGTATTCTAGTATTTTATATTTATTAGAGAGCTCTAGTTAGAAATAATTTATTTAGAGGCTCTATATAATTAGATTATCTCCTTTATCTAAGACTATACTAGGTTAACTCTATCCTAATTACCCCTAGCTAGAATATAATAGGCTATTTTAGTTAATTAGCATACTACTACTAATACTATATTATATACTATACTACTTATCTTACTAGGGGGGAGTTCTATAATAAAATCTATTATAACTTCCTTTTATAGTCTATTAGGTAGTAGGAGTAGTACTAGCAGCCTATATAGTTTGTACCTTACTAGTATTAACCTTCTATAGAGTATATACTCTCTATAGTACTAAGCTATATTCTCTCTTATACTCTTCTATATATATTAGTACTAGAGTTTCTCTAATATTCTTCTTATACTAAAATATCCTACTATAGAGTTATTATAGTATTTATATAGGGCTTCTACTCTTTCCTATAGTATTACTAGCTCCTTAATACCTAACTAGGATATAGTAGAGTATTCTAGGCTATTATAGACTATTTTAGGCTCTATAATACTAGTATCTATCTTAGTATCTATTTCTATATTAGACTCCTCTTCTATAGTCCTAGGTTCTCTTAGAGATTACTTATTAGCCTTCTAGAATTCTTAAAGAGCTGTACTTGTCTCCTCTAGTAGAGTATATATTACCTTTAACTATATTATTACTATAGCTACTAAAGTACTTAGGTCTCTTTTCCTATTTAAGAGGTCCTTTATTAGTTATATAAATACCTAATTATACTTTTAGGAGGGCTTTTATACCTTACTTATATAGTTAGGTCTCCTTAATAGCCTATCTACTAGGTTTATTTTTCTAGGTTAGTAGGTTAAGGTAAAATTATGCTAGCTTAGTACTAAGTATAACTAAACTTACTAGTAGTTTAATACCTTAGTCTCTATAAACTATTTTAGGTTTATATAGTCTATAAGAATTTTAAAATAAATCCTCTAGAGGTAATGTTACTAGTACTTTATACTCTTTATAATTACTAGTAATTCTTAATTATATATATTATAGTTATACTCTGCTTAAATAAGCTTATATAAATAAAAGCCTATTAGCCTCTATTAGTCTACCTTGCCCTATCCTAGGCTATATTAGCTTAGTATACCTAAAATTGCTCTACCTAAAGTATTAACTTCTAATCTAGTTTATTTTCTCTTTTTAAAGTAAGTAAGAATTAGGACTGTTAAAAAGGTATCCTTTAGCTACTTAAAGGCTTTTTTTGCTGCTTCTAGTAAGTATAGCAGCTAGCTTTCCTCCCTCTTTATAGCTAGCCTAGCCTAGGCCTAACCTAGGTTCTTTCTTATTAATATTATAAGTAGGAGTACTATATAGCTAAATCCTTTAATAAAGTATTAATAATAGTTTATAAATCCTATAAAAATATATATATTATATACTATAGCTAGTAATAGCTAATCTTAGATTATTTTAGCTCTTTCTAGGTTAATACTAACCCCTTATAGGGATACTATATATCTAAGGTACTCTATATACTATATATACTATTTATACTTTAATAGCTTTATATATAGCTTATATTACTATAATTATTCTAGAATTTCTTAAATATAAGCAATGTGCTCCTCTTCTATATTTAAGAATATTAGAATATTATCTAAGTATATAATGTAAGTAATATCTACTAGTTCTACTAAGGCCTTGTTTATATATACCTAGAACTAAGTAGGTATATTTATTAGGCTAAAGGGTATAATAGTGTACTTAAAATAACTATATCTAGTCTAGAATATAGTCTTCTATTTATCTTCTTCCCTTATTTAGATCTAGTAATAGGTATCTCTAATATCTAACTTAGTAAATACCTTTACTTTTAAGAGGTAATCTAGAGACTTAGAGATTAGGGGTAGTAGGTACTAATTCTTTATAGTTATCTTATTAAGGCCTCTAAAGTCTATATAAAGGTATAAACTACTATCCTTTTTCTTTATAAATAATATTAGGGCCCTAGTAGAGGATCTTAAGCATTAAATCTAACCTCTTACTATATAGTTAACTAGGTATTTCTATAATACTACTAACTCTACCTCTAATAGACTATATAAGGGCTAATATAGGGGTGTAGTTCCTTTAGCTAAATTAATTACTAAATTATTTAAGCTATAGTTAGGTAAATACTATATATTATCTTCTAATATAATATCTATAAAATTAGTATAGTATATAGGCATTTTATCTATATTAGGTTAATCTAGCCTGTTCTAGCCTATAAAGGCTATAAGACAGGCATATATATTTGTCTAGAGGTTATATATAGTGCAATTAAACTCTTCTATATCTTCTAATACTATCTTAGAGAATTTAGCTATACTCTTAACCTTTATCCCTCTAAAGAGTATATACTAAGTAGTATAATTAATCTTAGGCTAATATATATTAATCTAAGGTAGGCCTAAATATATTTAGTACCTTCTAAGGTTAGTAACTATAAATAGTATATTACCTGCCTCCTTATAGCCTTATAAGTTAACTATAGTTATTCTTATAGTTATAGTGCTATATATCTATATTATAGACCTATTTACCCCCTCTATAAGAAATTTAGGTAGAGAATCTATATAGAGATTTTACTTCTTTACTATAATTATAGAGAGTAAATTAAGCTAGAAGCCTCTATCTACTAAGGCCTCTATTAGTCTAGAAGATTTTATAGTTACTTCTACTATAAGTAGCTATACTAGCTAAGGGTATAATACTATATAAAAGGTGCTAAGATCTCTACTCTCCTATATATAAGAGATATAGGTAAGAAAGAGTAGATCTAATCTTTTTACCTCTTGCCTTTTTCTAAGTCCCCCTCTTTTTTAGGTTTTATAAACTTATTAGAGTTTAGATACTTTAGTCTAATATATTCTACCTCCTTATACTTATAATAGGTTACTATAGAGTAGTCTACCCTTAGCTTTAACCTCTTAGGCCTCTTTAGGCTACTATAGTTAGGACTACTTTCTTTCTTATACTTTATAGCCTCTTTAGACCCCTTTATATCTTTTAAGTTACTTTTTTACTTTCTTAACTTCTTAGAAGGTTTTTCTTCCTTTAAGCTCTTAGGATAGCCCCTTTAATAATAAATTATATTAGTAACCTCTTCTACCTAGCTAAGTATTATATAATGCTCCTCTAGGTATATAAATAGCTGCCTTTATATCTCTTTAGGTAATATATAGATATATCTAATTACTTAGAGGTTTACTCTATATATATTACCTAGTTCTTTCTAGTAAGGCCTTATATAATCTAGCAAATCTATAGGACTGCTATAAGAAAGTATTTTAGTATAACTTAAGGCCTTATATACTTTTTATCTCCTTTCTAAGATAGTGCCTAGGGAGCCTAGTATTATAGCTTTTATAGCTTTCTAGGTTAGATTCTATAAAGAATCTATATAAAGTTAGTTAGTATAGTATACTAACTATAAGGTCTTTATAGTCTCTAATAAATACTATATACTAAAATTAACCTTTTATATCTTCTATAGGAAGTTAGCAGGCAGTCTATTAAAAAACTACTTATAATCTTACTTCTAGTAGTTATATACTATATATATCTACTTAGTAAATATATATAGTAGCTTAAGGTAAGGTAAACCTAAAGTTAGAACTATAGAAACTACTATAGCTAATAGAGCTCTACTAGGGATAGCTTGTAGGGCATTAATATCTCTAGCAAGGTATCTAGCCTTTATTTCCTTAAGGCAAGCTACTTGTTATATCTTTATAGCCCTCTTATACTAAGCTTCTAACTCTTATAGCTCTTAGTCTATACTATTTACTACTAGGGTATTCTAGGCCTCTATAGGCTGCTATAACCTATTAGAGGGTCTACTAGCTTATACTAATAAGCCTTATACCTTATTTATTATATTTAAGAAGATAATAGGTTAATTATCCCTTAGTATTATATTCTAAGTTTCTGCTGTCCTTAACACAGAGGACTCCCCTGTTACTATAGGAAAAAGTACTTCTAGTAGTTCTAGAGTAAGCTCCTCTATAATAAGGCTTAATTAGTTACTTATTCTATAATACTATAATCTACTCTCTAGTAAAGGGAGTAAATAAAATATTAGGCTTAATAGCTAGAGGCACTAGAGAGAGAAGTATTAATATAAGTAGGCAGGACTATAATAGTTCTAAATAAGGTTAATTAATAGTAGACTATTTACTACTAGGTAGCAAACAGCTAAGCTAGGCTCTATATACTCTAGTTACCCTATATAGAGGTAACTCTAGTAACTATGCCCTACCTAAGCATAGTAGTATAAATATTTAACTTCTATAAGCTATATATCTAATACTATAGAATTAGAGTTATTAGTTGCTTTTAACTCTAATTCTACTATAGTAGACTTAATAATATCTATAGTACTTTTTCTAGTTTTTAGTAGCTTTACTACTAAGTACTTAGTAAAGCTGTCTCTAAAAGTAATATAGTATTTAAATCCTCTAAAGGTTTTAGGCCTTATAGGTCCTCCTATATCTATATATAATAGATCTAGATAGCCTTTTACTTTAGTACTAGGGGTTTTATTAATATTTTTAGTTAATTTAGATTGTATATAAGTTATATAATCTTTTAAACTAATAGAGGCTGTTTCTATATCCTCTATATTAATAAAATCTACTTTAGTAGAGTCTAGTAATTTCTTAATAGCACTAAGATTAATATATCCTAATCTTCTATATACTAAGTCTATAGTATTATTATTAATAACTATAGTTTCTTTACTAGTATTAGTATTAGTATTATTACTAGTACTATTATTATTAAGATCTATAGAATCTTCTATAGTAATATCTTCTTCTTCTTCTATAGTATTAAGAATAGTTAGTTCTTTATTTTTATAGCTATTAGGTATAACTTTATTACTACTAGTTTTAAAATAACTAACTCCTTTCTTATAACGTACCTCACGGGCGAGCCGGTCACCCGAGCGAGCCGGTCACTTTTGCCAAGACCACACCAACACTGCAACTACTTTGCAACACTACAGTGTACAACTAGAATGTACTGTAGGCTAAAGTGTATTAAACTAATCTACAGTACTTTGCGCATCATTATTGCATGTTCGCGCGTTGTGCCCTGCCTCACCACACGTGCCACAGCGTCTTAAAGGCTGAGTGCCAGGTTCAACACGCGCTCTCTTCTTTGCCTTCTTTCCATCGCTGCGAGCGTTAAACTCCTTTAGAGTAGTTAGCCGCAATCCTTCACTAAACGTTAGTGTCCCTTCACGCTGGATTCGCTTTCTTTTGTGTGATTTACGGCGTGTAGCGGCCTCATTAGCTGCTTCAAGGTCTGCAACTTGGTTGCGCACCAAAACTAGTGAATGCGCTATCATCTCTGCGCCTTTGGTGAGCTGATTAAGGGCATTAACCATTGAAGTTGGCGAGCTGTCAGCGTGTCTCTGAATCCTTTCTCGAATCAGCTTCGATTGTGACCCAAATTTTAGGGTGTTGCTTGGTGTTCTAGACTCCCACGTACTCTCATCCACAGTAGGTAGTGGTGGAGTACACAACCGCACTTCGAGCTTTGATATCACAGCCTCTGGGTCAAGTGGGACCAGGCCAGCACCTCTGAATCCTCCCTGTATGTTGCTCTTAGTGATTGAGGCGTCAAAAGCTGCTTTAAAGCACGGCAAGAACTCAAGTTTAGTGATGCGAGTAATCTTGCTCCGCATTAGCTGCTCAGCTTGGCGGCCATATGCCTTCTTCAGAGAGGCAAAACATCCCACATCAAGCGGCTGCAGCAGGTGCGACGAGTGTGGAGGCATACACAGAGTGATAATCTTGTGTTCCTCACAGTACTGGTGGAAATCAACCGAGTTGTGGCTCTCATGGCCGTCCAGAACAAGCAGCCGATAGCTGCCAACAGTGCGCGCCTTGGTGTGCTCATCAAAGTGCTTTAACCACTTAACTCCAAGCTCATTGTTTGTCCAGCCGTTGTTAGAGACATTAAGAACCCAGTTGTTAGGTATACTAGGCTCTTTGTACCAGGCAGAGAGGTGGTGCTTGCCAGAGAAGATGATAAAGGGTGGGATGGCCCACCCCTTTGCATTGATGCCCTGGATGATACTAGTCCACTCTCGGTCGCCCTGCTGCACTGTCTTTGGCCTTCCTCGACGCTCAGAGCCTGTGACAACAGCTCCTGTGGATATAACGCCCATCATAAACCCAGACTCATCGAAGTTGTAGGTGTCGTCATCCAGAATACCATACTTAGCTTTGGTATTCTCTACAAGGCGGAACCAGCCCTGAATCACCCCGGGATCCTCACAGAGGGCTCGCTTGTAGTCGTACTTCCGATTGAACTTGACTTTCAGCTCTGGCCGACGCTTAACAAAGGTGCTAGCCCAGTTCTTGCCAACAGGGGGCTGGTGGCGCTCAGCAAGGAGAGAATTAGCCATATCCTCCACATCAGCAAGCCGGGGCGAGTATCCTCGCGCGTCCAGCTTTAATACATGCTGGACAATCACCTCCTCTTCAGTGCTTTTCAGCTTCATTGAGTTGGGCTTGCAATCGCGTCGTGGGGAGGTTCCAGCAAGTCGATCACTAAGCGTGCTTTGAGAGACTTTGTAGATAGCTGCAGCGCGTCGCTGAGACAGTGTCGCGTCTTGTTTAATAGCCTGGAGGGCAAGCTGTATATCTGCTTCGTTTAAGGGCCTTGTTGCGTTACTGCGTTGAGACATTGCAGGTAGAGTGAAGTTTGGTGTGGTCTTGGCAAAAGTGACCGGCTCGCTCGGGTGACCGGCTCGCCCGTGAGGTACGTTAGCTACTTTTAGCTAGTAAGTTATTATTTATAGTAGTAATATAGCAACTATTCTTATTAAATAGTAGATTATACCCTTTAGAAGTAATTAAATTTAGGCTTAGTAGATTAACTCCTAGTTCTAGAATAAATAAAACATTAGTTAACTTAACTAGTTTACTAGTACTAGTAAAAACTAAGTTTATATCCCCTATACCTGTTGCTTTAATAGATTTATTAGTATTTCCCTACTTTATAGAGATAGAAGTAGGTTTAATACTAGTAAATAACTCTTTAATATAGCAAGTGTGTATAGTAGCTCTAGAATCTAGTATAAAGTCTATAGTATTACTACTATAAGTATTAATATTACTAGTAGAAGTAACTAATACTTGTTCCTCTATACTAGTGTTGTTAATTATTTTATTATAGTTATTATCCTTTTCTTTTCTTAGATTAGGATATTTCTTATAGCAAGTAGATTCTTTATGTCCCTTATATAAGCAATAGCTACACTTTAAATCTTTATTTGCTTTAGATTTAGCGTTAATACTATTACTTTTACTAATATTTCTAGTATTAGTATTTAGAGACATCTCTATATTATTAGAATAACTAGATTTTTTATTATTATAGTTATTATAACTAGTATTGTAGTGCTTATTACTATTATTAATATAACTATTAGGTTTTCTAAAAGATTTAATTCTTCTAGATTTGTCTAGTAGTTAGGATACTATATCCTCTATATTAATTTTACTATTAGTATTTGTCCTAATAGTTTGCGTTATAATAGTAATAATATATTTATAATCTTTATTTAGATTATTTAATAATAGAGCTATAATAAACTTCTTAGAAAGAATAATTTCTCTAGATTCTAGATTATTAACTATTCTTTTAAAAGTGTTTATATAGTCTTCTAGATTACCTTTATAGTAATCTAAAGTAGTATTAATTAATTCTTTAGATAGAATAAATTCACTACTAAAGCCCTTTGCTCTATATAGATTTTCTAAAGTAATCTAAAGAGTATAAGGATTATTTATAAATCTAGTTTGTAATAGAGGGCTATCTTCTAGCGCTAATTTAATAATAGCACTAGTTTTTAGAGCTTCTTCTTCTAGTTACTCTATATTACTACTATTATATTTAGCTAGATTACTAGCTAGATATCTAGTAAAGCCTTTATCTACTATAATAGCCTGTATTCTAATAGACTAAATATTATAGTTAGAACTACCTTTTAATTTAGGTATTTTAAAGGTATCTTGCATTTTTATTATATTTAATTATTATTAATATAATATATAATAGTAGTTTAATAAACCAGCCTATAAATAAAGTAGATAAGTTACTTTATATAGATTATAGTTTAAATAAAGTTATTATAATAAAACCTTTAAGGTTTATAATAAATTTACTAGATTCTTATAATCTATTTTAGCTTTTTAGGCTTTTAACTATATAGAAAACTCTTAGAGTATTTCTACTTAAACTTATAGAACGCTTATTATAATAAGTCTTATATCTAAATATTATAGGTACCTTATATATAAGGTTGTATACCTATTATTTAATAAGTCTAAGTCTATTATAGAGTTTTATAAACTTATATTATTAAGTAATATAGCCTAGTAGAGGTTATATACTTTATTTATTACTTTTCTTCTTAGTTCTAAGTGTTACAGTCCTTATTAGTATAGAAACTATAAGTCTTGGCAAAGATTGCCTAACGCAAAACGCGTACTATTATATATATATATATTCTAGTACTTTAATTAAATAATTCTCTAAGTATAAAAGCTTAAGACTAGTCTTAGAGGCTTTTAATACTATAGTAGCTTATAAAGGTTACTAGAGTTATTAAATAATTACTAAGAAGGCTTTTTAACTAAGATATTAATACTTTAATAGTATATATCTTAGCTTATATAGTTAATAGTTTACTAATAAGCTATATATAGTATATAACTATAGTAGTTACTGTCTCTACTAGCCCTAGGGTTTTTAGAGAGACTCTAGCTATTATAGTAATAATAATATATATAGCTTCTATAGTAGACTAATTAGTATAATAGTATATTTTTATAATAATATACTAAGTAATAGTAACTAATAGTAGTTTGCTAGACTACTATAAGCGTTACTATAGAGTATATTATAAGTATAAATACTATAACGTACCTCACGGGCGAGCCGGTCACCCGAGCGAGCCGGTCACTTTTGCCAAGACCACACCAACACTGCAACTACTTTGCAACACTACAGTGTACAACTAGAATGTACTGTAGGCTAAAGTGTATTAAACTAATCTACAGTACTTTGCGCATCATTATTGCATGTTCGCGCGTTGTGCCCTGCCTCACCACACGTGCCACAGCGTCTTAAAGGCTGAGTGCCAGGTTCAACACGCGCTCTCTTCTTTGCCTTCTTTCCATCGCTGCGAGCGTTAAACTCCTTTAGAGTAGTTAGCCGCAATCCTTCACTAAACGTTAGTGTCCCTTCACGCTGGATTCGCTTTCTTTTGTGTGATTTACGGCGTGTAGCGGCCTCATTAGCTGCTTCAAGGTCTGCAACTTGGTTGCGCACCAAAACTAGTGAATGCGCTATCATCTCTGCGCCTTTGGTGAGCTGATTAAGGGCATTAACCATTGAAGTTGGCGAGCTGTCAGCGTGTCTCTGAATCCTTTCTCGAATCAGCTTCGATTGTGACCCAAATTCTAGGGTGTTGCTTGGTGTTCTAGACTCCCACGTACTCTCATCCACAGTAGGTAGTGGTGGAGTACACAACCGCACTTCGAGCTTTGATATCACAGCCTCTGGGTCAAGTGGGACCAGGCCAGCACCTCTGAATCCTCCCTGTATGTTGCTCTTAGTGATTGAGGCGTCAAAAGCTGCTTTAAAGCACGGCAAGAACTCAAGTTTAGTGATGCGAGTAATCTTGCTCCGCATTAGCTGCTCAGCTTGGCGGCCATATGCCTTCTTCAGAGAGGCAAAACATCCCACATCAAGCGGCTGCAGCAGGTGCGACGAGTGTGGAGGCATACACAGAGTGATAATCTTGTGTTCCTCACAGTACTGGTGGAAATCAACCGAGTTGTGGCTCTCATGGCCGTCCAGAACAAGCAGCCGATAGCTGCCAACAGTGCGCGCCTTGGTGTGCTCATCAAAGTGCTTTAACCACTTAACTCCAAGCTCATTGTTTGTCCAGCCGTTGTTAGAGACATTAAGAACCCAGTTGTTAGGTATACTAGGCTCTTTGTACCAGGCAGAGAGGTGGTGCTTGCCAGAGAAGATGATAAAGGGTGGGATGGCCCACCCCTTTGCATTGATGCCCTGGATGATACTAGTCCACTCTCGGTCGCCCTGCTGCACTGTCTTTGGCCTTCCTCGACGCTCAGAGCCTGTGACAACAGCTCCTGTGGATATAACGCCCATCATAAACCCAGACTCATCGAAGTTGTAGGTGTCGTCATCCAGAATACCATACTTAGCTTTGGTATTCTCTACAAGGCGGAACCAGCCCTGAATCACCCCGGGATCCTCACAGAGGGCTCGCTTGTAGTCGTACTTCCGATTGAACTTGACTTTCAGCTCTGGCCGACGCTTAACAAAGGTGCTAGCCCAGTTCTTGCCAACAGGGGGCTGGTGGCGCTCAGCAAGGAGAGAATTAGCCATATCCTCCACATCAGCAAGCCGGGGCGAGTATCCTCGCGCGTCCAGCTTTAATACATGCTGGACAATCACCTCCTCTTCAGTGCTTTTCAGCTTCATTGAGTTGGGCTTGCAATCGCGTCGTGGGGAGGTTCCAGCAAGTCGATCACTAAGCGTGCTTTGAGAGACTTTGTAGATAGCTGCAGCGCGTCGCTGAGACAGTGTCGCGTCTTGTTTAATAGCCTGGAGGGCAAGCTGTATATCTGCTTCGTTTAAGGGCCTTGTTGCGTTACTGCGTTGAGACATTGCAGGTAGAGTGAAGTTTGGTGTGGTCTTGGCAAAAGTGACCGGCTCGCTCGGGTGACCGGCTCGCCCGTGAGGTACGTTAAGTATTTATTTTATAATATATAGTCTCTATAGCTTATACTATAACTATAGTATAGCTGCTACCTAGTTTGTTCTTAGTTCTAGAGTCTATCCAGAGCCGTGTTATATTATTACTAATATAACTACCCTATTGCCTTTTTTAGAGGTTTATATAGTAGCTTTAAATAAGCTTATATAAACTTAAAATAGTCTTATATAGGGTGTTAATTGGATGGAAATTAATGCTCTAGTATCTTAGATTACTCCTTATTACTAAGGATCTAAGGAACAGGGACTAATAGTAGAATACTATTACTTACTAGACTATTAGTATAGTACTAGTAAGATTTAATTCTAGTATAAAATACTAGAATATTCCTAGATAGGAAGAGCTAGGCATATAACCTATAAAGAAAGTAGGTAGGGGGGTAATAAATATAAATAACTACTTTCCTCCTCTTCTTAGTAGGGGACCTAGATTACTAGGAAAAGATATTAATAATATAATTTAGCTTTATATTATAAAGCTATATAATAGTATAGTTGTGTATTATACTATTATAGACAAGTAGTATAATATAGTCTTATAGTATAAGCAAATAATAGAATATATTACTAGAGTTGCTAGGTACTTTCTAAATACTAGAGATATACTACTATATATATCTATAGTATTCGGCTATTCGGCCTTAGTAAAGAGCAAGATTTATAACAATATACTATTTAACTTCTTTAACTCCTAAGGATTTATAATATAAGAATAGTAATCTTTAATACTATTTGTTACTCCTCTTTTTAGTTTCTTACCCCTCTTTAGTAGTTAGAGCTAAAAGTAACACTATTACTAAAAGTTCCCTTGGCCCAAATACTAGGCCTAATTAGGTAATTTATACCTAATTATAACCACCTATACTAGGGGAATAATATCCTACTTTTAAATATACACTATACCTAATAGGGAAATAAATAAATAAGAATATGCTTAACTTTACTAAAGTATTTTTCTAAGTTACTTAGTAACTTTATAATTCTTTCTATTTATCTATTTATTTATAGATAATATATAGTTAATAGCTTTTTCTTAGTACTAATAGCTAATATAAGTATAGTCTAATAGTTTAATATAAATAGCTTATCTCTATTACTAATAATTAATTCTAGTATACTATAGTAATAGATAATCCTATCTAGAAATACTTATGCAAGCTACTCTATAGTATAACTATATTAAAATAGTATTATTTCTGCTACTTTAGTAAACCTATCTACTATAATAAAGATTGAGTTATAGGTATATCCTATAATAGAGTCTTTAAAGATTAGTAGTTATATAATAAAATCTATTATAATATTTGTCTATAGTGCCCTTAGTAGCTCTATTACTTATATTTCTCTATACTTTATATATATACTATACTTATTCTATTAATAGTTAATATAGTTCTTAATAAACTTAGTAACCTTATCCTTTATATAGCTAAACTTATAGTATTGTCTAATAAGTTCTATTGTTTATATTATACTAGGGTGTCTATAAAGTATGTTATTAAAATAATAGCTTATAATTTTATTTTCTAATTTCTTTAGTACCTTTCTAGGTATATACTAGTTCTATTAAACTTATATTATATTATTAAGCTGCTAAGATAGTCTTAATAACCTATCCTTATTAACTCTAAGTATAGTAAACTAATTTATTATTTTTTCTCTAGCTAGATTATATTATCTACTACGTATATTAGGTCTACTATTATCTTTTCCTAGAGTATATAGTATCTTAAACTTATACTATCCTAATAGCTTAAACTAGTATACTTATTATTAGTTAAGTATCTTAGTAGTAGTAAAGTATACTAGGTTCTTATAGTTAGTATAAATAGTAAGTTCTAAGTAGCTTTCTATATAAATCCTCTAATATTCTAGAGCTAATATAATAGCTAGTAATTCCTTATTATATATATTATATTATTTTTCTAGTTCTAAGAACTTTCTAGAGTAGTAGATAATTAAGTACTATTATTTATTTTATTCTTATATAGTGCAAGCTCCTAATACTAAATCTAAAGTATCTATCTTAATTTAAAGTAGCTTTCTACTTTTAAATATAATTATTATAGGTAGCTTAATATAGGATTATTTAAGTAACTAAAAAGTATCTTTTTATACTTATTTCTACTTAAATAGTATATCTTTCTATATAAGCTTTATAAGTAGTAAGGCCTTAAGTAAATAATCCTTAATAAAGTATTAGTTAAAATTAATAAATCCTAGAAATTTCTAAATTCTCTTAAAAGAGGTAGGAGTTAGCTAATCTCTTATAACCTAGATCTTTATATTACTTATCTTAACTCTATATCTTCCTATAATATAGCTAAGAAATTTTACTTCTTCTTTATACTATTTATACTTCTTAGGTTTAAGTTAAAGATCTACCTTTCTAAGGTATTCTAATACTTCTCTAATATAGTAAATATATTCTTCTAGTATTACTAAATATACTAGGATATTATTAAGGTATACTACTACTATAATATTTAAGTATACTCTTAATATATTATTAATAAGAGCTTAATATATAGCTAGTATATAAGTAAGCCTAAATAGTATTACTAAATACTTAAAATAACTATAGTATATTCTAAATATAGTCTTTTATTCTTTACCTTCCTTTATATATATAAGGTTATATACTCTATATAAATTAAGTATAGTAAAGTATTATACTCTAGATAACTAATTCTCTAGTTCTTTAATATTTAGTAATAAGTACTAGTTCTTAATTATAATATTATTAAGTTTCTAATAGTTAATATATATTTATAATTTACTATCTTTCTTTAGTATAAAGAGAATTAGAAATTCTACTAGTAATTCTAATTCTTATATAAATTCTTTTTTAAGGTTCTTATTAATATATTCCTTAAGTATACTAAGTTCTTTCTTAGATATTCTATATATAGGCCTAAAAAGCAGTTTCTTTTCTTTCTAGAGCTTAATCTTATAATTCTAGAGTTTATACTATAGTAATACTTTTATAGTTTTCTTATTATAAAAGAGTTTTATATAACTTTTATATTTATCTAGAATATTAGGAGGTATACTATTCTTCTCTTTAACTATTATATTATAACTAGTAGAGTGTTCTATATCTATATAGTTAACTACTTTATCTTAGTATATCTTATATATTAAAGAGATATTATTAATCTTTTTCTTATTTACTAGTTATATTATAAACTATATAAGCTATAATATAGTAGTGCTATATCTATATTAACTTAATAAAAGATATTAATTCTTCTAATTAATATCTAGATTATACTTTCTTAACTATAGAAGATCTAATATAATATTATAAGTAGCTATTCTAAAAGTGTCTAAAGTTATTTCTTTATAGTATCTATAGATCTAGAGAGGTACTATAGTTACTTTATATATAATCTTAGATTTCTTAGGTATTAGTTCTCTATTAGCTACTCTAAGTAAGTAAGGTATTATCTTCTAAGTAGGGTGTAGTCTAGCTAGCTATACTACTTATAAAGAGATATAATTAGATTATACTCTAGAGTCTAAGAGTATATATATCTATCTTTTATTTACTCTAATAAGCAACTTAATTAGTTAGTAATTACTTTTAATACTATTAATAGATTAATCTCTAGTATCTACTAGCGCTATTCTAAAAAAGAAGTCTCTTATTTAAAGCTATTACTTTACTTCTTTTCTTTATAGGTTTTATAGTAGAGGTTAAAGTAGGTCTGCTAATACTAATTAAAGTATTACTTATTTACTACTAGTCTTTATTATCTATACTTAGACTTATTCTAGCTAGAAAAGTATTTATTATTATATTTATTTATTAGGTATAGTATATAGTAGTCTTCCTTATAATCTTTCTATTATAGTTTATATAGATATTTCTTTAGAAACTATTCTAAATTAAGTTTCTCTAAATAATATATCTAGTATTTATTATAGTAGTATACTATTTATAATAGTACTTTATAGTATAGGTTTCTAAAGTCTAGGCTATAATTAGGTTCTAGGTAATTATAGTTCTACTTCTAATATACTCCTATTTAATAATATTATTAGTATTCCTTATATAACTTATTATACTAGTTATTTTTATTATTATCTACCTTAATAAAGGGGATAATTAGATCTTAATATAACTTAGTATAGGCCTTAATATTAGCTTTCTTAATTTTATACTACTTATATTTCTAATAATATATATTATACTATACTTTATATTATATAGTAGTAGAATATACTACTTTATCTTAATCTTTATTATCCTCTAGGTATTATCTAGGTAATTATAGTATATTATCTTTAGTATTAGATATCTAGGTTACTTAGAATTTATAGTATAAAGTTATAGCTATACTAGAAGCTTTTAGGAGTTTAAAATACTCCTTTCTTAATATCTATATAATTATATATTTATAGCTATAAGAGTATTTATATACCTATAACCTTATAGGTACTAGTTTATATATAACCTTTAGTTTAGTATTTTTATTATATTCTAACTCTAGATTTTTTATAAGTTATCTAATTCTATTAGTAAGAATCTTCTATTTATTACTAGTGTCTCTGCTATCTAGCCTACTAGCTAATATATTAATTTATTAGAATACTTTATTCTAGTAATAGTCTCTAGTATACTAATCTAGAAGGACTTTTACTACTAGGTTAAGAAGAAAACTAAGTAGGAAGTTAAAAAAATAATATAATATTAAAAGAAAGAATATAAGGACAAATATCTAGTTAAGTAGTTAGAATACTTTAACTTAGAGAATATATAGGAACTATTAATAAACTTTATAAACTACTACTAGCTATTATACTAGTATTAGTAGTATTAGAATCTAGAGGTAGAGGATATATTATCTAGTCTAGTATAAGTAAGCTAGGTATTAACCTATTCTTAAGTATAGTAATATTATTAAGTAATAACTCCTATTACTCTAGGTGCTCTATATCCTTAATAAACTAAGTACTTATATTAAACTATTATTATTTATAATACTTTAAGAATTTCTTCTATTTATATACCTAGTTTAATTTTATATAAGTAGCCTATAAAGCAGCTATTATAGCTTCCTTAGTATTAGCAGCCTTATCTTCTATTTCTTCTAGATATAATATTTTATTATTAATTTTAGAGAAGTTAGAAATAGGTAAATCTATAGGCTTATACTATACTAGTAAAAGAGAAGTATACCTAGTATAGTTACTTGTTAAACCTAGTAGTACTAAGTAGAATAGAAGAGTTAGGATAGTTAGAGATCTATTATAGTAAGATAGTAGTAAATAATAGTTATTATAATATTAATTTATATTATATTGTCTACCTATATCTGTTCCTTAAAAACTACTACTCTAATACTAACTAGACTACTAATTTAAGCTAGTTACTAAGCACTTCTAGTACCTACTATAGTAGCTACCTTATACTCTAGTATAAGCCTCCTAACTCTAAGAGCTTAGCCCTATTAAGCACTATCTCTAAGATTATACTCTTCTTATAGTGCCTATCTATATAAAGAAACTCTAAATATCTTTCTTTATAGAGTCTATACTACCTTAGTAAGTAGAGTATTAATAAAGTCTACTCTTAGAATAAGAGTAACCTAGATTAGGTGTTTTTAAAGCTTATAGTAACTAAGTCCTAATATACCTATATTCTACCTCTTTTATTATTATATAGATAAGAATAGTTAGTATATCCTTCTAGGTCTAGAAGTAGCCTATAAATATCTAAGTTATACTATCTATTTATTTATACTATCTATTCTATATATTATAAGATTTATTATTAATAAGGTAGTTACTTTTAGTTATAATAAATAAGTAATAAGGTATACCTAACTCCTTATCTGCTATATATACTACTTCTTTTATATCTATTACCTATACCTAGTAGTCCTTAACTATTATAATATTAGCTATATAAGTCTCTTTAAGGTACTTATTTAATTATTATAGATCTATTTTATTTAGTATTAGGTTAATTTCTCTTATAACTATAGGTAAATTATATAGTTTTTAGTAGTAGATAGTATAAGATATTATAGATTTAAAGACTAGTAGGATATTAGCTAGAAAACAGAATAGCACTTCTCTAAACTTATTCTTATAGCTAGAAGATAAGGTAGAAGCACTTTAAAGTTACTAGTATACTACTATAAGCTATAAGTAAGATTCTATATTAGAGTTCTTTATTATCTCTCTATCTTTACTAATAAGTATAAACTATAGTAAGATAGTTCTCCTAGTCTTAGTTGCTAGCCCTATTAATCTATAGGGTAATAAGGGGTATAAGATATAAATATCTCTATATTTATAGATATACTACTTTTATTTAATATTTAATTATTTAGTAATCTCTAGAGAAAAGTTTTACTTATTATTCTACTCCTTAATATACCTATTTTATTAAGTAATACCTTTCTTAGTATACTACTCTAGGTATTCCTTAACCTTAGTATAGAACCTAGCTAGAGCCTTAGTATAATTCTCTTTATCCTTATTATTAAATAATATAAATCCTTAGATTATATTTACTCTCTTGCTACTTATAATAGTATCTATTAAGTTATAGTTAATATACCTAAAAGTAGTAGTATTACCTACTTTAGTATACTTAGTATAGTATAGGTAAGAAATAAAGTTTATTTCTTATTAAATTATAGTATAGTAGAGCTAGTATATTAAGTTACTATAGATAAGTTACTAAATAAGGAAGTAGTATATTATTCTATACTATCCTAAATTACTCTTGCTATAAATCTTCTAGGTATAGTAATTATATATATTAAAGCTTATATTAATTATCTCTATAAGTTCCTAGTTCTTAAAGAGGTTATTAAAATAGTTCTTTCTATTTTAAACTAATTAATAGCTTTTCTAAAGTTAAAATATAGATAGTAATTAATAAATATATTCTAGTTAATACTTAGTATAGGGGGGCGTAGTTAGTATTAGTAGGATTAGAGATTGTCTATAATATTATAGGCCTAAAAGTATTTCTAAAACAAGATATAAGTTACTAGGTTCTAATACTAGCTAGCCTATTTATCTAGATAGTTATAGTAAAGTATAAGGATCTTAATTATAGTCTTAAAGTTTATAGTCTTAATAAGCAGTCTAACTCTACCTGCTATAAATTAAAGATAGATAAAGTAGACCTTTAAAAAGACTAGTATAAAAACTATCTACTTGTTATTACTAACTATAACTACTATAGGTTAGATTTCTTTATAATATTATTAAACCTAATATCCTATTAGATCTATATATTTATTATTAGTAATAGGTCCTTAAATAGCTTTATTATAGTAGCTAATAAGAAAGGAGGATAAGTCCTTATATTAATATTATTAGTTACTTATAATCTCTAAGAAGGTCTCTCTACTAATTAAGTCTACTTCTTATTTTTTAGCTATATCCTCTTCTTATAGCTTATAGTTATCTATATATAGTTCCCTGCTAGAGTAGTTAGATAAGTTATCTAGAATAGAAAAAGCTTAAATCTCTTCTAATATAAGACAGCTCTATAATACTATTTTATTAATAATATTCTATTAATCTACTCTAAATTATACTCTTATAGTCTATAGGTTATTAAGGTCTACTATATCTATTAATATAAGCTAAGAGTATAATTAACCTCTGCCTAACTATATATCTTATATAAAGGTATTACTTACTATACTACTAATTAACTCTTCTTATTAGTAGCACTAGGTCTTATTTAGAGTTAAAGTATTTCTAGATAGAGATTAGCTATAGGTTAAGCCTTATTAAGTATTTTCTTCTACCTAAGTAAGAAGCTAAGCTTATATTAGAGATAAGGTTAGAGTAATAGTCTTAAGTTATCCTTAGATATTAGTATTAATAGGCTTTAGTATAATCTATCTACTTAGCTTAGCTATTCTATTATCTACTAGCTACTAGTCTATAATATAGTTAGTAATAATAAAACTAGTAGGCTAGTTATTTAGAAAGTAATTTAGTACTAGATCTTTAAGCTAGGCTTAGATAGTATTAATCTAAAAGCTCTACTTTATATTATTAGTAGTTAGTCCTTAAAGCTATATCTACTCTTTCTTTAACTTACTAAAGTTCTTATAGCCCTTATATTTCTTAAGCTAAGTTCTCTTAGGCTTATATATATTATTTTTAATAAAGACCTATATAGTTACTTTAAGGTTCTTAATTACTTTATAAGTATTATACTAGTTAGATAATATAATAAACTTACTCTTAAATTATTATTTATTAAGAAGGTATTAATAGACAGTAGAATTAATAAATTATGCTAGTAAAGAAGGCTTAATTTAATTTAAGTAGAACTAGATATTAGTTAAGCCTTGCTATTTAACTAATATTAAATAGCTGTATAGTATAATAATATCTAATAGGATATATGCCCCCTCTAGGTTATCTTAGATATTATAAAGTACCTAGGAAGCTTTATCTATCTACTTCTAGCTATAGTTAATTATAACTTCTACTATAGGGAAGTGTGCTTTAAAGTTCTTTATACTTCTATATTAGGTAACTAGCTTAGGAGAGTTACTTACTATTATAGCTATAAAGTATATAATAGATACTACTTTATTAAATTCTATAATAGCTGCAGAAGTCTAAAACTCTAAAAGGTCTTAGTAATCTAGCAGGTTGCCTTATATAATATATAATATAAACTAAGTAACTATAGTGTCTTATAAGTATAGTATAGGGTTAGAACTAATACTAGTAATATTAGCTCTACTAATAGCTTTCTTAATTTCTAGCTATAAGAAATATACTTTACTAGATTAGCTAGAAGGTAGGTATAGTATAATACTTAAGAAGTCTAATAATATTATTACTTACCTAGTATTTATTCTAAAGTACTTAATATACTAAGTTACTTAAATATTTAAGTTATTAAGTTAGCTAGTAATTAGAGAAAGAAGTTAGAGTATAGAGTTTATTAAGTATATATTAAAGTAAGGTACTAGGCAGCTGTGCACTCCTTTACTACCTACTTATATTTTTACTACTCTCTTTAACTTTTACTCTATACCTCTATTATTACTAGCCTTTAGTAGGTTTAAAATATTAGTAGAGTTAGCTAATTAGTAGTTACTAGGTCTTACCTAGTAACTCCTAATTAGCTAGATTTATTTTTAAGTAAGTACTAGTATAGACTAGTATAATATAATATTAATAACTTCTTAAGTTTAACCCCCTCCTCTATATAAGAGTTTATTCTAGGCTTATAGTTATAATAAAGAGTTAGAGGTATCTATATTATAGTATTTATAAAGGTTATATTCTTCCTATATAAGTAACTAGAGTTTAATATATAGGATAGCAGCCCTTAAGTCTGCTAGCCTTTTATTCTAGGTTAGACCTATAATCTATTTAGGCTATATCTTTAGTAGACCTTAATACTCTATATTAATATTATTTCTTATTTATTAGATAAATAGCTTTAGTCTCTATCTAGGTACTATATAGAGTATTTTTATACTATTAAGGTCTTTTAATATATATATGCCCTATAGAGTAGATATTCTATATAGAGAGACTTTATATAGGCTAAGCTACCTTTTTAAGAGCTTCTAAGCTCTTAATATATTAATATCTCTTACTAAGTTCTATAGTAGGACTAGATTATCTAGTATAAACTCTCTATTCTAGATCTCTTTATAGTTATTCTAGTATTCCTTTTTACTAAGCTAGAGATACTTAGTCTAGGATATTAAGTCCTTTATAAATTAATCTCTTAAGTTAAGCTATATTACTTATATTAAGAGTAAATTAGTTCTATTTTTAACTACTTAGTATAGTAAGGTTTGCTATATTAGGATTAAAAGGTTAATTAGAAGGATAGGGTTCTGCCTAGTTACTAGTTAGTATACTAAATAGCCTATTAATTATATTAAGATCTAGTCTACTAGTAGAATAGTTAGAAGGTTATCTACCTATAGGCTATTAAGTTTAGTAAGGGTATTAATAATAGGCTTATATTTACCTTCTACCTTCTCTATAGCCTATAGATTATAGGCAGATACTTAAACTCTCTTTATATTATATACTAAGGTAAGCTTCTTTACTATATCTATAAAGTCTAGCTCTCTATTAATAAGTAATTATTTTATTATACTCTAATAATAGATAATATCCTTATATAAGAATTTAGTAACTGTACTAGATTAGTTATTTAGTAAAGCTTAAGCTTTAACCTACTTGCTTAAGTACTCTTATATAATAACTAGGTATTTATATCCTTTATATATTAGTATATAGATAATATCTATAGTAACTATTTTCTATAAGGTATATATAGTAATACTTTTATAGTCTTCTTATTATAAAAGAGTTTTTTATAACTCTTATATTTATCTAGAATACTAGAAGGTATACTATTCTTTTTCTTAACTTTTACTTTATAACTTATAGAGTATTTAGTATCTATAAAGTTAACTACTCTATTTTAGTATATCTTATTTAAAAAGATACTACTAATCTTCTTCTTATCTACTAGTTATGTTATAAACTATATAGATTTTAATATAGTTATACTATATCTATATTTAAATAAAAGCTTAGATATTTTCTAATTAATTCTTAGATTATACTTTTATAACTAGAGAATTCCTAATATAATATTATAAATAGCTATTCTAAAGATATTAAGGGTAAATATCTCTTTATAGTTTTTTAACTTTAATAGTATATTAGTTTTATAAGTAACTATAAAGGTATTTAGTATTAGCTACCTATTAGCTACTTTAAGGATATAAGTAATCTCTTTTCTATATAACTAAAGTCTAGCTTATTTTACTATAGCTTCTAAAATATAGCTACTTTCTACTTCTAAGTCTAATATTACTATAAATCTTTATTTATTAATAAAGATTAGTAGTTTAGTAAGTAAGTCTACTCTAATAGTATTAATAGTCTTATACCTAGAGCTAGTTAGTATAGGCCTAAAAAATACTACTTAGGTCTAAATCTATAGACTCTCTTCTTACTAATATAGTATATATATTTCTTATTTATATATAGCTGCTACTAATATTCCTTATAGGCTTAATTAATAACTATATATATATCTAGAATATTTTTAGGGCGTGTATACTCTAGAAAGTATTATTATATATACTTATTTAATAAGTAATCTAGGTATTATACTTATATATACTAATACTATTCCTCCTTATAATATTATATATTAATAGAGAATATTTAGTATTTAACTTTCTTATTATAATATTCTTTATGTAAAGTTACTAAGTAACTTAGAAAAACACTTTAGTAAAGTTAAGCGTATTCTTATTTATTTATTTCCCTATTAGGTATAGTGTATATTTAAAAGTAGGATATTATTCCCCTAGTATAGGTGGTTATAATTAGGTATAAATTACCTAATTAGGCCTAGTATTTGGGCCAAGGGAACTTTTAGTAATAGTGTTACTTTTAGCTCTAACTACTAAAGAGGGGTAAGAAACTAAAAAGAGGAGTAACAAATAGTATTAAAGATTACTATTCTTATATTATAAATCCTTAGGAGTTAAAGGAGTTAAATAGTATATTGTTATAAATCTTGCTCTTTACTAAGGCCGAATAGCCGAATACTATAGATATATATAGTAGTATATCTCTAGTATTTAGAAAGTACCTAGCAACTCTAGTAATATATTCTATTATTTGCTTATGCTATAAGACTATATTACACTACTTGTCTATAATAGTATAATACACAACTATACTATTATATAGCTTTATAATATAAAGCTAAATTATATTATTAATATCTTTTCCTAGTAATCTAGGTCCCTTACTAAGAAGAGGAAGAAAGTAGTTATTTATATTTATTACCCCCCTACCTACTTTCTTTATAGGTTATAAGCCTGGCTCTTCCTATCTAGGAATATTCTAGTATTTTATACTAGAATTAAATCTTACTAGCACTATACTAATAGTCTAGTAAGTAATAGTATTCTACTATTAGTCCCTGTTCCTTAGATCCTTAGTAATAAGGAGTAATCTAAGATACTAGAGTTTTAATTTCTATCCAATCGACACCCTATATAAGTCTACACTATATATAATTATATAAGCTTTATAAGCTATTATAATAATATATAGGACACGGCCTTAGGGTAGTTATATTAGTAATAATATAACACAGCTCTAGAAAACTCTAGAACTAAGAACAAACTAGGTAGCGGCTATACTATAGTAATAGTATAAGCTATAGAGAATCTATATTATAAAATAAATACTTATAGTATTTATACCTATAATATACTCTATAGTAACGCTTGTAGTAGCCTGGCAAACTACTATTAGTTACTATTACTTAGTATATTTCGCAAAAATATACTATTCTACTAACTAGTCTACTATAGAAGCTATATATTCTACTATTACTATAATAGCTAGAGTCTCTCTTAAGCCTTAGGGTTAGTAGAGACAGTAACTACTATAGTAATATACTATATATAACTTATTAGTAAACTATTAACTATATAAGCTAAGATATATACTATTAAAGTATTAATATCTTAGTTAAAAAGCCTTCTTAGTAATTATTTAATAACTCTAGTAACCTTTATAAGCTACTATAGTATTAAAAGCCTCTAAGACTAGTCTTAAGCTTTTATACTTAGAGAATTATTTAATTAAAGTACTAGAATATATATATATATAATAGTACGCGTTTTGCGTTAGGCAATCTTTGCCAAGACTTATAGTTTCTATACTAATAAGGACTATAACGCTTAGAACTAAGAAGAAAAGTAATAAATAAAGTATATAACCTCTACTAGGCTATATTACTTAATAATATAAGTTTATAAAAGTCTATAATAGACTTAGACTTATTAAATAATAGGTATACAACCTTATATATAAGGTACCTATAATATTTAGATATAAGACTTATTATAATAAGCGTTCTATAAGTTTAAGTAGAAATACTCTAAGAGTTTTCTATATAGTTAAAAGCCTAAAAAGCTAAAATAGATTATAAGAATCTAGTAAATTTATTATAAACCTTAAAGATTTTATTATAATAACTTTATTTAAACTATAATCTATATAAAGTAACTTATCTACTTTATTTATAGGCTGGTTTATTAAACTACTATTATATATTATATTAATAATAATTAAATATAATAAAAATGCAAGATACCTTTAAAATACCTAAATTAAAAGGTAGTTCTAACTACGATATTTGGTCTATTAGAATACAGGCTATTATAGTAGATAAAGGCTTTACTAGATATCTAGCTAGTAATCTAGCTAAATATAATAGTAGTAATATAGAGCAACTAGAAGAAGAAGCTCTAAAAACTAGTGCTATTATTAAATTAGCGCTAGAAGATGGCCCTCTATTACAAACTAGATTTATAAATAATCCTTATACTCTTTAGATTACTTTAGAAAATCTATATAGAGCAAAGGGCTTTAGTAGTGAATTTATTCTATCTAAAGAATTAATTAATACTACTTTAGATTACTATAAAGGTAATCTAGAAGACTATATAAACGCTTTTAAAAGAATAGTTAATAATCTAGAATCTAGAGAAATTATTCTTCCTAAGAAATTTATTATAGCTCTATTATTAAATAATCTAAATAAAGATTATAAATATGTTGTTACTATTATAACGCAAACTATTAGGACAAATACTAATAGTAAAATTAATATAGAGGATATAGTATCCTAACTACTAGACGAATCTAGAAGAATTAAATCTTTTAGAAAACCTAATAGTTATATTAATAATAGTAATAAGCACTACAATACTAGTTATAATAACTATAATAATAAAAAATCTAGTTATTCTAATAATATAGAGATGTCTCTAAATACTAATACTAGAAATATAAGTAAAAGTAATAGTATTAACGCTAAATCTAAAGCAAATAAAGATTTAAAGTGTAGCTATTGCTTATATAAGGGATATAAAGAATCTACTTGCTATAAGAAATATCCTAATCTAAGAAAAGAAAAGGATAATAACTATAATAAAATAATTAACAACACTAGTATAGAGGAACAAGTATTAGTTACTTCTACTAGTAATATTAATACTTATAGTAGTAATACTATAGACTTTATACTAGATTCTAGAGCTACTATACACACTTGCTATATTAAAGAGTTATTTACTAGTATTAAACCTACTTCTATCTCTATAAAGTAGGGAAATACTAATAAATCTATTAAAGCAACAGGTATAGGGGATATAAACTTAGTTTTTACTAGTACTAGTAAACTAGTTAAGTTAACTAATGTTTTATTTATTCTAGAACTAGGAGTTAATCTACTAAGCCTAAATTTAATTACTTCTAAAGGGTATAATCTACTATTTAATAAGAATAGTTGCTATATTACTACTATAAATAATAACTTACTAGCTAAAGGTAGCTATAAGAAAGGAGTTAGTTATTTTAAAACTAGTAGTAATAAAGTTATACCTAATAGCTATAGAAATAAAGAACTAACTATTCTTAATTCTATAGAAGAAGAAGAAGATATTACTATAGAAGATTCTATAGATCTTAATAATAATAGTACTAGTAATAATACTAATACTAGTACTAGTAAAGAAACTATAGTTATTAATAATAATACTATAGATCTAGCACATAGAAGATTAGGACATATTAATCTAAGTGCAATTAAGAAATTACTAGACTCTACTAAGGTAGATTTTATTAATATAGAGGATATAGAAACAGCCTCTATTAGTTTAAAAGATTGTATAACTTGTATACAATCTAAATTAACAAAGAATATTAATAAAACCCCTAGTACTAAAGTAAAAGGTTATCTAGATCTATTATATATAGATATAGGAGGACCTATAAGGCCTAAAACCTTTAGAGGATTTAAATACTATATTACTTTTAGAGATAGCTTTACTAAGTACTTAGTAGTAAAGTTACTAAAGACTAGAAAAAGTACTATAGATATTATTAAGTCTACTATAGTAGAATTAGAGTTAGAAGCAACTAATAACTCTAATTCTATAGAAGTCTTTAATAACAATAAAGTAAAAGCTCTACAGTTAGATAACGAGTTTAAATCCAAGGAATTAGATAGTTATCTAACTAGTAAAGGTATAAATACTAGATATTCTGCCCCCTATACACCTGAGCAAAACGGTGCAGCAGAAATAATTAATAGAATATTACTTAATAAAGTAAGAGCTTTATTAATTACTAGTAATTTACCTAGATACTTGTGGGGGGAAGCTATATTAACAGCTACCTATTTATATAATAGGACTCCTAATAGTTCTATAGATTTTAATACCCCTTACTATCTTAAATATAAAGAAAAACCTAATATAAATAATATTAGAGTTTTTGGTTCTTTAACCTACTATAAAGAACCTAGTAATTTTACTAAAAAACTAGACTCTAGAGCTAGTGCTTATTATCTAGTAGGATTTATAGGAAAGAATATATATAAGCTATATAATCCTACTAGTAATAAGACTATAACTACTAGAGATTGTGTTATTATAGAAGGCTACTATTATAAGCCTAATAATAATACTAATATACAAGAAGTATTTACTAGTTTAAACTTAAAGAATAAGAATAATACTAGTAATACTAATAAACCTACCTGGGATTCTATAGACGAATTTTCTAAGGATGAATTAGCTAATAATACTACTATTATTAAAGAAAAACCTGTAATAATAGAAGATATTAAGTCTAATTCTATAGAAGAAATAATTCTAAATACTATAGTAGAGGTTAATAATAAGCAAGATTGGAAATCTCTTTATAAAAACTCTATACTAGAGAATATTCTAATTACCTCTAATAATAATAGTATTATAGAAGAACCTAATAGCTATAAGCAGGTATTACTAAGTAAAGATAAGGATCTATATCTAAAGGCTATGCAATTAGAGATAGAAGATCTAATAAAAAGTAATACTTGGGATATTACTATAAAACCTAAAAATATACCTATTATAAAAGGTAGATGGGTTTTAACTAAAAAGTATAATCTAGATAATACTATTAGAAAATATAAGGCTAGGTGGGTAGCTAAAGGATTTCTACAAAAATATAATATTAATTATAAAGAAACCTTTGCTTCTACTTCTAAACCAAGCCTAATAAGACTATTATTATCTATATTTAATTATTTAGATTGGGAAATATATACTTGGGATATAAAACAAGCTTTTCCTAATGCAAATATAGATATAGATAATATATATCTACAACTGCCTATAGGATTAGAAGAGTATATACTAAGTAATACTTTAAAAAATACTATAGACAAAGAGCTTATAGATTTAATTAATACAAGTATAAAGAATAAAGATTATTCTAGTATAACTTGTAGATTAAATAAAGCTCTATATGGATTAAAACAGGCTAGTAGACAATGGCAAATATTTCTTACTAGAATACTAGAACAAATAGGTTTTAAAAGCCTAAAAATAGATAATAGTATATTTATACATACTAGTAAACCTATTGTTCTAGCAACACACGTTAACGATATTCTAGTATTTGCTAGCAATACTATACTAGTTAATAATCTATATAAAGAACTAAGTTCTATATCTAAGTTAGAAATAACTAACTTAGGAGAAATTAAAGAGTTTCTAGGAGTAGAAATTATAAGGGATAGAATAAATAAATCCTTAATAATAACACAAAGAAACTTTATAAATAAGATACTTACTAAGTTTAATAAACTTAATAATAAACCTAAAAGTATCCCTATACCTATAGGTATAAAACTAGAAAAATTTCTAGAACAAAGTAGTATAATTAAGAAATTCTAACAAGAAATAGGAAGCTTAATATACTTAACTATATTTACTAGACCTGATTTAGTATATAGTGTTAATTATCTAGCTAGATTTATGTCTAATCCTAGCCTAGAACACTATAAATACCTAAATAATATCTTTAGTTACTTATTAAAAACTAAAGATTTAGGTTTAGATTTATCTATTAAACAATCTACTAAATATACTACTAAATTAATTAGTTTAGTAGGTATATTAGACGCAGATTGGGGGGGTAATATAGACTCTAGAAAATCTACAACAGGAAATATATTCTTACTTAATACTAGTAATAATAATATTACTATTAGTTGGATTTCTAAACTACAAAAAATAGTAGCTTTAAGCTCTGCAGAAGCCGAATACATGGCCTTAAAAGAAGCTACTAAAGAGTCTATATACCTATAAAATATTATAAAAGAACTATTCTTTAATAGTAATATATCTAAAGAGTTTAATAATATATTTAATACTCTAAATACTATTAAAACAGATAGTTTAAGTGCTATAGAACTAGCAAAAAACCCTATATACCATGCTAGAACTAAGCATGTTAATATAATATATTACTTTGTTAGAGAAAATCTACTAAATAATAGTATAAATCTAGTATACAAAAATACTAGTACTATACTAGCAGATAATCTAACAAAACCAACTAGTATTAATAAACTACAAGACTTTACTAGTAAAATTAGCTTAGTAGATATTTCTACTATAAAAGACTAAAGTTAAAATAAGCTATATTATATATTGCTATACTCTATACTATAATATAAGCTATTCTAACTATTAAATAAGAGAAATAACTAAAAAGATTAAGGGGGTGTGTAAAGTTACTAAGTAACTTAGAAAAACACTTTAGTAAAGTTAAGCGTATTCTTATTTATTTATTTCCCTATTAGGTATAGTGTATATTTAAAAGTAGGATATTATTCCCCTAGTATAGGTAGTTATAATTAGGTATAAATTACCTAATTAGGCCTAGTATTTGGGCCAAGGGAACTTTTAGTAATAGTGTTACTTTTAGCTCTAACTACTAAAGAGGGGTAAGAAACTAAAAAGAGGAGTAACAAATAGTATTAAAGATTACTATTCTTATATTATAAATCCTTAGGAGTTAAAGGAGTTAAATAGTATATTGTTATAAATCTCGCTCTTTACTAAGGCCGAATAGCTAAATACTATAGATATATATAGTAGTATATCTCTAGTATTTAGAAAGTACCTAGCAACTCTAGTAATATATTCTATTATTTGCTTATGCTATAAGACTATATTACACTACTTGTCTATAATAGTATAATACACAACTATACTATTATATAGCTTTATAATATAAAGCTAAATTATATTATTAATATCTTTTCCTAGTAATCTAGGTCCCTTACTAAGAAGAGGAAGAAAGTAGTTATTTATATTTATTACCCCCCTACCTACTTTCTTTATACTTTATACCTATTATATAGGTATTACTCTTATAAAGTTTTATAATAGAATAGGTTTTATTTATTAAATTTATATAATACTATAGTTTATATTTATAGGGCAATTACTAGTTAAGTAAAGTCTAGTTTATCTTTTTATAGAAGATTATAATTCTAGTGTTTAAGCTTAGCTACTATTATATAGTTTTATTCTACTTATTTCTAGAATATTTCTTTAGCTTAATCTTTATTCTATAGTATACTATTTATTAGTTACTATTTAAATTAGTTTAAGGTATTAGAGTTATATAAGAGGTAGGCTTATATATACTTAGCTTTTATTTTCTAAATAGCTTATAAGAGTATAGAGTACTTCTTACTATTATATTATAGGTATTCTTTAAGTAGTTCTAGAGTAAGCTATCTATAGATAGTATTATATAACTTATTATTACTTTACCTAATATTCTTATTATACTTCTATATTATTAGCTTATCTTTAGAATCTAATATCTATATAGTATAAGATTTATAATATAGTCTTTTAGGTCTACTATAGATTTTTAGAATTCTAGGTATAGTTTTATATATATATTCTAGCTTAGAGTCTATAAGAAGTTATCTAATTTCTTTAGTAAGAATTTTTTATTTACTAGTATATATATCCTTATTATATAAGGTATAGGTAATAGTATTAATCTATTAAAAGACTTTATTTTTTAAATAATAGTTCTTAGTAAAGTGTCCTAGTTTACTATAGTTATAATAAGTTCTATCTTTATTACTATTATTAGTACTATATCTCTTCTTTTTATTCTATTATAGCTTTATATTTATAGGACCCTTATTAATATTAGATAGGTTTATAGCCTTATATCTATAGTAACTACTATAAGTATTACTATAGATATAGTATCCTATATTAGGTTAGTAGTTATTTCTATAGTTTCTTTAATAAATATAGTTATTTATCTATTAATTATATAAAAGTATATAAGCTAGCTAGGTCTAGGCTTAAGTATATAAGTCTTCTCTAAGTTCTTATTAAAGCTTATAGAGTTAAATATTAATATTAATTATAGTATTAATAAGTTTATCTAATATATCTATAGTACTATTATACTATATAAGTTTTTCTTTAATATATAGTTTAAGTTCTTAATAAAATATTATAGTAAGTATAATATTATTCTAACTAGTATTAGTAGTAAGTTACTAAAACTTAGCTATATAGTTAGTAGTAGCTATAGTTTATTATAAATACTAGATATTCTATTATATAATTATTAGTTTATTAGATACTCTAAAGACTAGTTAGATCTTATTCTTAAATTAATTAAAGTTCTTAATCTAGTTATTAATATTATAAGAGTTAGTAGTAAAGTAGTATTTTTTAATAAATAGTTTAACCTATTAGAAGGCTTAATCTCTTATATAACTAGAGAAAAGAGTAACTTTCTTATTCTTATTTATATAGTCTCTCTAAAATATAAAGAAGAGGTCCTACTATATAAGCTAATTTTCTAGCTTAGTATACTTACTATAGTAAAAGTTAGGCTTAGTAATATTTATAGAGTATATAGTAGTAGTAGCCTCTATATTAGTATTACTATTTATATTAGTAAAGTTACTAGAGGTAGTATAGGTTCCTAATATAGTACTTATCTTAGAGGTATTTAAAATATTAAGGTTATATTCTAAGTAAAGCTTATAAATACTTCTAAGATTAGTTCTCTAGGATAAGTACTAGTATAGAAGAGGTTAGTATAAATATCTAGTAAAATACTATAATAACTATAGGTAATAATAAGTAGTATAGAGTAGACTATTTATCTTAAGAGTTAGTGTTATAGTAAGAAGTATAAATAGTAAATCTATCTATCTTAATATATAGGTAGAGATTCTAATAATAAAGTATATTAATTAAGTTAAATATAAACTATAAGGGTTATATTCCTATATACTATATACTAAGAAGATATATATATTACTTAGTATTATAGGGCACTAACTATACTAATTATTAATTATACTAATTACTAATTATACTAATTACTAATTATACTAATTATACTAAGACTAATTATAATATATAACTTTATATTATTACCTAAGTAGTAGCTAATAATACTTATTATTTATACTTACTTATAATACCTTCTCTTATATAGGTTAACTGTGCTATAACTATATAGTACTAGCTTATAATTATTAACCTTTATTTAGTGTTTCTAGAATTATAATAGTACTTAAGAATATATAGTAACTAGAAGTAAAATAACTAGGTTTTACTATTACCTATAGTATAAATTATATATAATAATAAACTATTAGAAGTAATAAGTATAATACTATTCTTTATAAATTATAGAAGATACCTAAATCTCTTTTTAAGGTCTCTTAATAGTAATATTTAAATAGATTTAGTAATAACTTTAGTATAAAAACTAAAGGAAGTATACTAGAAATTACTTAAAAATATTAATAAAGCTTAGAGATAAGTAATCTCTTATATTAATTAAAAAAGAAAAACAGCACTATAGCTAAAAAAGGGAGATAAAGTCTATCTCCTTATAAAAAACTTATAAATATAAAGACTAATAAAAAAACTAAATTATATTAAGGTTAGACTATTTTTTATTTCTAGGTAAATTAGCCCTATAAACTATTAACTTAAACTACTATAGAATACTAAGATATACTTTATATTCTATATATTACTATTAGAACTAGTAGATCTTAATATACTAATCTAGAAAGACTTCTACTACTAGATTAAAAAAGAAATTAAGTAGAAAGTTAAAAAAATAATATAATACTAAAAGAAAATATATAATACTAAGTACCTAGTTAAATAGTTAGTATATCCTAACTTAGAAAATATATAGAAACTATTAATAAACTTTATAAACTACTACTAATTAGTATATTTATACTAGAGTTTAGTACTAACTCTTTAATAAGACTTATAGTACTCTAGGTAATAGAAGAAGTACTAATACTAATAAATACTACTAGATAATTAACTTCTTTAGCTAAGTTAACCTTACCTACCTTAGTTATTTTATTTACTATATATAGTGCCTTTTACTATATATAATTATTAGCTTATTTTAGAATCTTCTTATTTCTTATTAACTATATAATTATAGTTACTAGGAGACTTTTATCTTCTTCTACCTTTTTTTATATTCTTTATAAGTTTTATCTAGAGATAACTAGGATATATTTATATATAGCTTACTAGCTTTAGTATATTTAGTATACTTTAGATAATTTAAGCTACCTAGTATAATATAGCACTTATAGCCTTTAAAGAAATAATAATTATAAGGAACTTAAGAGAGTATATTAGCTTAATAGATTTTTAAAGTAAGATAAAAGTTATAAGTATATAAAAATATCTTAAATTATAGGTTACTAGATATAGAGGCTATAGATTATATATAATACTAAAATATAGTTATATAGTTTAAGAATAAACTAAGAGAAAAAGAGAATAGTATTATAATTCTAGGTAAGAGAATAGTATAGTAATAAGTATCTACTAACTAGAACCCCTAACTCCTCTTAGAGCTACTATAAGTAAAAGAAGAAATATCTATATACTCTTATTATATAACTACTTATTAATAAGTATAATATATATAACTAGGATACTTATTAATAAGTATAGTATAATATACTTGCCTATAAGTACCCTCCTATATCTTATTAAATTAACTCTAGTTACTTATTTATAAGTACCTCTATCTTCTTAGTATATAGTATATAAGAATATAACCCTTATAGTTTATATTTAACCTAATTAATATACTTTATTATTAGAATCTCTACCTATATATTAAGATAGATAGATTAACTATCTATACTTCTTACTATAACCTAACTTTTAAAATAGATAGTTTACTCTATACTACTTATTATTACCTATAGTTGCTATAGTGTTTTACTAAGTATCTATACTAACCCCTTCTGCACTAGCACTTATCCTAGAGAACTAATCTTAGAAGTATTTACAAGCTTTGCTTAGGATACAACCTTAACACAATATATCTACACCTAACCCCCTACTATTGCTTTACTCGTTGCTATACAACCTTATATGTTGCCTATAGGGCTAACAGCACCCTAATTCTTCTATAGTATTAGTTAAACTAACTAGTAAGTATATCTATACTATAAATACATCGCGCACGTTAACTACTTGTCCACTTGCAATTGACTTGTTTGCGCAAATTCCGGTTAGAATTGATAGTGCTCCATCGATATGAGTGGCAGCCCTCATGTCCTGATTGATCTCGGCACCCTGCTCACCAAATAGATCAGCAAGCAACACTTCATCTCCTCCACCATGTGCGCCGACACTAGTCGGAATCTCAATGTCGACCGGTTTCTCAAACAGCTTTCTTAATGTGATCGATCGAGTTTCAAGCGAACCTTCCAACGACTGATCACCACCGCTGTTAACGTAGCTGTTTTCAACCACCTCCATCTCCAAGCGTCCACCCGTCCCATTGAATGATACACGGAAACCTTCCCATGGCGCATACGCAGTGAGTGAGTATGTTAGCACTGCACCATTTTGGTACCGAACCATAACATTCATGGTGTCTTCGATGCTAATGCCGTCGCCAAACACACTCTGGTCCCGGTAATAGCTATCCTCGTGTTCGGCATCTAGATACATCTTCTTTAATTTGATGTTTGACTCCATGTGCAGAGCGAAAGGGTCCGATTTTGCGGCAACACTGCCGTGCGCTCTGGTGTAGAACTCGGTCACACCGCGCTTCTCGGCGTTCTCTCGGCCGTAGAATTTCAAGTCGCCCATTGCATAGACAGTCTCAGGCCGTGAGTTGAGCCAGAAGTTCACCAGGTCGAAGTGGTGCGTTGACTTATGGACCAACAGTCCTCCAGCATTCCGCTTATCGCGGTGCCACCGACGGAAGTAATCGGCACCGTGTGATGTGTTGAGCAACCACTCGAAATGGATACTTGTCACGTTTCCAATGGCACCAGAACGCAAAAGTTCCCATACTTTTGTGTTGTGGGGTGCATATCGGTAGTTGAAGGTCACGCGAACCTTGTTGCCGGTTCGCTCTACAGCGTCGAAAATCTCTCGGCACCGTGGCGCATCGATGGTCATGGGCTTTTCTGTGACTACATTGCAACCTAGCTCGAGTGCTCGTACGATGTAGATGTTGTGTGTGCGATCGATCGTGGTGACAATGACTTCGTCTGGTTTGGTTTCCTTGATCATACGGTCAAAGTCTATTGCTTTGTATGTTGGTACTTTGGCATGACCAAATGACTCCAATTGCTCATTAGCAACGTCAAGTCGTGTTTGATTGGTGTCGCAAAAGGCTACAACCTGAGAAGTGGTCTTGTAGGTTGTTGCAATCGCAGAGTAGAAGAAGCTCGAACGTCCGCCGGTCCCGATCAGGGCATACCTCTTTTGCTTAGGTTGCGTGTCGCTCATTTTGTCATTCCTGTGAGATAATAAAGCTGTACGATTCGAGGTGTGACGCTTAGTCTTGCTCATTATATAAGAAGGGAGATGTCCCACCGAAGGGCATCGGGCGAATGCTCCTCCGATTACCGTGCGTTCGGGCTACGCTACTCCGAAATATGCAACAAGGGGAGGATCGACACCTTGCAGCGGTTGGTTGATCACAGCTGCTCTACCCCCGCGGGGTATGCGGAGACATGATTAGCTGTTCAAGAAGGTGCTTGCGGGGAAGGCTGCAGTACAGGCTGTAATGAGTGCAGTGCAGGGGGCTGTCGAAGCACCTTCGTAGGTAGGTTGATCCAAGAACCGCCAATTCGTGGAAACCAGCATCGCCCTCGCCGAGCCGGGTGCAGGTATCCGGCAAACAGGATACATGGCTCGCAGGGCACCTGGTGGGCAGCTCATGCCATGTCTCACAGTGAGGTGTTGGTGGTGATATATTAGAGAGGGTTGGGGTGGTGGAACGGTTCGCGACTTGCAAGCCGTTTTCCCGTGAGCATGCCGACCCACAACACCAACGACCACACCAACGACCACGCCAACGACAATACCAAGAACGATGCAAAGGACGCTATTACTCACGTAGAGCAAGCAACACTAGTATCCAATGATAAAAGGAGCGTCGATACTGCAGCAAAATGGCTTGCAGAGGTACACATCGCAGATGCAGCTTTCACGTATGAGGAGGAACGCGCAGTGCTCAAACGAATTGACCACCGCGTTCTACTTATCTTACTCCTATGTTATCTACTTCAACAACTCGATAAGTCGTCACTATCCTACGTCTCTATCTTTGGCATTCAGCAAGACGCAGGTCTTGTAGGCAAGCAGTACTCATGGCTCGGATCGATCTTGTATCTAGCGCAGCTAGTCATGCAACCTCTCGCTGCGTATCTCCTTGTTAAGCTTCCTACAGGAAAGGTCATAGCAGGAGCAATCTTCTGCTGGGGTAGCAGCCTCGCCATCATGGCCTCCTGTACCACCTTCAAGAGCCTGCTGGGGCTGCGGTTTCTCCTGGGCAGCTTCGAAGCTATGATCGCACCAGCCTGCGTTGCAACTACCACGATGTGGTGGCGTCGATCTGAACAGACGATGCGTACCGCGTCCTGGAATGCAATGAACGGTGTAACATTCATTGTCGGTAGTTTGTTCACCTATGGTCTTGGCCACATCAACAGTGACTCGATGTACAAGTATCAGATAATCTTCCTCTTCTGTGGCCTCCTGACCGTGGCGTATGCTGTTGTGGTGTTGGTACTTATGCCAGACTCACCAATGACGGCGAAGTTCCTGACCGAACGTGAGAAGCTCATCGCTGTCGAGAGACTGCGCGCCAACCAGATGGGCATCCAATCGGGTCAGTGGAAATGGGATCAAGTATGGGAGACACTTATCGACTTGAAGACTTGGTGTTGGTTCATTGCAGTCATCGCCATCTCGTGAGTTCTTATACCCAGCATTCTGAAGTTGCTGACAGCCTCCAGTATTGCTAGTGGTGGCATCTCGAGTTTCGGCAGTCTTATCGTCAAAGACTTTGGCTACACGAACTTTGAAGCCATTCTGTTCAATATTCCGTTTGGCGCGATTCAGATCGTCTCAATTCTTGGCTCTAGCTGGGGCGCAACGAGATTCAAGCGCAAAGGCTTAGCTATCGCTCTCGTGTCGATTCTACCAGCTGTTGGTACCGTCATCATGTTGACAGTACCTCGAAAACACAAAGGTGTTCTGCTCTTTGGATACTATCTTGTGTCATGCCTAGCTGCCATCACACCTCTTTACTACACCTGGCACGTACAAAACACTGCTGGAGACACCAAAAAGAAGTGCACCTCCGCCATGGTCTTCGTCGGTATGTGCACTGGCAACGTAATTGGCCCTCTTCTCTACTCAGTTGATGATGCACCCGAATATCGTCCTGGTCTCATAGCAAACCTTGTTATGTTCATTCTTGTTGGTATCATCTCGTTACTGATCCCCATGTACCTGGCGTTGCTGAACAAGAGACATGCGAAACGCAGAGAGGAACTGGGAAAGTCAGCGGTCAGGCTAGACGAGTCGATGTTAAAGAAGAACGAAAGGGATATTGCAAAGGGTATCGGACTCGAAGGTGGCGAGGTGCAGCGGCAGGAGCACGACAATGGCTTCTCGGACAAGACCGACATGACAAACGAGGATTTTATCTATGGTAAGCGTGTCTGAGCACTATGATTTGAGCATTCGGCTGACCATTAGTAGTATACTAAGAAGATAGTAGTACCAGAGGAATTGGTAGCCATGACTCACAAACCAGCAGACAAGATGGGTTGTCTGCTGAACCTTTTCTCTGGTTGTGGCTTTACTTGTGTGTCACCAGCGTATCATCATACTCCCTTGAGCTTCTCACTTTAACGAAGCATTTCTATAGGTGGTACTACGACATCTGCAACTGGGTCCCCTTTGTTTGTGCCTGTTCGTGAGATCGCCTTCCAACCCAAGAAACAGAGTTGCATTCTGCGACCACCAAGTGCCGCCGGCGATGCACAAACATGATGATTCGCTGGTGACCGTGAATATTTGTTCCAGCGCCTGCGAACTTCCATTTGGCGTCGAAAGATTACCGCAATACCACTCGGGTGCGTCGAGCGTTCTTGCGTCGATTCCTGGCTGGCGTGTGTACCTTGCATAGCTTCCTTACATCGTGAATAAGCACTACAGCGGAATCCAGCTCATTGACTGTCATCAGACATTTGTACTGCGACACAGGATTTCACTACAGAATCCATGTGCTGTGTCAAGAAGACTCCTTTTTTTTTTTTTTTTTTTTTTTTTTTTTTTGAAATCTTCGACTAGTTGCTGACGTTTGTTGGGCCACTTGACCAAAGAATAAAGGGATCCTTTTATCGCAGCGTTTTTCCGACTATGTTTTCACCATAGCAACTGACATAGACGCTCTAAATCAGTGGACTATGCAGTTTCCCTCCGTATGCATTTTCACTCTGAGATTTGCCAGTCCGCCTGGAGCCAGTTGCTACGTAAATACAAATAGACTCTTTTGCTTCCAAATCCTGAGAATCGACGTCGTTATAGCAACTGTATAGGTCAAATCAAAGTGAGAACCTTTTGTCAAAGTTAGCGGATTTTGTATTTAGAAGGATTGGTGTAGACTCTGACGACAGCTAGTTTAAGAAGGAGCTCCAGCCTCGATGCGTGGTTGGAGCGGCGAAAGGCAAAACTATACAAGCTCTATCACTTCTATAGCAGGGGACAGCTAAGGACTGCGTAGATGATGGCGTAATGTCGTACTGAGTTACAGATTTAACATTAGAGATGAAATTGCGAGTATTACGACCTGGAGAAGAAGGTAAGGACCTTATGAGGTATTGAGAGGTAACGTGTAATGTCAGGTACTTCCTTCTACCGAAGTACACCATACTAGGACTCGACAGTGAAGTTAATTTCTTACTTCTAAAATGTATGTAGAACATATATTGACTATCCGACTCACACTTTGGTTCATCGTGGCGACCTATTGCATGTCTCTCATGAACCAACAGAGCAGTACGAACGATTTTGAGCTATGCTAGACACATCTTTGAGCTGCTCTATCGCAACTGCGGGTCTTTTTTTTAAATGGTGACCAATTGCTGTGTACTGACCTAGCACGTCCTTATTTATTTTGATTTGTCCGGTGCAAACCGCACCTTGAGATGATAATTTGTCATGGTCTTAGACACACAACTTCGATCAATTTGTGAAGCTGGCCACCCTCTCGGCGGCATCAAATTTTCGTGACAAGACCGCTGCCGACCAACTTGTAACCGAGTGATGCGCCACCCATGCGCATGGTGACAGCAATTTATAGCAACTGCCTCACAACATCGTATTTTTCAACGCTTGGATTCAGTGAGGTTGTCATGACGTTTTGTAGTAGGGCATCTTGAGGTAGCCAGGATGTATTCGAATGGAGTAAAAGCTCGAATAACACGCCAGGACATCCCTCAAGCAAAGCCAATTTAACAGGCGACTCATCTGGATGGGAACACGATATTGCATCTTGGGGTTTCACCATGGAGGGAGCCTACAACGATCAAGGGGTTACTTGCAAGCACCCGGAGAGGGTGAAGCTAGCGAACCGTCGGTGGTGGGAGACATACCAGGCTGACTATAGTACCTAAGTAGGACTACTGTACCCTTGAAAGAGGAATTTATGGTTTATGTGATGTGCTGATGCAACACCTGCGTCATGTTGCGTTCGGATTGAGATCCACGCATTTCAAGTGCCAACATCGAACCGTCAAAATGCGATCGTGGCAGTAGGCCCGAAATTCGTGACGCCATTGACGTTTCGACTTTGCTCGCACCCTCTCTAGAATGTGTCGCCTCCCAAAGTCCTTTACCTGGGTACGTGTTAAATTCAACACAAGTCCAGCAACAACGTGCGCTATTGTTCCTAACAAAATAACTAGGCGTAAGCTAGTTGGGGTACTTTTGGCCCGGGGGTAGATTTGGCCCACCCAAACCAATCATCACCAACACGTTTGGAGTTGTATTTTGACAACAACAGTACTTATATTTTCCATACATTACACATAGATTGAAGCGTAGCATTAGCTGCTACTGCTACTGCCTTTTCTACCTCTATTGTATAAGGTTTCTTAGTATTTTTGGTAGCTTTTTGAGCAGCCCTATCGATGGCAGCTTGTATTGCCTCAATATTACTGAACTGCTTATTTTGATCAACTTTGACTCGCTTTCTTGACTGTTTATTTAACAGATGACTAAGTTGATATCTGAGTCTCTTATTCTCAGTTTCTAGTCTTGCTGCTCGAGTATTTGAGCGTTTAATAGCCTTGCCTGCCTTGCCAAGCACTATACGAGTACTCCGATCAATAGTATTCGTCTGAAGTAGACGTTGTTGAGCCATATATAGATCCCGTGAACCTCGTGGGGTCTCAAAGATAATATCTGAAGTATTTGACGGCCGATCGATGGGTGGAGGAGTACTTGGTCGGCCTAATACTTGGGATGAGAGCAGTACTAGGCTTGGATTGTACGGGCAGAGGCCTGCAGCCCTCCAACCGGCTTGGATAACTCATTCTGAGAGTGCTTTTTCTCGTGTAATATTGTATGATATCACAAATCTCTCCTTCTTGATTGGTGCTGCGTTATCTAGTGCAGAGAGCTCTCGGATCTCGTTTTAATACGCTCTTTTTAGAACAGAGAAAGGAGAGAGATCCAGCGGCTGCAGTATGTGTGAGGTATGAGGTGGGATATACAGGAGGTGTATATTGTTGAGTTTGCAGAGTATTATGAAGTCGATTAGAGTGTGTGAGCCGTGGCCATTGAGAAGGAGTAGTCTTGGCCGAGGTGACGATAGAGTAGTATTTGGTATAAAAATACGCTGTAACTACTCATATCCGATCTTATTTGAAGTCCAGCCGTTCTCTGATGTTGTATAGAGCTAATCTGGGACTCCTTTTGCTGGAAACTACGTGGTTTGTAGAGACTTCCCCTTGAAAACTACTAACGCCTGTAGTCTCCGGCCTATGGCAGAGATGGTCTCTATAATCAATACCTACTCGCGATTCTCTGGAGACTGGATATAAGCCTTCTTCTTGGTAGAGCTTCTAAGCACCTGCTTGTTTGTACATACCCCTAGGGCGACTCCAGTCTCATCCATATTCCACATATCCTCATATTGTATGCCCAGCTCGATTCTGGTACGCTCAAACAGCTTAAGAAAAGCTCGGATGAGGTCTGGATTGGCTGCCTGAGCCCTCGAGGCTTCAATCTTTCGGCCAACAATAGAGGCAACGCGTGGTTGACGTGATAGAAACTGTGATATCTATTCGTTGCCGAGAGGCTCGTGATCGCCATTCATCCGAAGTATTTGAGCCGCTGCTTCTTGTACGCGAGTGTGTGAAGGAGGCTGTGCGCGTGAGTCCTCATCAAGTATCCATTGTACTAAGTTGTCTTCTTGCTCCGGAGTCAATCGTTGCTGGTGTTGATGAGCTATCGCGTGTAGAAGTCGACCAGCCACCCGGCCGCGTAGTGACGATCGAGGGATCCCATACGCTGCAGCAGCCTTCCGCTGGCTTGTAAAAACACCAGATTTGAGATCACGGATAGCGTTTTGTATTGCAACTTCACGAGTATCCATTTTGAGTGTATGGTGGTGGAAAAATAGAGCTTCAAAAACAGTGTGGACGCGTTGGTGGGGTGGGCCAAATCTACCCCCGGGCCAAAAGTACCCCAACTAGCTTATAGGGAACATAAAATCCCAATATAGCCGAAGAGATAAGCATACATATACATGGAGAGTGCTTTCAAATGTATATGAGGAACAACGTCCACTAGAAATTGCGGTCTTTAAAATAGTAAATGTTTGTGTCAATAGCATTGCCATTATGTGCCCAGCCATCGCGTTCATCACCTTACAATCTGTCGCGCAATACATGATTCTCAGAACGAAAATAGCTAAGGGGATCGCTATTATGTATAATTCCAACTATTTTATAGAAAAGTCTAAGTGTGCTGTGATGCCTATTACGCCCAAGTTTCAACGATTCGTGGTAGGCTACCCAAACTGCCAACTATGCCTGGTTTGTTTCTAGATTAGGGCTGCAGGGTATTTTCAACGCAGAAAAAAAAATAAGAAACAAAGGTTAGAGGACAACCTAGGTTTTATTACATACATTAGTCTAGGTACAGAAAGTGCCAAAAGGCTTCTAAATATATAGAATACTTAACTAAAATAGCTCAACTATACAACCTGGTAGTAATAGCTCATAAATAATCATAGAATCCTCTTCTTAATTAAATTGCTAGGATTATTTAATACATTATGTTATGTAAATTGGTTTGTACATCATGCGTACGGACACGGTACGGAAGGGGCAGGCTGGGCTCCAAAACGTCCTGTCGGGCTATGTTCCCCCGCCTCGTGATGTTGTTGAGCCGCAACTAAGCAATCGCAGAAAGTAGTGTAGATCATGTTGACTGCTCCCTGTTTTATAAGCAGCCGCTATAAACTTGAAAGAACCCACAGCGCACTTGATTTGGATCGAGCTCAATTCCAGCCCGACTTTCTTGAGGCCTTTCATGCACCATGGCAGCTGCACAGGTCGATTCAACCTGGATGTGGCATCCTCACTTCAGCGAAGATGAAGTCGATACTGCAGGTCGCTTCGTACATTTCCGCAAAACCCTCGATATTCCTGATGCGGCACATCTTCCTTCAACCTTACGCATCCACATCACGGCCGATACACGCTACAAGCTGTACATCAACCACTGCTTCGTTTGTTTTGGCCCTGTCAAAGGCGACGCAAGTCTATGGTTTTACGACGAGGTGGACATTGCGCCTTTCTTGCATATCGGGAACAACCACATCGGCGTTCACGTGCTACGCTTCTTCCATGCGACTAGTTACGCACCAAGCTTCCCACGTTTACCGTCGGGCGGACTTCGGGTGCAGACCGCCGAAGCTGACACACCGTTAGCTGCCAACGTGGAGAGTAGTGAGGAGTGGGAATCAGCGATTGATCCTTTTGTCAAATTGCGAACTGACGAGCCTGAGGATGACTTTCTTCATGTGTATGAAAGCAGTGTTGCGAAAGCGGATGGGCATCTGCAATGGGTTCCTGCTCAACTATTGGCATATCAGTCTTCGACTGGTCAATCCGCGCCTTGGTTGTTGTCGCCACGACTCATTCCTGCACAGAGAGTAGAGAAAGCTGCATTCTCTGCAATGCACAACGTACGGAGTCCTCTGGCGCACGATGTTTGGAAAGCTGCGCTCATCGGTGTAGGCAATGAATGGAGCTCAGATGCCACCCAACCCTCTTCAAAACTTATCTTGCCAGTTGGAACCACACACCAGATGGACCTTGAGGTCGCAAATCACATGACTGCCTTTGTGCGACTGCGATTTAAGCGCCCCAAGGCTGGCGGCAGTGTGGTCACGCTGATGTATGCCGAAAGTTACGAGGACGATCCAATCCTGATACCATATCTGCGACGAAAACAACATCGTCAGGACTACAGCAAGCAACTCTTTGGCCCGAAAGACATTTACAAGCTACAAGGCGCACAAAACTATGTAAAACTGGGATATCATGCCCAGGAAGAGATAGACGAGATTTTGGTACCTTTCCATTTCCGTACCTTTCGCTTCCTTCGCCTGACAATCGACGTTAGGGGCTCCCCTTTACATTTTGAAGACCTTAGTGTCCAATCCATCACCTACCCTCTTGATGTCGCCGCAAAAGTCAGCATCGCCTCAGATGCTGATGCTGGGCCGTTATGGGACACCAGTATTCGTACTCTTAATAACTGTATGCACGATTGCTACGAAGATTGCCCTTTCTACGAGCAACTCCAGTACGCCATGGACACGCGCAGCTCCATACTCTTCACGTATCTCGCCGCGGGCGATGACCGGCTGGCACGTCAAGCGATTATTCAGCTACGAAATTCATTTCAGGCGAGTGTAGGCCTGACTGCCAGTCGTGCGCCTAGTCACGGACTGCAGTTCATCCCAAATTTCTCGCTGTACTGGATCTTAATGGTGTGCGATCATTGGTTATATACAGGTGATCGAGAATTTGCAGCCTCTTTCCTGCCAATCATAGATGCTGTCTTGGGCTATTTTGGGGCCCGCGTGCACAAGGAGCTGCAGCTTGTGATTTGCGAAGATCGAGTAGGCATATGGAATTTCCACGATTGGGCTGAGGAGTGGCGTCCATATGGTATACCTCCCTCAGTTGAAGAAACGGGCATCTCATCTTACACGAACAACCTCTACGCGTATACACTGCAGAACGCAGCAGCGCTGCTGAGTGGGGTAGGACGGCCGGCCCTTGCAGAGGAGTACATAGCGCGGGCAGAGAGTGTGGTTCAAGCAGTCCGCCAGCACTGCTTCGATGGTCAATACTTCACTGATAGTACCCACTCGGTCTCTCAAGTCACTGTGCAGCACAGTCAGCTCAATCAAGCCTGGGCAGTCCTTAGCGGTGCAGCCACCGGCTCGCTAGCTAAAAGTGTGCTACAACAGCCGTTGGACGGTGGCAAAAAACCCAGACTGGTCCCTGCATCCATGTCCATGTGCTTCTACGTGCTGCGTGCACTGAGCGCCGCAGGAGACGATATGTACGAGGGCTCCTTCCACGCACTATGGGAACCGTGGCGAGCACAGCTCGCACTAGGCATGACGACGTGGGAGGAAGACAGTGTGTCTCAACGCTCAGATTGCCACGCATGGGGAAGCGCTCCCATCTACGAGTTACTGGCTGAGGTGGCTGGTGTGCGACCTGCGCAGCCCGGTTGGGCGGCTATTGAATTTAAGCCGCGCATCAATTTATACCCAGAACTCGAGGCCACTGTGCCATTGCGAATGGTGGATGGTCAAGTCTATGGGGTTGCCCATGTGTCGTGGGCTCCCATAACAGAAACCGATGTTAAAGTTTCGTTAGAGGTAAAACTCAGCGATTCGGCAACCGTTCCCATCTACGTGAGGCTGTCGTCAAGGGGCATGCAGATTGTGGAAAGTGGTCAGGAGTGGACTTTCATCATACCAGGTAACAAACCAGCTCTCACTTCTGAGAAGCCATCAAAGCTTTAGTATTGTAATGGACAAATTGTGGAGTTACACATATGTATAGATTGTTTAGACATACATACGCATATAAGGATCAAAGCTGCATGCGCCCTTGCTCGAACATACCAAATGTATCAACCGGATCTCTTTCGCGCTGCTGGTAGGCTGAAGTCCCAAATAACGGAAAACCATACCAGTGATCTTCTGATTGATACAAAGTTGTCGCATAAAAGTTTTCGACATATGGTGGCTCGTTTGTATCGACTGGTCCTCCCCCTTCGGCAAGGGCTACATGCACTTGCGCCGGCTCTTGCTGGGTATCTTTGGGATGTAAGACAGGATCTACCCTAAACCGATCCTCTAGATCAGATGTTGAGATGCGAAGATCGACCAGGTAGGGTAGCACCTTTGCTGGGAAGTCTGGATTTTCCGCGAGCTGCTGGAGTTCTTGGAAGGCTCTGTCAAGCAGTCTCGAGTATTTGGCCGCAATCTGCCATTGCTTTCCCATCAACCGTACAACATCCAACAATAATGTCCGTGCTTGCGGCAGCGAGGTGTCACGATAGTACTCGCAGACGATAATGTAGCGTGCGCCGACCCACAGTGACCACGCAAATGGCCAACCCAACCGATCCCGTACTTTCTCCTTGACCGTGGAAGCGATAGCAGCGAGAGATCTGATAGCTTCCAAGCAGGACGCATGAGCCTGCTGTTTAAGTTCGGCTGATAATAAGGCGCGCTGTGGAAAGTTGCGGCAGTTGAGCAGACCTTGCAAATGTGTTGAAAGCGCAAAGCGATATGCGTGCAAAGTGAGCACAGAAGGAAGTATGTGGGGAGCAAAAGTATGTGTGTCTCGCAGCAAATTGACTTGCAGAATTCGGGGTAGCCCTTCAGCCCAGGTATTCAGATCTGTGGAGCATACTCCGAAATTGTCAAGCCATTCTCCTACTGGGTCGCCTTCGATGAAAGAAGAAAATTCGACATATAGGGCGTGAGTCCTCCGAGAGATGTCCAACAGCTGGAGTTGATAGCAGAACACAAACTGTGGCGTGACGGCCGCTGGAACTCCGGGGCTACATATTTCTTGGCTGTTCTCCTCTGGAATAAGGTCGGCTTGATTCCGCTGTTCTTGCCAGACCCACCCACGGCTTGACAGAAAATGTAGAACGTGGCGATCGATGAGCTCTGTAGCGTGGCAAGTAGTTATGGAGATGTAACAGTCAAGTGCATATATTGCCCAGAACAGGCGATGTCGGTTGATTTTGTCTTGCAAAGAAGAGGTGTTGGTGGGATTATCGGCCGTAGATGTTCTAAATATACGAGGACCCGCCGTCCTTAGCTGGAGAGCAAGCCTGAGCGCGATGGCGAGAACACCCCAGACTTGCGCGCCGTTTGTCATGCCGGAGAGGTCAAGTATTAACACGGTCAAGGCCTCAAGAGAATTATACGAAGGCTCTTCAAGTATCTCGAGCATGATCCGCCTCTTGGAATACTTCCAGTATGAGTCACTTGAGTGCCTATCCAGGCGCGAGTCAAAGGAAAAGGGCATAGATACCCCGAATAGAGCCAGGCGCAGGAGAGAGTTATCTTCAGCCGAGGCCAGCCCGGACATAACATGGCGGGGATCCAGGAAAGGAAACCAGGGGTGGATGTGCTGAAAGAATAGCGAAGTAAGTGATATCAACAAGTCTGGCGGCGGTTGGGCCTCGAGAATTGACTCGGTCCTCTCGCTAGTGGCAGCAAGCCTGTCAGTGACCAACCCGGAGCGAGTGGGAGGTCTTGGTACTTGAGGCGCTCGCAACGGTGCTGGTGCGTGGTGGGTGAAGGAATCCATCATGGATCCAAGCGCTGTTGGAGAACAAGGAACCGGTCCGTTGCCCTGGTCTGAATCTGCAGTACAAGCACATCTGGACTCGCGTAGTTGAGCTAACGCCAATTCTACTCTATCTAAACGATGCTTGTTAGTTCATATCTCGTTGCTTGTTCATGCTGCGGTGCCACACCAATTTTGCTCTCAAGGTCCTGACGATAGCCCGCAGAAAATCCAGGCTTCTTGCGGGTGCTGTAGCTACAGGTGAATTGCGCCTTAGCGCACCGTGAGCATGTGGGCAGCTGACGGTCACACCTTGACTTGCGATGTTTGCAGCGCTCGCAGCTATGCGGTTAGCCTTAGCGCGTCGAGTCGGGTGCTGATATCCCGGGGAGCAAGGCAGGGACGCACGATATCGCGGCCAGGCCGTTCCCGTAGTGTGCCTCGGCCATGCTAGACCTCGACCGAGGGGCAGCTGCTATGGTCGTGAGCGCGGACAAAGTCAGTCCTAACGGATGCGACGAGAGATCAAAATGCTGGGGAAAGGCGGGGAGACGCGGGGGTTTTGTAGCGATGCAGCCAACAGCGCCATCCCAGACGACGCTAAGTTGCACGCTTAGTCGCAACCCATCGGCTTTGTCGGGGTGGGCTTGTCCCGTCTTCAAACGCCTCCTGTCCACCGATTCTCGGTATGGTTGGCGGCCATCTGCTGTGTCCGAGGTCGTGTGTATATCTTGACTGATTGCCCGATCGACAGGACTGCTTCCTCGCAAGCCACCTGTCGCTGCGTTTCCTCCCTTCAGCTCTATCCTGCTATCATCATGTCCGACTCAAAGAATCAGCCAGCCGTGAGCGAGACTGTGGAACCACTCCACCTCAATGGTCTGCCCGACAACCACAATGGCGTTAAGCGCTGGTGGACGCGCAGGAATCTGCGCACCCTCAACTTATGGATGTTGATTCCCCTTCTGTCCATCTTCTGCCAGGGGTATGTCTTCCTGCCCGCCGGTCCAACATTGTTGTTTCTGTGCTAATCTCATGCCCCTGCAGATTCGATGGCTCCATGATGAACGGTCTGCAGTCTGTGAGCCACTGGCGGTCCTATTTTGGCAAACCTGAAGGTGCTACCCTTGGTATCTTCAACGCGGCCTATCCCTTGGGTGGTATTTTCGGTGTCTTTGTCATCTCGCCTGTCGCTGATCGTCTTGGTCGTCGTTGGGGTTTAGCCGTCGGTGCTTTCGTCACTTGTGTGGGAGCTGCCGTTCAAGGTGCGGCCATCAACATCGCTATGTTTGTTGTTGCCCGTGTGATCATCGGTGCCGGTAGTGTCATTGTGGCCGGTGTTGGTGCCCCGTTCATCACTGAGATCGCTCATCCCGCCCAGCGCAGTACTGCCACTGCCTTGTTCCTGACCTTCTACTCGGTTGGTTCTATCGCCGCTGCCTGGTGCACCTTTGGTACCTTCCGAATCAACGGCTCCGCTTCTTGGAGGATCCCTTCGACGCTGCAGGGGCTGCCTTCGCTCATTCAGCTCTCTTTCGTATGGTTCGTGCCTGAGAGCCCTCGTTGGCTTGTTAGCAAAGGTCGTAACGAAGAAGCCTTTGCCATGCTCGTCAAATACCACGGAGAAGGAGATGAGACTGATCCCACGGTTGTTGCTGAATACCAGGAGATTACGTCCGCATTGGTGGCCGAAGCCGAGGTTGCACACAAATCGTTCTTCGACGATCTCAAGGAGTTGTGCAAGAGTCCAGGAAACCGCAAGCGCATGATGATCATGGTCTGGGCTGCTATTTGTTCTCAAATGTCTGGCAACGCACTCATCTCCTACTATCTCTCACCTATCCTAACCTCTGTTGGCCTTAAGAGCGACCTACAACAGACACTGATCAATGCAACCTCGCAAATGGTGTCCTGGTTCTCAGCACTCTACTTTGCCACTCTACCTGCTAAGCTAGGCCGTCGGACACTATTCCTCGCATCTCTGGTCTGCATGTGGATTCTGTTCATCCCGATCACTGCTGGTAGTGCCATATTTGCCAAGGATAACAACAACTCGGCATCGGGCTACGCCGTAGTCGTGCTCCTCTACTTCTTCTCTCCTGCCTACAACCTCGGCTGGAATGGCAATCTCGGTCTCTACATCCCCGAGATACTACCATTCAGTCTACGCACAAGGGGCTTGGCTTTCTTCTACTTTGTTCAGTATTGCTTTATGATTCTGTCTACTTTCGCCGTGCCTATTGGCCTAAAGGATATTCAATGGCGCCTGTACTTCGTCTTCTTTGTTTGGATCATGGTAGAATTTGCTGGAGTATGGTTCCTGTTTCCAGAGACCAAAGGTCCGTCTCTCGAGGAGATCGCTCTTCTTTTCGATGGTACCCACGATGTTCCAGATGTTGAGAAGAAGGAGACATTGCATGCTTAGCACAGTAGAAAGGTGCAATGGCCATATACCTAGCGTATCCTGGCCCGACTATATTTGGTCTGTTCCAACTCAATCTAGCTCAACAGAGAATATGCCAGCTCAAATCCACATCAAATGCACGTTCATATACTATTATGCTGCACCTGTAACGCGCTCTATTGATTCTCATGTTCCCTGGTACTAGCCGGCAGATATCGATCCTGTACTTGTCTAAAATACATTAGCAAGTGTTGCAAAGTACCGCAGTCCAAATAAAATTAACATATAAAACATACTGGCACCGGAATATAGCGTTCAGTCCTGTTATAGAAGACGTTTCAATTGACGACGGTGATGACATGAGATCTGGAGTTACATATCCAGCTATCTCTGAAAGGGGAGCTTTGTGCTGATTGTACATTCTGACCAAGTTCTGCAATTGTATTACCACAACGATGTCCCGAAGAAAACGCCCTGCATGTCCTTACAGCGCCAAGATGACCGCTGCACACTACCAGTGTAGTTTGACACGATTGCCATTTGAACTTACTTTTTGAACAGTAATGAAGCGAGATTCAGTGTGTCTCGGGCGAGTGTAGACCGATGGACAACCTAAATTGTGCAAGTCTTGCCTACACAACCAAAACTCGTGCAGGCCGTAGCGGATGAGCAAAGAGCACTGACTCTGACAGGATCCGTGCAAATATTCGCTTACCTGTTATGTGTATGCACCCCGCATTTCAACTGACTAGGGCGACTTAGGAACCGAGAACGACTCAGCATCGCAATTATCGGACTAGGCTTTCCCCGTAGCGAAACCACGATTTACACCAAGCGAACAAGACCTACACAGTCCGTCCAGGATTAACCCTGTATCCATGTGCTTGGTATTAGCATATCAGCGGGTCATTCTCCGTACGTAGATACGCTTAAAGATACATACCGTGCGAAATGAATATATCAGCCTCGTTCACATACGTATATATATAAGTGTAGATATCCTAGTTTTTTCCCCCAACCACTACAACAAGACTTTGACAATCTCGCACCGGGCAGTTGCTAGAGACCACCGCTCAGATATGCGTACAGCTCCTTACATTGCTTCGCTCACCAGTGCCCTGATCACTGGTGGGCAAGCTACCACAGTCTCTTGGGATATTCCCCGGGCTCCCCCTGCCAATGCTGGTCGAATCGACTCCGCCCCTATAGGTGTATCGTGAGTGCAGCAAAGAGACTTAGTTCGTTGCTATGGATACTAACCAGCGTGTTATGTCAAGGTTTGAATTTTTCATGTGGCCGTCGTATATGCTCAACATCACGCCGCCACTGCTGTGTCTTGACCACTTCAAACGTCTGTACAACAAGCCCATGCCAGTTCGCATTGGCGGAACGACACAAGATCGCGCAACCTACGACCCAAACTTCGAGGGCTATGTCTCGTACCATGTGGACGATCCGCTCATCGCTCCCATGGACCTGACGTACGGGCCAAAGTACTTTGACCTCATTCGTGAGTTTTTGGAAGTGAAATATTCGTACGATCAGGGTTCTAACCGAATGATAGCGAAATTTGGAGCGGAGACAATTCTGGGTGAGATCCAATGAAATTTCTTCGGTTTACTGAGAGCAGCACTAATGAACTAGGTCTCAACCGTGGAAGAAACAACAAGTCGAACACCTTTGCTGCCGCCCTGGAGGCCCGAAAGCGAGCTTCTAATAACATCTACGCCATTGAACTTGGCAATGAACCCGATTGTATGTCTTCTTTAATTGATGCTTTGACAAACTTTAAGTAGAATGTAAAGCTGATGCATTGTCCAAGTGTTTCTTTATTGGAAGCAGCCCATCGCCACAGAGCCGTGGAACGAGACGCAGGAAGGCCAATCTAATGCAGACTGGGCTCAGAGCTTCATCAATGTTTGGCCAGACAAGAAACCCATTCTGTTTGGCGGATCCTATGCGGTGCCCATACCTCTGTCGCCTGACTGGCCTAACACCGACTATTTGATTACGACTGCCTACAACCAGACCGTAAAGGACGCAACAAAGTTATACAACGGTCATCTATATGCGCTGTCTAACGCTACATCACTTCAGGCCGAGATGACCCACGTCCGAACTGTGTCAGATGTGAGCCACTTCATCGAGAAAGTGGCCAATGCCAAATCGGTCGGAAAACGCTACTTCCTTGGTCAGTATACTTCGACTCGATTTTGACAGTCAATAGACTTTGCATACTGATTGCATGAGCCTAGGCGAGACCAATTTCCATGGCCTAGACTACGAGATGGATGCGACGTTCGGTGCTGCGCTCGTGACCCTCGACCGGTCACTTCGAAGTGTCTCTGTCGGTCTCGAGCGTCTCTTCTACCACCAGGGTACAATTAACCAAGGTAAGCCAGTTCTCTTTGCCAGGCCGTTCCATTAAACCCATCGTGCTGACCCACTAACAGCATTCTTTAACTGGTGGTCGGATGAACAAGTCGAGGCACCATTCTACGGCGGCTTTGTCTCCGCCCTGGCACTTTCTGGTGGCGAATTAATCGTCGCTGGGGACGATGGCACCACAAACTATGCTCAATACACAATCTATGCTAAGGGCAAGCCAATTAAAGTGGTGTTGCTGAACACCGATTATTACTCCGGCAACGGTACTCGAAGCTCAACTCAGTTCAAATTGACCGGCATACCAGGGTCTAATGTCAAGGCTCTTCGCTTCACCGCCGCTTCGAGCGAGGTCACTACTCAAAAGGGTGACATAACCAAGGGGTCTCACCCAACTATTGGAGGTAAGCTCAAGACAGGGCTACAGCACATATGTTCTCAAGCGAAGCTAATTTCGATTTCTTATCTACTACAGGGCAATACTTTAACAACGCTGAGTGTGCTATGCTTGGAAAGCAGAAGCACGAATATACTAAGACAAGCAAGAAGCAGGCGATGTTCACCCTAGCCGCGTCCGAGGCGTTGATCATCTACTTGTAACCATGTATAATACTACATTGTCGACAGTAGAAGTCTATACTAGCTTTTTAACCTACTCGTTTATCTAGCTACTATATAGGTTTACTCTAGCTAAAACAATCCTACTGGATGTTTATGTGCAGCCTATTCATAACAACTATTTCTTATACTTGTAGCAACAAATTAGACCCAGTGAGCTATTTTTGATTTATGGTCTATGTACTTTTCTAATTGCACGTACTGCTTGAAGAAATCATAGCGACCTAACTAATTGTATAGTGTAAAGTCTCTTGAGTGCTTAACACTGCGCTTACAAGCAGTGCTCGTGCTTGTGCTATTCAACTGAGCAGCAAGCTTTGCATCAAGCTCAGTGACAGCGTTCTTCGCAGGCGGCTTGCCCAGGTTATCACTGAATGGGCGAACGACATTGCATCGAAGTGACTGGGCAGACGACATGCGCTCCAGCTTGGTGTTGTTGGTCTGGATGAACAGTCTCTCGCGCGTCTCAACGCCGCCGTAAGGCTTCCACTCGGCAGCGCCTTTGACGCGATCAGTGTTAGGATCCAGATTGCGGATGAAGCTGTTCCAGTAGGATCGCACGATCGGAATGATGGGCTCATTCGTAGTGAAATAGCTAGCAGGTGCCCCACCGTCGGTGCGGTTGTTACCCCACCAGGCGTATACGTTCACTGTGTGCCAGGCGCCGTAGCCTGCTTCCTCATCGGATGGGTCCCGGACGTCGTACATATAATTGTATGTCGGCACGCCATCGCGTGCGAGGTAGTTCTGTATGTTGCGAGTCATGCAGGTAGCTCCGATTTCGCCGATAGCGACAGCTGCATGTTGCCAGTAACGACCTTTGCCCAAGTATGCCGGTTGTGAAGGCTTGACGTACAAATCGCTAACGATACTAATGGATGAGTTGCTCAAGCTGGAGTCCTTCTCCACAATCCATTGGAGCGCATCAGTTGGAGTGTCGAGTGTTTCTGGCGCATTCCACTTGGTCCCTTCGTTGGCGCAGGTGCCCATTATGGTCGGAACTTTGGTGTACTTGCCCTGCTCGAAGAGATTTACCAGTGCGTCGGTGTACAGCTCTCCATCGATATTGGGATTGAAGTAACATTTTGATGATCGGATGGCGGTCTCGTTCAGTGCACGCAGACAAGCAAGACCATCAGGTGCATCAGTGCAGCCCTTGTCCTTGATCAAACAGTCATACTGTTCTTGGCCTTGCTCCGCATTTCGCATCGTCACCCAACCTCCAGATTCCATGATGCCACCCGCAAACAGCTTCTTGCCTGTGTTCGCGGCTAGCATCAGACCAACGGCAGATCCGCCTGCGCTGACTCCATCGAGCACGACTTGGTCCGGGTCGCCACCGAACTGAGCGATATGTTCTTGAACCCACTCCAGCACCTTGATCTGATCGCGCAGCCCTGCGTTGACGTCGCCGCCTCCTGCTTTGACTTCAGCGCTGCTGAGGAACCCGTACATGCCAACACGGTAACTGAATTGCACGAAGACAACCTGACCAGACGCGACAATCTCCGAAGGGTCCCAGTTGGCGCTGGATTGCGATGAGAAGCCGCCTCCCTGGAAGAAGACGACTACTGGAAGCTTGGATTCGACGCGAGCATTCGTAGGAGCATGGACACTCAGGTACAGACAGTCCTCCGCGATGTGAAATCGGGTTTGCGGGCCGGACACAGTCCAATCGTTGGGTTGGCTGGGTGGACAGGTTGCTCCATATCGAGTGGCATTGATGAGACCAGTCACCACGGGATCTTGAGGTGCAGCGAATCTGAGGTTACCAACAGGAGGCGCGCCGTATTGGATGCCCTTCCAAGCAGACACAGCCAAGTCTGGATCAACGACCGCGCCTTGATATTTTGCGTAGCCAACATCGACCAGCGTGTCCACCGCATACGCCACGGGCGCGATGGTCGATGCAATAGCGAGCACGAAGCTCAGAGAGAAAACTTGCTTCATGGCAAGAGAGTCTCGACAAGCAGCTGAGATGAACGAACAATTGAGGAGTATAAATGAGCGTGATGGTCTGATAGACAGGGCTCAGACCTGCAAATAGGCGGATGTTTGGTACGCTAGGATAAAGAGTGACTGAGGTAAAGAGTGACTGAGGTAAAGAGTGACTGAGGTAAAGAGTGACGATGAAAGAGATCGATGCTTGCAGGATTCAATTCCTGCAAAGTGCGAGTTCTTATACACGTGTCTTTCATCTCATTAAGAGACTCGCATGTTAGCAATCTCCAGTGCTCGAACAAAAAAAGACCGCAACGACCGAAAGCTCATATAAGAATTGCTGTCGGCCCTACCGTGAGATGAGAACCAAGCCCCGGAGCAATCCCCGTAGGGTTCGCGAACGACCTTCGGGCCGTTTAGCCACCATTAGTCCGACCTAATAACGATGTAGATGTTTTAGATGCTACGGTTGTTTCAGTTTGATGTCGATTACCCTGACCCAATAATGCATCGAGTTTGGCTTGCAACATGTTGACAAGGCGCTGATCTAAAAGCTTGATAGCCACAGTAAATCTGGGCTCGGCTAAATGTTAGGTCTCTGCGCAAGGCAGATGAATCGCTGTTATTGGCGTGTTTGGGTAGCGGTAGACTGAAAGCGGGTAGAAGACACCGAGAACATTTCCGCCAGCCATTTGTGGCAGCTCAGACCTGGGTTTAATGGCATGTGTGTGATAGACGGGGTTTCGAGGGCCTTTCCCAGCGCTAGATCATCAACACAGGCACAAAACCTAACGCTTTGACGTTGACGAGTACAATCGTTCGGTTGCTCCATTTAGTGCTGGTGAATCGTGCGTGAATAAATGTGGGGCTGACTGTATGCATAGGAAATCCTCTGCAGATAATCACATGGATATGAAACTACAAAAAGGTCCATCTGAAGAAGACGCTCGCCAAGAAAGTCTGCCAAAATGCTAGCTTTCTTACACTCTCTGGCTCTGACTGCTGAAATAATAGATGAAAGAGAGAACGACAAAGATACAGAGTGAGCGAGGGAATAGACGTGGTTGGCACTGGGCAAGTGACTTCAACCGACCATTGTACAGATCAACGAACAAGAACAAAATATTAGACATCCCGTCAACAGGACAGGTGCTTTGATGTAATATGCATTTACACGCTAAGAATTGTGTACAGTCTACAAATACAACCATCTTCTCATTACAGGTTTGCCCCATGCAGTCCCCCTCCCCCGAATGAATCCTTGGGTAGTAGGTCAATACTTCTTCTTCCTCTGCCTCACATGCGGATCTTGCCCCTTCCTATTCCTCTTTTGCCGATCCGTCGGCGGCTTGTAGGGCTCCTTGCCATACTCTTCTCGATACAAGCTCAGCATATACTCATCCACATGCCTCTTTTCGACCAGGCCTTCCAGCTCTGCTTCTGCAGCTGCAGCCGCTTCAGAGGCAGCGCGTGTCGCATTGCTTGACTCGTTGAAGTCGACCTGGTCGTCGTGAATTTCGTCAACAATCTCCTTTTGCGCGACGGAAGCAGCGTTACGATCCTCGGTGTCTTCAACGGTGTTCATTACACGCGCGTCGCCCAGGATGCCTGCGCGTTCGCCGAGGACTCTATCCATAGCGGCGCCGGCTTCGTCGGTGGTGTCGATCCCGCGATCGTCGTCCAGGGCATCGCGCCAGGTGACTTTGTTGAAGGTATCGGTCGTAAAGTCGCCCTTTTGAATAATGACATCGTCGAGAAGACGCTTCTGGTTTGACTTGCGCAAGATGTTGGCTTCGATAGTGTATTCGCTGACAAACTTGTAGATGTGGACATCGCGCGTCTGACCAATGCGGTGCGCTCGATCCTGGCATTGTTTGTCCATGGCTGGGTTCCAGTCAAGATCGTAGAAGATGACAGTATCAGCGCCTGTGAGGTTGATGCCAAGACCACCAGAGCGAGAAGAGAGGATGAAGGCTAGGATGCTAGTGTCGGTATTGAAGCGATCGGTGAGAATCTGGCGCTGCTCTACTTTGGTGGATCCGTCGAGACGCAGGTACCGGTGGCCATGAATGTTCAGGAACTGTTCCAGAATGTCAAGCACTTTGGTCATCTGGGTGAAGATCAAGACACGATGGCCTCCGGATTGAAGATCCCGAAGAAGTGTTGCAAGCCGCTGTAGTTTTCCGCAGTCATACTGCAGTAGACGCTTGTCGGGGAATGCAATGGACTGGCGCATACGAGCGTCATGGAAGGGATCGCGCTGGTGGGCCATCTCTGAGGACCTGATGAGCTCTACGCCTCGTTTTGACAATGTCAAAGGCGCAAGCTCTTCCGCAGCAACTGCTGGAGTTACGCACGTGAACTGCGTGATTAAGGGTTGCAAAGTTTCTGCCCGCTGTTCGAGAGTAGGAATCATATCAAAGAAGAGTGTTACTTGCTCAGTACACCACTCGTTTGCAGCACGAATCGACTTCGGCGATCTGAAGCCGAGATCGCCATGATATCTTCGGATGATATCGTACTGTTGCTCTTCTTCTCTGGGAGGTATGATAGTCGTCGACTGACCAAATTGGTGATTCAATGAACTGGGTGCATGTGATGGGTATGCTGGCATGGGCTGAGGCTGCAGTGGTGGCTGCATCGGATAGTATGGGTTCATGGGCAGTGGTTTAGGTTTTAGTGCCTTGATACCAGCTCGTCGAGGACCGAAAGTATGCGCATGCCAGTCGACAGTTACAGCATCGATAATTTCCTTTCCATAGACCGGAAGGAACTGTGTCCTGAGGCGAGTCAGAGCAAGACATCTCTGGAGATGGTCACGAACAGCCACTTGCTCGCGACGTGCCAGTGTTGACAACGTAGATTGGAGTGATGATGCCGTTGCTGGAGAGGGCTTGTTGATTCGGCGGGTTTGTCGCTCAATGAGATCTTCTAGAGGCCGTGTCGCACGAATCTGTTGCGAGCGCCGAGCATGTCGCATCTGAGTCCGTTCACGTCGAGCAAAGACCATGTTAAGTGCATCAAGGTTCACTTGCTTCTCCTCGAGGCCCTCGTGCAGCCGCCTGCGAATCAACAGATCCTTAATTTCGAACTGAGCAGCCACAGACTTGGGCATCGCCATTGACGTAACAATGGCGCGGGTTTCGAAAAGATCAGGGTGGTTGCACACTTTCCGAAGCGACATCAAGCAGTTGATAATTGACATGTAGTTGCCAGACGACAGGATTTGCTTCGTGTCCGCACGACCCATGAAGCCGTCATAGAGCTGTCGCTGCCGTTTAGAGAGCTTGCAGTACACCACGTGCTCGTATTTCCCGGGCATCTGCTTCTCGACTTCTGCTTTCAGTCTGCGGAGCAAGTAGGGTCGCAAAACCTCGTGAAGTCTAGCAACAATCTTTTGCGCTTCAGCATCGAGCTGCTGTCGGCCTTGGTCCAAGATCTGCGAGGTTGGGTTCTTCAATGCCAGAGTGAATTCTTCGAGGTTGGCAATGCGGCCTTCACCGGCGAAGCCGGCAGGCATCAAGAAGTATAACAATGACCACAGCTCGTCGATGTTATTCTGCAAGGGCGTGCCAGTCAACAACAGTCGTCGCTCGGTCCGCAAGGTCAGCATAGTCTGCCAGCGCTGCGACTTGAAGTTCTTGATGTTGTGAGCTTCATCCAGGATGAGATAGTGCCAAGCTCTCATCTTGAATGCGGCAGCATCCTGCAGAATGAGCTGATACGAGGTGATGACAACATTGTACATATCTTTGCCTGTGTTGCGCCAACCCATACGCTTACGCTTGCGCTCGTTGATGTCGCCGTAATACGTTAGGATCTTGAAACCAGGCAAAAACTTCTTGAACTCCATCTCCCAGTTGAGCATGACACTCGTGGGAACTACGACCAGATGTGGGCCCCATACATTCCGATAGCAGGCGATGTAGGCCAGGAGCGATATGGTCTGAATGGTCTTGCCTAGACCCATCTCATCAGCTAGAATACCGTTCGTCTCTGTGTCATAGAGGTTTGCGAGCCAGTCGAGTCCACCGTGTTGGTACTCACGAAGAGTACCTCGCAGGAGAGGGGGAATTTCTGCACGCGGAGGAGATGAGGTCTGGCGAGGTCTGCTATGCGCAACTTCCACTTCTTGCACGCCGTCCTCTTCTGTCTCCATTACAATGTCCTCTTCTACCGTACTTGCATCAGCGCCAATGACCGAGGGTGGCTTGACCGAAGGGGTGTTTCCGTTGACGCGATTGGACTCGGTATCGGAGAGAGTATGGTCGCCGTTCGTTGAGATAGGATGGGTATCGCCATTGAATGATGAAGGAACATGACCGTTTACACCGTTGGTGTTGACAGGGTGTTCTTCCTGTGGTTCTTCTTCGACTGTTGTCTTGGCTGCATCCTTCAGCTTCTTGATATCACTAGCCCCCAAAAATCCCATCAAACCAATATCGTCCTCGTCATCCTCATCCTCGGTCCCGAGATCAGATGCTCCAGTGCCTGGCTCTGCGTCGTCGTCGTCCTCGTCTTCAGACTCGTCGCTCGGCCAGGCCTCGCTGCCAGAGCCAGAGCCATCGTCTTCGTCATCAGAGTCTAGCAATGCATCGTCGACCTGTTCCAGCTCGACGTTTGCGGGGTTGATGTAGTTCGGCTTGCCTCCAGTGTCCTCATCATCCGTTTGCCAGACATCAGTGGCCGGCTGCTCGTTTGGTGTAGCAAAGGCGTCATCCATCTCGAGGTCAGGGTCCGGGGTAGGTGCAGGAGTGCCTTGCTCGACATGTTCTGTATCTACTTGGGCACTCTCTTCGTCATTGGATTCTTCCTCGCTCGAGCTGCTGTCGGGAAGATCAGGAAGCTGTCCATACTTGGCACGCAGCTGTTCAGCGGTGAGATTCGCGTCATCGTCCTCTGCGTTGTTCTCCTCGCTGTCGTCGCTCGAGGACATGACGTCATCGTCATTTCGAATCCGAGACGTATCTGACGCTTCGCTTCCTAGCTCATCCATGTCGTCGTCGAACTCGCGATCCTCGCTGTAGTACGAAGCTGAGTCGGCAGCTCCTCGACCGAGAATTTCTTGGGCCTGGTTGAACATGTCATCCATTGCCTTGTGTCCGAGCTGCAGCTGCTCCTCTTCGTATTTGGCCACACGTTCTTTGTCAATCTCGACCCTGACGAGGCTCCACGCATCCTTGACGTCCCTCACAAGCTGCTTGTATCGTGTGATCTGGCGGTCCGTCTCTTCCTGGTCGACTTCGTCCTTGCTCTTACGCTTGTACTTGATTGACCAGCGGTCTTGTGCCTCACGCGCAAGGATCTTGGCCAGGCGCCTGTGGTTTTTCTTCTCGTCGGCAAGCAGTCGTCCGAAGTGCAGGGCGTGGGCAGTGACATAGTCCCAGTGCCCATACTGCTGTGGCGGCTCTGGAGCAGGCTCGGGGGCGAAGACGCTGCAGACTGCCTGGCTCAAAACACCGCTCTCGGCGGCTTGTTGGATGCGCATGCGCCGCTGGGCCTCTTCTTCCGCCTTGTCATCCGTTGTGCGCTGGCCTTCTTCGCCTTCGAGCGGGTCATCCTGAGCAAGGAAGGCTTCGAGCGAGCCGTGTTTCGACGCGGGCGGGGCGTGGAGAGGGTGACGGTTCGGAGGGTCGAGCTTGCGCAGCTTGAGACGCAGGCGAGGAGCGGGGGCTGAGGGATCGAGGTTGTGCGCGTAGAGGCCGCTGTCCGGGTCGTGTGCGTGTGGCGTGTGCTGGTCGTCTGCGGGCTCGTCGACGGCGGTTTGGGTAGCACGGCGGGTGCGGGCGCTGCGTTTTCGCGGACCTTCGAGCGAGGCGTGGCGCAGGACTGGCGACGTCGGCGGGGTTGGGCGTGCGAGGGCCGGGGGCGGCCTGCGCTGGCGCTCTGATTTGCGTGATGCTGGGGTGCTCAGAGGGGCGGCCTTTTTGATGCCGTTGGCCTGCGGCGCCTTCCTCGCAGCAGTGCCGTTGGCCTGCGGTGTCCTGGCGCCGTTGGCCTGCGGTGTCTTGGAGCCGTTGGCCGGCGCTGGCTTGGAGCCGTTGGCCTGCGGTGTCTTGGTGCCACTGGCCGGCGCTGGCTTGGTCGCGTGCCGGCCAGCGCGCTTCGCAGGCTCGGGCGTGGGCGGGGCTGCTTCGCGGTTCACGCGCGATGACTTGCGCACGCCGTTCTCGAAGACGGTCGTGGGCCCCGCGGCGCTGAACGACCTCCACGGCGGCGAGGCGGCGCGCGAGGCTGAGCGCGGCGTGGGCGTCGATGCAGACGTCGTCGACTCGTCGACCCGGCGCCGCTTCGCCGGGCGCCCAAGGCCGCCACCGTCGTCGGGGCCCTCGAGCGAGGCAGCTACGCCCTCCTCCTTGATCGGCACCTTGACGTCGTGCGTGCGGCCGCCATGGGGGGCGGCGGGCGCGGTGTCGGCGGGCGGCGGGGCGTGGCGGGGGTCGTGGTGCACGTCGTCGCGGTCGGCAGGCGTGCCTGGTTCCATTCAGAGAGGGATGCTGCCTCGGAAAGCCTCGCAGCAGGGAGACCGCGCGGCGCACAGCCCAATGCACATGTACTGCTCCGATCGACCTGTCGTGCTATGCTCCCGGCGCGGCTGCTGACGCTGGCGTGTCTGGATTCGCGCGGCCCGTTCGCGTTGGGGCTGCAGCGGCGTGCGGGTGTTTGTGTTGTGAGGATTCAAAAGTCGTGTTCCTCGCGGCCGCCCAAAAAGATTGGTTCACGCGCACTAGCGTGAGCGTGGCAGCTCAGCGGCGGCATCACCACCACCCCGACGCCGCTCGACTTGAAATGCACGCTGCACGGTGCTGCTCAGGTGAAGCAAGTGGTGCTGCTCACAGTGGTCCCATCGCTAACCGAGTCTGCCCTGAACACGCACGACAACGGGCGGAAGGCGAGCTGCAGTGTCCTCAGTACTGCCGGGCGTGACATCAACCTCGCCCCAATAAGGCCTAGCGCGCCCTCGCGCCAAGCCCTCCACCGAGCGCATCACGAACCTCACGCCGTCCAGCAATTGCACATCGACCCCCGCAACGCCGCCGCAACGTACCGCACCACCCCAATTGCGCTCCCACAGCTGCTGACACCCGCCCAGCATGCTCTCCCGGCGCATCGCAGCGGCCCGCCCGCTCCCCTCCACCGTGCTGCGCTCCACCGCCGTCCCGCACTTCACCCAGCGCCGCACCGCCCTCACCGCACACGAGCGCGCCGAGCTGGCCGACCCCAACCAGAACGGCGGCTACATCAACCCGCCGCTCGAGATGCGCAACAACCGCGACCCCTACGCCGACTGGTGGGACAAGCAGGACCGCCGCAACTACGGCGAGCCCTGCCACGAGGACCACGACATCCTCGGCGCCGTCTCGCTGCACGACTACAACCACTTCACACCGGGCTGGGGCGGCGTGCTGTTTGGCACCTTTGTCGCCACCGTCCTTGGCCTGTGTGTTGCCGTCAACCAAATCTACCCGGATAAGCTCAGCGCCCCCAAGACATACCCGGATGGTCTGGAGGTCGAGCTGGGAGGAAAGCGCGCTATGCTGGTACGTCAGTGTGACGAATCGCTGAGGACCGTGCTAATCTTTCTTCTAGGCCAGAAAGCCCGGTGAAGAGTGGTAGAGGATGCTGAATTACGCCATGTAGATATCACCAGTCAATTCCGCAATCAACTTTCATATGTTACACTGTGCCAGATTAGACCTTACCTCTCATCTTCAATATACAGAGTCAAGCCTCGAATACACTGGGCATGACATTCCCTAGGGCTGGCAGCCAAATTCATGTACGTGAAGCTGTTCATGACATGAAGCTGTTCATGGATATGGAGGCTAATTCACAGACATGGAGGCTAATTCACAGACATGGAGGCTAATTCACAGACATGGAGGCTAATTCACAGACATGGAGGCTAATTCACAGACATGGAGGCTGTTCATAAAGCTGTTCATGGACATGGAAGCTGCAGCGCTCGGTGGACGCCAGCGCTAGCATCATTATTATTAGATACTACCTAACAAACTGCACCAACGCCATGCAAACATAACCATGCAGAGGTATCTTAGGCAAACGAAAAAGAGTCTACTCAAATGCGCGCCCAAACGTCCTATCGCCCGCGGCCCGCGCCTAGCCCTGTCATGCGACCACCACCAGCGTTCAAGCTCTGTCGTACAATCATCTCTGCGGCCTGCGCAGCGGCGAGTCGCTCCTATCCAATCCGTTAGCAACCACATCTCACATGCATACTCCATACAACATACCTTCTGTCGGCTTCGGTCTTTCAGGTACCTCTCCGCCTCGGGCCTCATTCTCAATATCCTCAGTATCATGTCGTCGTTTGGCTCTGCTTGTGCTTCCTTTCTCTTCTCCTCCTTGGCCTTCTTCATCGTACCCAAGTTCCTGCTTAACATGATGGTCTTGTGCTTCCGTGTTGGCATACCCACGAGCCCTGCAGCACCGCCAAACTGGTGGCCCATAGCTGGTGGCGCAGATTGCCTGTTCAGCCTAGCCGATGCCTCCTGTTGTCTGCGTGCGCTGGCTCCCGCCATGGCTTCTGACGTGCGGACGAGGTCTTCCGTGGATTCAAAGTAAAAGAAGTTGAGGTTTTGAAGTTCGTGATACTTGGGCGATTTGAGCACGTCCATGGGCACGCCTTCGACGTTGCCGTCCTCGTCGGCAGCGTGGAAGAAATCAAAGAGCAGCTTGAGCCACTTGAAGACGATATCGAGCTCTTGCTGTGTCAGCGGACGCTGCTGAGACAACTTGTCGGAGAGGGGTGGGACGAGCAGCGATTCAATCGTTGCTAGCGCCTCCTTCCAAAGGCGCGTCATGACCATGATCATAGCAGCATCTGTGAGGGTCTGCTTCATGATGGCGAAATTCTCATCAAAGTATCTAAACAGAGGGTCAAGGGCTTGCGTGACATCCTGCTGCGTAGGACCCTGGATCACGGACTGCGGCCGAGCTGCACGGAAGTAGTTAGTAACTGAGGTTACCGAGATTCCCCGGTTCAACAAGGCTTTCAGCGTCCGTCGAGAAAGAGTATGGTTAATGAAAGACGAAAGCTGCATCTGTTAGCGGGTACAAATCAAGAGAGGGAGTGTGTGTATTACCTTGTCTGTGATCTTCCGGGTCATGTCTCGCTCAGTCCTCTTAAGTGTCCTGAACGATTTGCCAAAGTAGAACTGAATGTCGTCTCGCTCGCCTTCCATGCTCACACGCAACAACAAGCGCCCTTGAGTGTCGAGGTCTAGCCAGTACTCGCGCGGCATGTAGTCCCTGAAGTGTGACGGATCTAGCTTGAGCGAGGTTCGGCCAACACAGTCATGGTCGCCAAGCGTGTCCCAGTCCCAGATGGTAGCGACAATATTGAGCGGCCCGTTGGTGGTGATGTCGATTGTTTCGTCCCAACGCGGGTTGAGGTTGCCATAGATCACTCGTGTCTTTGCAAGACGCTTCTGATACTCATCGCCGAGGACAACGTATGGGTCACTAAGACCGTTCATGTCGCATGCCTTGAGGTCCTCCGCTTCGATGATTTTAATCGTGAAAACGAAGTTGTTGTTTCGACTGCGCTGAGTTGGGGGTGGCGCGTACTTCTGAATAACCTCTGCACACGCATCCACTCCAATCTCACGCTCCAATTTGTCGAGCTGCTGCATGGCGTATTCGATGTTGTTGAGCTTGACGAGTGACTATGATGATTAGCATGCTGACTTCACGCTGCGGTTCTAAGACTTACCTCAGGCCAAAACTGGAATGGCACGACTGTTTCTTTCTGGGCATACAGGTCCTTGGCCAGAGACGCCCACTGCTGTGTTTTCGTCTGGCGTGCGGCAGCTTCTTGCTCTGGTGTCAAACGATCCATTTCCCGAGCAAACTTTTGCTCAACAAGATCACAGTATCTAGCCAGCGCGATGCCAATCGACTTGGACACTGCTGTCATGAACTTGGCATACTGGAGGTCTTCGTCCCAGTTCAACGCTACAATCTGCTCGATGCTCTGGTTGAAGGATCGGAAAATGTCTACGACTGAAACGCTGTGTCGTTCGTCATCAGCAGGAACAGGGTTCTGTGATTGGATTTGAAACTGATCCGCCTTGAACGCATTGTCGACCCAGCCTATGAGGTTTGAATCAGTCATCTCGATCCATCGCCAGACAAACTCCTGCAGTAGACCCTCAATATTGAATGCAAATCGACGGTTCGGCAGTGCATCGCTGTGTATACGACGAATCTCGACCATTTCCTTGTAGAGATCGAAGCCATCCTGTACCGGAACGTCCTCGCCCTTGGAGTGAGCGACGTCCATAATGCGCGAGACTATGTCTCTTGCATCCGTTGCATATGCAGGGAACATCTCTTCAACAAGGCACATCATCGGGCTGACACCCATGATCTCAGGTGTTTTACGGTATCGTTTCTGAATCTTCTCACATAGCTTCACCACTGCTCGCCCAAGCTCGATGACGTGATAGAACTCCCAGTCCTCCTTGGTATCCGGAATGTTCTTAGCCAGCATCTCTCCGTACACATCTCCTGCTTTCCGTCGAAGAGATTGCCGCAGTTGCTCTGTGAACTGATTCAGGGCTTCGTCGGGCGCATCGAATATGGGGTCTTCGTAAATGTGGCTCGTAATGATGTACATGATGGGACCTAGCGGTGGTGCTTTGGTGTCGTACACAAACATCATCAGCTCGAAGAGCTCACGTAGCAGGGCATCATGGAGTGATGACAGGATCTGCTGGTTGAGCATAAAGTCGTGCACAGTCCATCTCGAGCGATCTGATAGTACTTCGGTGACGGGCATCTGCATCATGCTCATCCTATTGGACTTTTTGTCCGTCGGTGGTGGCTCCTTTACAAAGTTGAAAGCTGCGTCTAGAGTGTCAAGATCCAGCTCTTGGTCGAGATACTTTTCTCGAATGACATCCAGGTACAGCATCATGCGCGAAGGCTGTTGCAATCTCCATCTGAGAGCAATCTCATTCAATAAGTCGTGTGACTGTTTGGAAAGGAGACCAGTGTAGTCGGTGGTTCCTTCGTTTTGTTGCGCGTCGGCCAGATCATATGTGAGTGCTTCTTTCACAATAGCGCGGTAGTAGCTGCGAGGGTCTGAAGGGATGAAGGTGTACGACTCGTCGCCGTTGGCCAGGTCGTCTCGCATACTGAGTCCATCCATGGCCTGATCAATGCTATACGATGCGCCGCTTTCAGATGATTGCGAGCCTTGTCGGGAGCCCAAATCCACAGATGCGTTGTGGGATCTGAGCTGGGCGGCGGCGCCTTGGGAAGAGCCCTTTGCTAATTCCGGGTTTGCTTGCAAGAGTTCCATGATCAAGCGCGAAAGTTCGGGTGTTTCCTGGTTCTTCCACAGCTCGTATGCTTCCTCAGAGTCAAAGTCTTCCGTGTTCAGTGTCTTCTTTGTCATCAGACTTAGGTGAGTCTGGTATGTTTTGAGATCTTGCAGCGCTGCCCTCTCTGTCCAGGAGTCTTTGTGTCGGTTGATGTCCGCCTGCACGTCTGAGTAAGGCACGGAGAAGATGCGCGAGACAATCAAGACAAGCGGCATGTCTTTGACCTCGTAGGACCGTTCGACCAGCACCTCAATGGTTGTGCCTCCTTGGCCGCCATTGCGCTGGCTCTCGGCCGTCAGGTCTTGGTCGTGCACCAACAGCTTCTTCTCCATGGTCTGGAGGCGCTGCATCAGCTCGGGCCGGTCTCGCTGCCAGTCGTGGTCCCTCAGCGTGGAGCTGATCAGGCGAATGAAGAGGGCCAGGTGCCGGTCGACCATGAGCTTCCAGCTGTCGTCTCCTGGCTGCTTTCCCCGTTGCATTTCCTTTGTAGCATTGGAGAAGAACATCAGCACCAAGCCCTCCACCTTCCGGTCCTGTTCCATGTTCCGCCTCGCCTGCGGCTCCTTGAAAGCGTTCAAGAAGACGGCAAAGGTACGCTTGACGGACGGGTCCCGGAACTCGGGCATCTTCTCGGTGCCCATCAGGACCTTTGTCATGCGCTTCTCCAGCTCTCCCATGAAGCCATGTGGGAACTTGGTGCTCTTGGAGTCGCGTATCGAGGCGATTTCCTGGATGACGTTGGCGGCCGTGGTGGTGGAGACGCGCTGGACAGGCTTCGGGGCGGGCACATGCTGGATACGCTTCTGCCGTGGCTGGAGGAGGTAGTGGAGGTAGGCCACGCGGAGGGCGTAGAGGTAGGCGTCCTGGGCGGAGACGGGGCGCCTGCTCACGCGCGAGGTCGACGTCGCCGAAGCGTGTCGCTGCAGGCGTTCGCGGGTCTGGACGCTGTTGATGCGGCGGTTGCTGCTGCGTGTCGCGTCCATGGCTGCAGTGTCGTGGGGGGCGAGGGTGCCGTTGGGCGCATGCGCTGGTCGAGCTGGCGGTCTGCAGCCGTACGGGGGCGGGTGGCAGGTGCGGTGCAAGCAGCGGGGCCGTTCCTTCTCCTTGCAGCTGCTCTGGTTGCTCTGCAGACAGCCCGGGGGGTTCGGCGTCGTGGCCACGCTTGTCCACTTGTTGGTGGGAGACTCGGGCGTGAGGGCGTGGCGGGAGCTTCACGGAACGGTGGGCGGCTGCGTCACGTCGATGGGCATGCAGCAAACGGCAATCAGACCATGAAACAGCTTTTTAATTAGCCCTCGTCACGGCAATTACACTACGCGGCGTGACGATGCCAGCAATACGATGGCAGAGCCCCAGTGGAGGAGCCGCACGCCTTCGCTCCCTGCAGCGATCGTTGGGCACCCTCCCCTCGCCGTGTTTACCATGTCGCAGCGGGTCCCGCACGCACATGCAACCCTGAGGCAGCGGGTGCCAGCATCATGACATCGCACGTGCGCCACACGCCTGTCGAGCCACCCAGGCAGTGCCATGCGCGCCTGAGTCCATGCGGCCCACCGACGCCAGCAGCCCCGTGCTGCCCCGTTGCCAGCCATGCCCTCGTTCGGCCGCTGCCTGGACGTTGCGCACAAGGGGGGTGTGGTCGCCGGCAAGGCTGAAGTGCCGAGGCCGCTGACGCTGACGCCGACGCGCCTCGCGACCTCGCGAGCCACCCTTTCACATGCGCACGACATGTCACTGTGCTGTGCCGCCATACTTAGCACGCAGCTACTCTACTTCTGAGACGGCCTCGACAGCGCGCCGCGACACATACGCTCTGCACCCTCAATCCACACAACACCGCCGCAGACAACCCCAGCTCCGCCCGCCGCAATGGGTTCGCAGAGCCCCACCAACGCAAACGACCGCCCGCGCCTGACGGAGGCCCAGAAGAAGGAGAACCATATTCGCTCAGAGCAAAAGCGCCGCGAAGCCATCCGCGAGGGATTCGACCGCCTGGCATCCATCGTGCCTGGCATGGAAGGCCAAGGCCGGAGCGAGGCGGTTGTGCTGGAGGCCACAATCAAGTACATGCGCGAGAAGATTGTGGAGCGCCAGAAGATCATCGCAGATGCACACGCCCAAGGCATAGACACCTCAGCATGGGACCTGCCCAAGGAGACACTGGACGCTTGCGCAGCCCAACTGCAAAGGACAAAGGATGAGGAAGCCCAGATGAACGGCATGAACGGAAAGAGCTAGGATGTCGAGGCCAGGCAATCACATCAGGAGGAGCAGACACAGCCTCTGTGGACATATCTGCCTGCACCTGTTCATGCGTTTGACGCGCAGAGAGCGAAGCACCCTGCAGAACGTCTTGAATGGAATGAGGACTCAAGAAGGACTCGGGGTTGGCCGCGTGTGGATCTGCGTGCCCGTGGCCATAGGGAAGGCTTGCACTCTGTACAAAGGGTACCATCGTCCCGCAGCTCGCGTGGCTGCGACTGGCCGCGGCTGGTCATCATCACGAACCTACATTCACCGGGCACGGACCGCAACCCTTATCGATAAGCTCTGCACAAAAATGTTCCCCACGTTCACATGCATGCACACGCCTTGCTTAGACCTCACACATATACAACATGGCTTTTAGCTTCGGCTTCTCCGGCGACGACATAGAAGAAGACCCAAATGATGTGGTTCCTTCTACGCAAGAGACAAGGGCCCCAGGCGCCGACGTACCGCCCCCGATCGCAGCCGGAGCGCATGACTTAGATGAGCTGGTACGTAGACAATCTTGAATGAACGTGGCCAAGCAAATCCAAATTTTGCATGTCGTACTCGTTGTAGTAGCCCTCGCTAACATACCCCAGCTAGGCAGCCTCCCAGACAAATTATCATTCTCTAATCTAACCCTTACATCACCCAAAGGCTTCACCACGCGCCTCCCTAGGCGCGAAATCTTCGATGTGCGTGTCCAACTCATGGCCGAAGATGACGGCTCTTCAGGAAACGTGCTCGCCGGACTCGAAAACACTGACCTCCAAACCAATGTGTACGAAGGCGGGTACAAGACCTGGGAGTGTAGTCTCGACCTTATCAAGTTTCTTCTCGACCGTGGACCTCGGAAAGATCTGGATGATTTGGTCAGGGTCAACCATGTGGTTGAGCTGGGCTGTGGCTCTGCTGTGCCGTCACTATTACTATTCCAGTACGCTCTGAAGAATCAGCTGAGCATGATCTTCACACTGGCAGACTACAACGCAGATGTCATACGCCTCGTTACCCTTCCCAATCTTGTTCTTGCATGGGCAGCCACACTATCCCCAGAAGACAACGCAAAGCTGCTTCCAGACGGCAACCCATTACTTGACACAGAAGAGGAGCACGGCGATCTGTACCTCACGCCAGAGATTCTGGCTGCATTCAAGCAGCAACTCCAGTCCACAGGCCTCACCATCAACCTCCTCTCCGGATCTTGGACACCGACAAGCAAGTTCCTGGACTTGGTCCCATCTGCGCCAGAACTCGATACTTTTATCCTCGGCTCCGAGACCATCTATTCCCCCGCTTCTCTCACCGCGTTCGCCGAGACGATTGTAGCGCTGATGAGCCGAGTCAAGACAGGCAAAGCGATTGTGGCGGCGAAGAGGGTGTACTTTGGCGTTGGCGGCAGTGTCGATGCATTTAGGGAAGAGTGTGCAAATCGCGGGGCGGTGGCATATGAGATGGAGTTTGAGGGGTTGGAAACGGGCGGGGTGAGGAGGTGTTTACTTGAGGTGCAGATGTGCTGATACAGGGCGCAATCTCTCACTGCAGCAGGTAGTCTAAGAACAAATTAATGAACATGACAACAAGTTGTATCAGAAGACAATGACAACAAGATAATCGTCACGAGACGATGGCAATGAGATAAAATAAAGGGTATCTACACACATTCTACGCTATGGGATATCCATTAACTCAGGCAATTCAATCGCAACGCAGCAACAATTTAATCAGTCCTAGTTGGCCCTCACAGTAACAGTCGGTGCAGGCAACTCACGGGCTCCTTCATCCCCGCCCCTGACCAACCTCCTATACGTCTCTCCCTCCACCCTCATACTCTCGCCCCTCGCCCTCCTCAACCGATCAACCCCCTTGTCGATCAAGTCCAAATGATACGTCATCGGCAGCCCTTCCCTCCATCCCAAGACCTCAGGTGCTGCAACACCTTCTCGCAAGTTCTCCAATTCAGCTTGGATCTCTCTAAGCTTCAAAAGTGTCTCGGAGACGTGGTTGAGTGCTTTCCTGCGGTACGCCGAGATATTCTTTAGGAGGTGGAGTTGCTTATTGTGCGCCTTTACTTTTGCGTTGTTCCCCCCAAGCTTGGTCCAGAGTTGAGCAAGGAGTTCCTCCTGGTTTCTGGTAATGGTTGCATCGTCGTTTGTGGCGATTTGGTAGATAGTGTCTAGCCTCTCATCTAGGTTTTGTAGCACAGAGAGCAGGGCGACGGCAGTATCGATGAGCTTGGTAATCTCTTCCTTGTTCTTGGTCACATGGAGAGAGTACTGGTCGAACACACGTTGTTGCAGCGTTGGTGGTGGTGCGATGAAGGGGCGGGTGAGCGCACCATAAACGCGGTCAAGGGCTCCGTAGGACGCCTCCTGCTCGGAGATACCTGAAAGAACAGCCCTTGTCCAGGTATTTGTTGCGATGATCCGGTCCACGGTTGCGCCGATGCGCGAGTTGTAACGCGACAAGTCTATAGAGGCTTCATTGGCCGTGAGCACGAAGTTTTCAAACTCCAAATCGAGCTGATGTCGCGAGGGAAGGCGTGAGTGGCGGACTAGCGTGCGCAGGTCGCGTATAGCAATCTCAGAGTCCTTGATGGTAGATGGGAGTGTTGACGTGTCTTTGGATGCATCCAAAATCTCCTCGAGACCTGACTGCGCGTCCAGAAGACCCTCAAAGTCTACGCGCGGATCATCGTAAGTGCCAGCTGCGCAGAAAGGCACAATATAGGACGATCCAGGGATGAGACAAACAGGCGACAACGCGGCCGTGATGCCAGAGCGAAAAGAGCCAACAGCCCATTGAATGCTGAATACGAGCACCATCACGGCTAGCACAAGGCCGAACAAAGGTTGCAAATTGCCCATCGCGTGGCCTAGGACGCCAATGAGGTAGCGACCTACGGGAGACACAAAATTATCATAGAAGAGACTGAGATAGTGCAAGATGGTGGGGCTTGGCTGTTGTTCAGCAGGCGCGAGGCTTGGCTGGACTCTTGTTGGAGTGTATGAGGTAGAAGAGCGATCGGACGTCCGCAGATGAGGGGTCTTATTCCGTATGTTCCTGCTGCGTACCTGCGACCTGCGTGACGGGGAGCCATTTGAGGAGTGCAGCGAGCTGTCCAATTTTGGCATAATAAAGCTGGGGCCCTGTTGTTCTGGTTGTGCCAGAGGCTGGGCAGGCTTCAGAGGCCGCGGAGTTCGGTCAAGGTCGGACGATCTCAAGCTCCTAGCAAGTGTCTCCTTTGGGAGGATTCCAGACAAAGGGCTTTGTCCATGAGCGGGAGGCGGTGCATTGATATCTGCCTGCTGTGCGACTTCATTGTCTGATGGTTCCAGTTCGATCTCACTGTGATTTGCAGTCGAGGCGCCGTCGGTAGAATCATTAGCATCATCCCAGCTATCACCAAGACTGGCTCTGAGCTTCCTTCGTGAGCCTTTGCTGCGCTTTGCCATGCTTCGGATCCTTAGACGAGGGAGATGGGCCAGGTGCGGGCCGTTGTCTCGGTAGGTGAATACGCGCTTGCAAGCAGTTGGCGTGCTCTGGTACAGAGGATACACTAGTAATACTCGATTCTCAAGGGGAAGACAAACAAGCGGGGAACAAGCAACAACAAGGCCAGGGCAACAATGAAGCAGGGGGCGTTGGGTGCAGGCGGCGGGAGTGAAGGGCTGCCACCGCCACTACACACTCATGTTCTGACGTAGCCGCCTGCCAATCAGGCTTCACCAGGCAACACGGCATGCTTTCGTCGATTCTAGTCAATGAGCAGCGTCCATGGCGAAGACTTTGCGAACAATGCACCGCCGGCTCAGGACAATCTCTGGAGCAGCAATTGTTTGTACACGTCGTAGACGATCGGGCCGCACGGCGCCGGAGCTCAGGGCAAGTCGTTGTGGCTGGTGGGTGCCAAGGCGCCAGCTCGGAAAGAGCAGCTGTGCCTTCGGCAGCCCATGTGCAGCCTGCCAGTCGTCTCGATGCCACCAGCGCTGCGATCGGTGCGAGCAGCATGGCGCGGCCCATTGCGCCCGCTGTCGAGTCGCCAACCCGCGCGCGCATCAATCCGGAGCTGTTCGTGCTCGGCGCCGCACCAATTCCACGCGACGGTGAAGCTTTCCGCGTCCGACGCACAGCTTGACACGACGGGCACAGCTGTCGCCCCGCCTGCGCCTCCCCTCGACCACCGCACGCTCGCAGCGACACACAACCTCTTTGTGACGTCGCCCTACAGCCCCGGCTCGCCGCTCATCCTCCCCAATGGCGCCTACGTCTTCCAGAAGCTGCAGGCCTTCCTGCGCGCCCAGTACCCGCAGTTCGGCTTCCAGGAGGTCATCACCCCCATCATCTACAAGAAGTCGCTGTGGGAGAAGTCTGGCCATTGGCAGAACTATGCCGAAGACATGTTCAGCGTCGAAGGGCGCGACAAGAAGGGCGAGGACGAGGAAGAGTTTGGCCTGAAGCCCATGAACTGTCCCGGCCATTGTCTGCTGTTCAGCACCGACATCAAGAGCTACCGCGACCTCCCCGTCCGGCTCGCCGACTTCAGCGCACTGCACAGGAACGAGATATCAGGCTCGTTGACTGGGCTGACGAGGGTGCGAAGGTTCCACCAGGACGATGCGCACATCTTCTGTCGCCCCGACCAGATCTTGGCCGAGATCGAGCAGACGCTGAAGTTCGTTGGCATGGTCTACGAGACCTTCGGGCTGGGTCCGTACAAGCTGCTTCTGTCCACACGGCCAAAGGACAGCTTCATTGGCAGCATCGAGGAGTGGGACCGAGCTGAGGCGCAGCTGACCACTGCGCTGAACAACATTGGTGGCGAATGGGCCATCAACGAAGGCGACGGCGCATTCTACGGGCCCAAGATCGACATTATCCTGAAGGACTCGAACGGCAAGGAGCACCAGACCGCGACCATCCAGCTCGACTTCCAGCTGCCGCAGCGCTTCGACCTACAATACCAGGCTTCACCTGACGAGCTGGATGCCGGCGTGACATCGACCATGGACGCTGGCCTCGACCCTGCATACCGTCGTCCAGTCATTATTCACCGCGCTATCTATGGGTCCATCGAGCGCTTCATGGCCCTGCTCATCGAACACTACGCCGGCAAGTATCCGTTCTGGCTGTCTCCTCGACCCGCAATCGTCCTGTCGCTCAACTCGGACCCTGCTGTCCTGGAACACGTCTCTCGCATACAGTCCGTGCTCTCTGGAGTTCAGTCGCTTGATGCGCCCGCGCCTGACCCTTCATCTGCACCCAAGCCACTCCCGCTATCGAACATCCACTTGCCGATCGATATCGACACTACGAACCGACCACTCGGCAAGAAGATCGCCGACGCTCGGACGAAGAAATATAACCACATTATCGTAGTGGGTAAAAGGGATGTTGGAAGCGGTGGCATGAACATGCAGATCGTAAACCAACCTGGTGAAGAAGGGGCTATGCAGATACTAGAACAAGTCCTGTGTCGACCACTCACCGAGGCTGACAAGTCCAAAATGCAAGCCAGCATCGGCCTGAGCGAAGCCAGGAAGTATTTTGAAAGCCTAGTACATGCGTTCAGGTAGGACCGCGACGCAGTACGGCGGTGTAAGATTAGTTTTGTGCAAATCAAGATGTTGTCAAATCACATGCCGTTTGTTATGCTCAAGTATGGGCGTTTGATTGAAAGCCACTGCTGCTCCGTCTCGACTGTTCTGAACAAGGCTGAAGCTGCGAAGCTTGGCTGTTCAACGTCCCCTGACGGATTGTCGAAGGGTACTAAGGTGGGAGGCGGTTTAGTATGGATTATCCAAGTGATTCCCAAAAAGAGCGCTTCTGGAAGTATGGGGCTCCTTTAACGCGAATCGGGCAATGCTTCCGGGACTGAACAAGAAGAGCTTGTCGAAAGGATTAATCAGTCTTGTACAGAAGTCTAGAAATGTTCTCAACGACTCCGGGCCTGTGAAGGTACCCAGCTCATGTAGTGTTCGCATAAGCCTCGTGGAAGATCCCCAGACGCATGGAAGGCAAGCTTCCGCCCACAGCGGGTCTCCGCTCACTGTTGACCAGTCAGCCTTAGCGTTGCTGATCTGAAGTCGGCCTGTCAGAGACCCGCAAACCCCTGCCAAGTCCCAACCCCGGCAACAATTTTCACTTGCCGTCTTGATCCGAGTCGGACGACGCGTGCGCGAATTCGATCTAATCTGATAAACGAGATGGCAAATTACAGTTCTCCTTCAAACAAACATCTTCGCCGCTTTCGCCGCTCTCACAACTTCTTGTACACCGACATTGACCTGCACAGGAGCCTGACATAAGCCATGGACGTCGCACTCGAACTCCTCGATCCCTTTGTTTTCGACAAGGCATACGCCTGGGCTTTGCCGCACCCTGGAGCCGGCCTTCGCAACTCTTCAGATGTGAACAACCTCCTGACTGCGGATGCGGCGCCAATGTCTCTCTGGGACCGCGACAACATTTATCGCCAAAGCATATCGATTCTTCTTATTACGCAATTCGGCGCAACCTCGCTTTACTTTATTTTCAGTGCTTTGTCATATTTCTTCATCTTCGACCGACGCCTGGAATACCACCCAAGGTTTCTCAAGAATCAAGTGCGCCAAGAGATCATGTCATCGTTGACAGCCGTCCCGTTCATCAACATCCTGACCCTGCCCTGGTTCCTGGCTGAGGTCCGTGGCCATAGCTTGTTGTACGGTGATGTGCAAAGCCATGGCTGGGCCTGGCTTGCCATCTCGTCGATTCTGTACATGGCCTTCAACGACATTGCTATTTACTGGATCCACCGCCTGGAGCACCACCCAAGTGTGTACAAATACATTCACAAGCCACACCACAAATGGATTGGTCAGTAACTTGGACTACTTTGTACAGTAAGAATGAACGCTCACAATATCATAGTTCCCACACCGTGGGCCGCGTTGGCTTTCCATCCACTCGATGGCTACGTACAGTCGCTGCCGTACCAGTAAGCTTAATTACCTATTCCCGCACACCCTTTTGACTAACACGTGACCAGTGCATTCGTCTTCCTCTGCCCCATGAACAGATATTTGTACATGGTTCTCTTTGTTGCCGTGCAGATCTGGACCATCTTTATTCACGACGGCGACATGATCTCTGGTCACTGGACCGAGAAATTTATCAACAGTCCTGCGCACCACACGCTGCACCACATGTACTTCACTGTCAACTACGGACAGTACTTCACCTGGTGCGACAACTATTTTGATTCGCACAGGGCCCCCAGGCCCGAGCTGGACCCCATTCACGATGCCCTCAAGGTCATGAGGGCGAAGGGGCTTGTGGATGAGGCGGGCAACCCTATTGCAAAGCCAAAGAATGAGTAAGGGATGCTGACATTTGTGTTGTTGTGTTTTTGCATGCAGAGCGGGGTTTCTTTGCATCGGAGGCGTTCCTTAGACTTTTATGATCTTCACGATCATCATGCATACTCGGTACTTAATGTTAATCATCTCATCCTCGACCCAGCGTTTCGCCTTCTCGCCTCCGTAACAATGCGCACTAGTCCAGATCCAGCCACACAACATCAGTCAGCACCCTAAGGGCCTGTGACTCAAGCCAGGTCGTATCCACTGTTCAGATCAATCGCGCATCTGTTCTGTCTGCTCGTTTAAGGGTCTCAAATGCCGCAGTCATGTCACCGCCTGCTCCGCGAACGCGTGCTGCCTACGTCCGTACATCTTCACCGCCTGAAAGTGGTTACGAGCGGACTCGGAAAGATATAGAGAGGTTTTTGAATACGTATGTACTACAGTCTCGATCGCTCGGCGTGGACATCGACACGCCTCGTCATTACTTCCATTTCACTATTTTCACCAAAGACGACGAACAAATTCTAGACATCCTGATCGACAGCTTCCCTTTACCCCCTCGATCCAGGTCCAACGTATATTTCATGTGGGGAGTTCTTCAGTCCGATGTCCAACTACACACATCCTCAACTTATGCGAAATCCGCCAACGGCCGCAAGACCCTCCAACGTTGTCTTTCTGCGGGCATTTCGCCAACCATTCACGACTCACAAGACCTCGACTGCGACAACGACCTCCTCGAGCTATGCGACTACGTCATCGACCTCAACTACCTGCCCCATCAGTCGTTCGATTGGTTCTGGAACCACGCACGGCCGGGCATTCGCCAAGATAACATGCTCAGCAACCCTGAATACCTCGTCAGCAAACATGACATCAGCAAACAAGGCTTAGCCGGGCGAACAAAGTTCTCGATCTGGAGCCACAACTCCGGTTGTTTTCATGGGAACGATGAGTGGAAGTGTTGGGGTTGTGGAGGCACATGTAAGAGGGGGAGGTGTAAGGTGAATCCAAGGCCTGAAAGGCTTGTGCCGGAGGCATATAGGCTGCCGGGAAAGGGAAGTAAGGAGTGGAAGGACTTATCAACAGAGGATGTGTATTGGCGGTACAGGATGCAGCATTGGGCTCAGGCGCCGGGGAAATGGCACAAGGGAAGGGATGACTGGGGGAGTATTGATACTTTTAGCGGAGACTGAAGAAACCGAACACAGCACGTGTGTTTTGTGACAGCAGTGACATGAACTGAAAATAATGTATAGCTCTGCTCTACATTTGCTTGTTATGTAACGGATCGTGTGCGTATACATTTCCTTTCCCACGTCAATGGATCCTACGCATGTAGTCCAGCCACGCACTGAATAGACTTGATAGCATTCCCTCGGGTTTTTCGAACAGTCTCAGGAGATGCAGACATGGCCAGAACCGCCAAACTTGCAACGTAAAATTGCGAAAGAAGCTATCGTCTACAAAGAGATGTTTGAACATCGGATGATTTACGCTACAAATTCAAACTAGACGGTTAGATTTAATCTTATAGCGAGGTCAAGTCTACATAGGCTAGCTTTCGTTTTTGACTCTGTAATTATCCCGCAGTGTAACCAGAATGTGGTGCATGGAAGTAAGTTATTGGTCTTTTGTCCCACGACTCTTCGTTTCAAATCTCGCAAGTCTCACTCAATTTTGTCTTCCCAACAATTCGAACAATTTGCTGATATCTAGAGCTCGGAATCTAGAACACTGTGTCAGGCTCCTTTCCAGGTTGGCGGTCCCTACGGATGTACTTCGCATTACCGTATCTGGGCTCGACTGGAAAGTATCTCATGCCCCCTGTTTTCTGCTCATGAAGCATATGTGCGGCTTACAATAATACTCGCAACTGCCTAGAAGAGCCCGAAAATATTGGTCCAGAACTCAACACTCAGGTCATACTGCTTCTCTTCAGAAACTACAGCAGTGGTTCTTTCAGAGTGTAGTTTCGAGCCTTATGTTTTAGCTCTCTGATATCGCTTTTGGGTATCCTCGAGCCTCCAAGACCGAAGGAACACTGCAACAGCTCCACTGACTGATTTCCGCTTATTAAAATCGCTTATGACGATGTCTCGAAATTCACTACCTAGGTAGAGTATACCCTTTTTTCAAATTCTCAGTCGATAGGTCAGTCTGTAGTTTCTCGTCGTTTCTATGTCATTATCCTAGAATGAGGGTCGTGGTTCATATTTGAGGGCGGTTGGGTGTTGCCGTACTCCGTCCTATTTCAACTTGGTTGAAACAGGATGGGATGGTAGGATGGAACCCAAAAGCATCTACACAACGCAAGGCTCAGATATCTTCTCTTTGCATTCAACGTGGATGCGGTGAATTCTACAAATTTAACGTAGCCGAGCAACGGGATTTGGCTGAAGTTCGAAAGGCACTCTTGTACATGCTCATCTTCTCGCCTTTTGTTCGCATCTCACTATCCAAATTCGAGGAGATTTTTCGAGCTGTGCGGCCTCGTACCTGATGGTACTGCAGAGAGGAACATCGCATGGAGCACTAGGGCAGGAGACGGTGGGCCAACGTCAGCTACAGTTATCAATTTTGCGCGCTGACCTCCAATCAGGTACTTCGTCGACTTTGAAGACAGTAGCACCATCCCTGTACTCAGATATGTCTATGACCTCAACGACTATTGCCATTCTCATCCCTATCGAACAACATGGTTTGGCTTCAGCAATTGGTTTGTTGTTATCTGGACTCGAAGATACAGATCTCAAGATGGAAACAGGAATTGGCGATGGCAACTCCTTGGAGACATCTCAATCTCCGTGAAGAATTCGATGTATCAGTTGACAGAAGCTGTAACAGGGTAAGTACGCAGTTGAGATCGCCATTCTCGAACTAGCAGCCCTTTGAGTGCGTATGCATACACGACAATAAAAGCCTGTTTGCTAAGAATATGGCAAGCAACTGTTCAGTTAAGGTACCACTATAATGATGCACTCTCGCTTGTACTCCTGCCCTGGCGACTGGAAGACAATGATGGGTATAATCTGGCAGAGGGGCTAGATTCCATCAATAGCACCTCGTCCAATGTATGAGCGATTTTCAGAAGCTCAATTTTTACCGTAGATTTTAAGTCATACATGCTTACTTAGATGATTATAAGTGTAACAGCGAGCTGCTCTAGCTTGCGATACACCCGGACACGATCTATCAAGCAGTATGTCTTAACGAAAGTATGTTGCTACCCTACTTACGTAGATTGAGCAGTGCGCATCTACGGCTCATGAGACAAACGATACTGGCCTGAGGACAGGGGCCTATAGCCCCGCATGATTGTGCAATGCTGAACGTCGCTGTGCAGATAGCAAGATCAAAATGACCTATCTTTCACGCTGCATCATATCACTCCGTTGACCTTGTAATGAAGCGACGCCGTAGACTTCAAATGTTACGGGGAGGCCAAAAATGACAAAAATTTAGGCACAATCTGGACGAGCTCTGTCCGTATGAAGTGTGGAAACAGGAGAGGGCGTCAATTCAAAATGGTTAGTCGAAACTTGGACGTTGGCCCGAAAATACCCCTGCAAGCTTGACCCCACAGTCGCGCGACCGATGACAGCATCGCGCCTCATCCTTGCCAGCTTCAATAACACTTTCTTGGAACTTCCAACACTCAACAATGTCACAATCATTCCAGGTTCATGCAGAACATCTTGTATTGCTGCAGCAAGTCGATCAAACCTGAAGAATGGTCCTGCTAGATTTACTCACAATAGCTGGAATCCCCACAGCCGTTGGCGCAAGCGAGGCAGTCCACCAACAACAGCTACTGGATGAAGAAGCAGAGTCGCCAGAGCGCCAGGAACCCTTCTACCTAGATGTATATTGCGATGCGCAGTCCAGAAAGAAGGACGAGGTGCACGGGACTGTTATTGTCTTAAAGGACGGCAAGGTAGCTTGACAGCACCGCAAAGATCACACAAAGCATACTGACTGACAGTGCAGCTCCGATTATGGCCTAAAGACTCCACAACCGGCCTGCCAAAAGCAGATGCTGAGAGCGGCGAAGCACCACATCCCTTTACCGGCTTCTTCTATCCATTTCCTACCGAAGATCTTGACATACCACATCGCCCTATGCCTGCACCTCCCATCCTCGGTCTCGTAAGCACGGTACCGACCTCGTCGAAATCAAAGTCAAATTCCATGCGCCCGAAGCTGAACTGGATATACGCAGACAAAGAGACGCGCGAGATCAAGTACGGGCCGCGAGCAGAAGCGAAGCACCACACAGTGGGCCCTTGGGACTGGACAGATGATGAGCAGGGCTTGACGCTGGAGGACGATGAGAGCCTTGTTGCTGTAGAAGAGGAGAAGGACGGGCGTGGATGGGCGGTATACTGGGACAGAGAAGACGATCGGCTGAAGCAGTGGGGTGTGTTGGAGGAGAAAAGAGTGTTACGATGTAGTCTTGAGCGGAGGCTGGTGGAGGAGAAGGAGATGGGAGGATTGGATGACCTGTAATCTGGTTCTAGCCTTTTATTCAATCATCTCCAGCAGTTTTTTCTTTTTCGAGCCTTTATGGAGGATTTCTTGCAGATCATCTGCTAATCAAAACTTTCCAAATCGTACCTCTACTAGGACCTCTGAGGATCCCCAACACTGCAGATGTATTCCATGTAACTTCGTCTCATCTACAACCTGCATCCCTGCGCCAAAGACGCGTGCCTGACGCGCAGTGATTCAATGTGTGCGATCGGCAGCAAAACGGGCTAGGCTTGCCGCCGTCGCGTGCAGGGATCCCCACGCGAAGCGTTTCCCCGGCAGACGCAAGGACCCAAAACACAACACAGCGTGCCTGACAAAAGACAGCAAGTTCGCGACCACGCGGATCCATTACACAACACCCACGCTTGTACTTTGACTTGCCATTGTCCTTCTTGAGTGCTAGTTCCTGCTGTATTCAACGCCAAACCCCAGCTTCACGCAGTATATCCTTGCCGGTGGCCAGACCCTTGGACCTTTGAGCGGGGCATCAACAGCTTAAGCGCACACGATCAAAAGCTTTCTCGAGAGCAACACGCCAGACTCGCCCCAGCTATGGCAGGCAGCAACGCAACAGTCGCTCAGCGGTACGTAGCCGCGTTCCAGCCCTGCACAACCATTGCCCTTCTGGCTCAGCTTCTCCCACCACTGCGCCCAATCACTGACACCCTCGTAGACTGCAGAAAGAACTCATGGACATCATGATGAAGCCCACGCCAGGCATCACCGCCTTCCCCTCCGATTCTGACATAACGCTTTGGACTGCGACCATAGATGGCCCCGTCGACACTCCATACGCGGGACTTGTATTCAAGTTGTCCATGGAGTTCGCCAACAACTATCCTTACAGCCCACCCACGGTTCTCTTCAAGACACCAATCTACCACCCCAACGTCGATTTCTCGGGCAGGATCTGTCTGGATATCTTGAAGGACAAGTGGAGTGCGATCTACAACATTGGCACAGTGCTGTTGAGCTTGCAGAGTTTGCTGGGTGAGCCGAACAAGTGAGTACTGCTTCCGCAACGCTGTCAGCTGAAGGTTTTGTGGGAGATAGGGGGTTAACAACCTACAGCTCTAGTCCACTCAACGGCCAGGCTGCTGAGCTCTGGGACAAGGACCCTGCCGAATACAAGCGCCTTGTCCTCGCCCGCCACCAGACGCCTGAGGAGCTCGATGCTTGAGAGTCTCGATATAATGCTCTTCGAAACTCGATGGAGCGTTGGTGAGCTCATCATGTCCACATAGCGCTTTGGCGGCATTACAGACACTGTCATTTGGAGTTATAGCTAGGAAGGAAGGCAAATGGAATATGCATTGCAGGCGTTGATTGATTGGAGTAGCATGACAGGGTGCTTTGGCGCTATTGTCCATCTTTTTCCTAGGTGAAACTTGCTTTTGGAGTGTTAAATGGAGACGTGATACCTGGAGGCACATACAATTCCTACAAACGACTCACTTGACTTCAAGACAATTATCTCTACGCTACGTCCGATTTTCGCGCTCTGTGCAGGTGCTCAGCTTACAAAGCAGGGGTAATACCTTCGCGAATGCTAGGCGCCTATGATTGTGATACTGTGGTGGTACTGGGCATAAGGCAGTGATTGCCCAGCGCCACTGCCGCCTCAGCAGCACAGTCACATCATGGCGCAGCCCATCACACTTTTGGAAGCCGCGTACATTGTCCACTGGAATGTGAAGGGCAGCAAAATTGCCTTGTAGCATTCGCCTTATCGCTCATCTCGTGACATGAATGGCAGGTGCGAAGCGCTGCATCACAGCTTGTTCACGGACGAGTGACACGCCCTAAACAATCTGCTCTGGACTTCCTGAACCAGGCTAGTGAATGTTGCCAAATCAGGACGCGTGCAGTGTGACATGTCTGATAATCAATCTGCGAAGCGCCAGGACACGAGCTGGAATGCGAGGGGTTGGGCATGCATGTGTATCGGTATGCCCTGGTTCGAAAAGAGAAGACATGTTACAAAATGGGTCGAAAGTGCTGCTCTGGGATTGAAAGATTGCTTCGAATTGAAGGTATGATGAGGGGTCGGCTGTGTATGCACAGTAGTTGAGCAAAAGAACGATGTGTGTTGATCAGGTACCAAGGGACATGCATGGGTCCGTAGGAGATCGGCGATCCATGTTAATTACAAGTTGCTCAACTTGGAGGGCTTCACAAACCGCGAGCGACTCCGGAGTAAATGTATCGGATTTTGCTACCGAATTCGGTGTGGTGGCTGGAACGCAAAAGCAAACCGTTTTGGTGTCCTGCTGGAGAGACGACTGACAAGAGGCGGTCCTCTGGTCAGCCTTAACGTCAAGCACGGCGACTTTTTTTCATTAGCGCTCTGAAAGATAAGGTAACACAATGATTCCGGAAATCTGGATTGCATGTGTCATGCTGCAATGATGCTCCAACATCCTCGAGTCCATGATTGCTGATTGTTATTGACCGCTTGCTGTGGCGCGTTCAAGTGGCATACTCTTCCAGACACAGCGACTACATCTCCATGATTGTTCGGTTTTGTATTTCGGCGGCATGGGGGTCTGGGGTTCCTCGCATGCGGTTACACGAGCCAGGGCGAACTGGATAAAGGCATCACCGGCACTAGCGTGTTGTGCCTGGTGATCTGGTGACTGCTGGGCTGGGTAGTACTTCATCTATGTTCCCCGCGGCGACTTTGCATTTAATATCGGCGTAGAAGGCGGCTTGCTTTCCAGAACCTGCCCGTCATCTGGAGAAACGCCTCCAAGCTGCAGGGACAAGGTCTATGTTGCTGGTTGACTCGCCTCACGCCCATAATCAGCAGAAGCTGTTGAGAATGACTCTTCTGCAGGGCAAGCTGAAGGGTGCCTGCATTCGTGGGTGATGCGGGGCTGTCCAGCCAGCGCAGGCTTTGTACCGAGCGAGTGCAAGCCAGCTCGAGCTCGCCTGCCTGCATTTGTGGTACTCACACGGCTGCAGAGTAACGTTCATCCATTGCCGGCTACAATTGACCGCCGCCGAGCCGAACACGACAAGTCCGAAGCGGATATATTTCTAGTCTATCGTTTAGTGCACATTAAATCGCTTCACGCGGCCAATTTGACTCTGCGTTGTTTCTGCACGTTCGCTTGCCCGGCATGTTTGTCATCTCACGCCAGACGGGGCGATTGGCGGAGTGGGGTGGTGGATGGGACGAGTCCGCGGCTGCGTGGGGAACATTGGCACGAGTGGGTACAAACATGACCTGATGATGTAGGCGATATCCACTCTGGATATGCTTCTCTTCGCCATGCTGGGAGCAGCAACGGTAAAGAGGATTCCGCAGCGGTCGCCAGCACGAGCATGTCTTGCGGGCTGGTTCCAGGTGCGGGGCTCCCGCGAGCCAGGCTGTAACCAAAATAGGACTCGTTTGCTGCCCAGTTCAGATGGCTGCCGTGGCGCGCCCCGATCAAGCTGACCTAAGGACCGATGGCTGCGAACCCGCCACACCGGATGACAGCGCGCGCGGGTGACGCGATGCTCGCTGCCGAAGCCTCATGCCGCGTCGTTCCTGCGCTGTCCTTGCCAGTCAGGCGCCCGTGTCCTCCAAGGCATACGGGTTGCCCTGAAGGCGGTGCTTCACCGTGAATCGTGAGGCCAACAGGAGGCATACCGAACTGGCAGCCTCAAACACAGCGCTGGCGCACGTCCAAGTCGAAACAGGCACGCCAGCACATCCCCGGCCCTGGCGTGAGAAACCAGGGTTTTGGCCCGGCACCCAACTCCGCCGCTGTCGTTTTTTAAACGCAGAGCGATTTGCTGGTCGGCGGCCTGCCACGCGTGACGGTGGAGCTGCCGAGCCCGGCGCCAGACGCAGCGCGATGCTCAGGTCAGTCAGCGACGGTGTGCATGGCGCCGTGTGGGTGACTCGAGTGACTCGAGCAAAGACATGAGCGGTCTGAGGAGGCATCAGGGACTCGAGCGAGTCGGGCTCAGGGCGATTGCGGCGGCTCATGGCTTGTATTTATCGTATGGAATGGGAATGAGCCTGCGCAGCGAGGCAATGCCTTGCAGCAGGCCTCAAATTGATGTTGCACGAGGTGCCTCTCCGGCGGGCCGCCGCTGGATTTGGCCTCCAGACCAGGTGTAGTGCTCGATGCCTCGACCGCCCTTGTCCGGGTCCACCGCCCTCGCAGGCATGCACGCTCGCCCAACATCACGCTTCGCTCGGCTGCCCGCGCTGATGCTGTGCTGCGCTGCCGCTGGGCTTCCGCTGCGACTGCTGCTCCTCTTTTGCACTCTGCCCTTGTGTGAGCACGTCGAAGTGTTTGCGAGTTTGGAAACGGCCCTGCCTGCCCGTTCATTCCATTCGTGACAGCCAATCGTTTCAGCACCGTACCTTGACGCCCGTGCACGCTTGCTCGCTGGGAATCCGGGACCACCGCGCTATGACAGTCTGACCGACCTTGTCTGACGGTCCTCCGAGTAGCGAGCCCTTTGTTCGCTCCCCGTCACTCCTGGAGTGCCAACACTCGACCAAACACCAGGAGCTCCGCGACGGGCCGCCGCTTCACGCCCGTTCTGGTTGCTTGCTTGCCTCTCCGCGCCTGGGTGCTCTCTCCATGCATTGCTTCCCTTGACGACATCTCCGGGTGCGAGCTCCAGGCCTCTTTCCGCCTTCCCTCGGGCACGATACGCCAGAACACCAACCACGACGACGACCATGTTCCCGTCAGGAGCCATTGCCCTCGTTGGGGCCCCGCATGGCGACATCGGCGACAGACCACCGCCCGTGCAGGCCATGCAGGTGGAAATGACCCAGGACATTGTCGACGAGCTCCTCGAGAGCATGAGGAGCGGGAAACCGCCACAGATTCTCTTTGGCCGGACTCCTGTATGTGCACCGATGTTCTTTGGACTTTGCAGCGCAGCCACCACTTGTTGGCCGTGCATTGAACGGTCGAGCTTGACTCGAGCTGGACTCAAGCTCGACCGGAACATGGCACGAGCGACCAGGGCTAACAAGCACCACAACAGCAACTGAAGTACGGCGACAAGACCCACGTACTGCAGAGCAGTCCCGAGACGCACACATACGAGCTGTACAAATCCAGCGGGACTGGCAGCGACGACGACCTCGAATTCGCCGGCGTCATCAACCACAACCTCATCGTGCAGGAGGCCGCAGATGTGACAGCAGGCGTTGACTCGGCGCTGGCCACCCTCAAGAGTAGCATGGCTGCGATTTCAGAGTTCAAGGAAGCCAACAAGTATGCCTCCCCGGTGTTCACATGGCTGCCCAACGATCTCTGATGTCGAGTCGAGAGACTCCCCACCCTGTCCCCTCGCATTGCGTGCACTACACGCAGACACAGTGATATGAGAATACTTGGACTGACAATACTTGCAACTCAGGACTATCGTCGGCGATGCTACTCCTGTTCGCACTCCTGGCCACCGCCGTTATCCTTCGACCGGGTTCAAGCCGGTGCACCTCGCTCCCTCCAAAGTCGGCTCGCCGTTACCGAACATGCCTACTTCGCCTATGCATAAGCGTGCACCAACGTCGCAACCGAGCGGCACTCACGAGGCTGTTATTGCTGCTCTCAGGGTTCCTGTCATCCACCTCCTCGCCCGTGAGCCTGCTACTGAGGCCTCTCTTGCCAAGACTTGTCGCACATCCACTGCCAGTATGCGGGAGCTTCTTCCTAAGCTTGCTAAACGCTCTGCTCAAGATACAGACAAGTGGCAGCTGACTGACAAATCGTTTCGCGAGATTAACCCCTATAGCTTCCCTTATGCGACCTCTGAGGAGCGAGAACAGGCGATTCAAGGCGCAATCAAGTCCTTTGATCGCCTCCGATTGACGAAGGATGACAAGCTTTGGCAGGTCTTGCTGCCACGTGAAGAGCGAGGACAGGGCAAATGCTTGTCACGCTCGAAGGTCAAGCCACTGGAGGCTAAGCCAAAAGCTTCAACCCCTCTACACAGGATGTCAGATTTCACCAAGAAGAAGCCTGCCGTGAAGAAGGCTGATGACAAGACTGTGGAGAAGAAGGCTGATGGCGAGAAGAAGATCAGGACCGTCAAGGAGGGTGGCAGCAAGCTGAGCAAGGCAGTGAAGGACAGAATCGTACCTCAAGACAAGCCAGCCGCAAAGGAGGCGAAGGAGGATGCCACAAAAGCAGCAACGCCAACGCCAGCCGCTGCCCCTCGTCCCGCTCCATCAACTGAAGCCTCCAAGATCCGTACCAAAAAGGTACCCACGGCCGAAGCCAACTCCTCTAACTCCACACCACGCACGAAGCCTAAGATGGCTGTTGCACGCGACTCTTATCAGAACCGCCAGCAAAGGCCTGTCAAGCCTATCTACAACACGAAGCCCAAGAACCCTTCTCCTCTTTCAGCTTCGCCTCCAGTCAACGCCAGCGACTTCGAGGATAGCCACCCAGTTCATAAGGCTCTCGCCGCAGCCGCTTCCCCCGTGAAGTCATCGTACGGCAACTCTGATCGATCGCTGAAGCGCAAGGCAAACGATATTGATAGCGACATTCACAATCATAGTCTTGCTGTGAAGAAGCCCAACGTCGATCGCGCAACACCTAACCGGACCCCTTCGCACACGAACGGCAGGCTTAATGGCTCTACTCCTTCGAGCAATGCCTCTGTCAAGCGCAAGTCTGATGATTCATCCACCTCCAACACGCCTACCACCGCCCCCAAGGTCCGAAAAGTCACAAGCATCAACGTCAGCCTAGCCTCCCGCTACAACCACAGCAACTCTCACCCTTCGCCTGGCGACTCGTCGTCTTCGACTACTTCACCTACCATTCCAAGCCTAAGTTTCCGCCAGACAGTCGAACTGTCTCAAAAGTTCCAAAAGTATTACACCAAGTACGAAGAGCTGTATTGGAGATTGACAGAAGCCACTTCTCCGCCGACCGAGGCACAGAGAAATGATCTGCTTAAGATGCACAAAAAGCTAGAGGAGATGAAGAGGGAGATCAAAGCCGGCGCTAGGATGCAGCGCTGACGAAAAAAGAGGCGTGCCAGGCGCGCTTGAATCTGGGCGCTTGATGCGCGATTTGATGGACACGTTCTGTCTCTATACCCATTGTCCCAAAAGTTCCATACAGATGGCAGCAAGTTGCATATCAAGATGGACTGGCTTATTCCTTGTTCTTTGGAACACGTTACGGCGCATTGCTTTTAGTTATTGATTTGCATTACATGTTGCACGGCAACTGTTGGATGGGACGCATTTGGGATCTGGAGTTTTCGTGACATCTCTGCTATAACTTATCAACACAGGGGACTTTGAATCACCCTACATGTGCAGTAACGACAAATGATGCATAATGGCTATACAAAAGGATCGCGTCAGTCTATATATACCCTTCATAGTACAAACAATTAAACTACACTATAGAAATATCATGTTCTGGCCGTGTATTATCGAATGTTGACCTCGGAGCTTTACGAAACCACCCTAGCGCTCAGCTCACTCATGCAGCACACCGAACTCGGAGTACAATGCCGAACAAACAGCCGGTAGATGGCCAGTTCACAACAGCCACAAGTAATTAATGCACAAATCCCTTAACAATGACTTCTTCGCCCCGCAATCTTGAAATCCGTGGAGTTGCTTTGCATTACAATCAACCTAAGCCATGCCGATCGCGCACTCCTAGGTCCAGAGTTCTAGCCAAGCAGATCGCACTGCCGATCTTGTGGCGGGCTGATGCAAGCATCCATGTCAGCCCTATGCGAATCTGTGACGCAGTCCTGATCATTGCCCTTCATACAATTGCGATTCAGCTGCGCTTGATGTTCTGCGTGGCCATTCCACGTACAACCCGTCTTGATGCGCTTCCTTCGAGGCCTCGTTACGAATCTGGGAAAGAGACGCTACGCACAGGTTCACGACGTCAGAGTCGAGTATTCTAGGTACCCTGCGAGAGATATACTTGAGAAAGAATCGAGTGAAGACAGTATGTCGCAATCACTCAACGGTACATACACACCTTTGAGCTGCTTAAAGACACCATCAAAGGCACTGAAGCTTCAGTCAGCCACGACACGCAAGCTTCAGCACCGAGGAACTCTGCACCAGCCATTGTCCGCTCCATATTCTCTGGCACACCTTCTAACGAATCTCAGTTTTCAAGAAGCCCCTCGCTCTCCACTCTACACAGCCCCTGACAGGCTTCACCCGCTCCGGCTACTGCGAAGCACCTAAATCCGATTACGGCAACCACAGCATTGCGGGTATCGTCACAGATGAGTTCCTCGACTATAGCGCCGCGCAGGGCAACAATCTGCGCGATGCCGGGCTCACGAATGGCTGTAAGTGGTGTTTATGTGTAAGTCGATGGAAGGAGGCGTTCGAGAACAGGAAAAGTGATGATGACAAGATGGTGCCAAAAGTGGTACTGAAGGCTACAAACCAGAGGGCACTGGAAGGCGTCGATATGGAAACGCTGAAGAAGTTTGCGATTGACAAGGAGGAGAAGTGATTGGGAAAGCTTTGATGTGAATCAAATTTGGTGTTGCTAGGCGAGTCTACGTACAGAGGCATACGATGCCGCCCAAGGTCCAAACTTGTCTTCTGGCACGACGTATTTGTTGGCTCCGGATAAGCCTGTCATTTCATTTATCATTGAATCACTCATCACCCACACTGTTGGAGCATTGTTTGAACGCGTCGCGTAGTGACATCATAACCCCGCACTGGCGGGCCCTCGCTTGTTCCTGCCTCGTCTCCTTGCCCTGAGTCACTTGTACCGCACAGCTATTCAGGTACTCAATCGCAATACCCAATCAAACTCAATACATAATTATACTACTTCCAAGATGGTCCTCTGTCCTGAGTGTGGAGCAGGAGCGGATTTGACTAAGGACGGAAGCTATGCGCACTGCGCTTCCTGTATGAGTTCCCACCATAGACACTCCTGTCTGTAGTGCGAAAATGTTACTGATGCGACTACTCGTGTAGGTAATACTATATTCGAGCCGGGCAAGGAGGGAAGTCATTACAAAGGAAGCGGGAGTGGTTCTGGTGACAAGGAAGAGACAAAGAAGGATGAAGGCAAGGAGGAGAGTGAGAGCAAGAGCTGATTTCATTACTGGGTCTACAGATACGATAGGTACCCCCCGAATAGGATTTTGCAAGGGCTGATTGATGTCCAAGTATAGACATCGCTTATGGCCGTTGACCGAACATTATGACTAGAAAAACAATATACTAGGCGGGACCGTTTCGTGTTGATAGAATAGAAAGTTGTGATTCAATGAAGTACAGGTAGAGAAGACAAAGGTCTGGGATCTCTCGCTAGAAGTTCAGATCTACACTCAAACAGTGCTCGCAAGGCTCTGCGCGTTCTTTGAGGCCTCAGAAAATGTAACTCTTGGATTGGGAGGCAGTATCGGCACAACTCAGCACTGTCACGAGAGATTCGAGCATGTACGAGCAGACTACGTCTTTGGGTGTTATTCACTTTCTTCATTACATTGCCATCCCTGGTCAGCGAAAACTGCACTCCTTCAGCAGACCCTTGCATTGTTACCCTCAGCTCGCCGCCGGGGCTAACAACGTCTCCCCTCCGCCCGACCGCGGCAGCAATGACTGACCCTGGGGTGTTGCTAACGGAGTATGGACGTGTGAAACTTGGTCATTGATATGATTGCCGGTGTTGTGAGGGTGCTCCAATTTGCCATTGCCAGCATCGCGAAAGAGGGCTCCGCCGCTGCTGACGACACACTTAGTGCCTGACTATCCAATCTCCTTATCTCCCGTACACCTATTCCTATTAGTCTTACAAGGAAATATAAGGGTTACAAAGTCTCAAGCACAGAAAACGCTTCGAGCAACATTGCTGACCGCTGCCTCCTCATCCTCGATCTGGAGTGCTCGTGCCCGTTGAACCTGCACCTTCAAGAGCTCGTCAACATGACTTAGCTCTTCCTCTACATGAGAGCGATGACGAGGATCAAGCTCGTGCCTGACGAGCCAGGATATCTTTGTCCATGTGACGCGATTTGCCCTGGATTCCTCTCGCAGGTTCCAGTATCGTTTCGGCGACAGACCAGCAAGTGGCTCTCGCGCTATGCATTGGCCGGCTTTGCAGAGATAATGCCCCCGCTGCAGGAGGTCATTGAGTGGGTATGGAGGTGCATCTTCTCGGGGGATAACGTGGAGATTGCAAGAGTTTGCACCGCAGATCAGGCATGAACGACAGAACGCACATGTGTATTCTGCAGCAGCATACTGCAACGCCTTCTGGAAACACTGGCGACATTGAAAGTGACCACAAGGGCCGCGTTGTGGAAAATGGAGATCTGCATCGAAGTCATTTGCACAGATCCAACACGACTCACCGAAGTCAACCTCATCTTCACCAGCATCCCTTATAGCGTGCTTGTGGCGGAAGAAGTACTGTGTGTCCCAGTCTATCATGAGGTTATCGGTATCATAAGCTCGGTCCTCCCATGTCGAAAGGTAGCCCACTGCCTGGACTACCATAGCTTCGATATCAGAGGTTGACTCAACTTCCTGCATATCAACGATACAGAGCCACTGATATTGCTTGGGTGTACGTCGCTGAGGGTGCTTCAAGGTTGCATCTTTCACCCAGTCCCGGTATTCCTTGTACTCGGTACGCTGGTTAAAGCATGGTAGTTCATCGTAGATCTTGTTCAGCTTCCCCTCGTGGATGAGAGACCAAGTCCGAACATCATTTCGAAGAGCTTCAATAATCCTGTCGGTGAACGATTGGAATTTAACCATTGCCTTGACATACGGATCAGAATGGTCGAAATTCCAAGGGAGTACACGATATGAGTATCGCCATGTAAGATTGTAGATCCATTGTTCGAGCGTGGTGTCTGACATGTTAAGACCAGGCGGGTGTCGAGCTGTGAAGGAGACCAACAAACAGCGAGCTAGCGTACTGTACCAGGAACCAGTGTAGGCTGGAATGTACTACTGTTCTTACAATTTCCCAACAAGGGACAGGACGAAAGTTATAGTTGTGGAGCTACCGCGGGACTTACGAGGTTTTCACTATGCGTCTAACTATGCCATAGAGATGTGATTTCACTGACAGGCTCTACAGCCATGCATAACGACTACCTGCTATTACATTCAATATCAAGTGACTTCAATTCATTCGCCAGCTCTTGAGCAATCTGGTGCGGTATTCACTGATCATAATTTCATGTAGGGTGGCACCAGGGCCTGTGCATAAGGGGTGGATCCACAATCGTATTCTTCGTATTTGAGGCTTATCGATAACTAGGTATCGCTGTCAGTTGGCCTTGGCCTCAACGACATCCTCCTCCTTCATCACTAGGTCTCATCTTTGATGCATCAATGTGCCACATCTAGCTTTCTAAGCAGCGGTTTTAGGATGTTTGCGATGTTATCTCGACCCCGGACGTCGCTGTGGGGCCGGAACATCTGTGATCGGCTGTTAACGCGTCATGGCGTGTATCAACTTCGAGTACCTCCGCTGTGCTCATTTTGCATGTTTGGAGCCGTGCTTGCACTCTCACTGTGATACTTGAGGTAAACTTTGCTGAGTAGTACTTTCTTCGACAGGTATCGTTGCTGCCTTCGCGCTTTCTGTCGCCCTTCCTTTCATTGTTGCTCGCACGTCTTTGGTTACCACTTCCATCACCCGGACAACTTGCCTTTCACCACGTTACACTCTTGCGATCGCTCGACTGTGAGTCCAATTCGCCGTGCTTTCACTAGTTTCTACGTTTTGCTGCGATCCCTTTCGACGTTGCATGTATCCGCACCCGTTCCTGGACACGATCACGATACGACACGCTCAATGCGCACGTCGATAGTAGCCGGCTCGTTGTTGGCCCTCACAGAAGCTTTCTATATACCAGGTCAGCCTCTTGGTGTCTTGGGTAGGCGCATACTGACGAAGCCCAGGTTTCTCCTACAAAAGCTACCGCAACGGCGACGCAATACCACTCCTCGTCAACAAGGCGTATTCCGACTATAGCGAACTGCAATATGCTTTCACCGAACTTCCCTTCGTCTGCCCGCCGACCGGCCGTATACGTGCTGGACATGTCACAAGTGGGACAAGCATATCTCTCAACCTAGGCGAGGTCTTGCGTGGTGACCGCATCGTCGTTTCCGACTACGAGCTGGTCATGGGTGTCGACGAGGAAGCCCGCTACTTATGCAGTCAAACAATTGATCTCGAAGGTATAAAGAGAGCAAAAGAATTGATACGGGATGGTTTTGTCGCTGAGTGGATTGTAGACAATCTGCCTGGCGCCACAAGCTTCCAGACAATCGACAAGAGCAGAAAGTACTACGCCGCAGGATTCAAGATAGGTGACGAGATATCGTCGGGATTGGGTAGAAATGCCGATTATCTGCTCAATAACCACGTTACACTCGTCATTCGATATCACCGTGCGCAAGGAAACGATGGCGACAAGGGCAAGAACGTCATTGTCGGGTTCGAGGTGTTTCCAAGGAGCATCGCGGCACACAATCGCGATGAATCCGGTCTCCCACCGCACATCGAAGCCGAACACGAACCCCTCGTTCTAGTTGCTCAGGCAAATAGCACGAACAGAACCGAAGCCGAAAACGAGCCCACGACCATGACAATACCCTATACATACTCCGTTTACTGGCGTGAAGATGACCGACTGGAATGGCAAAACCGCTGGGACATGTACTTTGTAGCTCAGGACGATAGCGCAAACGTGCACTGGCTGGCCATCGTCAACTCCTTAGTCATCTGCGGCTTGCTGACCGCTGTTCTCTCCATCGTCTTGACGCGCACAATCCGCCGCGACATCACAAGTCATCCGGATATCGGCCTGGCTGGCATCAAATCCAAGTCCATACGCAAACCGCCATCACCTGTACACGAGAAGAACACCCTCCTTGGACCTATCGCAGACTTAGACACGGATAACGTTAACTTGGACGACGAAGTTGATGAAGATACTACGGGCTGGAAGCTGCTCCATGGCGATGTTTTCCGAGCACCAGCCTACGGTGGCCTTCTCGCCCCTCTTGTTGGTTCCGGCATGCAGCTCCTCTACATGGCTTTTGGTCTCCTTGTCCTCAGCACACTGGGCGTGCTCAATCCAAGTTTTCGCGGCGGTTACGTCAGCGTGGGTGCGGGATTATTCGTCTTTGCTGGAATCTTTTCTGGATACTTCTCAGCTCGAATTTACAAGACCTTTGGAGGTCAGATGTGGCAGAGGAACGTCATTGTCACTGCGTCCCTGGTACCTGGTCTTCTGTTCGCGACGATCTTCATCCTCAACCTCTTTGTGTGGATGCAAGCTTCAAGCACGGCACTACCTTTCGGTACACTCATCGCAATCATCATGCTTTGGCTCTTCGTACAACTTCCGCTCGTCTACTTCGGTAGTTGGTTCGGTTTTGAGCGTATGGGTGCATACACGCACCCTATCAGAGCAAATGTCATCCCTCGTCAGATTCCCAATCAGTACTGGTACTTCAAGAACGGACAAAGACTACTGTTTGCCGGCTTTGTTCCATTCATGGTCATCTTTGTCGAACTCATGTTCGTTGTCAAGAGCTTGTGGGTGGACAAAACAAGCTACTACTATGCCTTCGGCTTTACGGGAGCTGTCAGCGCTGTACTGGCTATTACCGTGATCGAGGTGACTATTGTTGCCACATACTTCTTACTATGCTCGGAGAATTACCACTGGTGGTGGCATTCCTTTGCAGTGGGCGGCTCTTCTTCTATCTGGGTGTACGCCTATCTGGTTTACTGCTACTTCACGAAGCTACATATTAGCGGCTTCGTGTCGAGTATATTGTTCTTTGCCTATGGTCTCTTAGCATGCGCTGTGTATGCGCTGCTTACCGGCACGATTGGCTTCCTGGCAGCTCACGCTTTCGTGAGAAGGATTTACGGGGCCATCAAGGTCGACTGAAGTCTCTGGAGTTTCTCCCGGTGGAATACCTGCTTTTTTCGGCGTCAATCATTCGGGCCTGCAGTCCATAAGCTGTTATAAATCAAACCAGGATGGATACATACTGATCTTTTCAGACCCATCACACCATTCGTACGCATCATGAGCACTGCGGGACCGTATGCCTGATTTCATTGATAGAAAGCGTAATACCAACCAGATATACTGCATTCGTACATTATCTATGTCCTGATCAGCTGTACTCGCCAACCCAGAAGCTCCACGCCCACAAATCCATCCGCATCCTTCGTGAAGATGACCACATCCAACGGTTCTGTCACATATCGGAATGCATCGCCCCAATTCCAGCTAGCACACTGTAGGTCAGCAAACCCCCGTTCCCTGTCCGTTCTGTCAATCAAAATCCTCCAGACCTCTTTCCCGGTGGCTAAGGAGTCAGGATCAGTCGGGTACAACCTCGCGCTGAAACTTTCGAAGGGGATTTTCTGCACAGCGGCAAGCGACCGCAGGACTGGGACTCCGTTTACCATGAAATCTGTGATCGCAAGCCCAGGCCCGTCATCTACTGCCAAAGTCATAGTGTTCATTGTGTCCGTAGTAGTAGTCTTGTATATTCCCGTGTAATCGAGCTTCGCTTGTTGCTGCGCGATCTTGTCTGCATATGCCACCAGCGGCTTCACTAGCAGAGGGAACAGTGTTGAGACGGCGCTATTTGCCTGCCCGCCCGCAGCATTGATCGTGAGCGCAATATTATACTCCGGTATGATAGCCGTGTATGCTGCATATCCCGTAACACCGCCTGTTTTGGTAAAGATGTCGATCGGTCGTGGCGTTTTAATGTCAAGATCTATCGGCCTGAGAATCTCCCAAGATTCACCAACTGCTTGATATAGCGAATGCATCAGAGCGCGGGGTTGCAGCCACCGGCGTGTCTCTGGTTTGCTGAGTAGCTTGTGGGACAGGATGGACTGCAGGAACTTTAGGAGGTCGTTAGGTGTTGACCACAGACCCCCGGAGGGGTTGTAGTTCCCAAAATCGGGGACGAACCAGCCCGCATCTGCCGATGAGCGGGGAAGTAAGGAGGTGTTAGAGTTTGTAGGGACGGAAAAAGTTGTTTTGCTTAGGCCAAGAGGTTCTATGATGAGGTCGTGGATGGCTTGCTCCGAGCTCTTGTTGTAGACGGCCTCAAGGGCCATTCCGAGGAGATTGTAGCCTATGTTTGAGTATAGAGGCCCTGATTCTGGTGAACGCGGGCGGTAGGCAGGGTTGTTGAGACCGGTGAGTACCTCGTCGCGCGTGCAGACGCGGCCACCCGGAAAAGGATCACATGTGGATACTTCGTCACCGGTCCTGTTGATACTCGGAAGACCGAGAGCAGCAGGATTGAAACCTGGTACAATGGCGAGATCTCCAACGTAGACATATCGGCCTAGACCACTGGTGTGGGCAGCTAAGGCAGCAATTGTAACATCGCCATATGCCTTCTCGTTCAGTTCTGGGATGAACTTGGTGATCGAATCTGACAGCTTGATTCTGCCTGCGCTGAGGAGGATCGCCAACATGGTGAATGTTTTGGTGACGCTACCAATGCGAATACTTGTTTCGAGAAGTGATTGGCTTACTTCACGGCCAAGTGCAGAGTGCTCATGCTCAAAGACTGCAACATCGCCTATAGATGCCTTGATCGCAAAAGATGTGTTTGAGAACAAGGGTAAATCTGTAAGAGCCAACTCCAGCACCGTTAACTCCGATGAGTTGGAAAGTACTTTCGGTGGTGGAAGCAGCGGTCCTGGTGGTGGGCAGATTGCCTGTGTTGTTGTTGCGGAAAGCAGAGTTGTTAATGTGCCCAAGATGAGTGGATGCATGGCTGCACTTGTGTAGAGCCAGAAGAGTAGGACTGGTAGTGCTGAAACGAAAAGTACGATACACATTTTTCTGTTAAGTAGAGACATTATGGCTGTGCACAGTTGTGCGTTCTGGGGCTGAAGGTCGTACGGATGGTGTAGACGTTGGTAATACGGTCGGAGTAAGGGCACAACACCGATTTTGCCCACGCAGCTATGGACGCCTGATGCCCTCAGGTACCCAAAGAGGTGCAGATAGCGACAGCGGATCGCAACACGATGACTGTTGTAAAGCAAAAAAGATCATTCCAAGGGTTGAAGTCCTGGGGAATTGAGGTGGAATCGCACGCGGCACGACATTGACCCCTGCCATTGCTTATGTGGGGCTCGGGCGCTGGCGAAACACTGTCTTGTTAATGGTCCAAATGAAACATACAGAACTTTGACCCTGCTAAGCACTCTGAGTAGTCTCGGAGATGAGGCTCGCCAACTTGGAGGAAAGTAAGGTAGAAAGCAGGATAATGACGGACTAGTGACATGGCTTAACAAAATCCTGCGTACCAGTGCATGCGCAACGTGCACCGAGCCACAACAGCGTGAGATCGGCCGCGTCATGCCGTCGTCAGTGTAAATTGATCTGATATTCAACCGGCTCAATGTTAGAGGTAGCTTTGCATCTGTCTATTAGAACCTGACAACATGCCCTGACCGGTCTGTTGTGCACCGCGTAGCCGCCCATCGTTATATGTCCAATTTACCCATCGCTTCATACGACTATCCGTCTCTTGTGTTTGACTTGTCAACCTTAAATTGTCAGCTTGAGTGTGCTACCCTCAGCACCGAACAGGGTAGGCACAGTCGCATGTAAGTTTAGCCGCACCTTCAGAATACTTTCGACATTGTAGGGCGAACTATGAGCAAATCACTAGGAACAAAGGATGGGAAAGATATGAGCTCCGTTGACCCTTTAAGAACGGTTGGAGCTTTTATGTAAAGTGTCAGCTACTTAGGTAAGCAACGGACTCCTTGCAGTGCTTTCATCGACAAAGCAAGACTGCACCTAGCCAGCGAACGCGCTTTCCGCTCTAAGTTTCCTTCTGAAAACCAGAAACATGAACGGTATAACCGCCATCACTCCAGATGCGATGGCTAGGACTCCACCTGCCCATCTGACACCTAGATCATGATATAGTGCTGAAGCGGCGAATGGTAGACCGACAGCTGCGAGAGATCGTGTCGTACTAGCAGCAGCCTGCGCAGACGCAGCGTAACGCTTGTATGTGTCCGAAAGGTAGAGGATCATGGCAAAGAAGACGAGGATGTACCCGAAGCCAAAGAAAATGCCGGATAGGACCATAGGCACTGCTGGGTGGATCTCTGGCGTGGCCGTAAAGCCTAACAAAAGGAGTGCAATGGGAATACTGCAACATGGTGAGCGTTGGCCCAAAACTTGAAACAACATACGTACCACGGAGCACCGACACAAGCAAGCGGCAGTCGACGATATTCGGGCACGGTAGCCCAGCTGCAGTTATTATATTCTGCTTTCGTGTAGGAACGTCCAAAGCAGTGGGCTACTATGAAGCCACTGGCTACTCCGATCAACACTATCGTCAATCAGCTTAAACACACTAAAAACTTGCATAAAGAACATACTTGGGATATATGAGAGACCGATCAGGTCCTCTGATAGGCCATATATCTCGCCATACACGATGGGGTTACTTTGGAAAAATAAATACTGCATGGAATACACCAAAGCAAGATACAGAGCGGTGAATAGCAGAATTGGCTCTCTTACCATCATGAGCCACGGTCGTTTGAGTGTGATGCCCAGCTCTGATAGATGCTTCTGCATTGTAACTTTTGGCGTGTCCACTGCAGACTTTTCAGACACTTGCTTCGCGATGACGATAGCGTATGTTTCTGGTAGACACCAGACGAATGGCAGTCCAACGCCAGCTATCATCAAACCGACCCAAAAGGTCCATCGCCAACCTAAATGCACCGATATAAATCCTGAGATGACAGGTCCCACTAAGGGTCCGCATGCAGCGACGAAAAGGAATGATGCAACAGCCTGACCTCTCGCTACCGGGCCTTCATATACATCTGCAAATAGTCCTGCGACGACAGTGTTTGGCACCGCAGCACTTAGGCCTGCAAGAAGCCTGAAGATAACCAGTGCAGTAAAAGACGGTGCAATTGCACAGCACAGTGTCCAGAGCGCGTAACAACTGAAACTGCCGGCCAGTAGTGGGCGTCGACCGAAGTGTTCGCTTAGAGGAGCGAAGAACAAAGGCGATACTGCAAATCCGACTTGATAGAGAGAGTTCAATAGAACGAATTTGTTTGTCGAATTGTGGAGGTTGAAGTCTCGTACAATGGATGATTTTGCACCAGATGGAAGGGATGAACCAAGTGTGCTATTGAAAGCAATTAGGAGGCCCGTAACAAGAACAAGTTGTTTTCTCCGCTGATATCATCAGCCTCAGCTTTGTTTTAGTTCGTTCATTCGTATTGCACTTACTGCCGAAAATGCAAAGCCATATTGTGGGACGTTGGAGTAGCTCGGGGTGAGCCCGGCGCCCACTACGCCTGTAGTAACGTCCATGTTCGATACCACCTAATTGCGCCCAGTAGATACGGGAAACGTCAATACAAATTGCAAAGCCGTTTGCTGTGGAATTTTGCAATGATGTTTTGAAATGCGCATTCGTCGGCTGCGAAAATCGGATCACCAGCGCTAGCTGAATCTAGACACCACGCCCTGCGACCACGCTCTGCAGTCACGCCCTGCGCCCTAGCTGTCTAGGTATCGTAACAACAATTCTAAGCTCTAAACGTGAATGCAGATAGGCGTCAAATGATTGAATCTTCCGGGACTGTGGACATCCACGCCCTGCGCCATGCGCCTTGAACACCACGCCTTGCAAGTCTCAACGGGGATAACCACGAGAATGCAATGGGGCCCTGGTGGGTGAGCAGACAATGCAAGATACCACGATAGGCTATCATAGAAGCTCCGACCTAGGTATCCTCGCGAAAGATCAACATTCGTTTTAGATCGGGGACAAATAGCGTGAATTCAACATTATATAATTAGTCCGTGGCTCTACATTCATGGCCGCATACACAAAAACGATATTGAATATGCCCGGCGTTACCTATCCCTACACACGACATGCTACCGCTGGAGTCGACACATCTATGACTGAAAACGCACACGCCCTTCCGCTGGCGCCACTAGATGCATCGAAGTTGGTTATTTCTCGAACCACAAATCCAATTCCGATCCCTACCGCCAGCCAAGCAGCGCTGAAACCTCACACGGATCACCTGCTTGCCGTCAAATGGACATGTAGCGATGGCTGGGGCACACCAGAGATTGTGCCTTACAAACCGTTCAGTATCGACCCTACAGCAAGCGTTTTGCATTATGCAACGTCCTGTTTTGAGGGGACCAAGACCTATCGTGGATACGATGGCAAGCTTCGCGTCTTCCGATTGCTTGAAAATTGCCGCCGCATGGCAGACAGTGCCATACGATTATCGATGCCCGCACCCGAACCAGAACAACTAGTGCAGCTAATAAAGGCGCTTTGTCAGGTAGAGGGTGCTCGGTGGTTACCTAGTGACACGAGCCGGGGGAAATACCTCTACGTCAGACCAACCCTCATAGCCACCGACGCCGACCTCGAGTGCAAAGTCCCACGGGAAGTGCTGCTATATGTGATCATAACGTACTGGCCGGCGGCACCCGAATCCATTCCTGCGCAGGGGGGATGGAAACGACCAGAGGGCTTGAAGCTCTGGGCGAGCCCAGAGACTTCGATAAGGGCATGGCCAAGCGGTTCGGGCAACAAGAAGATTGCAGCCAATTACGGGCCTGCCTTACAAGCACACAAGGTGGCACAAGAGCAAGGCTTTGATCAAGTCTTGTGGCTGTATGGCCAGGAAGGGCTGGTAACCGAAGCTGGCGGGACAAACTTCTTTGTCATTTGGAAGTCAAAAGGTGGCATCATCCGGATGAACACAGCTCCACTAGAGAGTGGCTTAATCCTGCCTGGTATCACGAGGAATACCATCCTTAATTTGGCAAAGACCAGGTTTGCAGCGGCTGGCGAGTGGAGTCTAGACGGCAAGATAGTACAGGCGGTACCTATTGAAGTGACCGAAGATGATTTCACCATCGGTGATATCGTTGAGGCTAGCGATGACGGTCGGTTACTGGCCGCGTTCGCTGTTGGTACCGCCTACTTTGTAAAAGAAGTTGTCGAAATCAACTGCCGTGGTCTTAGAGTCAACATCAGTGCCGATGCGGTCCCTCATCCTGCTCTTCTCCGCAAATGGCTTTCTGACATCATGTACGGTGCCGAGCAAAATGACTGGGCAGAGGTGATTGAAGAGTAGAGGAGTGCAGTACCGTACAACAGAGTATCAATTGAGGCTTAGCTGCGCTGCTTGGTTCATCCAATCCTCTTGTTGTTTGAATCCCTTTAGCCACTCCTGGTTATCTGCCAGTGTCTGGTTCCAACCGTCCTCGTCGCCGAACGCGATACGTCTTGCCTCTCGTTGAAACATTTCATCTGTAGGCATTATTCCCATCAAGATGTTCTTTCGTGCATACTGACTCAAGTGTTGAGCTAGAACTTCTGCAAACGCAACTGTGTCGTCATTCTCCAGCAAGTTTGGAAGTACTACATTGCTTGCTGTCGGAACACCGGCGAGGGTTTGTGATGTTGGCGACAATAATCTCTCTTGATTGAGGCGCGAGGTCATCTGGTTGAAATGATCTTTTGACGCAGGATCTGTTGCAGAGAACGGAACTAGACTTCTCGAATCATTCGCAATGAGGTATGGCGGCAGTGCGTAGGCGACCCTAGCCGCAGTAGCTGCATCAAATCCATGATCTCCAGTCCAGTCAGCCATCGTCTTGCCTTGACGGAAATGTGCAGCCAGGTGACTGACACGTTCATCCCAGCTAATCAGGCTCGCATTACAAAAGCCACAACGTGAGGATATCGGTGGCAGGTCGACCTTCCAATCCTCCACTAGCGGAAGAGTCTCTATCTCATGAAACAAGCGAAGATGCTGGACAAGATGGTCTTTGCGTCGAAATGACCGTGTTGCAACTTGGTCGCCGTGACAAGCGCTGTGATTGTGCTGTTCGAGATGTTCAGTGGTCGGATCGAGAGCACTACAGTATGCGCAGTGAGCCCTTCCAGTCGACAGCACAACGGATCCACCGTGAGGTGCACATTGCCACTCCGTCGTGCTCAGGTGCAGAGACTGCTCATGGCGAGCCCAGTCGTACTTGTGCTTGAACGTATCACAACAGAAAGTGCATTTGAAGATGCGGTCTTCAGGGCTGGTTTCTTTTCGGACGGCCCTCGGCTTCCTTGTCTTCTTCGAGACGCGAGAACGCTTCGATGTCCCAGAGGCTGCTGAGTGACTTGAGCCAGCTGAGCGTCGTGAAGACACACTACTGGCAACACTGGCCATGGAGGTGGGCGTTCGGTAGGTGCGGAAAGCATCGAAATTAGGTGTCCACGGGCTGTTGGGGGTTCCATTTGCCATAGGATTTTCTAACGCGGAGCAAATAGCAGACAAAGATGCGGCTTCATTTTGCGGTGGGGAATCCTGCCAACGCTGCATCGCAAGTGACTGTGATTCGCCATGACTCCTCTCGGGTGTCATGATAGGTATGGGACTGGATGACTTCCCTGGATTGCGCCTGAAATATGTGCTCCGTTTTCGTGGGAGTGATCTGTGTTGCTGTACCGATTCCAGATTGCGCTCCTGCTGAACTTGCTGAAGTAGTACCGACAGAGGTGCTGCCATGTCGGGCACGACATCTGGAGTTGCCGCATAGTCCTGATCGGTAGCCAGCGTTCCAAGATTGGTGAAGTCGTACTCAAACGGGCTGGTGCTTGCATTGTTGGTGGCTGAATCTGGAAACTGGGGAAAATTATTCACCCAATCATCGGTGGCGGTGTCGGCAGCAATGAAGTCCGAAAGCCAGGGCATGTCATCCACCGCATCCGATTGAGGGGGGGCATATTGCCCAAAATAATCTCCTTCCATGATGTCCTACTTGAAGTTCTCGAGTTCAGTTGCGGGGGACGTCTCGTGCTTATCAGAGTCGCCGGCACCGGCCTTCGCTGAGTCTTACGGCAGCCGAGGCCGGAAAAGGTAAGGTAACGCTCATCTCTAGCGCGTTTGTTAGTCTATCACGTTAGCTTGAGCAATTCACATCTCATATCAACAAAACTTTGTATGCAGCAGCAAGATCGCGCTGCGCAAGATCTTCTCAAGGTTCTGGTTTTGCAGGAAATGAGCATCGATATGCCGCGATCATGTTCGTGGGCTTCATCGCAAATCACGTCTCGTGTCGTTCTTGACTTTCTCTTCGATACCTACAAATCACGTCTTCGGAGACCAACGTATAAGAGGACCTGAAGAATCCAAGCCTGTACTTTATGACTGCAACTAGTTCTATCATTTTCCCCTGTCTTTGGATAACGTCTGCCCGGCACAGCGGCATTGAAGCCGACCTGCCTACCACTGAAGTTTTACCCTCTAGACGCACCGGAAAACCATGCCATAGCGCCTTCCCTTCTACCATGACTAACGGCCCCAATCAATCAAGGAAGCCAAGATCAACACGTGAAGCGCATCGAAGGTGTAGAAGGCTTCGACAGGTCGCTCTGGCGGTTGGTATGGAATAAGGCTATTCCTATCCTCTCAAACAACACACGTCCGTCTCTCCTAGCCCTTGCTTTTATCATTGGATATTGGGGCTGATATTAATCCGGACATCTCACGCTCCGCAAAATCCCATTCTCAAGCTGCATCATACACTGCTCGCATTTGCTGCCGCCTAGATCTCCACTGACGAAGACTACCAGAACTGCCGCGTACGCGGCTGTGGCTGCAAAGAGCTCTGCTCGCCTTGCATTGGTACAAAGTGCGACACTTGATGCGAACAATATCGTATACATGGCTACAAGGCCAAGCTTTGCTGTGGGGTTACCGACAAAATATAAATTAACGATGGCTCCGATAAGTAGAACTGCAGCAAGGACTAAATCCAATGTGGCTACAGTCCTGACGACATGCGAACTTCTGTGAAATGTCGTTCGATCGAATTGACTGCCACTCCTCTGCTTCTTAAAGAGCCAATGGTCTTGTAGTAGTCGAGAGAGTTGGTCCTCATCTGTCGACTTTGCAAGAGTTACCAGGTCTGTATCATCATCCAGATAAGCCTGAGCACGTCCACTGATGAGTGGCATTGCCATTTGGTCTTTTATTTCGAAGGCTGACCCTCTTACATACTCGAGTGAGGCAGTAAGCGGCCGATTCCTCGGTTTATGAAGATTGCCGATCTCAGATTGTAGGAGCAACGTTTCGTCTACTCATTTGAGTCCTTATTGACCTGGGCTATGGACGTATCACTTACAGTACTCTCGCAACAGTAGTTGCAGTTCATCCAGCTTTTCCAGTCGCTTCGCTTCCGGTCTGCTTTTGTTGTTCCCATGCTTCAACATAGTCTCCCAACGCATCGACGAGAGAAGTGCTTCATCAACATCGTGTGCACGGCGGGCTTGTTCGTCCAAGGCATCTATCTCATGTTCTAGGGCCACGAGCCTTGCTTGCAGATGGAGGATATTTCTTGCTGCTAGACGATTAAATTTCCGGAAGATGAGCGTCTCGTTGTCAGAGTCTCGTGCCATCCAGGCAGCAAGCGCGGGATATCCATCGCGCAGCGAAGCAAGTTCAATATCCGGCGTTTGCGACATGCCACCTTGGTCGGAAATGTCGAAGCTGGCTGGCGACTGAAGACTATGAGGCTGAGACGGTCGTGTTCAAGAGGGTATGTAGGCAGCAGTTGCTCAATGGGCTGACAGGCTGACAGCCAGCCACACAACGCTCAGCCTCCCTTGGCAACTCACCGCGGACCCCAGGACATAGAACTTACTTGTAACCATGCCTCTCAAACTATGCAATCACCTAATCCCTCGCCAAAATTATTCGGCTTTTTCTAAAACTTACCCACATTTCTACCTACTGATGAAGAGGCTTCTTTAACATTTCACAGAGCTTGTTAGACCTGAGGCCGCCCGGGACGTGATACTGCAGGGCTTTCTATAACACCTTCTGTTACTTCCCAAATGGCTGCCTTTAGCAATGGTACCGTTGTGATGTCGATCTGGAGTGTTGTATATGAGTCCACTAATGCCTATCAGGCAGTTTCACTGGTGACCAGATGATGCCATCCAGCGAACGTTCTTGCCATGAAGCAGATCTAAGCACTCAACCTTCTCAATCTGCGCTTGCTACAGATGAAGCAGCACCAATAACCGATGAAGTCGTTTCAGAGGGCGGACTTGATCGTCGTCCGAGATTTCAGAGTTCGATAATGACCTTACAGAAGATTTTGGGTACGTGCTAAACTCGGCATATTATGTCTCTAATCATGCCGCAGTGACTAACCGCGGAGAGATACCAATACGTATCTTCAAGACCGCCCATGAGCTTTCTTTAGCGACGGTCGCTGTTTTCTCTTTTGAAGAACGTCTCGCCTTGCACAGACAGAAGGCAGAAGCTGCGTTGGAGAAGGCTGTACCGGCTTCAAAGTCACCAGTCAGTTCGCAGTCGACTGTTGGGACGCCTTTAAATCGTACGGTCTGCCTTGTCTTTTTTATCTCCAATACACACCAGCTACTTGTCATAAGCGACACTGACAATGCGGAGCTGACTATCACCCAGTCCGGCAATCCGCCCCACGACCTTACCCAAGTTATTCTGAAATATCGAGGCGTATCGTTGAGAATGCAGCAAATGGTTTGACAAACAGCGATCCATCATTCAAAACCGTATACGAGATACCGGGCATGCTGGGTCTGAAGCATTCAATCGCAGCTCTGGGCGACACAGGTGCAAAATACAACTTCATACGAAAATCCTACGCCATGAAACTAGGCTTGCCTATCGACAGCACTAGCAGCCGCACAGTCACTATTACCAAGGATCGGTCCGTGGAGACGAAGGGCATTACGAAAGTACTCTTCAACTTCGCAGGCGAGAGTTTGGGGTACCCTCTCGAATTCCACATCCTACGTGACTGTCCACACGATGTGGTACTCGGCAAGCAATTCCTGAAATTGACGAAAACGTTCACGACCTTCTTACATCGTGTCAAGAAGCGGGTGGTCCGCACGCTCATGGAGTACAATCTCCTTTATCTAGGCGCTTGTGCGCCAACGTTCACGGGGCTGCTCAATGGTCGTCCTAAGGAAGCACTCGCTGACTCTGGAGCGAAAGGGTTGTTCATGGATGAAGACTTCGCACTATCCATGGGCTTGCCGATTCGTCGAGGCCTGAACCATGAAGCAACGGTACGATTCGCGGACAATTCCACGGCCACCACGTCGGGCATGACGTATGGCGTGAAATGGGAGTTTGGACTTGCAGGTGGTGGGAGAGAGTATCGCTTAGACTTTCATGTCTTGAAGAATGCACCTGCCAATGTCATTCTCAGCGATGACTTCCTGTTCGACACTAATGCATTCGTGCAATACGATTGCTATCTTGTCGACGAAGATGATGAGGATGACGACGCATACTTCTTCGCTATCGATCTTGAAAGGAAAAGCATCGATCTTGGTGCGGGCGCATTTCTATATCTGGTTTTCACGGCGGTACTAACATCTCCAGGTGCTCTTGCCCAGGCGAAAGACTTCGCTCGATATCAAGAAACGGTTCGCCAGGGTCGAGAAGAAGACCGCATTGCTAACCTTCCGCTGGAGGATCAGCCGGCAGCGCGAGTCATCGAAGAGCAGCGCCGCGCAGCATGGCGCCTGAGACGTGACAGTAGTTCCTATGAGTCTGCCCAACCAAGCGAGAACATCATTGCCGAGACAGACTTGTCTTCAGAGAGTGGGAGTACGTCCGAAGCTTCAAACCCGCTACAAACTGTCCCTCCGGATGAGTCGAAGAAGCGATCACGTTGGCGATTCAAACTGAAAAGAAAGAAGACATCAGCATAGATCAAGCGGTGGGGATTATATATCCATCTGGAGGGTTTCAGATATGTGTGGAGAACGTAAAGTTCCACTGTGGTCATGCTATTAGTGAACTCCTATCCTACTTTCGCCATACATATGAAATGACCGTACGGTGTTGGGGTATATATCGTCTGTCCATCTACATCCGCGGTCCTTCTCCAGGCCGACTTGTGTCATCGCTCCTCAAACTGCGACCGTATACTCATGCTTATAGCCAAGAGAACGTAACAAGCCTCTATCTCTATCCCAAACAGCAAAGAAAGGTATTAAACGATAGTAAAAGTTAGTGATAAGTAAGGTATCGAAAGAAAAGAAATTAGTATGAACGAACGGACATCGACACATCGATCGAACAGAAGTCCGGACTAGCACTCTCTCTACTCGACGGTTGCCCTTGGTGGACTGCGATCATTCAGTGCCTCTCCAAGCGCCTCGGCATCGTAGTCAACAACTACAACCTTTGTTGGGGTCTCAGGTATGCTGTCGAAGAAGCCCCAGATAGGGCCATTCTGATTGACGCCACTCGGTCGCAGCTTGGGCTTCGCAGCTATGGGTTTGGTGGCAGGTTTCTTCTTCGCCGCTGCAGGCTCAGGAGTTGTTGGTTTTGCGGTATCCTGCGAAGATTGTGTTTGCCGCGAATCAGAAGAAGTTGGTCGCAATGATGCAGCAGGCGACGATGAAGTAGATGTAGGAGTAGCACCCCACTTGCCGAAGAACCAACCTCCAGAGCTCTTGCCTGCAGGCGGTGCTTCGCTCTTGCGTGAACCACGCTTCTGATTCGAGATTGTTGAATATAGAAAAGAGCGGCTATCGTTGCTGTCGGCTCTTCCTTGCGAGAGACTGCCGTGCGCAGTAGCTGTCCAAGGCGTGAGTTCCGGGTCTACTGAGCCGGCGCCCTTGGGCGTGGAGAATCGTGATCGATTTGACATGAGGAGCTGTGCGGGGCGAGATTGTAGGGTATGTATGTCCATTCCAGATATTGATATGAGTGATTCATGAGATGCGTGGCGGCGTAGCGCAGGTCGTGTATGTGCAACAGGTGACAGGAGATCATCATCGTTTTCAGGTTCGTCTGGTGCTGTGGTATCTTCGAGGGCCAAGACGGAAGCATCCTCGGTTTCTTCGGGTATCGCAGCTTGAGGTTCAGGGTGTATGGAAGGGGTGGGCGAGAGAACGAATGCGTCGTTGCTGTATGAGCCAGCCGGGCTGCTGGTATTAGAGATGACAGCATGCGCAGCACTCTTGGTAGTCATGGTAATCGGACTGCTAGCACTGCGAACTGTGGACAAGATCATTGGAGGCTTGAGACTCCGCGATCTACTCCTCCGGTGGTGACGAGGCGCTGAATCTGGGTCGAAAGAAAAGTCATTAGACTTGGTGGGGCCAAACATAGGGGAGTGCATATCGATTGAGTCAGGAGGGCTGGTAGGTCTTGAGGAGTCGTAGGCTGCGTCGCTGAACACACGGTCGTACATCGAGCCACGATGTGAGTCGGAGACCGGCGATCCTGGAAGGGAACTGGGGCCAAGAGTTGTGGCTTGCGACCAGCGATGAGAATTGGGCACCGTGACGGCGGTTTGGGAGAGGATGGTAGCAGTTGAGTTTCGGCTCAGGCTTGGTGCAGGATCGAAATGACCAGATGTGAGGCTGAAGCGCTTTTTCTTGCTATGTCGTCGTTGGGCCTGTACTTTGGGGAGGTTCTTGGCTGGTTTCGAGCCGTGGTAGTGGTGGTGAATGTGCAGTTCCTGACCCCCAACTGGTTCGATGGTCCCAGTCTCCAGGTCTATTTCCTTGTCTAGTGTTGACCTGGGGGCTTCCTCGTTTAGCAGCGGCGAAACAGGTTGGTGTATCCTCAATTGATCCCGTAGTCGTTCGACCTCTTCGTTCGAGTTGACCAGCATTTCCCGCAGCTCCAATATCCCGTGTTGCAGGTTGGCGTTATCCAGTAGTATATCCTTGACGAAGTGGGAGACGACAGTGCTGCTGCCCCTCTCCTGCCCAGCCTTTGCTTTGAGTCGTGCGGCCGCGGAGCTCAACTCGCCCTCGACAGCCATCCTCCGCTCCATGCGTGCGACGACCTCGACATGCCGGTCCTTCTCTTCACGGGCTTCCCTTTCGATGCGGTCAATCTGGTCCTGCAGATCGCCAAGCGTTCGTTCGGCCTTTTGCCAGCGCTGAATGGCCGTGCGCTCATCGAGTGTCTTCGTGTCCAGATTATGCTGTAGCCGTGACTGCTCTCTTTCCAGGTCGAACAACTGTGCCTCCAGCAGCTGTGTGCGTGCGGCCAGCGAAGCCAGCCGCTGCAGTTCGGCTTCGGTCGAGCGCAGGGTGTCATGCAGGGCCTGGATCTGGGCGTCGGAGCCGCAGATGGATTCGTTCAGTTGCTCGAGCTGGTCCAGCAGGCTGCGGTTCTCTTTGATCGTTTGGGCATTCTTGGCCTCGAGCTCCAGCTTCTCGTTCTCCAGGCGCTCGATGTTGGCCATCATCTGCCGGCGCTCGCGCTCCGAGTCGGCGACGTAGGCTTCATGGCGGACAAGCAGGGCCTGCAGGGCAAAGGTCAGCGGCATGGCGCGGAGGTATGGGTAGTCGCCCAGCGGAGCAGCAGCGAGGCCAGGACAGCAGGGCGGCGAGCATGTGAGTGTGGACATACTTGACCGAGCTGTGCAGCTTTGGAGACGTCTCTTTCGAGGCCCTCGAGTAGGCGGCCATTATGGGCGAGGAAGGCACAGTCGCTGCTTCCACAGCAACAGCGCGGCCCAGGAATGCAGCCCGCGCTGCTGGTCGACATGCGTGCTGTTGTGCTACCGCGGGGCTGCCAGGACGGGCAGCAGTAACAAGGTTTGGGCGCTTATAGTAGATATCGGACTCGGTGCGGCGACGTGGGCGGTGGGTTGCATAGTATTCGCAGGGACAGTTACAGGGCCAGCAGCAGCGCGGAAAACAGGTGGTAGGTGTGTTGAGGGTTGAGCGCTGCGTGCCCAGGCGCGTGGAGTTTGCTTGCGTTCCTGAGTGATGGATGCAAATGGGTGGGTCATCAACAAAGCAGGTGTACATGGGTCATGCCGCGGTATCCCTGCGAGCGGCTTCCCCGCGCTGAGATGCAGCAAACAGGGCAGAAGGGAAAAAGGGAGTGGCTGGCAGCTGTCCAAACATGTTTCCAACACGGAAGGCTGGCGCCACGCCCATTGTGTTCCTCTCACTCTTTGGTCTCGCTGCGAAGCAGACGTCACCAGCGCACATGAGCACCTGCGGCCCGTTGTCGAGGCTAGTGGGAGATTGCATCGATTTCGCCATTTTCATCCAAAAAGGGAGCATGAAGCTTGGCGGCTGACCAGATTCAGAACAACACCCAGTAGGCAGCAAAGTGCGAGATAGGTGAGTATAGAAGACAACGGTAAGTCCAGCTCTGTAGACCTTTGTTCTCTCATCCCAAACATATAATCCTCTCCCTCCATCCTCAATCGTCGTCAAGTCCAAAAAATATCATGTCCGCTCGTACAGTTCAGATGTTGGTAGCAGCGCGAAGAGCCTCACTTGATTCAACTCGCCGACTGCACAGCCTACCAGGCTTGAGCACCCGACTCGCCCCACCATCCCATCGACACATGTCCTCGCACAAAGCTGGTCCACCTCAGGAGAACTTCTCGTCGTCCTTGAATTTATGGTCTCAGATCAGAGGCGCACGACCAGCCGTACGTTACACTGTCTACGCTGGCCTAGGGTTGATGGCCACTGCCGAATCCACTTTCTGGTTCAATGTCATCAAAGCAAAGTATTTTCCTTCGAAGATTGCCGAGGAGAAAGAGGATGCTGAACAATTCCTGCGAGATTTAAGAGCCGTAGTGAAAGGGTACAGGGCTGTGTGGCTGCAAAACTACGGAAGATACTATGGTGCATACATTTGGGGTGCTGGTTACAGTGGTCTTGACGGATTTGATCTGTAACATATTGTACATACAGGACAATTTACAGAGTCCTGCGTTCTATTCTTACCCTCGATTATGCAGCTACACTCCACACTCAGACATAGAAACCGAGAGAGATCTGCTGCTTTGGCTCACTCAATGGTGATGTTCTGCACACGCAATCCCAGATCCAACGCTTCACCATGCATAATACCATACACAAAAGCTTCGCCAACCAGACGATAATGACCAAATGTCTGCTGTGGTCGAAGCACAAACGGAAGTCCTCCCCGGTGAAGGATCCAAATCTCATCGCCTGGCTTTGATGACCTTGGTCCCGTGCCCAGGTATCCACAGCGCGTTCGGAAGAGACGGCGCTTCTTTCCACCACTTTGATCGATCTCGTGCTGTAGCTGTGCCAGGCCGATGGGGGAGTATGTGCCATTGAACATGTCTTCGACGACACTTGCTAGGCGTAACTTGTATGTTTCAAGGGAGTACGGAGATCCAGCGGGCTCAAGGCCGAGCAGTGTGCGCCATTCTGGATAGATCGAGTCTGATAGCGGCGAGTAATGAGGTTGGAAGTCATCGTTACTTGACCATGGCATCAGGCGATGCCGAATCTGGAGGTTGAGTATATAGTCAATGAATAGTGAGCCCGTTTCAGGCGGGGCCGGACAGCGGTGCGCGTATGTATCGGTAGTCAAAGTTCGCCACAGAACCTCAACACGCGAAGGCATGTTCCCAATCCCACTTGGGTCCGGGTATGGGAGGTCAAGCGAAAGAGCTAGCTTGACAATGCTAGCCCAGGAAACCGAAGGGTCATTGGACTCGTCAAGGAGGACAGACGTTTGATCAATGTACCCCAGACGATACCCTTGCACGTCAAGTAGACCAACGTCCATAGTGACAGTGCTCATTCGCCAAGGCAGATTGCCTGAAGCCCTCCACAGTCCGTTCCCACGGTAACGCAATGGATACGGTTCGAGGCTGACGCTGTAGTCCGGTACCCATGATGGAAGACCTGGGGTGCGTCTGATCGATGCATCCTCAACATGCGATAGCACGGAAAGGTTGCGATAAGTAGCCAAGAGCACCTTCGCTGTTTCCAAGTACACTTGTTGTACAGTCAACTTATAATTAGGCGTAAGTGCTGATGGATGAGTGCGGAACGGAGCCATGCTAGAGCTCGCTAATCCGAGGAAGGCGTATACCTTGTCCCTAGGGTCCGTTGACTTCGAGAACCGGTGCTTGTGTAAGAGCATCACAAATGGCGGCTTCAGGTCTCTGACTTCCTTAATGGATTTAGCAGCGGCAGAGATTGTCACCCTCGTTTCGTTCAAGAATAGTGGGCTGATACCGACAGATAACTTCGATTGAAGCACACGCTTGTATATGCCTGGATGCTTTTGTAGCTGCGCAACATGCTTCATCTTCTCTGTGTGCAGATGATGATACCATTTCGTTGCCTTGATGAATGAGAGAGTCTTCGAAAGCTTCTCCCACGAGAAGACTCGATCTCCACAGACAACCACGGGAGACTTGCCAAGTGTAATCTCTTGAACTACCTGGAAGACATGTTAGTTCTTGCATTAAGCATTGTGTCGTTCGTCATACCCATGCTCGTCTGAACCAAGGGCGATTGATGAGTACGATGAAGCCGAGCCAGTTGTGGTAAGTTAGACGCGGCTTGTAACTGTGCTGCATCGCCCCAAGATCATAGAATGAGGTGTATGGCACAAGTGGCCAATGGCTTTCGGGCATAGCAGAGATCTTCTGTATGACCTCAAGAGCATCGGCCGTGAAGTCGTCCTCTCGGCCAAGCCAGACCACAACGCCGCTAGCTTTGTGAAAGATGTCTGCCATTCGAGCTACCTGAGCGCTCCGTTCCAACACATTCTGCTGGTCTACACAGAGAGCATCGACCCAGTAGTAGGTGGGGATCTTTGACATGAGGGGCATGTTGATAGAGTGGGCAAGCATATGAAGAGCATCCCGAAGGTTGGCCGTGACTTTCATCAGACGGTCATCGCAGATGATGTTGTGTCGATGCGTTCGACCAGCAGACTCAGCTTCATCTTCCAGGTCGGCATGTAAGGCTCGTTTGATGGTCGTGTCGCTATGACCCCAGGTGTAGCTCAATGCTCTGAACGTAGGCGCATCCTCAAGCTCGAATGTCCTCAACGAACATCGAATCCTGCTCTTATTCGTCGACGGTATCAACTCAAGGAGTCGTATGCTAGTCTTGGTAGGCAAAGGTTTATAAACGTAGTTGCGTAGAAGAAACGGCAGATTCTGCGTGATGCGGACATGGTTCAGCAGGCTACGCAGCCTCATCAGTTCGGGTGCTCACTACTAGCTTCGCTACTTGCGCGAAGCATAGCGCGCGTTGTTCCTTTCAGCAACGCGTAGAGGGGTGGACTGAAATGAGATGGTTGATAGCCGCCGACCGGGGTGAGGACGGAGGAACTAGCTCCATGTGGAAAGTGGAGATTGGCAATCACTTCAATAAAAAGCTCAGACATACCTTTAAGTGGAGTCTGATAAAATGTTAGGTATGAGGATCAAGAGGTAGAATCAACGACGATGGCGACTGGCTGGCTCTGCGTTGAAGATGAAGAAGGCATGAGCAAGGCCAGGCTAGCTGTGGTGTGACAAAGCGCAGTCAGCAGGCAAAGCACACGCGTGAAAGCCCTGAGCAGCAGAAATTAGAAATGCTAGAATGCTCAGAGAACCACACGCGTCTAAGTTGTGGATATCTGTTACTCACAGCAGAAGTTGCGGTTGTTCCACGGCAACTATTGCGAAAATGGGAAGCTCTCACGCGTCAATTGCTGACCAACGATTGGCGGCACCATTTCGCGATCTCAAATCATCATCGTCATACCTCCTCACTCCTCAAGCGCGCTATGAGTTTCGGATCTCTCACGACCGAGATGCACACCTCCTCTACATATATGCCACGGCCCTTTGACTAGCCTGCCCAGCCGTCATGCAAACCCGCCATGGAAGGCCAGCAGCCATTTATCCGCCTTGGTCTGGACGAAGCGCTCGCTTTACCCGATGACGACGAGTACCATGACGAGGAGTTGCCCGACTATGAGGCTTCGACTGCTCCTGCGTATGACGATGGCGACATCGATGGACCGTATAAAACATTTCACTTGAAACGTTATGACCGAAGGATTCAGATGCTTGTGGCCCATGGGCCATCTGCGAGTTCCGCGTATCGAATCACGACGAACACATTCCGGCTCTTCTCGAAGAGACCAGAGATGGAGATACTGTACACAGGCGAAGGCCGCATGCGAACACTCGCGGGCATCTCATTCGACAACGACGGCCCTCTGCCCTGGCGGCCACGCGCGCACTTTGACCATACCGATTCAGACGGTGTCGCGCAAAGGTACGACATGGAGTCGCGCAACTTCGCCGACTGGGTGTTTACAATAGCAAACAAAGTGTATGAATGGAGACTTGGCATGTGGCCCATCTCACTGGAGCTGAGCGAGAAAGACTCAACATTGGTCGTTGCGCGCTTTACCTATTCCGATCGCGGAACCCTGGCTGTGCGAGGAGGAGAAGTGGGTACTCTGGTCATCTACCGCGATGGCTTGACGATGCAGAGAGATGGCATTGGGAAGGTCGTTTGCAGTCTAATGGTAGCATTGACGCAGCTACAAAAGCTCGGTCGTCACTACTCCAATGTTGATGCAACGAGATCCAGGACATTGTCCCTGGTGAGGGAACAGCCGTCGGGGCATAGGGGATCGTCAGCCGGGTTTTCGGTTGTGTAAGACGGCGACGGAATGTCGGTTTCAGTACCCGCCGTGTTTGACTGAGGTATGTCCAGCGTCGTAGAAGATGATCCAAGAATGGCAGTCGAGGATGGTTTGGAACATGAAAGCAGCCAAGCATTGTTGGTGATGCAGCGATGCCAATCGAGTCGAATAGCTGACAGGGCTGAGGGGGAGCATGGAACACTCACATGCCTCTGCAAACAACTTCTCCAACGAACGCATCTGAGACGCTGGACGGGGCGTTGCAAGAGGGCATTGATAAAGCAACAATAGCTTGGCACTGCCGACGAGATGTAGGCGCGCAGGGCAAATCAACAATCACATCATGGCATTTGTGGTGCATGCACAGCAGCAGCGGCGCGGCCCGCTGGACTACTGCGTGGTGTGTAGCTAACAGCCGTTGGCAGGCAGGAGACGACAGCTGCAAGTAGCACCAAGTGTGGGCTCTCAGAGTGTTCCTAGGCGTACCGTCGAAGGACTTGAGGCACGGCATCGTGTCTCGAAGAGTCTGCAGACAGACGCTGGTATTGGCTGGCGTGGCAGCTGCCCCTGTCCGCAGTCGGCCAAGTCTCTCGCGGTCTGGAACTCGAGCAGCGATGAGCCTGCCGATCTGCTGGGGAGAGTGGGGATGGCAAAGAAACAAACGGGTCTGCAGCTGAACCCGCCGCGGCGCTTTCGCACGACGGCGGCCGCGGTGCAGCGCGGCCAGCTGCCCAGTGCACGGCAAATGCGGTGGCAGCGACATGCGATTACTGCGAATGGCATGCATCCCAGCACGTCGACGGGCCGGCGCTGCTCGATGCTCGATGCTCGCTGTGCAGGCGCTGCAGACTGAACGCTGGCCGTCTGGCTGCGCTGTGCTGTGCTGCGCGCTGCATGGTTGTTTCGCTGCAAGCGACGCTGCTAGCCTGGAATGGCTCGCAGCTAATTTCAACGGGTTGGCGCCGCCAGCTCGTGTTTCCTTTCGGGAGTCGCAGCAAAGCAGCACAGCGCCCGGCGGGTCGTGGCGTCGCCGGTGTCTTGGTCCTCGCCTGCTGGCCGTCCGCGCCCATTCACTGCTGGCCCCGTTCCTCTGGATCTCACGCCGCGTCCCTGTCCACCGCCGCCCCAAGAGCGCCCTGCTCGTCCCCTCTTTACGCTCATCCGCGCTTCCGTCTGTTGCAGCTGTGTCCGAGGCCGTCTCCCCCGTTCGGGTCTAGCAGCCCTCGCCGTGGCGCCTGCCTGCATTCACCTCACCACCGCATCCTCCACGCCCTGCTGTCCGCGGAGCCGCGCCTTCAGAGCCCCCTCGCAGCGAGAGCAGCCTCCAGCGGCCCCTACCACTGGCAACGACACGCTCGCACCCGCACCGAGGAATGGGATGCACACAGCCGCACGTCCTCGCCCCGACATCGTCGTCTCCCGCGCCCTTCAGCTGCAGCGCCCGAGTAGCGTGCGCTGACTGACCACCGCCCTGCTCCGGCCCTCCGCTGACTGACCCGCTGCCCGCCGAAGAAGAAACACCCACACTCGCACACACCCGCTGTTGGGGTGTCGGGCTATGGTGAAGATGCGGATCCCAATCCGTGAACAGCTCGGATGTCTGGTCCTGCTCGCCTCGATGATCGGCCTGGCCGTCATTGCCATTGCGACCTGGGTCACCAACCACAACTTTGTGCTCAGCATCAGGTCGGTATGTCGCTGCACTGCACGACTGCAAGCTAACCAGAAACCAGGTCTACGAGACTCAATTTGACCGCCTCGCTCAAGGCTGCCCAAGTCTCGTCGAATCTCAATCTCATGCAGATTATCGTCTCCCAAGCCTCGAGTCGTCTCTCTCCGCAATATGCTTTGCAACGCTACTACCTGGGGAATACCTCTGTCGAGAATTGGAGCCGCACGACCGAAGACTACGATGCTATATTCAGCGGGGACATACGAAATCGCATTGCCGTACAGGCCCGCATCTACCGCAGGGACACGTCCGACCAGATCTTGTTCAGCCGCACTGCCGATTCCATGCTCGATGTCAAACTGCCCTACAACTCTTCCAACGGACAACCAGCTCGGCTGGGTGACCCCACCAATGGCTTTATTCCTGAACTGTACCCCAGACTTGAGATTGAAGCAATCGCGTACAACTCGACGTTCAACAGGTATGAAGGCCATTACCAAGGTCGCGCCGTCAACAACTCCAGTTTCCTGTTCTCTGGGCCGTACAGAGTCAACGACTCGCTCAGCCTTGTGTCAATCACCATGCCCATTATTAACAACACCTCGAACATCGAAACCTTGGGCTGGCTCACCACCGTGCTGGATGCCTCTCTCCTCATCAACGTTGTCAACCAACTGGAGGGTCTTGGTGATAGCGGACTTACCATGATGTTTGGACCTGAGAATGCTACCAACAACTTCCCGGCCGGATACCTTTACGATGCAACAAATCCGAACCCACCGGAGAATGCCGAAGTACGCTTTCTCGTTCCTCCAACGGTCAGAAACGATGTGACGAGACATGGTCAATATGAAGTGGCCCTCAATCCGCCACCATTTGATTGGACGAAATTTCCTGCCATCAAGCAAGCCTTCACCCAAAAAACAGGCGCCACGAACAATGCTGGTAGTATCATTTCAACTAATAACGAGGAGGGAGAGAATGTTGCTATTGGTTACGGTGTTGTAGACAACAACATGGTTGACTGGGTTGTTATCGTCGAGCAAACCCATGGCGAAGTGTGGGGACCGATCTACCATCTCCGCAATATCATCATTGCCTGCGTGTTCGGCACCATGGGCGCTATGCTTATTCTCACCTTTCCCATTGCCCACTACTCTAGTCGGCCGATTCGACGCCTGCGAGATGCTACAAAGAGGACCGTTGCGCCTCACCTTTTCGAGGACGACGTAAGCCTGAGCTCAGGCAACGACGGTGCAAACGACGCCAGCGATGATGCACTTGCTCGCAAGGAGGGCTTCTTTGGCCAAATCATCCACTACCGGAGAAATCAGAAAGCCAACAAGGCTGAGAAGAGGGAGGCAGAAAGACGACGACAATTTCGCATTCCTGGCAAGGTCAAGGATAGGAAGCACCTAATCCACGATGAATTGACCGACCTTACCAAAACCTTCAACGAGATGACAGACGAGCTCATGATGCAGTACGAACGACTTGAAGAACGGGTGCAGCAAAGAACCGCCGAATTGAACGAGAGCAAAAAGGCCGCCGAAGCAGCGAATGAGAGCAAGACACTTTTCATTGCGAACATTTCACACGAGCTGAAGACACCCCTCAATGGTATTCTGGGCATGTGCGCAGTCTGCATGTCTGAAGATGATCCAGTCAAACTGAGAAGGTCTTTGGGCATCATCTACAAGAGTGGCGATCTACTACTTAATCTTCTGACGGATCTTCTGACATTCAGTAAGAATCAGGTTGGACAGCAGTTGAGCTTGGATGAGAAAGAATTCAGGTTGCGCGACATCAGCTCGCAGGTATTGGCTATTTTCGAGAAACAGGCGAAAGAGAGTGGAATTACCATGAACGTACGATTCGAGGGACCATACGATGCTAATGTCAACGAAGATGGGCGGCCAAACGGTGCCGGCGATTTGGGTCCTTTTGGACTAGGACGGCTCAAGGATATGATCCTCTACGGAGACCAGCACCGAATTCTGCAAGTCGTCATCAATCTGGTATCGAACAGTCTGAAGTTTACCCCAGAAGGAGGAAATGTCACAATGACCATACGCTGCACTGGAGAAGCACACATGAGCGACAGCCGAAAAGCTTCACTGGCTTCTAGACAAAGTTCAGCGAGGAACTCAAAGAGTCGTTTCAGGGCGACGAGTTCAGAAATGGGATCAATGTCGTCGACGAGCCCCAACGGCTTTGCAACAGCGAACCACATCAATCCGCTCGAGAAGCCGAACGCGTATTCACACATTATGATCTCAGACCGAGCGCCAACACCCCCACCTGGGCGATTCCTGGCATTCGAATTCGAGGTCGAGGACACAGGCCCAGGAATCCCGGAGGACATCCACGCCAAGATCTTTGAGCCGTTCGTGCAGGGTGATTTGGGTCTCAGCAAGAAGTACGGCGGTACGGGTCTTGGGCTGAGTATCTGCTCCCAGTTGGCTAGCCTGATGAAGGGGACTATGGGCGTGAAAAGTGAAGTGGGGCATGGCAGTATTTTCACCATGTCAATACCGCTTAAGCATCTCTCTAGTCGTGCCGACAGCACAGCGAGCTCCCAGGTTGACCCTAACTCAAGACGGAACTCGTCTGTCGACGAATCCCGTGCCGCGTCACGGGAAGATACGCGGTCGGTTCGCTCAGGGCACTCAGTCAAGAGCAGTTCCAACCCTGTTCCTGTCGTGAACGCTAACGCAGCTGCTGCGGGGGCCGGTACAGGACCGGTTGCCTTCGAACAAGATTCAAAACCCCGCTTGGTTGGCCTTAGCCAGCCGTTCTTTGCGTCGAATGCTCCATTGGAATCACCCAACTCACAGGCAGCGGCTATGCAACGTGTGGAAGCCGAAGCTACCCAGGGTGGCAAAAAGATCAAGGTCCTCGTCGCCGAAGATAATACGACTAACCAGATCGTCGTCATGCGCATGCTCAAGCTTGAGGATGTCTACGACGTAACAGTAGCGAAGGATGGCCAGGAGGCACTTGATAGAGTCAAAGAGAGCATGGAGGCAGGTGATCCATACAACTTGGTTTTCATGGACGTGCAAATGCCCAATATGGACGGCCTGGACTCCACGAGACTGATTCGACAGTCTGGTTTTTCTGCCCCCATCGTTGCCCTGACTGCCTACGCCGAAGAGGTTCGTTGTTGCGTTCTCCAACATTAATCTGAATATGCTAACGACTTTCTAGTCAAACGTGAAGCAGTGTATGGAGTCTGGCATGGACTTCTTCCTATCAAAACCCATCCGCCGACCCGCACTAAAACATGTGCTCAAAACCTACTGTCCTCCCATTGTTGAAGAAGACGAAGGCGGAGAAAAAACACCGCCGATAGACTCGCCAAAGCCGGTCGCGCCAACATCGATAATTACCTCCAATCCTGTCGGTCCGACGAGAGGGCCATTTTCCTTAAAGGCTGGACCGAGCGAACATATTGACTCCCCCGCAATATCGCCAGGGACCACCTGAGCGCACTGCGCTCGATTTCTTTATTTACAATCGTTTGGCTCGATACCCTATGATCTTGTAATGCATGGCGCACGATTTGGTTACCGCCTCTCTCCTAATAATAGTATTATACTTTTAAAGCATGGCGCTGGTTTGGACCGAAAGTCGAGTCCCAGAAAACAGTTGGGTTGGCGTTTGTTTCTTTTATGCATCTGAGGAAGAAGGATAAAGCTCTGGGGATTTGGTTCAATCTTCTATTATATGTATCGGGGTTGTGGAGGACCGACGGTAACTGTGCGTAGTGGAATCTAGAGCGGACCAGAAAAAGTACGATATGCAATCCAAAGATCCTCTGGCGCTTGTGCGCTGTAGCTACTACGCGAGTCTACTTTTACTAAATGTGGTGACCCTGGATAACATATCTCTTGTCGAAATTATCATTTGCTTGTTTACGACGTTGAAGTTGGCTTTCGATTTAATCATGTGAAAACGCGTTGCGATTGGACCGGATGACATAAACGCGTCGCGCGAAACCTAAAATCCACGGTAGTACTTGCGATCTCGCCATCTTCGAAGCATCAAGCCAACATTAATCCGTACAAGGACTCATTGGACAGTAGACAGCATGCCACGAACGCGCTCAATGCAGACCGATAGTATCGTCAAGACCATGCCATCAAGCGACAACGAGCTCTCCGATCCCAATGACGCCCGCTTGTCACCAGCGCCCACATCGTTTCATGGTCGAATAGCAAAGTATCAGTATGCAAGCGGGTCCACCAAGGAGAACGACACACCTACACCTGTGTCCCCTCGACCAACAGCGAAGCGTGGACGCAGCACTACTACTGCAATCGCCACCAAACTCTCAATATCCACAACATCACCGCCACGCTCTACAAAGAAGCAACGCAAATCCAGCAAATATGCAGATCCATCAAAATACGCCCATCTGTCTCCTCTAGTCGATATCCTGGAACCAAATCTAATATGCGTCTTCGTCGGCACTAATCCCGGCGTGGCAACCGCACGCCATGGACACGCCTACGCACATCCGTCCAACCACTTCTGGAAGCTGCTACACGCGTCTGGCCTTACAGATCGGCGTCTTGCACCTAGCGAGGATAGAAGCCTGCCGGCCAGATACTGCATGGGCAATACAAACATCGTAGACAGACCATCAAAAGACGCAGCAGAGCTAAGTAAGGGCGAAATGACCGAAGGCACTCGCGAGCTAGAGCGCAAGTTCGCGCTGTACAAGCCCGACGCCGTGTGTATTGTAGGCAAGGGTATCTGGGAGGCGATCTGGCGGTTCAAGTACGGGCGGAACATGAAAAAAGGGGAGTTTGAGTACGGATGGCAGCACGAACGGCATAACATGGGTAGAGTTGACGGTGTAGAGTGGAAGGGGAGTAGGGTTTTTGTGGCGACGAGCACCAGTGGGCTGGCTGCGAGTCTGAAGCCGGCGGAGAAGGAAGCGATTTGGAAACCATTCGGGGTGTGGGTGCAACGAAGGAGAGAGGAGAGGGGATTTGTTCCTAGAGAGGTGGACGCTAATGTCGAAGTCAAGGTGGAAATAAAAGATGAGGTGATATGAGAGTTATCTTGAATAAATCTGTCGGTTGGCGACTGTCCATTTGTGCCTTACAATCTTCACATGCAGTGTCAACAGGGGACAATCAAAACCTGGAACCTGTGAAGCTGTCAGCGCTTCGGTCCGCGGCGTTACAGCTTTCTTCTCGGCGGTACCGATAAACCTTCACACCCCAACCCCTGAACTTAGACTGACAGCACTTGGAACGGCGCCCCGGATACAGCCGCTTCGATACCGAACTTCCTGCCGTGCTATCGCCGAACAACCTACTCATGCTGATAGATACCATCTTCAAATGATATCCACTCACTTCCGCATGCGCCACAATCTCGAACAATGCAGCCAAGCCGCTGTTACAATACACAATACAGCGATACGAAAAACACGTTCACCGCAAAGCGAACACGAGTGGACTGGGGAGCCCGCTAAAACTTGCCCTGCGGAGCCCGCGGGCGCCACACTAGGGCGCAGGCAGCCCCTGTCTAGTTCCCGGAAGTTCGGCATGCTTGCATGTGTGAGCAACCTCACCTCACATCGCAATCTTGGGTTTTTGTGAGAGGTCTTCCACAATTTTGTGCCTTCCATGCCGAATGCAGATTGTCACTATCGGGATTAATTATGATCATCGTGTGGCCAGCTGAGTTCAGTGTGAATCAAACTGTGTGGCTCCCACTCCTCCGGCATGCACTGTCGTTGCTTAACAAAACATGCCTACGCACATCCTCCTCCAATGCCAAGACAGCTTTCCACGCGTACCGCAGTGCCCAGGCGCCAGGATGAACAGCGTTGCAACAGTGGCTTCGCGGGCTCCACTCGCTGCCACACCTGTGGCTGCTCTTTTCCCTCACATGCATGGATTACCCAAAGCGCGCGGAAGCCTCACGGGACTTTGACGGCTCCCATTCTCGCTGACAGACTCGCCGTGTTTGCAAGATGGCATGTGCGGTAGATACGCGGGTATTCGTGTCCCATTCACAGCCCCGTTGCCGGCGTTCCGGGCCCCTGTGCTTGCACCCATCAGTCATAAGTATTGGTTCTGATTTTCTTTTGCACAGCCTTATAGACCCCCTTCCTTTCGTCTCTGCCACACTTGCTGCCACACTTGCTGCCACAGCTTTGCTCCTGCCACGCTCGACGCCTCACCTCACCAGCCATACCCTCTCAGCCACGAGAGCTTAATTAAACGACATCTCCTCCCGACACCGACAGCGTAAAGGAAAAATGTCGTACCAGCAGCCAAACCAGGGGTACTACGCCCAGCCCCCGCCGCAGGGCCAGTACATGCAAGGACCGCCTCCGCCGCAGCAGGTAAGCATCCGCGTGAAATGAATTGGAGCCTGAGGATTTGGTAAATTAACGCTTGGATAGATGTACTACCAGCAAGGACCGCCGCCGCCACCCCAGGAGGAGAAGAAGGACCGCGGATGTCTGGCCGCGTGTCTGGCAACACTGTGTTGTTGTTGGCTGTGCGGTGAGACGTGCGAGTGCTGCTTGGACTGCTTTGACTGCTGCTGCTGAGCAGGTCGTGCGTAGGCGGTCGACAAGGACGAAAGATGGATGCATTACACTCGCTACATTTCCTATATGTTACCATACGCGAGATATCCACAGAGCGGGTTACGGCTTCACGCGGAAGGGGGACGGGAGGTGGAGTTCGGTATAGTGGGCTCGTCGATTGACCATAGCCATGAATTTCATTTCATTTTGAGAAACCATTGGTTCCCAAATTGCTGCCCTGCGCCATGCTAATCATGGCCCTGCTGAGTAGAAGAAATATAAAGTTAGGAAAACTCGGCCGTTACTATCCTCTCCCGCGCACGCACTTGCACGTTACGCCGTAGCTACGCTCGCAAGCACAAGACTACGAGTCTCAGTCGTCGTACGCCTCCTCGAGCTCCTCCTGATACTCTTGCTGCGCCTCGATGAGCTCTTGGCGCTTCTCCTCGAGCGACTCGCGGTCGCTACTTGAGATGGAGCTTCCGTCTGCATCGTGGGTGGGGACTGGGGGAGGCTCCTGGAACGCTTGGTTGCCGTACGGGTCGTTGGCATATGGGTCAGCAGGAGGAGCGGCAGCATACGCGGCTGGGGCAGCGGCAGCGGGTGCAGCAGCAGCTGCAGCAGGAGGTGGAGCGTAGCTCTGCTTCTTGTCGTCGTCAGAGTCCTCGGCTGTTGCGCATTAGCATATTAGATGTTAATTTTAAGGCAAGCCACATACTCAGCTCGTGGCCAATCCAGGCACCAGCAGCGATACCTCCAATACCAGCGGCTGCGAGCATGGCGGTGGAGTGACCCTTGTCCTTGTCCTTCTTGTCCTTCTCGGACTTGTGAGGGTCAGCGGGAGCACCAGGCGCTGTGTTGTAGTCATGCCCGCTGTGTCCGTGGGTGTTTCCGAAGAGACCGCGCTCGTCGTGACCAGCACCGGCCACGTAGGGAGCGTTGGGGCCTGGCGGAGCATAGGGACCAGGCGGAAGGTTAGAGGGAGGATCCCACTGGGTGCGACCTGTCGCCTGCTCAATATAGCTATTCCTCGTTAGCACCTGAGATATCAGATTTTGAGTGAATGACGTACAACCAACGTTGGCTATTTTGATCCCACTGTTGAACCCAGCCGGGCGGCATTGGAGGAGGGGCACCATACGGCGCCGGAGGGCCTTGGGGTGTTGGAGGACCTTGGTTGTATTGCTGAGGAGGGTAGCCCTGGGGTTGACCGTAGCCTTGGGGCTGGCCGTAACCTTGAGGCGCGCCGTACTGCTGTGGTGGTGGCTGGCCATACTGTTGCTGAGGAGGCTGACCGTACTGCTGCTGAGGAGGCTGACCGTACTGCTGCTGAGGAGGCTGACCGTACTGCTGCTGAGGAGGCTGGCCGTACTGTTGCTGCTGAGGGGGAGGGGTTCCGTGCCCCCCGTTGTAGTAACCATCAGACAGACTACGGTCACCTGGGGCAGCACCTCCCGGGGCTCCATGAGAGTCGCTGTGAGGAGGCTGCGAACCCGGGGTAGATGAGTCTATTCGCCAGTCAGAAGCGGTCTTGAAGAAACTGCATATACAAGCGCTCACCGGCAGGCTTATCGGTGGGCTTGTCCTTGGGTTTGTCATCGTCGTCAAGCAACTCCTTCATCTTCTTCTTGAGGAAGTCCATGCTGGCGATGTGATGTAAAGTACTCTACAAGTACTCAGTAAAGTAGGTGAGGGGAAGCAGTGGAAGAGGGGAAGAGAATGAGAGTGCGAAAGTTCACGCGGGGTCACTGGCGATTATTTAAACAAACAGTGGCCGCGGTATCGAGCACAGTCCATCCGCAGCGGGCCCCGAAGAACCCCTCGGTGGCATGCAGGGCAACAGCCACTTGGGAAGTTGCCTAAGTTGTACAAAAGGCTTGCCGATGAATTTGGGGGTACCAGGGCAGCTGAGAAGATACCGTCTGAATGGCGGGTATGTGGATAAAAGTGGGGATCGGCGAGGGTCTGATGCTTCTGGCGGTTAGTATGAGCTTCATGGGATATGAGCAGTGGGTTTGAATCGCTTGGCAGGCAAAACAATTGGTCTTTTCTACTACGCGGGTTCAGTAACGATTCTCCAGTATGTAACGTTTTAGCTCAGCTCCACAAGCGGTTTGACCCGTCAACAGCGGACAACTGTTAGAGGGCCCGAAACTATGTGGACCAGGGTGGACTGACGGATGCCTCATCAGGCAAGGATTGGGTGCCCGCATTCTTGCGTAAGCATTGTGAACGGGAGTCAAACGTCCTGTAATCGCTCAAACGGTAATCGGGTGGCTTAGGCGCAGCCACAGATAAATGGCGCAGCAACTGCAGCCGACCTTGGCAGTCGTGCATTGGGAGAATCCACTGCAGCGTGAATCGCGCGCGCGAGAATGCGAACAGCGTTTGGTATGGAATACTTTGCGATGAGGGTGGCCATTCGAATGTTTTGGAAGAGATGAATTGAGAATATGATTCGAGGAAAAGACTGTTCAGAGGTATGTGACTGCTGGATACTCGCGCATACGTAGATACGACCGAGGTAAGAAGTGCACAGAACACTGGAAAACTATCGGGCAGAGTGAAAGAAACAACAAGGAAAGTAGAAAGCACCGAGAGTAAGCAAGATCGGATGCTCGTCGATGTTGGCATCGTACACCATAGCAGCAGCCTGCTCGTCAGATGCACTTTGCGTGGGGGAAATCAGACATCGATTGTCCAGTCCACCGCAAGGCGAGGAGACGAGACGAAACGACCAGGGGTAACGCAGATCACATGATCTGCTCACGTGATTCATTAAAGTGATTAGTGATATTGTCAAAATGGAGGCCCGTCTGTTTTCGTGCAACTGAAACAGTGTTGGGATTGTTATAAAGGTCGTGCTGGAGTGCTTTTGAGGGATGAGGCTAAGTCCAATACTATAATGTGTCGGTGTTGCAAGCAGTTGACTCAGGTTCCTAAGATTGGCGATGGGGCTTTGTCCGGGCGGGGTCTAGAACTTTATCTGTGGAGCAAATGCCATTTATGACGTCGATAATCACGACGCACGAGCACGAGGCTCCGCGGCAGGCCATCGTGACAGACGCCCTGCGGTTGTTCCAGGACGGTCAGCGCCGATTGCCTGATGCTCGGGACTGTGACCGTGGGAAGAGAGCATGTCGAAGACAAGCGTGCAGTGCCTGCCAGCCTTGTGGAGTGTTGCAGGCATCTTGGAGGGTTCTCGAGACCCTGGCTGGGATCGCTGATACAGTTCCGGGCCAGTTCAGATCCATCCCTGCGGCTGACGCAAGATCTCCCTCCGCTCCGAGCCTGACCCTGGCGGCGTCCCAGGCAGGATGGAGCTGGAGACGGCCAGGAGCTGGTGGCTGCGCGAGGCGCAACAGCGCACAACGACGACGGCGGCGACTGTGCTTATTGTCCTTTGACGCAGCAAAACCCCATGCGGCGGCCTGATCGTCATAGTCGATTCCCATGCAGGGCCTCTTTAGCCTAGCGCGCACGCTTGGAACACTCAAGACACCCCAGGCTGGCCCGCGGCACTGAATCTCAAGCTGGCGACGTCTGCGCGCTTTGGCTCCGATAGTCTAGTATGCCCGTCGACTGACACAGTCGCGCGTGCTGGCTGGCTGGCTCTCGCTCGAACAAACACTGAGGCAGACGGGCCTTTCTATGTCCACGCCGCCGCGATCGATATTCGCCGGAGCCACTCCGTCTTCCACGAGCCCTGACGACGGGTACCGCAGCACAACCGACGCTCACGACGCCGTGAATCCACCGCCAGCAGGCTCGCTGCCTCCCACGGGCCCCCAACCGCTCGCCAGCGCATTGTCCTCCGAGCGCCCATGGTCGCTGAAGAGGCCGCTCGCCATCCCCACGTTTTCCCTACGCCCCTCCTCCGCGCCCACGTCTGGTGGTGAGGGATTCGAGGCACCGCAGCCCGTAGCAGCGCCGCCCGCCATCACCGGCACCAAGCGCCCAGCGCCACGCACCCCCAACGACGTGCCTGCGCCAGCGACTGCGACTGCGTCTGCGACTGCCCCTGCGCCTGCGCCTGTAATCGAGTCCCTGCATAAGCGTCGACGCCTGCAGACCCGCGCTCGCCACGTTCTCGATCTCTTCAACTGCATCAAGGGCCCTCCGCTGCGCTTTGACGGGCCCCCGTCGCCTCTATTCTTCTCGTCCAGGCGCACTCGGCCGCTCCTGCCCGCGCGGTTCTCGAGCTCAGAGGCGGCCGCGAGGATGCTGAGCAAGGCTCGGGGCGAGGATGGCGGCATCAAGACGGTAACTTTGGCCCGAGGGACCTTCAGCGGCTTGAGTCCACCTGGCTCGACGAGCCTCGCGAGTGGGAGGAGTTCTGAGCGATCGAGTGCCCCACGCACGTCCTCGCCAGATGCACGCGAACGGAGTGATCCCCTTGTTGTTCTGGGCTCGGTCGGCATTGTCGAACTGCTCGAGCACGACACAAGACCTACTTTCATTGTCGATATCGGCGACTACGCCAACTATGCTCCCGAATCATCTACTCTACAAATCGTTTTTGCGAACAATGCCTTGCGTTCGAATGCATCCATATGGGAGACGGTAGCCGGGAAGCCATCCGAATTACCGACAGACGAAGCATCTGCACATGCATCCAGTCAGTTTCGTGGCTGGTTATTGAGCTCTTCGACCCAAGTAGACGAGTGGGACGCAACCCCAACCCCCGTTGAGCATGGTGGCATAGTATGGTCATGCTACACATTAAGAAAACGCCTACGAATAGTCTCTGGAGCAACCCCACACGCAACCACCGCCGAAGTGCCGTCTACGAGCGCATCTATTGAGTTTGCACTTCCCACAGTTTCATCAGTTGGGCATTTGTCAGGGCGTATATTGGACGCCACATCATCGTCGAATGCGACTAGTGAGCGACAGGATTATTTTGGCCCGCCACCAAACCAGGGCATCGAGGAATCGAATGCTTTGGACGTCATGACGCACAATCACATGAATAACACAGCTACAAATGCATCCAGTGATATGGGTCGTCCAAGCTTACGGCACAACCGTTTAATGTTACCTTCAATAGAGGATATGTCCTTCACAAACCAGTGCGTTCTTAGGTCCCACAGTGCAGGCGACGTTGACGCTTTCCATAGAGAACCGAAAGCACCTCAAGACCACGACATGGGCTTCTTCGACTGGACAAGACTATCGCTCTCACCCTCACTACCAAAACACATTCAATTTGCACGCGCTGTAGACTGGGCATCAACACCACTAGGGCCCATTGAATACTGGTCAAACGATCTCCGAGCTATGTGCAACTTGATCATGTAAGTCATTGGCGATTGAGAATCGGCAAATGGCACCAAATTGACCAAAGTTCAGGGCGAGCCCTCACCCCGCAGCTATGTACTGGGGGGATGAGCTAGTCGCTATTTATAACGAGGCGTATATCGGTCAGTGCCATAGGTCGTAGACATTGTCCTTATACTGACATGCGCAGGACTTGCTGGTCAAAAACACCCAACTTTGATGGGGCAAAGCTACAAAGTTGCCTGGGCGGAAATATGGGACGAAGTCAAGGACGTCTTTACCAATGCCCGTCTCACCGGCCAAGCAACGATGAAGGACGATGATTGTCTGTTTATGAAGCGGAACGGATTTCTTGAAGAGACTTATTTCTCGTGGTCTATAATCCCTATGGTCGGAGAAGACGGCACCGTAATGGGACTTTACAACCCAGCGTTCGAAAAAACTAGGAGGAAAATTGCGGAACGTAGAATGCTCACTCTTCGCGAGGTTGGTGAACGGACAGCGACAGCGAGAGATGTCAAAGGCTTCTGGGAACAGGTTTTGATGGCCTTGACTGAGAACGAGTTCGACACACCCTTCGTCATGTTATACTCGGTCTCCGACGAAAGCGACAGCGACTCATCGTCCCTGCACTCTAGCAGCCTCCTGGGCGCAAAGCACTGTTTTCTGGAAGGATCTCTGGGTGTGCCAAGCGGTCACCCGGCTGCTCCTGAACGGATCGACCTGAGAGAAGGCCGCGAAGGCTTTGGGCCTGTTTTCCGCGACGTCATGAAAACAGACAAGCCTGCCGTCATCGGCGTTGGATCAGGAGATTTACCGTCGTCCATGATGGATGGTCTCGAATGGAGAGGTTTCGGCGATGCCTGCCGGGATGTGGTGGTATGCCCGATCCATCCTACCACAGGTGAAACGATTCTAGGTTTCTTAATCATGGGTGTCAACCCACGCAGGCCTTACGATGACGACTACAACCTTTTCGTTCAGCTGCTGAGCCGACAACTTGCAACATCCCTGGCTTCGGTAGTCCTGTTCGAAGAAGAGATCCGAAGAGGTCAAAGAGCCGCGAAGTTGGCGGCAGAGGATCGATACAACCTGTCCACGCAACTCGCAGCACGCACACAAGAGGCTCGAGAGAACGAGCTAAGATTTACAAGAATGGCAGAATACTCGCCTGCGGGTCTTTTCATTGCCGACCATGCAGGACGCATTACCTACTGTAACGATACATGGTTTGAGATCTCCCGGGTACCTAAAGAAAGGAACAAGACAGATAGATGGATAGACTACGTCAAGGAAGAAGACCAAAAGCTCATACAGGAACACTGGAAGCGCCTTGTCGAAAATACCGCGCCGATCAACGTCGAATTCAGATTCAAAGCTCCGTGGGAAGACCGCAACGCCAACGCAACAAGTGACACATGGGTGCTCTTCAGCGCCTTTCCAGAAAAGGATGAAAGTGGGCAGCTCAAGAGCGTTTTTGGAAGCATCACCAACATCAGTCCCCAAAAGTGGGCAGAAGGCTTCCAGAAACGAAAGATGGAGGAGGCTGTTGAGCTCAAGAGGCAGCAGGAGAATTTCATCGACATAACGAGTCACGAAATGCGAAACCCGCTCAGCGCCATCTTACAATGCGCCGACGAGATCTCGACGATACTTGGCGACTTCAGACAATCTGGCCTACAGACCATCGACCCCAGTATCGTTGCGGACTCGATCGATGCAGCCCAAACTATCGCTCTATGCGCGCAGCATCAAAAGAGGATCGTCGATGATGTTTTAACTCTTTCGAAGCTCGATAGCGCTATGTTGATGGTCACACCTGTAGACGCACAGCCGTTGCAAGTTATTCAGCGTGCCCTCAAGATGTTTGAAGGAGAAGTCCAAACTGCTGGCATACAAATGGAATTCGTCCTCAGCGACTCTTTCAACAAGCTGAACATTGATTGGGTCAAGATCGATCCGTCCCGTGTGCTTCAAGTTCTCATCAACTTGACCACAAACGCAATTAAGTTCACATCGACCCAGGAAACACGTACTATTACTGTCGTTCTCTCAGCTTCCACGACTCGTCCATCAGCAAGCCAATCACCCGCTGTCAGCTACTTCCCGATGAAGTCGAAACGCGTTGACCAGACACTCGGTCCTGACTGGGGCGACGGCCAAGAGATTTTCCTCGAGTTCCTCGTCCAAGACACTGGCCGGGGTCTCTCTGCTGAAGAGCTCAAGCTGCTGTTTCAGCGCTTTTCTCAAGCAAGCCCACGCACACACGTCCAGTATGGTGGTTCTGGTCTCGGCCTGTTCATCTCTCGCGAGCTGACGGAACTGCAAGGTGGTGAGATTGGTGTCTCGTCTGAAGCCGGCAAAGGCAGCACATTCGCCTTTTATGTCAAAGGTCGCAGGAGCTCGGAGCCACAAGAAGCCATCGACAGCGTTCCTGCCGCCGTAGCATTGTCTAGGAAAGTTTCGAATGCCAGAGAGAAAGGGCTACCGGAACCACCGAAAATCAAGGACTTCGCTCCTCAGGCGCCAGCGAATAAAGAGCCAGGAAAGCCAAAACTATCCTATGCACACCTCCGTGTCCTAATTGTCGAAGATAATCTCGGTATGTCTATCAGCTTGCCTTATTCGGCTCACTGTGTCTCATTGCATGC